>CM060419.1:157730538-158418410 GCA_030545235.1 Helianthus tuberosus | reverse complement strand
TTCGCTGTACGAACTTCTTCTATATCCCACTTTTGATTCGAACGGTTGTCTGATATAACCTTCATAGGGTTAGAAACGACTTTTGACACAAGTGATTCGATACAACGGCTTGTAATTCCTAATTCTTCTGACCATAATTGAAATGGCTTTGTGGTTTGAAGAGTCACAATGCAATCTTTCCAACCATTGAGAATGCAAGAATTGAAGAATACTTCTAGTTTATGGACTAAATTGCCCTTTTCAACATCTTCTGTCATTTGAAGGTATTTCGCTGCACAACGAGCTGACACGATATTGTACGCACTATAAGTGATTGTGATTCCATAGCAGAATTTCGCACATAATTCAAAAGCGTTGACGCCACCAGGGAAATTGGAGAGTTCGATTATATGAGGTTGTGAGGATGAAGTGTTTTCGGAACAAAGTCTCTGTAACTTCAAGCATTTTGTTAGAAGTGGAAACTGAAAGTGGAAAACATAGTATCAAGAATCATGACAAAATTAAAAAAATAATAATAAAACAAAAAAGCATTTGACTTGGTTTCATCTTATTATTTCATCAAATTCAACAACCCTTTTGTGTGATCAAGCTACAAACTTTTATAAAAGAAAAAAAAAACATAAAAGTGCTGAATTTTATGAAAATTAAAAAAAAAAAAAAAGCAATCACCTTGTGAAGCAAAAATCTTGTTTCATTCACTTGGATTATAAGATCAGTACGAACCTCAGAGGAAATTGACCTGAAATCAGACAGTAATATCCTCATCTTGTGCTAAAGATTTAACAAACCCAAAAAGTTTATAATTTTAACTTAAATTAATATTAAAAACATATGATAAAAATCTTAACTTTTGCTTACCTTACACCATTTGAACTGTAGAAAACATCAGGTCTAGAACCAAGCTTCATAAACTTCATCACTGAGTTTTTATTATTCTTGACTTAACTTTCTAAACAGATAGATATTCACCTGGAAAGTAAAACAGAGCACAATCAGCAAACAGAATGTAAAATAGGTGGGCACACCTCAAGAATGGACCCAATTGGTAACATCCAAAGCCCAGCAAGCTCAGATGCACAGTGGTTCTCTTGGACCACAAGAACCTGCACCCAAACTAACATGTCAAATTAGTTTGATGAAACACAAAACACTAAACATGTACAACATCCATAAAGAGTTGTAAAACTCGTAAAATGACACCTAGACAGAAAAATACCTCCATTCTAATGCTCCAATCATCTGAATTTTCAGCTCCATATCCAGCCATAGATAAAATTCTCCCCTAAAATAATAGATAAAATGCATGCTTAATTGAAGAATGAAGTGAGTTCTTACAATATCATAATACGAATTTGTTCATAGCATTATAACATCATACTGGCAAAATAGGCGGGTCGAGTCGGGTGGTATGTCAAAATGGGTTCAGGTCGGAACGGGTTGTTCCTTTGGGTTGGAATGAGTTCAGGTCAGAATGGGTTCGGTCGAAACGGATCTAGGTCGGAATGGGTTTCGGGTTGGGTTGGTTTTAAAAAGGGTTTTTTTTTTTTTTTTTGTTAAAAGGCCTGCAAAGTTTACAAAATTTCACCAGGATTATCCATTTCAAAATTCGGCCATTCACTTGAATCAAACTTTACACTCAGCTTTTCAATTTTTTCAAATAGTTGTTTGATTCGGGTATCTTCTTTCCTGTATGAAAACCAAACAGGTTATTTCAAGCTCACTTTATATTGACCATATTGTCATGTTTTTATCAGATTGTTAAATTTTAGATCTTTTATTTGATATAACGATAGATCCTTAACAAGTTAAAGGTCCATACACCTGCTAAAGAAAATGAATGAAAAGCTTTTAGCATTTTTTATTTGATTATAACATGATTACATACCTAGGATTAGGATTGCCCTAAACAACTTTCTGGACAACTACATGTGGCTCACAGATAGGCTTGACCACCGCCCATTGGAGGTATATCAAGGGTTCTTCTTCAACAATCCAAACTCCTTTAATAACATAAGTTGTCTTCGGCAAATGGAGGAACACTGCTTCTAAAGTAATCAGTTTTGCTACAACACGTATGAAATAGATCACCCAACACTGATTTTTTGAAGCATGAATAATCAGATAATCATTAATCAGAATCACTTTAAACACCCCTCATGTATAACTATATGGGACAACTTACTGTGTGCAAATCATCATTGTGAGGCCGTGCCCACTTTAGAAATTGAGCTTGTGTTTCCAGTTCCTACAAAAATTTAAGAACAAGCGAAACCAAAAGCCTGTTTGTGAGGATAGGAGAGATTGAAGAAGAAAGATGAAACCCTAGACCACCGATTCCCCAAATAGGAATAAAATCCAGCAGTTCTTCCCCAAATTATCTACAATAGTTAAAAAATAACATCAAACAAAGGAATAAGGATGAAGAAGCAACAAACCCTAGTTTTGTAGAAGACTAAAGTCGTTCTTTTTTTCCGGTTGAATCCAGAAATACATCCTCAAATCGTCAATTGCATTCAAATCCATTGGGATTCGCCGGTTGGGGGATCGGGAACGTCATTTGGGATTCACCGGTGGTTTTGGTGATTTCTGAACTCTTACAATTACGACCAGTTATTTAGGGTAACCGAAAAACTTTGGACAATTAACGCAGGGGGAGAAGGGTTTGTCAATTTTACCCTCAAAGCGTCTTAAAAGTTTCTACACTTTACAATTCCAACCCCTCTCAAAAGGCTTTGACCTCATTAGACATGCTGCTTTGTATTTATGACAAAATTAGCAAAAGGGTAGAAAACCCAGTTTCTTTAATATAGTAGTATAGATTTTATAGGATTAGGATCAAATACAAAGAATCCTAATTGTAAGAAGTGTAAGAAGGATTTATAGAGTGACAAGTGTCCAATAACCTAAAAAAACCCACTACACAAAAAAAACCCACTAAAAAAAAAAAAAAAAACTTAAACATCCACCACCACCAAAAACACCCACCCCCACATCACCCACCCACCCCCCACCCCCCCAAAAAGAAATTTTTTTTTTTTTTTTTTGTCGAGGGGGTGGGGGTTTAGGTTTTTGGGTGGTGGTGAGGGTGGGGGTGGGGGTGGGTGTTTAGTTTTTTTATATTTTTTTTTAGGTTTTTTGGGGGTGTGGGGGGGGGGGGGGGGGTTAGGTTTTTTTAGGTTTTTGGGGGGTGGGGGGGGTTAGGTTTTTTTTAGGCTTTTGGGGGGTGGAGGTGGGGGGTGGGGGTTAGGTTTTTTGGGGGTTTTTTTGGTGAGGTATAGTTTTTTTTTTTTTTTTTTGCGCGGGGTGTGGGGTGGGGGGGGGGGGGGGGTTTAGGTTTTTGGGTGGTGGTGGGGGTGGGGTGGGGGTGGGTGTTTAGGTTTTTGGTGGTGATGTAGTGGGTTTAGTTTTAGGTTATTGGACACTTGTCACTCTATAAATCATTCTTACACTTCTTACAATTAGAAGCCTTTGTAGAATAACTTGACCCTTTATAATATCTAAATGTCTTACAATTTTACATACCAAGGTTTCTATTTTATTGCGGTTTTGGTCCACCACATTAAATTCATCCAACTTATAGTTAATTCCTAGTCACATGAGAGGCATGTGCTTGTTATTTTGGTAATTAACCATTCAAATGAAAGAAAACAAATATGATTTTCCACAATTTTCTTTATTTTAACTCATTTATTTGTCATTCTTTTCTTTTTATTTTATATTCATTTAACCCATTATTACTTGTTTCTTCTTCATCTTCAAACTCATAATCCATATCATATCATCTCCATTTTCGTCTTCTCTTGACACATTATCCAGCTGATCACAAAAGCAAATTGATAGTTTTTAATAATTTGTGCTGGTATATAATAACCTTGAATTAATTTTATAATAATATATTTAATCTATCAACTTTGTAAAATCTTAGATTTGTGAGTAATTATTCCACAGAGAGCATCAACAAGAACATGATGGCAATAAACTGATGCAGGTCGTTGAACAAGATAAGAATACAAAATCAAGTAGCAACACAAATCAGAATATAACGATATAAGAATACAAAATCAAATAACAACACAAATTAGATCAGAATAAGAACAAAAAATCAAACACAACCCAAATCAAAAAACAATCGTTGAACCACAAAAAGGAAACACACAACATCAGACCAACGAAATCGAATGGCAACATTTTAGCTAAAATATTGGAGCCAATTGTTGTTCCTCTGATTTTATATTCGTCAATTTTATTTAAATTTCTTTGTCTCCAAATGGACATTCTGGTGATAAGCAGTGTGATGTATTTATCCCTACAAAATCTAGGAATTCTTGTTTAAATTTTTAATTGCTCTGTGTTCGCCGGTTACCAAAACCCTAACTCCGAGAATTCGGCATCTGTGTGACAGGTAATCATATTGTGGTTTTATATTCATACTGGAGTTTTAGAGTATTTGCATCACACTATTTCGTTTTTCTCTATGCAATCTAATGCGGTTATATTTCTGATGATAATTTCACATTCGAATTTCCAAGAATAATCGTTTGTGGTAAGAACATTCTAATCTCAACATTACAGAATTTCCTTTTGATATCTTGTTCCTTATTTTCTTTTGTTTCATGGAATTCCATTCCCTTTCTTTCTTTAACCAAACATTGGATCGGATCATTCTTCTTTTTTGTTTTCTTCTCCGTTGATTCTTATTTTTTTTTTCCAAAGATTCTACTTCTTCACACACCAACTCTTCTCGTAATTCTCTCACTTGACCTTCAAATCTCAAGTTTCTTGGTAGCTATCATTGGATGAGAGGGAGGTGGGGTGTTCCTTCCTTGTGGGGTTTGCGCCCACAAGGTGTTCGATGAAATGCTCGGAGTAAATTTTCAATGAGCTACGGTTCAAAAAGCCTTTGAACCGTCGGGTATTAGCACTAGTTTCGTTCTCTTTTTCTTGTTTTGGGTGGAGACATTGCCTAAGTGTCTTGGCTGCGGTTGTCCTCATTTCGGTTTTTTTAGGCCATGTCGAATGGTTTTTGGCCTTGCCCCTTGAAGGGGTTCCATTGTTGCTCCGATGGGGTTGCTGGGTCTAAGGGGATCCCAAGGCTTATGACTCATATTAAACGTCACCATTTTGGTTCGGATGATAGGAAAGATACTTTGAGGCGTGCCATTGCTGAAGACCCTAATCTTTTTACCTCTGTTTGTGAAGCCCTTAGGTTGTCTGAACAATGGTTGTGTTGGGAGTGCATGTGCCTTCACTCACTACAAGAAATTAGGGTGTTTACCCACACATAATTTACCTACACATGTAAATGTGTGGGTATTTACCTACACATGTTTGTATATGTGTGGATAATGGTTGATAATATATTTTCATAATGATTAACACTTAATATGTGTTGGTAATGGATTTTAGCCACACTTGGTGTTTGTGGGAAAATTCCCCCCCAAAATTGGCAATCGATTAAATATTAAATTACCTACACATGTGGCAAATTTTCTTCATGTGTAGGTAAATTATCTACACATATGTAAAAAAACTAATATATGTGTAGGTAAATGATTATGTTTGCCAACACATAATTTAAAAAAAAAATATGTAGATAAACTAAATTAATATGTATTTTTTTTTTAAAATGATGTGGCAAATTAAATATCTACACACTACTAGAAAATACACTCCTCTTGACACGCGAACAATGACACGCGCATATTTTATGACATTCAAAAGCGTATGTCAAGAAAAAAATGTCATGGTTTACAAAATTTAATAAATCTATGACATTATTTTTTGTGTGTCATGTTTTGAGTGTCATAAAAAAATAAGATTTATCTTGACGCGCAAATAATGACACACGCTCATTTTATGACATTCGGAAGTCTGTCAAGAAAAAAATGTCATGGTTTTACAAAATTCAATATGTTTATGACACACTTTTTTGTTTGTCATCCTTTTTGTATCATTAAAAAACAAGATCTATCTTGACACGCGATTAATGAAACATGCTTATTTTATGACGTCTAAATGCGTGTCAAGAAAAAAATGTCATGGTTGTACAAAATTTAATAAATTGATGAAACTGTTTTTGTGTGTCATCTTTTTAGCATTATAAAAAAAAACATTATATAAACATAAGGAATGGAAGAAATTTAGCTTGAAGAAGTTTGGGATTACGACTTCGATGATCGCAAAGTCTACACAGATAGTTCTGAATGGTCTTAAAAGAAAAGGTAAACTTATTCATACTAGTAGAAAAAAGATTTTTTTGGGCACTGGTCTAGAACCTAAACCCGCCCAAAATACTTTTGTGCACATCTTAAAACCAAAGAATCACACAAATTGAAAAAACAAGTTCCCAAAAACAATATGTTTTTGGGCTATCTAGGAATTCGTCAAAAAAAACTTGGTTTTTTTCCACCTAGTAACAAATTCGCCCAAAAAAGCATTAAAGAAAGCTAAATAATTTAAACGGGCCCGCCAAAACTAAAAGTAGGAACCCACTTAAAGTCCCAAAAAACCCTTAACCGTCCAAAACAAAATCCCCTTAACCTTCATAGAGCCAAAAACTCCAAAAATCCCAACGTCGCATCGTGAGCTCAGAGCCAACACTTCTTCAAATCGTTTTCTTCTCTAAATCGTCCCCGCATACGTGGTTGGTAAAAACCCTAGTTTTTTTTCCTTAGATTCTTAAACATAGTGCTAATTTTTTTTATAAAACTTCTTATTGTGTCATGAATTTAGGTTCTGGATCTGTGTTGGAGCTTCGTTTGAACATGCTGGTGAAGTTTGAGGAGGTTTGCAGGTTATGTTATCTACCTCTTATTTATATGTTTTTGTACATATTTTTGAATGGTTTATGAACCCTAAAGTAGCTAAAGTTGAATGTATGTTCGATTCTGTTGAATATGATCCTATGCGTGGTCTCTTTATGCCGAATTTTGAGTCATTTTTGAGTATCACATGTGGTCCTTTGATTTGTTTATCTATTTTGTTTATTAATCTAGCTAGTATGTTTGTATATGTCCTGGGAATGCTATAAGTTTTAATTTTCTAATTCATCAGTCTCGGCTTTTCCTTTTGTTTTTTGTAATGTAACAAGTACTAGAAATCTAATCCCTAACCTTTTATTGGCTGGGCAATATTTTCTAGGTTGCCAACCATGGTATCATGGATTCTTGTATTGATGTGGGAAATTGTAATGCTTCTAATTTCAAAGTCACAAGCAACTAGGGGTGCAAACGAGTCGAGCTACTCGAGCTCGGCTCGAAAAAAAGCTCGAAAGAGCTGAGGAGCTCGAGCTGGAGCCCGAGCCTAAAAACAAGCTCGTTTAGTAAACGAGTCCGAGCTTCGCTTATCGAGCTCGAGGAGCTTTCTGTTTATATATTTTTTATTAATAAATTAAACATATATTTATATAATAATTACCATTTACATAAATATAAAGAAATAACTAAATTATATGTATAATAATAATTATAATTAATATAAATTAATTAATAAATACTAAACGAGTTGAGCTCGAGCCGAGCTTGAAAAAAACAAGAACATTCTGATAGTTATCTTGTTTTATTTTATTTTGATTAAATTATTTAGTCAAGGCAACTATAGCATGACTAGGTAGAGAATGAATAAAAAGTGGGATACAAACTGTTGTCATGCAACAAAGAGCAAAGGGAACTCAAAGGGAGCTATATTGCTTGCAGTTTGTCAGAGGAAATGTATCTTCATGTATCATCTTGAATTATTGATACTATTGTTTTCATCTCATTTTGAAGAGGGTCAAATGGGTGGCTTAACTGATGCCCAAAGGGTACTGCAATGTATACAGTTACCTGCATTTCTTTTTTTGTATTAACTTAGTTAGAAATTCTACAAGATAGTGTTTAAGGCTGTACACATATCACAAGGAATTGACTTCTCAGATGAAAAATGCTCGAACGGTTTTATCTTAGATAATTGTGAGGATTCCTTTTCCAAATCTGCAAGCTTAACTTCCTTTTTTTAGTACTTATGTTTTTTTATCAGTTGCATATGTATTTATGTTATACTTGAAGTTCTTAATGTTTTTCACATTTGTTGATAGCCATAAGTTTTTAACTAACATGCATGATTATTAACTAACTGAAAACCTTTACGTTTCTTATTTAGGCGAGAAGAGAGAAAATAAGTGAACGATGAAGATGTTGCTAGCCATAAGTTTTTACAAAGTATGACACACATGGTGTATGGGTTTTATGAGACCTGATATGCATAACAAAGTCAGCTTTTTCGTTTCTGATATGTTTGTTCAAATAGATAATCTTTTAAAGAAAAGGTAATTGAAAACAGTGTTTTATGTCTAACCAGCTCAAATAGATAAACTTGGGTAACTGAAAACAAAATGGATTAACCGAGATTGCCAAAGTGCTACTTAGGGTGGAAGGAGTGTGTTTGGGGAAGCCTTCGGTAACCCCACTTTACCGTGTGGCAAGGGGATGCCACCCCCCATTCGGTGTTCGGTGATTGCCCAAGACGGTGAATACTCACCGAAAGAGAAGAGAAGAGAAGAGATATAGGGGAAAGAGAGGGTTAATGGTGGGCCCCACCCTTTTTCAACCAATCACAATTTTTTTAAAGTTATTTACCACTCTCCATGTGTTTTAGCATTGCTAGTGATTAAGTGTAAAATGGGGAGTGAAGGGGGGGGGGGGGGGGTGAGTTGACATGGCATGAGATTATTGGGTAGTGAAAATGGGGAGTGTTTGAGCACTCCTTTCACCCTTATGACCTTCTAAGTCGCTTCATTTCAAAATTAGATTAATATTGTAATAATATATTTTTGTTGTCATATTTAGACATCACTTATAAAAAAATGTTTTTTTTGTTATGTTCTAACCCGTACTGCGAAATTTGAACATCACTTATAAAAATTGTTTTTTTATCATATGTTATATAAACTTACATGTAATGTGTTGCTGTAGATATCACTGTGATGTGACAGATCAGAGACTTGCTCAACATATTGACAAAGGAAACGAAGATGGATTGCTCATCAGCAGTGTGGCTTTTTGCTCAAACCTATGGGCTCTTATAATGGATTCTTGCACTGGTATCACATCTCAAGTTTACCAACTCTCTCCCTCATTTCTCAACAAGGGTCTTCATGTTTTAGGGTCAGGTTTGTTGAATGATTTATTTCAGACTACTAAGCATTTTGTTGTATATTAAAGGATTAGATTATGCAACAGTAGGAGAAATCATGCTATATTAGTGTGATAGCATGTGCGAACAACGGGAGTTCTTTGGTTAAGGGTAAGGACAATCATATCTTGTAAAGCTGAGTGCTTGCCTGCTCGCTCTCTCATCTTCTAGTTTTTTTGTCTAAAATGTAGGTACCCAATACATTCAGCAGTGTTACAAAGTCAGTGAATAATTTTCTTTTTAGTGGATAAATAATAAACGGAGAGAAAGGTTCCATATCACTGCTATGGCAACTGCGAGAACCAGATGGGCAATTGTTATGTCTAGTGGCGCTGGATTCTCTGACCAGGTCAAAACATTTCTTTAAATATATGGTTTGTTAAACGTGATTAGAAAAATCATGCTTTAAATATCAGGACCTTAAAGTAGGCAATGGTTTATAGTGAATAGACAAGTGTTGCTGAATCAGAGTTGCAAAAGTGTCCTGTTTGTTTCACCAACTCTTTTTTTTTTTTTTTTTTTTTGTATAGGAGTGATTCACTCATTACAATATATCATTTGTTTTCATTTAGACTGTATACTTGCACTTTTTCCAGTTGGGTTTTGCTAGCTTAATGAATGTAAGGTCAGGTACTAGAATGTTTATTAGTGGGTTTTCCAGTTGGGGTTTGCAAGATAAGTGTTGCTGAATCAATGTGACGATATGTTTGGTTAGAAGTTTTTTTTTGTTATGTTTAAGATCTTTAGCGGCGACAATTAGGGCATTAGTGGCGACGAATGTTGCCGCTAAAAGTATTGGCAATTGCGGCGGCATCTTTAGCGGCGATTTTTTGAGCAATAGCGACGGGGTATTAGCAGCGACACATTTGCGGCGACAAAAGTCGCCGCTTTTGCTCTGATTTCTTGTAGTGTTTAGTATGCTAACAGGCTTGTATCTTGTTTGGCAGCTAAGGTAATCGATGCTCTACTTATATTATATATCTTTCATTTTTTTTTGCAAGGACTTCGACATTAGCTTGTTGTGCATCTTCAAGGTCTTGTATGTTCTCAACACACTCATGGAGGTGGTTTTCTTTTACATTAATTAATGATAGTTTAAATAAGCATCTTATGTTTCAAGATTTTTCTTTTTTGCAGACATTTCAAAATAAAGTGCTTGCTCATGCTGCCCCAAGTTAGATAAAATGGTTTAACGGTGTATTATGGACCTATGGTAACATTTATATTTTCATGGTCATATCAATGGTCAAGATCCAACTCTTTATTCTCTTGTTAAGTTGACAAGCCTTTTGATTATTTATGATTTTACTGCCTTGTAGTTTACATTTGTTTCATTTATTAATCAAATTGGCACTTTGTTTCACGTATTATTCAATGGTGACGTTTGTGAAATTATGTATGTTTTTACTGCCTTTTAGTTTACATTTGTTTCAACACATATTAAGATCAATACCAACACATCTTCAACATTTACCTACACATAATATTACTTTTACCTACATATAAGATTACTTTTACCTACACATATATTCATGCCACGTCATCCGCCACGTCGGATGCCACATCACCTGCCACGTCGGATGCCACATCACTTGCCACGTCAGATGCCACGTCACCTGCCTTCTAAACAAATTGTTGTACTTTTAACCACACATATAAATGCCTTTTAGCCACACATATATGTGTAGGTATAGTTTGCTATATACCTACACATAACTTATGTGTGGGTAATGGCCTATATCCACAGTCACGAGTCTACACATCATTACACTTAATTTATGTGTAGGTAAAGACAACTACCAACACACTATATGCTTTTTCCCACACATACTTTGTGTTGGTAAAGCACCAAATTTCTTGTAGTGACTCTTTCCGGCGGGGGTGTCACCATGAAGATCGGGTTGTTCGGTTTGTGCCAACGGAAGTGGGTGAAGTGGGGTTTATTGTGGGGGCCCCTAGACCGTGTGTCGCATCGGAGGTTTCCCCGTCTGGAGAGGTATGTGTTGATGTTGCTTTACTTGACCGAGTTTTCTCTCTTCCTATTAAAACTGTTAAGAGCATCCCCTTTAGTTGTCGCATGGCGTTTGCCCAAGCCTTAACCACAGCTGTGGGTAATGTGGTGGTTATGCCTGATTCGGTTGATGCATGGATTCGACTTCTACTATTACCTCGTTGTACCTTGCGTGTATTTACGCCGGTTAGCCGCTAGGATAAGAGGTCGGGCAACAATAAAAATGGTTAATGTCTTAGTATACAGCGGGCGTTGTCCCAATGGGGTGACCGTGAGGGGTTTGGCATTCTCATTCAGTCTTTGTTTGCTCAACCTGTGAAGGAGGGTCCGGATGGATTTAAGAAAATGTCTGATAAAAATAGCGAGGATGGGAGTTCTAATGTCAAGCAGTGTTTACGTAAGGTTGCCGATGGTCATTTTACCGCTGCGGTTAAGGTCCTTTGTTCTTCTGGAGTCGCACCACTTGATAAGAAAACTATAAAGGCTCTCGTTGATAAACACCCGTGCATGCCCCCTCTGACCATGCCCGCTTTCCTTCCGTCAGAGCCTCACCTTGTAGCGGAGACCGACAGCGTGCTTGGGTGTATCAAATCCTTCCCTAAAGGGACGGTATGTGGGAGAGATGGTTTAAGGGCTCAACACCTTTTGGACGCCCTTTGTGGGGAAGGATCCGTGATTGCGGTTAGTCTCCTCAGGGCTATTTCAGCTGTGGTTAACTTATTTTTGCGGGGGGGGGGGGGGGGGGGGGATGCTCGAGGAGTTTGGCGGAGTTTGTTGCATCTGCTCCCCTTACGCCCCTTCTCAAGCCCGATAATGGGATTAGGCCTATTGCAGTGGGTTCGATCTGGAGGAGAGTGGTCTCCAAGGTAGCGATGAAGGGAGTGGGGAAGGATATGGCCAAATATCTTGGCAACTTTCAGTTTGGGGTCGGGGTTCCAAACGGGGCTGAGGCGGTTCTTCATAGTGCCAACAAGCTCTTAAATACGCACCACCAAGACGGGTCGTTGGCTATGCTTACCGTCGATTTCTCGAATGCCTTTAATCTTGTGGACAGAACTGCTCTTTTAAATGAGGTAAGGAAAATGTGTCCCTCCATCTCTGCTTGGGTTGATTTTTTATACGGGCAACCAGCTAGGCTTTATGTGGGGAATGATAATATTTGGTCTTCCACGGGGGTTCAACAGGGGGATCCTTTATGGCCTCTCCTTTTTGCCCTTGTTTTACACCCTCTTGTTCTCCGAATCAGAGATCATTGCAAGCTCCTTTTTCACGCCTGGTACCTGGATGATGGGACCCTTATTGGAGATGCTACTCAGGTGGCCAAGGCTTTAGACATCATTAGAGTGGAGGGTCCCTCCTTGGGCCTCCTTCTCAACATTAAAAAAACTGAAGTTTTTTGGCCTACATGCGATGGGGTGAAGACTCAAGAGGGTTTATTTCCGCGGGAGATTGGTAGGCCGGTGCATGGTGTGAAACTATTGGGTGGTGCTGTCAGCAGAGATGGGGAGTTTATTAGTGGTTTGGCCCTTAAAAGAGCTAAATGTTCGGTTGAGTTGATGGGATGCCTCAAACGTCTTCGGGACCCTCAGAGCGAACTCCTCCTGCTTCGTTCGTGTATGGGGGTTGCTAAACTGCTGTTTGGGCTAAGGACGTGTCAGCCTTCTTATGTTGGGGAAGCCGTCTCTGTTTTTGACAAGGGGCTTCGGAATGCGATCGAGAACATTGTTGTTTGTGGGGGTGCCTTTTTCGGGGACCTACAATGGAGGTTAGCTTCCCTCCCGACCCGTTTTGGGGGGCTTGGGATTTGCTCAGCTGAGGATGCCTCTTCCAACGCTTTTGTGGCTTCAAGAGCCCAATCTTGGGTTCTTCAAGACCACATCCTTCGTGAATGTGGTGGTGGGTTGTTGGACTCTGATTACACGGGTGCGTTGGACAACCTGCATAGTTCTCTTCCCGATCTTGATCTTGGCGGTTTCTACATTAAAGACACCGCCCCCATTAAAGCCAAGAAAATTCTGGCGAATGCCTTATTTGGCGAAATCGTCAACACAGTTGAAGAGAAGTTTGTTTTGTCTCCGCGGCAGCGAGCCGTGTTTGAGTGTTTGCGACCCCCCATGCTCAGGATTTCCTGTCTGTTGTTCCCATCGAAGGTTTAGGGCAATGTGTGTCGGCTGTGGAATACCGGGCTATCCTCAAGTACCGGCTGATGGTACCGCTTTTCCCGGTTGATGACCTGTGTCCTGTATATCGGAAGTCTTGCTTGGATTCTTTTATGGAGCATGCAATCCATTGCAAAGAATTTATGGGTGTTTATCGAATCGAATAACGAATTTTCGGATTATACGAATCGAATTTTTCGAATTTTTATTATTTTTACCTGAATTCGTATTCGATTCGATTCGATTAATATTTGAAACTCGAATTCGAATGAATTCGAATAAATTCGATTTAATTCAAATTCACCCTAAACAATAAATTATTTTACTTTCATTTTTTAAAATACTACAAACTAATTATATTCAACATAAAATATAATAATCTGCAAAATTAATTAACTATCAATATGTCAAAACACAAAAAAATTAGAAGATAGGTTGGTTACTGGTAGCGATTTAAGTTAGGTAAAAATTTAGAAATAAGTAGCATAGACTATTTGTCAGTAGGTTTGGCAATGTTATGAATAATAAACTTATCACTTATGGAGGTAGTTCATATTTTGGCCAAGTTTAGAAGTTATATGTGTGTATAAATGTTTGTGTGTGAATATACATATATCAAAAAATTATATATAAATTGAATTCGAATTTCGAATCGAATCGAATTCAAAATCATAAATTCGTATTCGATTCTAATTCGATTACTGGACTCGAATACGAATCAACTCGAATTCGAACCTTTTTAATCGAATCGAGTCGAATTTTGAATTCGAATCGAATTCTGAACACCCCTAAAAGAATTACCAGGATTTAAATATCGACACAATTTAGTTCGTGATGTGCTTTATGATGTCCTTAAGCGGGCAGGGATCTCGGCAAAAAAGGAAGCTCCGGTGAACTTCTTGACCGATCCATTAGAAGGGAGATCTACCCTACGGCCCGCTGACATTCTTGTTTTTGTATGGGAATGAGGAAAACACGCGTGTGTTGATTTGACAGGTGTGTCCTCCCTCGTTGGGCTAAGGGACCACCGGTTTGTGGCGGGTCAAGCAATAACTAAGGCAGAGGCGGCCAAAGTAGCTAAGCATGAAAAAGCTTGCATCGAGAATCAGCACGTGTTCGTCCCATTCGCTTTCGATACTTTTGGCGCTCTCGCCCCTGACGTGGTGCGGTTCCTCAAGCGGGTTCAGCAGGTGGTAAGCAGTAACACCGCACATGTTAAGGGGCAGAATTTTGTGTTTAGCAGGGTAGAGTTTGCTATTCAGAAGGGGGTAGCGGCGCAACTTGTTGCTCGTCTACATGTCATTAGTCTGTAATCGTCTCTGTTTAATTTTAAATTTCACATTGAATGTCAAAAAAAAAAAATGGCAACACAAAATCAAACAGCAAAATTATGCAGATTTGAACAGCAAAATCATCGAACCACAAAAACCGATTAGCAAAATCGTTAATGACATAATCACAATCGTGTAGATACTCGAACAACAAGATCGTGAAATGCAAAATCGAACTTTACGAGAATCGTTGATGCCAAAAACTGAAGCCAAGAACCTGATAATAATTAAAATCGCCATCACGATAATCATGATGAAAATCGACGTGTCCACTGAAAGTCGCAGAAGCAAAGGTCGGCTGAACTAGAGTTTCACAAATCTTTTATTCAAAAGAAAAAAACTAATTGATTTTCACCCATAAAGATTGTGATAATTAGAAAAATTTTACTAACAAAATATTCATATTCACATGCACTAACTATATCTGTAGATGTAAGTTTCAAGTAATAAATATAAAATTATACTCTTAGGCAGTGTAAAGAAATAATGCCCTTCTTTAACAATTTAATGGTTAATTACCAAAATACCTAGCACATGCCTCTCATGTGACCATGAATTAACTATATGTTGGATAGAGTTAGTGTGGTGGACCAAAATCGCAATATATTAGTAACATTGGTATGTAAATTGCAAGACATTTATATTTTATAATATATAGCAATAACCAATAAACCACAGGGACCCAAACCGCAATTTACTCAAAAAAGTCAAAAAGTCAAATTTTTATGCTAATCAAAGGTAATTATGTTGAATTTCTTACTATCAGATTAGCAAGTTAATTAAATCCCATTAGTGAAATCCATCATGGTCATTTTGGAACTGGATATCAGTAACGCCAAAGCAGGTAAAACAGACTAATGAAATTACCAAAACAATCAACTTTCTTTTTATAGAGGGAGCAATGTTCGATTGGTATTTTTGACTAACCATTTATATAAGGTGATTTCCCTCGAAATCTGATTTCGAGTCGGTTAATATATAATGAAGATAAAATTATACTGGCATTTGCTGTATTTTTCCCATTGTGTATAAGTATCTCTATACACCTTTAAGCAGTAGTTCAAAGTCATTTTTTCATTTGAAGTAAATTTTTTTGTTATGTTAATTTGTTAACTAGAATGGGACTCCATGAGTGATCCACATGGGTTGTAGGCCATAAAAGTCATACTTGGTTTGGATATAATAATACATGCCCTTATTGAAAAAATATTATCAGGAGTCAGTTTTATCATTGTTTATTTTCCATGATATTAACAGGAGTCAGTTTTATCATTGTTTATTTGCCATGTTACAAAACCATGATAAATCAAATAATCAATTTGTTTCAACTGCCTTTGATGCTTAAAGTATTATAATTTATCAAGTATTGTTTTTCACGTGTTACATTGTTACATAAAAAACATTATAAAACGCGTCAAAAAGTTATAAATATAATAGATTGGGTTTTAAAGAATAAATAGGTAAACTCAATAATTTGGAGATGATCATGTGCTATATGGGAAAACATTCTGAATGTCTCAACACGTTTTATTCATATCAATAACCTAGCTTTGAACGAAACACGTGTATTACTCAACTTTAAATTATTTGAATGTTGTACTTGGAACCCATATATATTATGACAAAGAACGGAATATCCATATGTTTAAACAACCTTAATTTTCCGCAAACTATTAAACTATTTACTCTATCGATTCATAAAGAAAGCATGCATACTTCTAGTATTTTTATTGGTTATAATTCCATGAGTACTTGATTCATAAAAGGCAAAGTAACAACATCTATATCTATACTATATAATAAAAGAAACCATTATGAGGACACTTGTCATGATATTAGGCCATGTTTTATAGATAAGTATTAATTTAATTTAATTTTTTCTAATTAATTATAGATAATTCTTCTACTAAATATTATTTAGTTTAATTTTTTATGGATAATTATTATTTAGTTTAATCTCCTTCTCATCTATATCTATACTATATAATAAAAGAAACCACTTTTGGGACACTTGTCATCATATTAGAGTATCTCTTATAGATAATTATTATTTTAATTTAATATTTTCTAATTAATTATAGATAACTCTCCTATTAAATATTATTTAGTTTAATATCTTATAGATAATTATTATTTAACTTAATCTTCTTCTCATTTATAATATTATTTAGAGAAAATTAACGTTTTCTTTTCTAACCCTTTCGGCCCCTAACACTAACCCCATCCATTAAATGTTAGGGGCCAAAAGAGTTAAAAAAAGACGTTAGGGGCCAAAAATGTTAGAAAAAAAGACGTTGTAGGCTTAGATGTTAAAAAAAATTAGGCTAAAAGTGTAAAAGTGATATAACCACGGGGGGCAAAATCGTAAATTTATTATTTGATGTATAAAATTAGATTTATTCAATTCGTACAATACACGAGGTTTTTTAAGGATATATATATTTTTTATTATTTAGTACAGAAAATTACATTTATTCAAACCGTGTAATACACATATTTTTAAAGATGTAATTTTTTTATTATTTGGTATATAAAATTATATTTATTCAACCCGTGTAATAAATGAGGTTTTTTAAAGATGTATTATTTTATTATTTGGTAAACAATATTACATTTATTCAACTCGTGTAATACACGTGGTTTTAAAGATATAACTTTTTTTATTTTGTATATAAAACGTGTAATACACGTGGTTTGAAAGATATAACTTTTTTATTTTGTATATAAAATTACATTTATTCAATCTGTACAATATTGTTCTTATAGATATAACTTTTTATTATTTAATATATAAAATTATATTTATTCAACACGTGCAATAAAAAAAGTTTTTAAAAATATATTATTTTATTATTTAGTATATAAAATTTATTTATTCAACCCGTGTAATACACGGGGTTATAACCTAGTTTATAATTATTTAGTTTAATTTTTTATGGATAATTATTATTTCGTTTAATCTCCTTCTCATTTATAATATTATTTATCTAACTAATAGAGTAAATACGATTTTAGTCCCTGTGGTTATATCACTTTTACTCTTTTAGCCCAAAAAGAATTTTCAACATCTGAATCACCAACGTCTTTTTTTCTAATCTTTTTGGCCCCTAACGTCTTTTTTCTAACCATTTTGACCCCTAACATTTAATGGACGAGGTTAGTGTTAAAGGTCAAAAGGGTTAGAAAAAAAGACGTCGTGGGCTCAGATGTTAAAAAAAATTCTTTTTTGGGCTAAAAGGGTAAAAGTGATATAACCACAGGGGCCAAAATCGTAATTTACTCTAACTAATATTATTTATCATTTATACATTTACGGAGTTTTAAATAATGGGTTAAATTTATTGAGACTTCGTTAACAAATTTTGCTACAACAAAACAATCTATTTATATCAATCTAAATGTTTATCTATACTATACTATATAATAAAACATTAATGTGTGACACATGTCGTTCATTGTAGGTATTTATTTTATGATTTTCTCGCCTTACTTCCAAACTTATCTTATATTAATTAAATGAATAATGAGCTAATATTAAATTTTATCCTACTTTAAATTTCGAATACCATTCTTCTATTTTTCTAATAAAATATTATCCGAAATTGTAAATTGTTAATTTAAAACATTTTAAATAAAACAAATTTATTTGGTATATAAAATTACATTAATTCAACCCGTATAATATGGTTCTTATATATATAACTTTTTATTATTTAATATATAAAATTATATTTATTCAATCCGTGCAATAAAGGAAGTTTTTAAAGATATACTATTTTATTATTTAGTATATAAATTTATTTACTCAACCCGTGTAATACACGGGGTTATAATCTAGTTAACTCTAAAAAAAAATCTAAAATTACTTGCATTTTGTTGAACTCGACGTATTCCACTTCATTATACCATATGTAGGTCAATGTAGCTTGGATGACTAGTTTCTCATCGCAAAGGAAACATATAATTAAGACTTTTAATGATATAAAATTATGGTTGTACACAAGCCGAGATACGAAAACCTATAATTGGAGTATTGGACCTTAATGAGAGAGCTTGTTTATTAGCAGTGGGGGACTCATAAATTATTTGCTGAAATGTGGATAAGGGGTTCAATCATATTTTCAAGGGATGCGGTCATGTTTTTTGCCCAAAAAATACACTAAATGATTTTCTCTAAGGGATGCACCCACCCACCCGCAAGAATACATAGGTCCGCCCCTGTTTATTAGGCTTGTTAAACATGACTGGCAAAGACAATACCATAGAAACAAACAAGAGTTGTGGAAGCATTAGCGACTTGTTTGGTCTGTTCTTATTTCGTTTCTATTAAGCATAACTTAGTTTGATTCATGCTAATTTAACTTGTTTAGTAAAAGTGGCCAAGTTCGCATTTTTTGGTTGCGATCATATCAAGAAATTTTTGTCAAACAACCTGTGATATTTGCTGGATTTGGATTTTTTTATTATTATTTTTTAACGGAAAACGAATCTATTCCGGAAAATTTTTATGCCTGCACCTTGTATGATTTGACCATTCACCTCTTGAATAGAGGGAAAACACCTTACCACCGTACCATGTATTATTTTTCTTGTTGTTTTTTCCTTTTTAATTATCAGGATCATGTGTTCAATTTGCGACGTAATTGGTCACCTTACAAATGATACAAATCGCCCCGTATAGGCTATGGATGCAGTATCGTATCGTAGAATTCAGTGTAAGTCTCGTATAGGCCTATATGTGTAATATAGTATCGTATATCGTATAGGTGTAGTATTGGCCACGTATAGGCATATGGGTGTAGTATAGGTTAAGTATAGGCGTACATGTGTAGCATAGGTCCCGTATATGGCTATAAGTGTAGTATAAGTCCTGTAAAGGGCTCGTATAGGCCTATGTGTGTAGTATAGGTCCCATATACGGCTATAGGTATAGTATAGATCTCGTATATGCCTATGGGTGTAATGTAGGTCTCGCATAGGCCTATAGGTGTAGTATAGGTCCCGTGTAGGCCTATGGTGTAGTATAGGTCTCGTATAGGGCTATAGGTGCAGTATAGGTCCCGTGTAGGACTATAGGTGTAATGTAGGTCTCATATAGGCCTATGGGTGTAATGTAGGTCCCGCATAGGGATATAGGTGTAGTATAGGTCCCATATAGGCCTATAAGTGTAGTAAAGGACTATAAATGTACTATAGGTCCCATATATGGCTATAGGTGTAGTATAGGTCTCGTTGAGGCCTTGTATACGCCTATAGGTGTAATGTATGTCCCGTATAGGACTATAGGTGTAGTATAGGTTCCATATAGGCCTATAGGTGTAGTTAGGGTCCCATATGGGGTATAGGTTTAGTATAGGTCCCGTATAGGGCTCGTATTAGCCTATGGGTGTAGTATAGGTTCCGTATAAGCCTATAGGTGTAGTATAGGTCCCGTATAGCCCTATAAGCGTATAGGCCCCATATAGAGCTATAGGTTTTGTATAGGTCATGTATAAGCCTATAAGCGTAGTAAAGTATAGTATAGTATACGATAGTAGCGTATAGGTCTCGTATTGGCCTATAAGTGTAGTATAGGTCCTATATAGGTGTAGTATAGTATCTGTTGATGCACTTTGTATGGATGTGGCACGGTTCGGTTCGTTTCAGTTCAAGAACAGTGTAGCGACTTTCCTCCGTCGTACAACCTAAACAACGCACACGAAACACGACGACACGCGAACAAAAGAGGTTGCATCGTGATGACATCTGCATGATGTCATCATGACCTCATCAAAAGCATATGAATCGAAAAACAAGCAACATGTTTGAATTGAAACATACTTTTATTTCATTGATTCGAAATAAACCAGATTTTACAAATGCACCCCCTTCGAAATAGAAAGATATAAACATTAATGCACATACATCAAAAGACAATCAAGTCTATTTCGATACATATGCTTCATATCTATTTCGATTGGGTTAAAGCAAGTCTATTTCGATGAAGAATGACCATGTCTATTTCGATTACTTCACAACTTATCTATTTTGATATTTATCAAGTGTATTTCGCTGTAAAATCTAGTGTCTAGACATGTTTCGTTGTATTTCGTGTGTAATGGTTCTATTTTGATGTAATATTTGCTGTATGGAGTATAAATACAGTAGATACACTCTGTTTCTGTAAGAGAGAGCACCTTTAGAGAGTTGTGGACATTGTGTAATGTTACTCTATAGAAATCAAACCATTGAGCTTAAAAGTGATATCTATATTGTGTTTGTTTGTGTTCTTTGCTTCGATTTGCACATAAACAAGGATTCTTCACTTGTTTGTGTGTTCACCAACAAGGTATAAGTTCTCTAGATCCTCCTTTAGGGACATACAAGTGGTATCAGAGCATTGGCTCGATTCCTTTTTGAAAATCAAGCATTCGGGGTGAGATTTGAGTGGTTTTTGAGTGTTTATTAGAGTGTTCTTGAACAAAAACTGAAAACCCACTCTTTTTTGGATGATAATATGGCCTAAAACTTACTAAAATGTTGTAGTTTGTTGTTAATTTTGGTTGAACATTTGTTAAAAAAGTTGAAGATTATCAGAAATATGAATCTTAGTGAGTTTTGGAAGTTGGGATTTGATTTTCATATTTTCTGGTGAAGAATTTGGCTGGAATTTCTTGCCGGAATAGTACTTTCTGGTGAGAAGATTTCATTGGTTTGACCTGCAAAATCCTAGAATTTCTTTTTTGTCTACCTGCATAACTCAGTTCCTGTCCTTCTCTACTGTTGGTTTGTCTGTTTCTTTTTACTGTGAAACATACTCCCATCGAAAAAGACTTATTTTGTTCCACATCGAAACATAACCTGCTAGTTTATTTCAAAACACAGTTGCAAACATAATTCCGATTTCCAAACACACTTATTTCGAAACATAAGCACCTTATCTATTTCGATTCACATACCTAGCTTTTAAAGGTCTCTTGATTCGAAATACATTTTCCTTTTTTAAATCATCCTATTTCGAATCAACATCACACTCCTATTTCGATAAATACCCTATTCCTAAACAATTTAGTTTCCAAAATTTTCTATTTCGAACCATCAACACTTCCAAAACCTATTTCGATTCAATCACCCTATTCTTAACCTATTTCGCACACCCATCCACACTTCAACTTTTCAATTTCGAACCCATTTGTTCAACAAACCCGAACCGATTTCATTCCAAATCAATTTTGTTCCCACAATCCTATTTCGATATCAAACTTCGATCCCTATTTAAATAACACTTATTTTCTGTTTCGATCACCCACACCATGTTTCCTATTTCGATTAGTCCTTTCTGTTTCGATAACCTTTTGTAATCCTGTTAACACAGTAAGTTACAAGTTACAATAGCTTCATAAGTTCCCTGTTCTTAACCAAAATGAGTACACACCTTTCGGGTTGGAGTCCTGATGCAAATACGGACAATGCGTATACGCAAAAGGGTTTAGCACCTTCTTGGGCTCAGTCTCCCACTCCCTCGCCCTCATCCATCCCATCACAAGCGGGTTTCATTATGGCCAGTCAATGAGCTTTTGTTGCCAATCAAAATCAAAGCATTCAAAACCTCCTTTTTAGCGAGAACGAAACCGGAAGTAGTAATTGCCCGCCAGGGCCGTCTCTGAAAATGTTAAAACAAATTTGGGCCCTGGCCGAGATAAAATAATAGGGCCCTATCCGCCGTGTAATAATATAATATTCAAAGTGTCTAAATAAAAACATTGAAAGTTTCAATTCAATATAATATTAGCTTTTTTACACGTTGTGCGTTGCGGCGACGCCATACGCGACGAATAAATTATAGACCACTGTTAACCCGACTCGTTTACGAACTAAATTCACGTTGAAACGTAAAGTAATCCAAATTCATACCATTGAATGAAAATATATTAAATTTGACCCAATTTGTTTCCAAATAAAATTTACATCGAAATGTAGACCAACTCAAAACGTACACAATGTGCAGTGGCGACGTAAGCGACGTGATAAAGTATAGATTACAACTGACCCAACTCGTTTCCAAATTAAATTTACGTCAAAACGTATAGCAATTCAAATTTATACCGTCGAATGAAAACGTATATATTTAACCCAATTTGCTTCCAAACAAAATTTATGTTAAAACGTACATAAGCATAAATAATCCCTCGCATTTAGTTAAATAATAGAAGGGAAAAGGATCAACAAAAATAAGCCCCTAAAATTACATGATTTTGTTATGTTAAAATTTGAATTAGTTAAGTTCTAACACGAGTCCTTTAGAGTCCTTCAAATAAAATACTAATGAATTTATTAATAAAAGAAAACAACATTTTAATATATGTGAATTTCATTTAAATGGAGATAAAGTAGAAGAAAACTACATTTGACATATCCTGTAAACTTCAATTCCCAATCAGAAAAACAAAGAAAAAAGTCAGCCAGAAAACAGATTCGATCCGGGGTCCTATGCTTCAAAACGGAGTCTACCAACCACTAGAACAAATTGATTTTGTTTCCCTGTTTTGTATCATGTAGTATATATATCTTATAAAACATATATATAAATTCAAAAAAACTTTCGGGCCCTTTTACGATTTTGGCCCTGAGCCGACGCACACCCGGCACTTGCTCATAGCCGGCCCTGTTGCCCGCCAAAGCTCATGCATATGAACGAGTATCCCGGATGACAGGATAGGTTCCATACATATGTTCTTGGGCAGAATACGGAGTTGTGGTTGTGGTTTGCTACGGAATTCGATCAAGCACTAGAGGAAGCCGGCTCAAGTCCTACGTCATTTGCTGATCTTACGGCCGACGAGAAGAAGGCATATGATTTAGAGATGAAAGCCATTGCAATTCTAACCCAAGCCTTAAACAAAGATATTTATCACCAGTTTGTGAGCTTCAAAACAACTAAGGGGTTATGGGATGCGTTAACGGTGAGAGGTCAAGGAAATGCGGCGTTACCAAACTGAGACATGATCTACTTAAAAAGGAATTCGACTGTTTCATGTGTATGGAAAATGAGTCACCAGGAGATATGACTAGTCGGTATTATCATTTATTGAGTTAACCGGTTAGTTTTGGGGTAACATTAACTCCAGAAGAGGTTGTTACAGGATTCGCCGATGCATTGCCACTCCAATCGAATGGATTTCTGGAAATTTTGAAGTATAATTGCACTTTGGCTACAATCAACATCTATAATTTCATTCAGTCGTTAGAGAACAAGAATCAAGAAGAAATTAGGAAGGCAAGAAGAGTTCCAGTGCCACAAAACCCAGACATGTACTATGGAAATTGTGGAGGTACTAACAATGTTGCAAGACCTGCTCAACATGCTTAGTTGCAAACAACTTTTATCTCAAACGCCAATCCGTTTGGGACACCACAACCAGTTGCCTCAGAGACAACGTTTAGTCTTCTGGAGTACCATCATTCCGTGATCCAAACCATAATAGTCAACAGGCGTGTTATGGAAACAATTCATGAACTTTCAATGCTGGTCAGTCAACTAATCCAAACACAGTTCGGCTAGAGACTTCAAGTTTCTCAAAAGTGAGTGTTGAGGTAGCAAAGGAACATATGGAACTCTTAAACACTTTGGTGAGTGCGTACTATGGGTTAGTAGCAGGGCAAATTGGAAACATCAACTTGACTCAGAAAGACTATCAGCAAATAGATAAGGATGAAATGGACTTAATAGATATCAAATGGGCGTTTTCTAATGTTGTGAGGCAAGAAAAAGACTATATGGAAAGAACCGGTAGAACAAACTTGGAAAGCAAGAAAGACTCCAAGTATGGTTTCGATAAGCAAGCAGTCAGGTGTTTCAACTTTGGTGAACGAGGTTATTTCAAACGGGACTGTACTAAGCGAGCTCAGCATGGGAACTAGAATCCATTCAGATTTTGAGCCAACCAACCGAATCAGAGCGCCAACTCTAATCAAACCGGGAATACTAAGCGTGCCTTGATGCCTGTAAACAATTGACATCAAGCTAGACCATCAAATAACAATCGAGCTCTTGTGGTACAAGCTGATGATAGTTGTGACTGGTCGATTCAACTGGGTAGCAGTGATCAGGGTGCAACAACTTGCTTTATTGAGGTTATCAAGCATCTAAAACAAGCTTGTGGTGGAGAATCTTCAGAAGATGAAGACATTTCTGGATACAGTGGAAGTTCGGATGACGAAAGCTCAAGTTCGGGTGAAAATGGTATTGATGGAGTGTTGCGTGAAACCATTGATGCAGATGTTGAGAAATTTTTGGGTGAAGCTAAAGTAGTGAATGACAGAAGATCAATTTGGGTGGATCAAACATCTTTTTCTCATCATTCTGCTTTCATGGCTAATGTTGGTGGTCCGTTAAGTCAGGTAGGTGTCGATGAACTAAAGTCCGATAGGTGTGATTATTGAGTTGGATCTTTCCAAATGCACAGAGGCCAATATGTTTCATAAAATCATGAAAAAGAATTTAAAAATGTAATTGACACATTCAAAAGAAGATCTTTCCGAGCTAAAGAAAACTGTTTCGAGAAAACAAACTTCAATTAACAACTACATCAACATGCTCGAGGAAACAAAAAGAGAATTGGCTTGTGCTAAGTGTGAAAATGAGGTGATCCAGCTTAAGTTAGATAGTTATTCAAACTCGAGGTATGTGCTGGATCACATCATTGACATACAGAAAAAGAAAGAAGATGTCACGTGCATTGGATATAAGAAATGTCCTCCACCTGTTAGACACAATTATATCGCGATGCCTGATGAGGAAGATAAGCCTCACTTGGAGCCTTCAGTTCCATTGGACCTTGAGGAATTTGCAGCTGGGCTCGGATTCAAAAAGGAAATATCTTTAGATCTGGATCAATCAGCAGATGCGAAAGTTTCAACAGCTGAACAAAATTAGGATCCTCCGGTCCTTGTTGAGGATACTGATACTTCAGATGATGAATCTGAGGATACCAAATTAGTACAGTCTGATGTAGTGACTAAGGAAGAGGACATACCTCTCGAGAATCATATTCTGTGTGATCCTCCCGCAAAACCTGCTAAGACTGTTCTCGTAGAGTCCATTCCTGTGCAAAACTCTGAAGGTGTGAACTTGCTGTATACTCTGATTAGTGATGATAGAGTCTATTCAAACAAAGATTTTTTGATTAAGAATGTAAATCAATCTCTAATTAGTAAAGTTTTTGAGGAATCGACAAGTAAGTTTTGGGGAGAGTCGAGTTCACGAGTTGTGGTAACACAATGTCCTCCGATTCCAAAAGCTGAAATTCAAAAACAATATGGCAAGCAGAAATTATCAACAAAGGAAAATCAACAAAACCACACTAAACCAAAAGGAAAATTAACGACTCAAGGTCGAAAGGAACAAAACCAAAGAAAGGCTCAAAAGATGAAATTTGTGAAGTCGAAGGGAACCGATAAACTTGAAACGTTTGAAAACAAATCTAATGTATATTATGTTAATCATGTTAAAATCTTGAAAAGAGACGGTCAAAACAATTCAGGACCAAGTACTTCGAAATCACAAAGTTCGTCAACGAGCCATCAACATGATACTTCGGGGTTTGTAGAACGAAGATCATGTTTCAAATGTGGTGAATTTGGGCATATCATTCAAAATTGCCCTTATCTGCATAAGCTAAAGGCTAGTGCGGATGCTTCCCCAGAGAAAAGTTATCAAAAGTGATATGTCTCACCAAAACAAGATCTGTGGATCCAACAACAAATGCCTGAAAACGGTTTTGAATTCCCATCTACTCCTATTTTCGTTGATAATTCTGCTGCCATACAGATCACTAAAAATCCTGTGCAGCATTCAAAGACCAAACACATCGATATCAAATATCACTTGATACGTGATTTGTGTTTTTTTATTTATCTTACTTTTTGCATTGTAGGGGGAGTGATTTCTAAGAAAAATACAAAAACATTGAAAAATTTCAAAAACACAAAAACATTGAAAAATTACAAAAATCCAAAAACAATAGAAAATAAAAAATGAGTTTCCTGACGAGAAAAAGAGAAAATAATAGTAAACAAGTAGTCTGTCGAAACGTCTTTGAACTTAAAATGAAAAACGATAAGTAGCTCTATATAAGATGTATCGGTAGGCTCACAATCATTTAAAGTGTGCAGAGTGATATAAAATAATCGATTGAAGACCGTGTGGGAACCACTCATTGGCATATGGTCTTGGTACCGAAATTTTGTTTGATAGATTGTCGATGTTCTGAGATACATAGTCTTTATACTGTTTATCATCGGGGTATCATGGTTGTTTCTCTTACCGAAAACAACGGGGAAGCAAGCCTAGAACTTCCGTGATACTATACATACGTGTACAGTGGAGAGTTCAAATGAGAAGAAATTTTTTTAAGAAGAAAAAAGAAGAAACTTCAACCACTATGAATGCTTTATTTTACTTCATTTAATATAAATATTTAATATTACTATAAGGGTACATTGGTAAATCTACATAGGTCATTAATTTGTAGTCTTCCTCTTTAATAGCTAACTACATTAATTTTTTTGTAACTTATCTTCAAAATATATATTTTTTCAAAAAAAATAAAATAAAATAATTTAAAGTGTAGGATAAATTACGAGTTGTGTATGATAAATTTCAACGTGTAGGATGAATTTCGAAATATATAGGAAAACTTATGATGTATGTAGGCAAAAAAAAGTTCGTATGGAGGATAATAGTCTTTATGACGAATTAATTAGTCAAAAATGATAATAAATGAGATAAGTGAAAAAACTATTTAATGTTTTACAAAATTACCCTTTGTTCTTTTTCTTTTCAATTAAATTTTCTTCTCAAATGAACCTTCCCCTATGTGTACAAACTATACATACATGTATATATTACATTCTGCATACGACCATCAATAAGTGATAAAAATATCACAGTCACCCCCGAGTAAGTGATTCTAAATCACATCTATCATCCGAGAGTCAAGTTCGTCTCTTTGTCGGTACGATGGTACTAACCTGTTCACGGACTTGCTCTTGTGCCCTGCATGCATCCGAATATCAAGTTCCTAATAAATAAGTGATTTTATCACAAAGGGCTTGTATTCATCCTCAAATAAGTGAATATCTCACATCATATACATTAAAAATAAATGATAAATGGTATACTCACCAGTAAGATGAACTCTCTCGTGCATACCTTGATAAGGGAATGTGTCATGAGTGGATGAACACAGGCCAGTAAGTATAAATCATACCTAAACGTATCCCCAAGTCATATGATTACATCTGATTGTTGAGTTTAAATGGACAACAATACCGATAATCATTATAGGATGCTTATCTAAATGCCAACTAATTGAACAACAAGGGTGTTCTGGCATGACTGTACACTAATATGATTCTCTTACCTTCGAAACTAGCAAAAAGAATGTTTGTAAATATTTATTTATTGCTTTCCGTCTTTACATTTAAAATATTCAAAAATAACAAAAATATTTTAGGTGTGTTTTAATATAAACTTTATAAAAGCCAAAAAGATTTTGCTTCTATCTTATTTTTGTTTGAACGATGTAAGAACTCGAATCTATCCACCTAAAACCTGATTGAAAACCAAACAATTGCCTCTTCATAAACGGTCGAAGTTAACAAGTTTTGAAAGTTATAGATCTAAAATTGAACAAATTTTAAAACTTTCAAAACGTTGTTGATTGGTAGTTGATTGAGAGTTTGTCACATGTGTGTCGTCTGTTTATATTGTTTAAAATCGACTCTAAATGAGGTTTTCATCTGAAAAATTTTCTAAGATTGATTAAATCCTTAGCGGTTGTTCTCATTATGCGTTTAGCTCTGTTGTGTGTGTAGATGTGACATTCGAACCAACTAAAGGCAAAGAGAATTTGTTAGATGATAAGCTGTGGAGTGACGACACGACATAGATACAATCAAAGAATCAAGATGATCAAGTTGCAGCTGACCACTCATCAGCACCACGAGGATCAGAAGTCTTGAAGATCAAAGATTCACGAGCAGCTTTCAAGGGGGGGTTTTGTTGATGCACCTCCTGACTGTGACATGTGAAAACTTTCAAAAATCCTGCAGTGTGAAGAACGAACCATCACCGGCAACATCCAAGGGGGAGTTTGTTGAGGCACTTTGTGTGATGTGAAACGGTTCGGTTTGTTTCAGTTCAAGAACAGCGTAGCGACTTTCCTAAGTTGTAAAACCTGAAGAACGCACACGAAACACGACGACACGCGTACAATAGAGGTTGCATCGTGATGACATCTGCATGATGTCATCATGACCTCATCAAAAGCATATGAGTCGAAATACAAGAAGCATGTTTGAATTGAAATAGACTTTTATTTCATTGATTCAAAATAGACCTGATAATACAAATGCACCCCCTTCGAAATAGAAAGATATAAACATTAATGCACATACATCGAAATAGACAATCAAGTCTATTTCGATACATATGCTTCATATCTATTTCGATTGGGTTAAAGCAAGTCTATTTCGATGAAGAATGACCATGTCTATTTCGATTACTTCACAACTTATCTATTTCGATATTTATCAAGTGTATTTCGCTGTAAAATCTAGTGTCCCGACATGTTTTGTTGTATTTTGTGTGTAATGGTTCTATTTCGATGTAATGTTTACTGTATGGAGTATAAATTCAACAGATATACTCTATTTCTGTAAGAGAGAGCACCTTCAGAGAGTTGTGAACATTGTGTAATGTTACTCTGCTGGAATCAAACCATTGAGCTTAAAAGTGATATCTATATTGTGTTTGTTTGTGTTCTTTGCTTCGATTTGCACATAAACAAGGATTTCTGCACTTGTTTGTGTGTTCACCAACAAGGAATAGGTTCTCTAGGTCCTCCTTTTGGGACCTACAGTATCGTATCGTATACGATACTATAAGACACAATACTACATCTATAGACTTATACGAAGCTAATACGAGACCTATACTACACCTATACTATACTACACGATAGAATAGTATATTATACTATAACTATACGAGAGTTATAGCACACTATATGATAGAATAGTATATTATTACTTCACAAACCTGCCCCCATATATGCCTCGTATCGGCCTGTACGGGGCGCATCGTCTCGTATAATGTAGTATAAGTCTCGTATAGGCCTATACGTGTAATATAGTATCATATATCGTATTGTATCGTATAGGCCTATAGGTGCAGTATAGTACACTATAGTATCGTATAGGTGTAGTATATGTCTCATATAGGCCTATAGGTGTAGTATAGGTCAAGTATAGGCCTACATGTGTAGTATAGGTCTCATATAGGTTATGGATGTAGTATAGGTCTCGTATAGGTTATGGATGTAGTATAGTACACTATAGTATCGTATAGGTCTCGTATAGGGCTTGTATAGTCTTATGGGTGTATATATTATACCATACTATATCACACTAATAGGCTTATAATAGGTCAATACGGTACTTATACTACTCCCGTAGTATGAGGGTCCAAATGTAATATATATAAATAGGTAAGGAATATATGATGCAAGGAAAGTTTCCGTTTTTACACGTCGTCATGCCTGATTAAAAAAACTAAATGATGATAAATTAATATTTATATAGTAGATTGGCCATATGGGCATTGCCCTTTTTAGATTATACTTTGGTCGGGTGCACTCCTGTGCATCTACAATCTTACGATTTCCAAATCTACCTCGTCATGAGAGTTTTTTTAGAGTTTTTTTTCCCAAACTAGTGTAGATACAAAAAGTATTTACCTATTTAGTTACTTTGAAAAATATTTACCTATTTGGGTACTTTTCTATATCCCTTTAATTTTTTACCTAATTTACACATTTCTTTTTATTTTTCTACCCAAAGTTAAATTAGATTACTCACATAATTAGAATCAGCAAAAATATGAGTAATTATTTTTTGTAAAAAAATAAGAAATTCTGCAAATATTCAAAAAAAAATCTGCAAAAATTCTACAAAAAAATCTGCGAAAAATCCAAAAAAAAATCTGCAAAAATATATTAAAAAATTCTATAATAATTTTGCAAAGTTAAAAAAATCTGCAAAAAAATATTATAGAAAAACCATAACAATAATTCTGCAAAGTTAAAAAAAATTCTGCAAAAAATATTATAAAAATACATTATATGGTTTTTTTTTTATAATATTTTTTGCAGATTTTTTCTTAACTTTGCAGAATTATTGTAGAATTTTTTAATATATTTTTACAGATTTTTTTGTGTATTTTTCACAGATTTGTTTTAAAATTTTTGCACATTTTTTTTTGAGTATTTGTAGAAATTTTTTTATCTTTTTACAAAAAATAATTACTCATATTTTTGCTGATTTTAATTATGTGAGTAATCTAATTTTACTTTGGGTAGAAAAATAAAAAGAAATTTATAAATTAGGTAAAAAATTAAAGAGATATAGAAAAGTACCCAAATAGGTAAATATTTTTCAAAGTAGCCAAATAGGTAAATACTTTTTGTATCTACACTAGTTTGGGAAAAAACTCAGTTTTTCAACTAGTGTTTTTTGTTTGCTTTTTTTTTTTTTTTGTTAATTTTGTTTGTTTTTTTGTTATTTTCTTTTTCACCTTTCGTATATCTTTAAGCTTCAATCACATTTTTGGAAGGTTGAGTAATCATGTTATAGGGTTAGAATATAATAGGAAGTTTATTTGGCTAATAAGTCTAGGAAGTAATATTGACCATCCATTTAGTTAATAAAGGGCTAAGATTAAATGAGGGAAATTTAAGAGAAGAAAAGAGGCGCGTGGGTTTGTTTAGGGGCATTCTAGTCAATCCAAGGCAATAGTTTCATTCTCCTCCAATTCCCCCCGCCCCCATTTTTTAAACGTTAATAACTCTTTCATACAACATTATTTTTTTTTATAAAAATTGCATAAAAAAACGAGCGTTTTTTTATATTTAAAACGAGTATACTATTGCTATCTTTTCGATTTTTTTTAAAACCCAGTAGCGTAAAACGCAATGGAACAAACCCAGTTGCGTAAAACGCTATGAAAAAAAAACCTAAAAAATGGCATTTTTCTAAAACGCAATGCACAAAAAACACATATAAATGTTTTATTTGTAAAACGCAATGGCCAGAAAACACAAAGAAATGTCTTATTTCTAAAACGCAATAGCCTAAAAACACAAAAGAAAGTGTACTTTCTAAAACGCAATGGACTGAAAACACATAAAAATGTGTTTTACCTAAAACGCAATGCACCAAAAACACAAAGAAATGTCTTATTTCTAAAACACAATGGCCAGAAAACACTTAAAATGTCTGTTTCTAAAACGCAATTGACTGAAAACACATAAAAATGTGTTTTACCTAAATTGCAATGCACAAAAAACACAAAGAAATGTCTTATTTATAAAACGCAATGGCCAGAAAACACTTAAAAATGTCTCCTTTCTAAAACGCAATGGCCTAAAAAAACGAAAGAAAGTGTTCTCTCTAAAACGCAATGGACTGAAAACACCTAAAAATGTGTTTTACCTAAAACGCAATGACTAAAAACACTTCAAAAATGTGTTTTTCTAAAACGCAATGGCCAGAAAACATATAAAAATGTCTTAGTTCTAAAACGCAATGGCCTAAAAACACCAAAAAAAGTGTTTTCTCTCTAAAACGCATTGAACCAGGACAATAGTTTTGTCTGCGAATTGTCTGAACCAGGAAGTAGGAGATCAAAAGACTGTCTACGAATGCAATTTTCTAGAGACAATTTACAGAAAATTAAATTTTCTAATGCATTTTTATTAAAGCAATTTAATTAAAAAAAAATCAATTTACAGCTCAACCCCAGCCAGGGGCTCTGCCCCTTGGACCCCGCCAGGGGCTGCCGCCCCTGGGACCCTATTACCAGGGGCGCTGACCTCGGACCCCCGCCAAGATCGTAAAACGCAATGACTAAATCAAAAACCCAGATAATAAAAATGAAATTAAAGAATTTCTTACATGGATCGAAGTCGGTTTCTTCAACGATTGACGAAATTTGAATGATTGAAACACTTATCAGAGATCGAATCGAACGGATAGAGTGATTATCTTCAAAATCACCGGAAAAAACGAGATTTTGTATGAAATTAAACTGGGTTTTCTTCAAAAAAGCTGAAGAACACGTTGATCGGGCATTTGAATCATTGATTGGTGACGAAAATCGCACTATAATGTAGTGATTATTGAGATAGAAAGTGAAGAAATGATTGAAGATGGTGGGTTTTGAAAATGGTGGGTTTTGATGTTACTGGGAAGAAGAAGGAAGAAGAAAAGGATAAGATTGACTAAAATACCCTTCCTCTTTATTTTAAATTTTGCCACATGTCCTAATCCTATTGCTTTCTATACTTACTAGCCAAAATAAACTTCCTATTTGATCCTCACCCTCATGTTATAATGATTTATTGAGAAAATTGTAACACTGAGCAACATAAGAAGTAAAGCGCACATAAGCTTTATATATACTACATCTTGAAACAAATGAAGCTTTACGGCCTATATATGCAACATTTCAGAAATAGCCTTATATATCCCAGAAAGTCTTATTCAACAAATCCATTTAATGATTAGGCTACTCAGTATAGTATGGGAGAAGGGTAGTCCTTGGAGGATGTCCCTCCACCTAAGCGCCACGTCACAGTCCTTGGAGGATGAGGAAATGGTTGATTACCCTACCCCACTTATTTAATTTTTTTTAAATTCGACATGTTTCTGCCATTATACATATATATTTGTATATCTATAATACTATATTAAGAGAACTGGGTTTTCTATCCCTTTCGTAATTTTGCCATAGGTGCAAATCTTGAAGCACCATGTACAAATGAAGCAAGCCATTTTTTTTGAATGGCAAATTTGGATCACTGACGGACCACTGGAGGGGAGAAACTTGGACATTGTCCAAAGTTTTAAGACACTTTGAGGGCAATCTAGACATTTCATCCATGGAATCCATGCCCACTTATGTCTTCCATTAATTGAATTAAATTAAGGAATTAAATAAAAGTTTTATAATAATTAAAGGAACTAATTGATTAAATTAAAGATAAGACATGCAACCTTTGGATTTTCATGATTTAATAGTATGTATAAATATAAATAATCTATACTACCTTATTAAGAGAACTAGGATTTTTACCCTATTGGTAATTTTATATTGTGTACACATTTTGAAGCAACATGTACAAGAGATCCAAAATATTTTAGAGGGTGTAAACTTGAGCATTTCCCAAAAATTTAAGACACTTTACAGGCATTTAGGTGATTTCGGCACCTTTGTAACCTATAATTAAGATAAATGTATAAAAATTTTCATCAGTACTGCTCATCAATATTTTATGATTATCAGATAAATGTATAAAATTAATAATATTTCAAACATATATTTATATAACAAGTGATCAAAACCAAACTCTTCGTAGAGTTGAAAACTTTAAAAGATAAACCAGGTGAAACAAACCATGAAAACTACAGGCCAACAACGATTACACCTTAACTTTAGGTTTCATTGATGATACTGATTTTTAGTTAATTTTATTCAGTCCTAGGTGATATGCTAAATTTGTTCTTTCATCCAACCATTGTTACGCATTTTAAGTTAATTTATCATAACTCACATGTATCGTTTTGTAAGATAAAAGCGACATGTTGGGTTTTGTAACTAACAAACTTCATGCTTAAAAGTCAACATTTATAATACATATCATAAATAAATATGATATCAGTCGGGATACCCGCCGCAACGCGCGGGCTTTCCCACTAGTATATATATATATATATATACATATAGGTAAAGAGTATAGTACAAATATGGTTATCGTACATTACATACGCGAGTTTTTGAGCCATACACGTGTCCTGATTCAGTTTTTCTTTAATAAGGTTAAATCAGACAATTAATTCAATCATCTGAGGGCAAATTCGTCTCTTCATTCAATCAGCGAGATGTTCGTTACACTAATATCCCGGTAATTATCATTCGAATCAGTTTCAAATTTTTCATAATTCTCAAATTGCAGTTTTCGTTCGTCTGTGTTAGGGTTTCATTCAATTGTTTTTTTTCGATGGATCCACAGAGCAGCACTGGACGAACAGAGGTTGATATTGAAGAAACTCGACCGATCAGTGATCATGCTCAGTTATCTGCATATCAGAGAGTTTCGATTGAAGATGTATTAAATCCGCCACCTGCAAATCCAAATCTAATTGCAAGTACAAGCGCTGTAAACGAGTTGTTTAATGGTAATTATGTTAATTTAGATCTCTAAATTGTTTGTATACTTGTTTTTTGTTTAATCGTATCAATGATTTTATATTGTTATAGCTGTTTTTTTGAAGTTTGAATGTTGATTAAACTTTTGATATGAAAGCAAAATGCACAAATTCGCATGTTACTACTTTTTTCAATTCGCATTTGATTTTTTTTCTTTACGCATTTTCTCATGTTATGGCATTATAAATCGCATATCTAAAACAAATTAATCAAAATTATCATTTTCGCATGTGATTATTTATACAATTCGCATTTGATTTTCTTATGATGAAATTATGCTGTTATTAAGATTTCGCATGTAACTAGTCCCATAATTCGCACGGTTTTTGTTTTCTCATTTTGATTCATGTAGATGAAAGGGTTTACACTCCGGAGGTTCAAGCATCAGCAACACCTGTTGTTGGGATGAAATTTATCTCTATTGAACAAGCATATGCGTTTTACCAATCATATGCTAAGTTAGCGGGGTTTTCTACTCGTAAAGGTGGTGAAGTACACAGTGGTGATATAATCAAAACTAAGTATTTTGTTTGCTCTAAAGAGGGACATAAGCCACTGTGTATTGATGATCGTTCGAAGTCAAAAAAGCAATTCAAAACAAGGAACAGGGGGACTATTAGAACTGGATGCAAAGCTCAACTTATGATTTGCACTATTGATGGTAGATTATATACAGTAAAGAGATTTGTTGATGGCCATAATCATAAGTTTGTATGTCAAGATGATATTCACATGTTTCCAGCTTACAGACAGTTGTCAGATGTCCAGGAGGAGTTGGTTTGGGAACTAGGCACTTTAAACCTTGGTCCCGTCAAAGCTTTCCATATAATGTGGAAACGTTATGGTGGTTTCGAGAACGTTGGTGCCACGGTTGATGATTGCAAAAATTTTAGGAAGCGAATTAACAGCTATATAGGAGAATATGATGCTGACATGGTGATTAATAGGATGACTGACAGAAAACAGTATTTAGCTGATTATTCTTTTGAATATTCTGTTGGTGATGACAAACGGTTAACTGGTTTGTTATGGGCTGATGGTTTATGCAAGCTTAACTATATGGAATTTGGGGATGTGATATCGTTCGATGCAACTTTCAAGATAAACAGGTAATGTTTTTCAAGACAAACATGTTTTTTTACTAATTTTCGCATGTTATATGTGTTCATGAGCTTGTAATATCGCATGTGTAGACATGTTGAAGGATTGATGTTGAGTATATCGCATGTTATACTGTTTGTTTTCGCATGTGATATCTGTTTTTTCAAATGTTTTAAATGTGATCTCGCATGTGTATGTTCAGGTACAAGATGGTGTTTGTTCCGTTCACTGGCATTGACAACCACTGTCGAAATGTAACGCTTGGAGCTGGGTTGTTGGCATCAGAGAGCATTGAATCATATAAATGGCTTTTGAATTCATTCTTAAAGTCATTTGGTCGGCCGCCAAACGTTGTAGTGACGGATCAAGACCCTGCTATGAAACAGGCTATTAAGGAGGTTTTCCCTATCAGCAGACACAGATTGTGCATGTGGCACATAATGAAAAAAGTGGCAGATAAGGTATAGCATGCTATATTGTCATTCGTTAGCGTTATATTTTTTATATCATGTTATAGGCTGATATAAAAAGCATTTATTGTTATAGGTTGGACACGAGTTGTGCAATAACGATGAGTTTAAAAGGAGGATGTGCGACATTGTATGGACTGATTCCATTGAGCCCGAAGAATTCGAGAGACAGTGGAAGTTGGTGATGATTGAGTTCGGTCTCACAGAAAACAAATGGATTGATGATATGTTTGTGATGAGATCCATGTGGATTCCGGCTTTTTACCGGCACGAGCCAATGTCGGAACTTATGAGAACAACTTCAAGATCAGAGAGTGAGAACCATTTTTTCTGCCAGGTGGCTAATTCACAACTCACTCTCGTAGAGTTTATGAATCATTTTGATGGTGCAATGGATGTCCAACGGTTTAATCATAGAAAGAATGATCATATTTCAAGATATACTGAGCCTGCTGATTTGACCAGAACTTCTTTGGAAAAAGTTGCTGCTAAGATATTCACCAGGTCTATATTCTTTGATCAGCAAACAGAGATTTGTGGTACAATTTCTGAATGTCTGCCGATGGACACCAAAGTAGAGGGTCCACAGATCAGGATATTGCTGAAGGACTTTAAAGTCCATGGAAATGGTTTACTGGAGGTATTATAGCATATTTATTTCAAACATGCGATTAGTTGATAACGTACATGCGAATTTCTTATTTTTCAAATCATGATCTTTCAATATGCGATTTTGATTTTATCATTTTATTTTAAAAGTTATTCCTTTACAAGTTTTTAAGACATGCGAATTTGTTATTTTACACATGCGATTTTAAAAGTTATTCATTTACATGTTTTTTAAGTCATGCGAAATTGATATCTTAGACATGCGATTTTAATTTTGAATATATATATATATATTTTTTTGTTGGTTTTTACTAGGTGTGGTTCAAGAACCTTGAAAATGATGTAACTGCACAATGTAGCTGTTTGCGTTTTGAGCAGTATGGGCTGCTTTGCAAACACATCTATTTCCTTTCAAGATGTTTGGTGTTAAAGAAATACCAAACAAGTATGTTATGAAGAGATGGATGAAGGATGTGGTGTCGAATGAGTTAAATGTGAAGTACAATTTAAATGTGGGTGGCAAGGATGTGCAACACAAAGCTAAATGGATTGCTCGTGAAATCATCCACACAGGGGAGTATTTGGTTAGCAATTTGATTTCCGACCTCGATCAACTTGTTTTAGTGAGGGATCAAATGATGCAGCTCAAAGAGAGAGTGGATCAGAGTTTTATAACCAAGCAACTTGATCCAAAATTTGACCAATTTTCAAAGTTGATTGGTTATCAACAACCGGTAACTAATGCTCCTCCTACTGTGCGTGTGCCGGCTGGTATAAGAAACAAAGGTCGCGGATCGCATAAAAGGATTAAATCTAAGAAGGAACAAATGATCAGCCGGATAGGGAAAAGGTCAAGGACATGTAGCGTATGCAACGTTAAAGGTCATGACATTCGGACTTGTGAGATTCTTAAAGCCAAACTACAAGGTAAACAGCAAAAAAAGAAGATGAAGGGCGTCCAGATTGAAAATATCCCCAGAGAAAAAGAGAATGAGGTTGAAGATGAAGAAGAGGAAGATGAGTTTGAAGATTACAGTAGTGATGATGGATCTGAAGAAGAAGATCAGTGGGAGGAGGTTTCAGAAGATGATGAGGATGAGTAGTTTTTTATATAGACATGCGAATTATACGTAGCACATGCGATTTATATTCTTCTGTTTATATCTTTTTCACATGCGATTTTTAGTGTATACACATGCGATTTTATATGATTCATTTTATAGTAATTCTTACATGCGATTTCACATTTATTACATGCGATTTTTTGAGTTATATTGTTTTTTCTGTGACAAACAGGGAAATATCATTCATGCGATTCAATATTTTTATAAGCAAGCATAATATGTGTTCTAAATACATAATATGTGTTCTAAATTCATACCTAAATACATACCCAAAATATAAAATAATTGTTATTGTCTAACACAGCCACAACCACAAAAGGATTAAAAAGATAATTTAGTTACTTGAAGAAAAGATTATATCACGTTCAGAAGAGCTGAACTCCATCTTCTCCTTCACAGTGTTTAGAGCATCTGTCAGGAAAGAGAAGGCTAAGTCATCAGCTCTAGATTGCTCCTTTATGTGCTCCAAAGCTCTGTCCTTGAAGCTTGATGGTGGTTCTTGAAGTAGGCGTTCCCATAAATCTTGATTTTTCTTGATTTGTTCAAGAATTTTACCCTGCACATCAAGAACCAGATGAGAAGAGTTGACATCAGTGCTTAGTTCTGTCAACGTGCGAGTTGACAATAGCTCTTTGATTGCAATGTTTTTTATTTGTTCTGAATCATCAGATGCCATTTTTGTTTGTCTGTTTTGTGTGTGTTTTTTTCGTCTTCTATGTATACTTAATATGGAAGGTAGTTATATCTAGGTTTTTTATATTAATATACTTAATTTATTATGTAGGTAGGGTGGTAAGTTTCAGTAGTTATTATTGTAAAATTGATCATTACATGTCAATTTACAGTCACATCGGTAATAAATTAAGTTTTTTTTTTTATATAAAATACTACTTTTTTAGTTTTTAAGATTCGGAATTTTTTTTTTTTGCATTTTTATGACAAAGTAATTTGGAAGTATTTGTTAGTGTTTTATTCATAATCGCATGTGTAACATAACAATTTCGCAGGTCTTGAAAAACATGCGAAATCCCTTGTATTAAAGCATGAATTCGCACATTATACGAAATTTCAAAGATTATTTACTCTTTAGCGAAATCGCATGTGTATTGACATGAATTCGCACATTATATTAAACCCTAAGTGTTTTAGTATATATGTTACATGAATTCGCATACTTTACAAATAACAGACCCTTTCTTTTTGTCTGAATTGTCTTTTTCGCATGTTTTGTTATGTATTTCGCATATTCTTATTTGATTTTCACACTGCATCATCTTCTTCGATTGTCGGTCTATCGATTTGTTTCAGGTCTGAATTTCAAAATTCAACAGAAGTTAAATTCGCAGCAGTATATGGTGAATAGGAATCGATCGATTTTTGAGTGATTGTTATTTTTTTCGATTACCGTTTTGATTAAGATTCTTATGTTTTGATTTCGAGGTTTTGTTTGCTGATTATCAGGGTTTTTTATTTCGTAATTGACGATTTTAACCTTGGCGGTTACATATATATATCTTTATTTGATTAATTTAATAGGTAGACACGGGGGTGATTTGAGATGATCCGACGGCCATGGTTATTGCGTACGTAATGTAGGATTAGGAATATTGTATGATAACGGGCCTCTATATATATATATATATATATATATATATATATATATAGAGAGAGAGAGAGAGAGAGAGCAAACATATTTATAACAAATAAAATCCACCAACAACAACCGATTTAAAGCAAAATCAAAAAAGTTTGAACAATTACCGATGTAAAATCAGATATGAGAAGATAATAATAGCTAAAAACAATGAGAACTTAACCGATTCAGATCTACAACAGCTGAAATCTACTAACAACAACAAACAGTTTAAAGCAAAATCAACAAAGTTTGAAAGATTACCCGTGAAGAATTAGATCAGAGAAGATGATGAAGTTGAAGGAGAAGAAGAACGCCGATGATGTAAACCCTAGCTCTTTAGTTGAAGTTTTGGAAATGAGAAGGGGGAGGCCCGGCACAAAGAAGAAGAACAACGGCTATATGTTTTGTCCTCTAGCGCCCCGTCGTCAACGTATTGCACTCACCGTTCACGACGACACCGGACCCAGAAATGGTGTTGGAGGTCGTCGCAAGGCCAGGCTGGGCCTGGACGACTCCCACACCGAGTGGCCTTAAAACCATAGCAAATGAGCCCATTGAATTTAATTAAATGGTGCTTAGTTTCTTGACTTTTGCATAAAAAAAGTTTGGGTGACCTATTTGGGTGGCTTAAAATCAACATAATTCATTGAGTAAAATGCCCGAATAGTCCCTGTGGTTTGGTGAAATTTCACCATTAGTCTATAGCTTTTGGATGTTGGTATTCAGGCCCCTTCTTATTCGAATATAAATCTGAGTTTTTAGAACTGTTTGTGTTTGTGGTGAAAAGATATAGAGAGAAAATAATAAGAGACTTTTTGTAAAAGGAAATGAATACTTTATTCAACAAAAGACTAGGCTATTTATAGCCTTACAATAACCCACATGCTATTTAACCTAAACAAACTACAACCACATAAATAAGGAGAATTATTCTACCAACTTGACCTGAACATTCACATTCCCACATATCTCGGTCAAACTTTGACCACTTCTCAAGCTCCTTGATGTGTGTAAAATGTAACATATAAATTACATTAAACGAGACATAAAACTAACCCTTTTTTAGTATTAATGTTGGAAAAAGTGTGTTTTTGTCTTCCTTTTGAATTTACAGGACCAAATGAGCAAAAGGAACAAATATACAGCCAAAACCAACATAAATACAAAGAAAAGGAACAAACGCGACATGCCTGACCCCTCGGTAGCATCCCCAAAGCAAAAACAAGTCAACAGAAGACTGATCACGGGGTCGTGCCCACTGGACACGGGGGCGTGGTCAGGTGCCTGCAGAAAAGGCAAAGCTGTAGAAGCTTCTACGCCCACCATGGGGGCGTGCCCAGCTCAACATGGGGCGTGGTCAACACTAAGATACGCAGAATCTTGTAGAATCTTTCAAAATCTTGATAGTACAGATACGATTTTCACCACGGGGCCGTGCTCACTGGACACGGGGGCCGTGTGGGACCCTCTACTGACAGCTGCATTTAATGAAGGAAGAGAAAAGGCTGGCCACGGGGGCGTGCCCACTGGACACGGGGCCGTGGCATGGCTCTGTGCAGGCTAAAAATAGGGGTGCTTGGTTCACTTCAAAGGCATCCCTTGGCAAACCACTACTCTCCCACTTTGCCACCACTCCACCCCCACTACACCACCAACACCCACCACCATCATCCAACATCCATCTTTAGATTGTGTAGTAGTCTTGGGATCCAAGATTGATAGTAAGAGTTCTTGCCAATCAAAGGCCATGTTTGGTTAAGCCTCTTACATCACTTGGTGAAGACAAGTCTTTTATGTATTACTTTCTATTTTTAATCATTCGGCACTTTTTATTTGGTTTTGTATTAATGACTTTAATAACTAGTTTCTTATCTTGAAGGTGGATTTTTTTTATCATTTGTCCATGGTGTCTTGGTGTTACTTTACTGTCTATATAAAGTAATAGATTGCAACATTCATGTCTCTATGGTCTATATAGAGACATGTTGGCTACCTGGTCGGGAGTTAAGGGAATGGTTTAGTAAGGTTCTTGCCTTGTTCAGTGTATAGATCCTTCAAGGAACTGGTTCAAGCTTACTAGGACCTCCTTCAATACCCACGGGTATTGGATGGGGGGGTGCGAATGGCTTGAATCCCTCATATGTAAACTACTATTAATACATTAAACCGGCTACTTGGGATTGTATCCCTGCTGACTCAAACCACTTAGCCGAGGGTAACTTCACCTTCAAAAGAGGGGTCTACCACTTTTCGCATTAATAACTTAATTAATTATCTTTCAATATTCCGACCCTTTGGGATTGTATCCTTGATGACTCAAACCACTGGGTTGAGGGTAACGTCACCTTCAAAAGAGGGGCCTACTACTATAACTAAGATAATCTCTTAAAAAGTCCGAAAGTGCGAAAATCATCAAAGGGTACATTAAAGGCGAGTCGGATCCAAGTGATTCATCTTGTCTATCTGTTTTTATTTTATTTTTATTTCTGCATTTTTAGTTTTTATTTTCATGTTTAAAACCTTATCTCAAAAATTTTAGATTGATTAGACGTTGAGGATAAACCGGTACTAAAAGCTCTTGTGTCCTTGGACGACGTCGATATCTTACCAACGCTATACTACGCTCACGATGGGTGCACTTGCCCAAGTGTGTGTTTAGTGTTAGTAGAATATCGTGTTTTATAAATTTAAAACTTGACTAATGTGTAAAATGGGCTTAAAATATTAATAAAAATATATCACGCTTTGCACACACCAAGTTTTTGGCGCCGTTGCCGGGGACACGAGGATTTTAAAAAAGCTTAAAATCGATAGCCTAATCGTTTTCAAAACCTTTTTAAAACTGCGCGCACATTTTTCATTTTTTTAGGAACTTTTTGCATTATAGTAGTCTGAACACGGGGCCGTGCTCACTGAACACGCCCCGTGCTGCATAAAAATAGCAAAAACATTTTAAAACACCCAGATAGAGAGTCTGAACACGGGGCTGTGCTCACTGAACACGCCCCCGTGCTGAACCAAACCAGTAATATTTTTTTAAAACGCCCAAATACAGAATCTGACCACGGGCTGTGCTCACTGAACACGCGGCGGTGGTTAGCCTCTGTTTCTGTTTTTATTTTGTTTTCTGGTCCCGAGACTCTTTTGTGGTCTGCTGAGTGATTCTTATGGATCAATACTCAGGAGGTTACAACTACCACTATGAAGAGGATGATTATGAAGAAGAGTATTGTACCATTTGCGGTAATCCTCACTCGGTACAATACTGTGACCTCTTCGAACCATCCCCTTCGTATACATACCATGAGGAGCCTAGGTACGAGCCAACCACTTCATACACATACTATGAGGAACCAAGGTATGAACCTTCTCCCTCATACTCATATCTTGAAGAACCAAGGTATGAATCATCTCCATCATATACTCACTATGAGGAAACATGGTGTGAACCACCCACCTCATATGAGTATTACGAAGGACCAAGGTATGAATCCTCTCCATCATATACTTACTATGAGGAACAATGGTGTGAACCACCTACCTCCTATGAATATTATGAGGGACCGAGGATCGAACTTCCGCACTCAAGCTTTTGGGATACTTATCCCACTCACTTTGATGAACCACCAACTATCCTCCCCGTAGCCGAAAGAATAATAGAACACCTCAAAACTATCGAACGCTATATAAAAGAAGCCCGCACAAGGGAAGAGGAATCCCGCGTGAGGGAAGAGGTAGTTTGTACTAAAGAGGTAATAGTAGAAGAGGTAAAAATGGAAGAACAAGTAAGTGAAAAACCGCCGCATGAACCAAACAACGAAAAAGGTAAGTCCGAAAACACTAATCTTCAAAAAGAGTCTAATTTTTAAGAAATTAATCTCTTAACACCTTCTTTCGAAAACCATTGTTTGGTACCTACTCATGCTAAGTTTTTTAAAAGAGTTAAACATTAACACTAAAATTGACGAAATGGTAAGCATTAAGTTAATAGTTGATGAAACCACGCTAATAAAAGATGATCCTTTTGAAATTAACATCACACCGGTTCCATGTTTCTTTCAAAATTCCTTTATTAGTAATATTACAATTGATAAAGATCTTTGTGTTAATATAATGCCAAATTACATTTTCGAAAAGTTAAGTATTAGTGATTTTTCTCCACTTCAAATACCCATTTTTCTTTCTAATCGAAAAATAATAAAATCAATGAGAGTAGTTGAAGATGTGTTAGTCCAAACAAATAAAACAGTAGTCCCAACCGATTTCGTCATTCTTGATGATGCTCCACTTTGTTGGGACAACCTTTTGTGAAAACCCACAAAGCTTTGATTAACCAGAAGCAAAACAACCTACCCATTCAATTAGGGGCCGACAAAAAATATGTCGATCTGACCAATCAATGAAATATCCAATCGGCAATGACGACCCTCTAATTGAAGATGAATATGAACCAGCCGATACGAAAGACGAAGTCGACCACTTTGTCGAAGAAGAGGTCGCCATTGAACAAACCTTTTTGATTCTTGACCAAAATGAGCAACCAAATAAGGAGTCTCCTAAAGACCCACCACTTGAGCTCAAAGAACACCCAAAAGGTTTGGAATATGCTTTTCTCGATAAGGATGGTAAGCTACCTATAATTATTTCTTCAAAATTAACTAGTTTAGAAAAAGAAAAATTAATTACACTTTTGAAAAAACACAAAAACGAGATCGCATGGAAGCTTGTAGATATTAAAGGAATAAGCCCTTCCATGTGCACGCACAAAATTTTAATGAATGATAACTATAAATCGGTAATACAACCACAACGTAGAGTAAATCCAAACGTTCAAGAAGTGGTTAAAAACGAAGTCATCAAACTACGTGACGTCGGACTCATCTACCCAATTTCCGATAGTCCTTGGGTAAGTCCCGTCCAAGTAGTTCCCAAGAAAGGAGCTATGACGGTGGTCACTAACGAGAAAAATGAATTAATACCAACAAGAACCGTCACCGGATGGAGAGTTTGTATAGATTATCGTCGATTAAATGAGGCAACAAGGAAAGATCATTTTCCCTTACCTTTTATTGATCAAATGTTAGAATGATTATCCGGTCATAAATTTTATTGTTTTTTAGATGGTTTTTCAGGTTACTTTCAAATACCGATAGCTCCCGAAGACCAAGAAGAAAACAACATTCACATGTCCCTACAGAACTTTTGCTTATCGACACATGCCTTTTGGTCTTTGTAATGCCCCCGCAACTTTCCAACATTGCATGGTGGCCATCTTCCATGATATGATAGAAAAAACTATGGAAGTCTTTATGGACGACTTTTCTATCTTTGGAGATTCATATGACCAATGCCTCGATAACCTTGAACGAATGCTATCCCGATGTGAGGAAACTAACCTCGCCCTTAATTGGGAAAAATGCCATTTCATGGTAACGGAGGAAATAGTACTCGGTCACAAAATCTAGCGAAGGAATGGAGGTTGATCGGGCTAAAATAGACACCATTTCCCGATTACCACCCCCATCCTCTGTTAGAGCTATCAGAAGTTTCCTAGGGCATGCTGGATTTTATAGAAAATTTATCAAAGACTTTTCTAAAATCTCAAGATCTTTAACAAAGTTGCTTGAAAACGATGCACCGTTCATCTTTGACAAGGATTGCAATCAAGCATTTCTAACAATAAAAGAAATGCTAGTCAATGCACCAATCATGATAGCACCTGATTAGAAATTACCTTTCGAAATCATGTGCGATGCAGGTGACTTTGCAGTTGGAGCTGTCTTGGAACAACGAAAAGATAAGCATTTTCACCCAATATACTACGCTAGTAAAACACTTAACGATGCACAAGAAAATTACACAACAACTGAAAAAGAATTACTAGCTGTAGTATTTGCTTTTGATAAATTTCGTTCTTATCTTGTTCTTTCTAAAACAATAGCTTATACAGACCATGCAGCCATTCGTTATCTCTTTAAAAAAACAGGACACCAAACCACGTTTAATCAAATGGATTCTACTCCTCCAAGAATTCGATATTGAAATAAAACACAAAAGAGGAGCAGAAAACACCGCTGCAGATCATATATCCCACTTGGAAGATCCAGCTTTGGAGGCAACTAGGGACGAACTCATCAATGAAAAATTCCCAACTGAGTTATTAGAAATGGTGGAATACCGAGAAGAACCATGGTACGCCGACTATGCCAACTACCTAGCTAGTGGAATAGTCGCAAAAGGGTGGTCACATCATCAAAGGAAAAAGTTCTTTGCCGTTGTAAAGCATTATTTTTGGGAAGATCCTTATCTTTTCAAAATGTGTGTTGACCAACTTATCAGACGATGCATACATGGTAGTGAAGCAAGAAAAATTCTCCGCCATTGTCATGAAGGTCCATACAGAGGACATCATGGTGCCGCTAGTACCACACGAAAGATATTTGATTCAGGATTCTATTGGCCAACCATTTACAAAGACTCCCAAAGTCTTGTCAAGACATGTGATGCATGCCAACGGTTAGGTAATATTTCTTCCAGAAACGAAATGCCACAAAATGGCATTCTTGTTTTTGAAATTTTTTATGTGTGGGGACTAGACTTTATGGGACCTTTCCCACCGTCAAAAGGAAACAAATATATACTTGTGGCAGTAGATTAGTTGTCAAAATGGGCCGAAGCCGAAGCTCTTCCAACAAATGATGGAAGGGTTGTGGTAAGATTCCTGAAACGACTATTTTCTCGTTTCGGAACTCCAAAAGCATTAATAAGTGATAGGGGTACCCATTTTTGTATCCATCAACTTGAATTTTTTTTAACAAGATATGGGGTCTATCACCGGATCTCAACTGCGTATCACTCTCAAACAAATGGACAAGCCGAAGTAACTAATCGAGGTTTAAAAAGAATACTTGAAAAAACCGTAGGGTTAAATAAAAAAGAATGGGCCGACAAATTAGATGACACTTTATGGGCTTTTCAGACTGCATATAAAATAACCATAGGTACGACCCCATATAAGCTTGTCTATAGAAAAAGTTGTCATTTGCCGGTAGAAATAATACACAAAGCCTACTGGGCATTAAAAAAACGTAAACTTAGACATGGAAATTGCTGGAAAGAATCGGTTTTGTCAATTAAATGAATTAGATGAATTAAGGAATCAAGCATATTCTAACTCTGAAATATATAAGGAAAGAATGAAAAACCTGCATGATAAACATATTAAACCTAATGAATTTCGAGTAGGAGATCTGGTTCTATTGTTTAATTCACGACTTCGATTATATCCCGGGAAGTTAAAGTCTAAGTGGTCGGGACCTTTTTCCATCACCCATATTTTTCCACACGGTGCAATTGAAATTAAATCTCGTAATGGAATTCCATTCAAAGTCAACGGACAACGGCTTAAGCTTTATTAAGGATTCATTTAGGATGAAGAGGAAGAGATCCCGCTACAAGCGGTCGAAGAATAAACAAAGGTTTGCATACTAACATCATGTTTTGTAGGTAATGGACTTCGGGAAAGCTTCAAAATCGGTAAGATTTCTAAACCAAGTTTTGGGAAACAGGTCACTCACACGTGCACTACTATAAAAAATATATATATATATAGTTTTTAGCCGCCCACGTGGCCGTGCCCAGCGAGCACGGGGCCGTGTTCGGCTACTGTCAGGAATAAAACCCCTTTTGTCTTCTCATTTTCATTTCACCACAACCCGTTCCCCCGAAAACTCTCTGGTTCATCTGAGAATCTCTGCAGATTTTCACGTTTTTCCTTCATTCAACATCATCAAGGTATAATTCTATCATCTTAGTTAGTTAGTTTAATGATTTACATGTAGATTAACATAAAAAATTTGGGGAAAAATCTAGGGTTCTTGAACTTGAACTGTACCAAACCTCAAATTTTTGCTTAGATCTGTTAGTATTAGTATAGTTGCATGTTTTAGGAAGTAAATCAACTGAAATTGTTTGTAGATTTGCCCGATTTCAAACAGAAACCTCAAACTCTTGTTTTTGAACTGAAAAAGATAAAATTGAAGGGGTAAACGGTTTGTTTTTGGAAAAACGGCACTTGGGGTTTTATTTTCGGGGAAAACCGCCCCTACTCAAAAAAAAAATTTTAAAGTTTTCGAATCCGGGTCGAAAAATGGCATTTTTGGGAAACAGAACCCTGACCACGGGGTCGTGGTCAGCGAACACGGGGGCATGGCCAGAAGAATTCAACTGAACACGGGGCGTGGCCATTGGTCACGGGGCCGTCTTCAGCCTTCTGTTTTCAGTTTTCTACGAAAAATTATCGTTTCATGCTGATTGTTTTGTGTTTTCTTTTGCAGAGATGGCCTGCAAGTTCACTTAGTTTAAGCCAATTGAGTGGGACTACTAGGCCCGCTGTGACATTCTGAAAACAAGGCCCGAAGAAAAACCAAAACAAGTGTGCCTCGATACCTTAGAAGCTATGGGGCAACTAGACCGCTTCAACACATTGGTCATGGGTCCACTAAGGGTGGCCCTCTGCACAAGACTCCATGCGGTTCATGAGTATAGCATGGAGTTTTACAGCTCTTTCGTGTTCAAAGCAAAAGCAGAGCCATTCGACGGAGAAGGAGTTCAGTTCCGATTTGCGAGAGAGGTGCTTTCAATTTCTATCGCACAATTTGGAGTGCAAGTGGGTCTGTTAACCGAGGAAGAGTCCGGTGAAGAAGAGAAAACGAGTGGTCTTCATGAAATCTCAGCTAACATGCGCCAGACAGCGTGGGCTCATATCGGGGATGGTGCATATGATCCAAGTGTCACAAAGAGCTCCTAGTTGCGGGACCCCCTCTATCGCTACATTCATAGGGTCCTTAGCAACTCTCTCAGTCAAAGGTGTGATAGCACCGATGTTGTCAACTTGCGTGATCTTACGGTCTTGTATTGCATCCACAACCGCGTTCCTCCTGATGTCCCCCACCTACTCCTCGTAACATGCGTCTGAATCAGTTGGCTTCCTCCCCAACACCTATCTTCTTTGGGTGATGGATCTACCGCCTCTTCAAGACCTATGTTCAACGCATGCCGAAATCATTTCGTAAGGGTCCATGGTCGGGAAGAGTAGATCTCACCCAATGTCGTTCGATGGGGATCATCCACGAGACGGGTGACGGGATAGTCTGCTTCCAAACTACTTATGGACACGTTTGGAACCCGGAGGAAGCCCTCGCTCTTCATGCCAACCCAAACCATCCTCCTCCTCATTTTCAAGGCCAACCAGGTCCCTCCTCCTCTCACGAGGGTGGTTTTCCTAACTTTCAAAGTTTACATGATCTTTTGTAGGAAAACTATTGTGCACCCGCAACACTTACAACATGGCCAGCAACACCTACACCCGGGTTGGAGCAATGGAGCGCAACATCTCCGACATGCAAGATGGCATCACCTACATCCGGGAGCATATGGTGTACCAAGGAGGAGACGATGAGGACGAGGACATGGACTGATCGGAGGCATTGGAGGTGGTGTGAGGTTGGATACAGCTTCTCAGGTTAACCCTTTCTATCCCACAAAACAATTTTTGGCCTGCGTGCTATAGTTTGAACAATTTACTTTCCTAAACACTTTTTATTTTCTGCATTTTATTTTTGTTTTATGTGTGATGACGGATGATGAACCTTGGTAAATTTAGGATGTTTGTTATGTATTGTGTGGTGTGGTATTTAAGCAAAACAGGTACCCAGGAAGCTTGGATGCACTAAGTATTAGTGCTACATAAGCCCAGAAACCCGAACCAAAAGCCAAAAACCTGTAATCATCATTTGCAGACTGTCACCAGGGGGTCGTGCTCAGCGACCACGCCCCCGTGCCCACTCCACTAACCTGTTGTTTGTCTGAACACTGCCCACCACGGGGTCGTGGCCACCAGGCACGCCCCGTGGCCACATTTCTGTAAGTTTCTGTTACTGGCACCCTTACCACGTGGCCGTGCTCAGCCAGCACGAGGCCGTGGCCAGGTGCCCAGTAACACCAAACCTTGTTTTTCAACACCTTTTTACACATTCAATCAACCTAAAAACTTATTTTTGGGACACTTTGAGGACAATGTGTAATTTAAGTGTGGGGGGATGCTAAAACCTTGAAATCTTGCAAGTCCTAATAACAAGACTTACACAAAACTCTATTGGAACCGCTAATCGCCCCAATTTTTTTTCAAAATTTTTCATTTTTTACTTGTCTTCGTTTAATTTGGGAATAACAAGTTCTAAAAAAGGTTATATTTTTACAATTTACAACCGATAGCGTCGTGATAAAAAGAACCACATAAGAAAATTATGAAAAGGCATGATAAATCTAATTAAAATTTGATTATATATACTTGATGACATTATAAACCCATTCCCACAACAAGTGAGTTTTGAGTCTTTATTGAGCATATAAGCATATATCTTTAAACTAAATGCTCATTTTTTCGTTTCTTGTGTGAATAGCCGCTTGGTTTTTACGACTCAAGAACTTGCCACGACGATACATTTGCGGTCCTTACCAACTTAAACGCAAGTAAGTAAATGATGGAGGCACTAGGACTAACCCATTTTCCTTTCAACACCATATTTTTCATTTTTTTATCACCTACCCAAAACCCCCCTAGAAAACCCCTTTGAGCCTAAATATTTTCAATTCAAAACCTACAAAACAAACACACTTTACCCACCAAAACCCCTTTTTCTTTTTCAACCCCTTGTTTAAGTAAAAAGCCCGGTTATCTTGTGACGTTTCCTATCAATATATATATAGGGGATGGTTCAAATGAAAACCACTTTTATTGAGAAAACTCGAAAACTAACTAAAAAAAGCCTAAAAAACACACCAAAATTTTTTTTTCAATTTTTTTTATAAAAATCGCAAGTTTTTATATATAAAAAAACTTTTTTTCAAATTTTTTTTTTGTAGTACACATGTGTAGTACACATACACATGAGTAGTATTACACATGTACACTACAAAAAAAAATATATTTTTTTTATATATACATAAACCTGCGAAAATTGGTATGCAAAAAAAAATTTGGTTTGTTTTTTTTTTTTTTGCTTTTTTAATTAGTTTTTGAGTTTTTACAATAACTAGTGGTTTTCATTTGAACCTTCCCCTATATATATATATATATATATATATATATATATATATATATAGGGGATCGCTAAAATGAAAACCACCTCTAGTTGTAAGAACCATAGAAACCACTTTCTAGCCTTTAGATCAACAAGATGGATGGATGAGTTTAAAAGTAACAAAAATTAATATTAAATACATTTTGTCTTATTATGTCTTTAATATTTTAATCTAAAAGGGTAGTTTAGTAAAATAACTCTTTTTTGTCTTTTTATCTTTAATATTTTTTAATTACTTTTTTTGTTTTATTATATTACTTTTTAGTTTTATTATATTACTTTTTATTTTTTAAAAAGATTTTTTTTAAAAACATTTTAAAATCAGATTTTTTTAACAAAGACAATTTTTTTTGCGCGCCGGTTTTTGCACGCCGTTTTTACGCATCGTTTTTTAATGGGTCGTTTTTTCACGCCGTTTTTTACGCTCGACTTTTTCAAGCGTCGATTTTTTAACGCGCCGTTTTTTACGTCCCGTTTTAACGCGACGTTTTTTATATCCCGTTTTTTTCGCGGCGTCGCCACATTCACGCCCTTGTTTAGGCGCCGTTTTATCACACGGTTTTTTACGTTTTACAACTTACGTAGAAAAAGGTTTACGTTTTAGGTTTTACTTTTTACATTAAAAAGTTTACGTTTTACGTTAAACTTTTTAAACTTTTTACGTTTTACGTTAAACTTTTTACGTTTTACGTTAAACTTTTTACGTATTACGTTAAACTTTTTACTTTTTACGTTTTACGTAAAACTTTTTACGTTTTACGTAAAACTTTTTACGTTTTATGTTTTACGAAAAACTTTTTACGTTTTACTTTAAAACTTTTTACGTTTTACGTGAAAACTTTTTACGTTTTACGTTAAAAAGTTTACGGGTTAATTTTTTTTTTACAAAAACTTCTTTACGCAAAAACGAACGCACCCAGAAATCACAAACTCGGGAGATGTCTCAGATATATCGTTATCATCATCGACTAGGGGGGGGGGGAAATTAAAAACCAACAACATCAAAACAAATTCTATCTCGAAAAAAAGGGGGTTTGGCTCAGATTAACGGATAATCAAAAGGCTGCAAAAGAGGGGTTGCAGGTTTAAAAAACCTACCCTCCGCCGTCCTTGCCGCGCCATCGTCCGTTTTTTTTATCATCACCGCCGATTCAAAAAGGCACCAGATTCAAACCAATTTAAACATTCAAAACGGAACATGAACATCATTCAAACCCAGAAGGAACATGAACATCAATCATACCCAGAAGGACCTTGAACATCAATCAAACCGATTTAAACATTCAAAAAGGAACTTGAACATCATTCAAAACCGATTTAAACATTCAAAATGGCAGTAGCAACAAAATGACAGTAACAACAAAACCCAAAATGGCAGTAGCAACAAAATGACAGTAACAATAAACCCAAAAAGAACATCATTCAAACACAGATCTAACACCCACATAGTTCACCGGTTCATACCCCTCCCCATCCACCCATCCACCCATCATTCACCGCCACCACCACCTTCGACCCACCGCCCCCTAACCCACCACAACAACCCCCCTTCACCCATCGTTCACCGCCACCAACATCAAAGATCGGGACCAAAAAGGGGGCATAATTTCCAATTTCAGTCAAAAGGTTTGACCATAATTTACATAAATAAACCAGAGACACAAGATCCGAACCCAAAAGGGTGTGGTGTTTGGGGGTAGCTGACAACCGAGGGGGCCTAATTTACAAGATCAGAACCATAATTTATAATTCAACAAAACCCCTAAACAAAATGAATGTTCTAGGGCCGTTAGAACATACCGTTAAAACCTGTTTTCCAGATCGACAAAGAGTCTCTGACAAATGAAGCATCTCCGGCCGTCACTGGTTTCGACACCCCCTTCACCCATTTTATCTCCGATGACCGGCGGCGGCACCCACCATCAATCATCATCATCATCTTCCACTGATTAACAGGGGTGGTCGCCGGCAAAGGAGAACCGGAAGGGTGGCCAGTCGTTCAGTTGAGCAGGGGTGGGGGGAGGGTTTGAGTGGTGAGCGGATATGAGTTGAGGAGGATGTTGGGGTCGCCTGATGTATATATCGAGAGGGAGAGATGAAGCTTTTGGTTTGCTTTATGTATTCGAGAGAGAGAGAGGAGAGTAATGAAATGGAAGGTCCAAAGCTTTGGTTCAAGAGTTTAAAGGAGGGAGGATATGGAGTTTTTAAAAGGTGGAGAGAGAAGCTTTCTCACAATTATAAATGAGGAAAGAAGGTGTGGAAATGACATTTGGTGTTAAAAGACCAAAATAACCTTTTGAATGGCAAAATCTGATTGGTTGAAAGTGGTTCTTACGGTTCTTACAACTGGAGGTGGTTCATATTTTAGCGGCTCCCTATATATATATATACATATATATATATATATACATATATATACATACATACATATATATACATATATATATATATATATATAGGTAAAGGGTACTGTACAAATGCGCTTATCGTACATTACGTACGCTACAATCTCAGCCGTCAGATCATCTTCCCGCATTTTAAAATCGCATGTTGTTTTTTTTTATAACAATTTAGCATGTGATAATTTTTGATGAATTCGCATGTTGTTTTTTTGTACCAATTTCGCATGTGATAATTTTGATGAAATAGCATGTTGTTTTTTTTATAACAATTTCGCATGTGATAATTTTTTATGAATTCGCATGTTGTTTTTTTGTACCAATTTCGCATGTGATAATTTTGATGAAATAGCATGTTGTTTTTTTTAACAATTTCGCATGTGGTAATTTTGATGAAATCGCATGTGTATAATCTGTGTGTGTGTTACTGTTCATCTTCTTCGATTGCTGGTCGATCATTGTCAGTCTTCTTCCATTTGGCCCTTACAACTCCCAAATTAATAGTTCTTTTTATCGATATCGCACCAAAAGGAACGAAGGGAGGTTGGGGAAGTAGAATTTCAGGTTTTTGAATTTGATTTAGGGTTTGATTTTGAACTATCATCGGTCAATTACAGAGATTTATGACCTCGCAATGACGTTTTTAACCTTCCTGGTATGATTTAGATATATTAAAATGATTAATTTAATCATTTAAATTAGTTTCGCCCACGTTTGATTGATTGAAGATCGTACGGCTGAGGGCATCGCGTACATAATGTAGGATAAGAGGTATTGTACGTTAACCGGCCTCTATATATATATATATATATATATATATGAAAGTCTTGCAATAAAGAAACGAGTTCGTCAAAAAAACTTTGTTTGAATATGCTTAGTTTGAATAGAAGTCACAAAAACAAAAAGTTTTACGACAACCAACGCTTTTTACGTTTTTCACCATTTTTACAAACCATTAACCAAAACCACATACTCTTAACCCAAGCCTAACCCTTTCCCAAAGTCCTCTTGATATTTACAAAGGGTTATAGTTAAAAAGGAGGAGGTTTGATTGCTTGGCAAGCATATGGTAGAAGTAAGTTCCATACCGGTCTCGAGTGCTTCACAAAAATACATCTTCGGCCGAGTGTTGAGTGATCTCTCATGAGGTATGTGAACTTGTATATAAATGGAATTTTAAAAAGGCATGTTATGCCCAAATAAGTAATTTTTCTTATAAAATGTTCTAAATAAATCATAACGAATAGGATTGTAAATAAAATAAAAATAAAAACCCAATAAAGATCTTGGATTCCCGACACTCAAGACAAGCCCAAAACTTCTCTCCTACCTCTTCCATTTGGGTGTGTAAAGCCACATATTAAACAATTTTGCTTGAGGACAAGCAAAGATTCAAGTGTGGGGGTATTTGATGTGTGCAAAATGTAACATACAAATTACATCAAATAAGGCATAAAACTAACCCTTTTTTAGTACTAATGTTGAAAAAAGTGTGTTTTTGTCTTTTTTTTGAATTTACAGAACCAAATGAGCTTAAACGAGCAAAAGGAACAAATATACAGCCAAAACCAACATAAATACAAAGAAAAGGAATAAACGTGACATGCCTGACCCCTCGACGGCATCCCCAAAGAAAAAACAAGTCAACAGAAGACTGACCACGGGGTCGTGCCCACTAGACACGGGGGCGTGGTCAGGTGCCTGCAGAAAAGACAAAGCCGTAGAAGCTTCTACGCCCACCACGGGGGTGTGCCCAGCTCAACACGGGGCTTGGTCAACGCTAAGATACGCAGAATCTTGCAAAATCTTGATAGTACAGATACGCTTCTGACCACGGGGCCGTGCCCACTAGATACGGGGCCGTGTGGGACCCTTTGCTGACAACTGTATTTAATGAAGGAAGAGAAAAGGCTGGCCACGGGGGCATGCCCACTGGACACGGGGCCGTGGCCAGGGCTCTGTGCAGGCTATAAATAGGGGTGCTTGGTTCACTTCAAAGGCATCCCTTGGCAAACCACTACTCTCCCACTTTGCCACCACTCCACCACCACTACACCACCAACACCCACCACCATCATCCATCTTTAGAGTGTGTAGTAGTCTCGAGATCCAAGATTGATAGTAAGAGTTTTTGCCAATCAAAGGCCATGTTTGGTTAAGCCTCTTATGTCACTTGGTGAAGACAAGTCTTTTATGTATTACTTTTGATTTTTAATCTTTCAGCACTTTTATTTTGGTTTTGTATTAATGACTTTAATAACTAGTTTCTTATGTTGAAGGTGAATTTTCTTTATCATTTGTCCGTGGTGTCTTGGCGTTACTTTACTGTCTATATAAAGTAAATGATTGCACCATTCATGTCTCTACGGTCTATATAGAGACATGTTGGCTACCTGGTCGGGGGGTTAAGGGAATGGTTTAGTAAGGTTCTTGCCTTGTTTAGTGTATAGATCCTGCAAGGACCTGGTTCAAGCTTACTAGGACCTCCTTCAATACCCACTGGTATTGGATGGCGGGGGTGCGAATGGCTTGAACCCCTCATATGTAAACTACTATTAATACATTAAACCAGCTACTTGGGATTGTATCCCTGCTGACTCAACCCACTTAGCCGAGGGTAACGTCACCTTCAAAAGAGGGGCCTGCCACTTTTCGCATTAATAACTTAATTAATTATCTTTCAATATTCCGAACCTTTAGGATTTTATCCTTGCTGACTCAAACCACTGGGTTGAGGGTAACGTCACCTTCAAAAGAGGGGCCTACTACTATAACTAAGATAATCTCTTAAAAAGTCCGAAAGTGCGAAAATCATCAAAGGGTACATTAAAGGCGAGTCGGATCCAAGTGATTCATCTTGTCTAACTGTTTTTATTTTATTTTTATTTCTCCATTTTTAGTTTTTATTTTCATGTTTATAACCTTTTCTCAAAAAATTTAGATTGATTAGACGTTGAGAATAAACCGGTACTAAAAGCTCTTGTGTCCTTGGACGACCTTGGTATCTTACCAACGCTATACTACGCTCACAATGGGTGCACTTGCCCAAGTGTGTGTTTAGTGTTAGTAGAATAACGTGTTTTATAGATTTAAAACTTGACTAATGTGTAAACTGGGCTTAAAATATTAATAAAAATATATCACGCTTTGCACACACCACTCCTCACAACGTGACTTTTAATAAAACAAACTAAAGATACTAATTAAAAACAAATAATAAACCATAACTCAAGATTAAATCTAACATTGGACATTACACCTATCCTTATTGTGGTTTAATAGGTTGTTACTTGGATAGTCTCTTGAGTGGATTGCCGTTAGTTTCGCCGTTAAGTCCACTTAAAATGACTAAAATACCCTTACTCAAGAAAAACATTAATATTTTTGTTTATTTGTGGGGCCCACCCACCACCTACTCATCTTTAGCCTCCACCCATCAACATCCACCACCATTAACAACCTCTACCCATCAAATCAAAATAGAAAGAGAGAAAGAGAGAGAGGAGCCGGCAAACTTTCGATTGAAAACACCATTGGTGGTAACTGTTAAATCAAAGGGGTGGCATTGGGATGTTTTCGTAGAGGTTAGACTCGTATCTGGCATGATTAGTGTTTTGTGGTTTGGTTGTGACAAGAGTTAACACCGATGGTTAATGTTCCAAGATAGGGAGTCAGTCGTGATATTGCAAGTTGACAACTATGGTGATGACCTTCTGAAATCAGGATTTTGTGGTGGGGGTCGAAAACGACTATTCTGAAATTAGGGTTTGGTGACATAAGGTTCATGATGGCGACCCAAGACTGGCTTCGGCAAAGCTGCTAGCGACAGAGGTGACATCTGGCCGCTGGGCAAATGTGGATAAAGGTCATGATCATGTTTTGATGTCTGATGGGTGGTGTTGGGTGTTGAATAATATCAGACTTAGGACTTTTGGATAACCAAGACACGGTCGCATTAACCCCCAATATTTAAGTTATCAAGCATAGCAGATTAAAATGGGTTATTTGGATTTTGGACACATTGATCATTGATCCTATACCCGACAAAGCGGTAATAATTTATCGTATCCCAAGCCCGTATAGGGAAAATAGGTTAAGAGTATTTACCTGAGCTTTATGTTTGCAATCGAAAGATATATGTAACCACAACCGTTTAAATCAAAATAACTAACAAGGTTGAAAATTTACTGGACGCCCTTAGTCTGGAATGAACGGAACTATGATCCGCTAGAATGTTAACGGGCCTTATTCAAGTTATATGACTTGGACCGGTTAACTATAATAAAATCGGTACGGTTTGCTAGATTAAGCAGAGACCGGATAGAATGGGGTTTTCACCCTCACGAGTACTATGACTCGTATAATACGGGTCAAACAATAACATATGTTGGTGCACCTTTTTGTGTCTGTAACTAGTCTTTATTAGCGTTGTATTTTGTACGGTCTTTTACGTTTATCGAGTCTGTATTTGCCGTCGACCAAGTCGGATATCCTCCTATCCACTTGTGTCCGACAAGTTTGTCTCTTATTGATATGTAATGATATACGAACAATGCATGTTGCATGAAAGGGTATTAATGTCATATTTATGTGTTTGTCTGTGTTTGATGCAAGTCTGTTTGTAGCAAATGTTACAACAGTTACAGCTCTCGACGAAACCCTAGGTTTCATAGAGTACTACATGATGAAACCCTCCCAATGTCCAATACATAAGGTTTCATCGTGAACAATGATGAAACCCCATGGTTTCGTCATTTGTTGGGTTTCTTCAGGCCCAATGTCTGGCCCAATGTTGTTTCGTCGTGCCCACATATGGTTTCGTCGATGTTAGGGCCCATGCTGCTATATAAACACTTTCTAGTTTCACTTTGAAACTAGATGAGAGCATACCCTGAGAGTTATTCTGTAAAACTGTGTGTGTATCAGTTGTTCTTGGTTCTCATCCCATTTAATTAATAGATTGCGTTTCATTGGTTATACCGCGTGTGTTTTATTAACTGTGTTTGATTTGGCATCATTACGGTGATTCCGCACCCGTGACATTGTTTGTTATAAACAAGGGTTTGGTTTTCGTTATCGATCCTCAGATTTCGGGACCTTAAAGTGGTATCAGAGCATTGGCTCTTATCCTTGTTTAAAATCAAACATAGTTCGGTTTTCATCAAGTGTTAAAACTGGTTATCTTTGTTTTTTCTGAAAAATTATTCTTGAAAAGCTCACATCTTTCTGGAAAATCCTCTTAAAACTGTTAAATCATGTTTGTTTGCTAAAGAATTTTATCAAAAACCTTGTTAGATTCATTGTTCAAGTGTTAAACCGGGTTTTTAGTGAAAGTCTTGTGCAATTTCGTGTTTCGGAAAGTTAGTCAGTGACCGGAAAACTCATAATTTCTCGGTTTGGTCTTCACATCTTCAAAGAGATCTTCAAAGTGTTCATCAGATATTCATTGCTTTTAGATGTAAAAGTAAAATTGAAAAAGGCTAAAATGAATTAAAATATTGACACCATACTTGTTTGGTAAAATAAGCATGTTGTGTGTTGAAAAGTTTGTACTGTGTCAGTAAACAGATAAGTTGAAAAATCTCACCAACTCTCACCCACTTGTCTGAGATCTTATCCAGACGAAACCATCAAGCGACGAAACCCCTAGAGTTTCGCCAAAAGCATCTTCGATGAAACCCCTGGAGTTTCGTCAAAAGCATTTCGACGAAACCTCTGAGTTTCGTAGGAAGGAGTTTCGTCATGATCATTTGTCATTTTTAATAGAGGACTTCTAAATGTGATTTAACTTTGTGTTTTCAAGTGTGTTATCAGGTATTCTACTTCATATATCAAATATGAGCAGTACGAGTCCATGGGATTGGAGTACGGACCCACGACCAGGTCAAGATCAGACTTCGATGGCCGCATTATTAATGAATGATGTGCCTCAAGAATCACAATCAATAAGTGTAAGTCAATGGGCATTGGTGTTGAATCAAAATCAAAGCATTCAAAATCTATTGCTTATGAGAGTGAGACGGGTAGCAACAATCGCCCGCCAAAGTTAAATCACATGAACGACTATCCATCATGGAAGGGTCGTTTCCATAATTACGTTCAAGGGTAAAATACAGAATTATGGACGTGTTTCACCTCTCCATTTAGTCAAGCTCTTGAAGAAGCAGGATCAAATGCGACAACTTTCAATAATATGCAAGAAGCCAACAAAAAGGCATATGATCTGGAGAAGAAGGCATTTGCTATTTTAACACAAGCTCTTCACAAAGACATCTATCATCAACTCAGCTATTGTACAATTACGAAAGCTTTATGGTATGCATTGGTAGCGAGAGGAGAAGGAAATGCAGCTACTAGAAAGACACGCCATGATTTATTGAAGAAAGAGTTTGAATCATTTCAATTCTTGGAGAATGAAACCCTAAATGATATGACTTCTCGTTTTTATCATTTGATTAGTGAAATGTGTTCTTATAATGTTAATGCAACTCATCCGGAAATGGTTGCACGGTTTGCTGATGGTCTACCTCCTAAGTGGAGTCCATTCATTGAGCTTCTAAAGCATACGGGCGCTCTAGATACGGCCAATGTCCATATCTATGAATTCATTCAGAAGTTGGAGCACAAGAACGAAGAAGAAATTCGGAAAGCTAAAAGGATTGCAGCTCCTCAAAACACAGAAATGTGTTTGCCTGGTTTTGCTCCTTCATCTAGTTCTAGTTTCGTTCAGCAACCGAAACTTCAAACGGCGTTTGTGTCCAATACAAGCTCATCTCCGTTTCCACAGTCAGCTCCTCCACCGGTTTTTGATCCAAGTGTTTATCATCCGCCAGCGCATATGATTGCTCAAGCTCATGCTTTCTCAAAACCTCAATTCGGTGCAAATCCATGGATATCAACACCCCAACCTCCACCTCAAGTTACCGCTACTCAACCACAGTTCAATCAAAGTGCTTATCTTTCACAATCTCAACCCCAACCCCAACCTCAAGCCCAACCACAACAACAACAAGCACATTATACCAACAATCCTCCACCTCAAAACACCAACACTGTCAGAGTTGATACTTCGAACCTCTCAAAAGTTAGCATTGAAGTAGCAAAGGAGCATATGGAACTCATTAATACAATGGTCAGTGCATACTGCGGATTGGTTGCAGGTCAAATTGGAAACATCAATATGACCAACGAAGATTATCAAAAAATCAACCGTGATGAAATGGAGTTGATGGATATAAAATGGGCGTTCGCAAGTGCGGTTAGAAGGGCGAAGGAGTTTATGGTTCGAACAGGGAGAAGTTCTTTGGAAAGTAAACAGGATATGAAGTACAGATTTGATAAAGAAGCGGTTACATGTTTCAATTGTGGCGAAAAGGGGCACTTCAAACGTGAGTGCACCCGACCAAGCAAACAAGGTAATCAGAACCCATTCAGAAATCAGACGAATACTTCCAATGTCAATGTCAATCAAGACAATCGTGAACGAAGGATAGTAGCGGTGAACAACAATCAGAACCAGAACCAGTCTGGACCTTCAAACACCAACAGAGCATTAGTTGTTCAAGCTGATGAAGGATGTAATTGGTCTGTACAATTAGGGGAAGGTGATCAAGAAGGAGGAGGAACAGCTTGTTATGCAAAGATCATCAATCACATCAAGCACGTTCACAAGGAAGAATTTTCTAAAAGTGACGACAGTTCGGGTTATACCGGGAGTTCTGAAGAAGAAAGTTCTAATTCGGGTGGTTATAATTTTGAATCTGATGTGAAGGAAGAAGCGAGTTCTAATGTTGATGATTTATTGACTGAAGCAGAGGAGTTGAAGAGTCAGAAATCTGTTCTGATCAAGAAGGCTGCTGTAGCATTCTAAAGAAATGGAGAAATTCTTCTCTGAAGACGGATCTTTTTCTTATCAGACTGTCTTTATGGAAAATGTCTCAGCCTCTACGAGTCAAGTAAAATCTGAAATTCCTGCTCCTAGTGTTTGTAATGTTTGTGCTGATTTGAAGCTTGAATCTGAAAAGGTTCATAGTCATAACCAAAGTTTGGTTATTGAGTTGTCTAAGTGTAAGGAGGCAAATATGGCTCTAGCTAGAAACGAAAAGGATTTTAAATCTGTGATTGAAAACCTAAAGAAAAGTGTTTCCGAGCTAACAAAAACTGTTTTCAATAAGCAAATTGGTATTAACAATTACATTAATATCATCGAGGAACCCAAAAAGGAGCTAGCCGTTGCCAAATGCGAACATGATGCAATCAAGCTCAAATTGGAGAGTTATTCTAACTCCCGATATGTGCTCGATCATATCATTGATGCTCAACAACTCAAAGGTAACAAGAAAGGCGTAGGGTATAAGAAGTGTCCGCCCCCTTTAAGACATAATTATACTCATATGCCTGATGAAGAAGAAATGCCACGATTTGAGCCCAGTGTGCCTCTTGATTATGAGGAAGTTACTACTGGCCTAGGGTTCAAATCGGACAGTTCTTCAAGTAAATCATCTGAGCAAACAGAAACTTCAACATCTACGAAACAAAGTCCTCCAATCATTGAGGACTATGAGTCGTCTGATGATAAATCAGAATCAGATATGAGTGATCAGGATAAATCACTTGACAAGATGAAGGGAGTGGAAGTTCCAATTGAGAATCATATTCTTTGTGATCCTCCTACTCCTGCTGTTCAACCAGTTGTCAAACAAGTGATAGATCCTGTCAAGAATGACAAGAAATCTGTGTCTGCCATTAAGAGTAATAACGTGTTGTACACTTTAGTTGGTGATTCTAAAATCTATTCAGATTACGATTTTCCAATTAAAAATGTGAATCCATCTTCGATTGATAAGGTTTTTGAAGATAATACAAACAAGTTTTTGGGAAAGACAATTCCAGGAGTCATTGTAACTCAATGTGACCAAATTCCAAAAGCTGAAATCAGGAAACAATTTGGAAATAAAAAATCACCAACAAAGCAACAACCAATTGCTTCTAAGGGTAAATAACTAGAAAAGCGAGCTAATAAGCCTAATGTTTCTCAATCGAAATTTGAAACAAAAGGAGCTCGTTATCAAAAGAAAAACAGTAATGTCAAATTTGTAGCATCGAATGGTACGGATAAAATTGAGACTTTTGAAAAAAAATCAAACACCGATTTTGTCCAACAAGTCACGATTTTAAAGCGTAATAACCAAAACAATTACACTCAACATACAAACGGGTGTGATGAAAAAGCAAGTACCTCGGGTTCTACGGGTTCGACATCTGTTTGTCGATCAGATTCTCCTAAGTTTGTGGAAAGGAGAACATGTTTTAAGTGTGGGGAGTTTGGACACATTATTAAAAATTGTCCAAACACTCCCAAGGATAAATTTGTTGAGAAAGCACCACCTGAAAAGGTTCACCCTCAACGTCGTCCCGTTTCACCAAAACATGATAAAAGAACTGTTAAGGAACAAGAAACGAAACAACGACGTCAAAACATCAAAGCTGTTGAAAAGGCTTTAAAATCTGAAGTCAAAACGGTCAACAAGGAACCAAGTTCTCCATAATTTTTAAAACCAGAAGTTTCAGAATCTTTTCATAAAACTATATCTGTTAAAGCAAATCAAACTTGGAGACCTAAGACGGGTGAGAATTCAGGGGGAGGTGTTGTGTTACAAAATCATCAAGAAATCGAGATCATCTTTCGTGATGCTCAGGGATGACCCAAGACTACTAAGGCTTGGGTCCCCATCCTCAACTGATCATTGATGATGTGTGCAGGGTGTTCCAGGAGGAACTATTAATAGTCATTGGATTGTTGATAGTGGAGCATCTAGGCATATGACAGGCGACTTACGGCTTCTATATGATGTGAGAAATATTAGAGGAGGCTATGTCGCGTTTGCTGGAGACAAAGGTAGATACATCACAGGAGAAGGAATGATCTCCAATGGTGTTGTATGTTTCAATAAGATCAATTATGTTCGTCAAATTGATCATAATCTTCTCAGTGTTTCACAGATCTGCGATAAAAAGTTCACCGTGCATTTTGATGATGCCGGTTGTTATGTGCTGAAACCTGGTTTCAAAATTCCAGAGGAATGGATTCTCTTATCGGCTCCAAGAGTTAATGATCTTTATATTCTTGATATGAGCCAAGCTATTACGACATCTGCACAAGTAACATGTTTTGTCTCAAAAGCCACAGAGAAGGAGTCTATTTCTTGGCACAGAAGAATGGGGCACATTCACTTGAGGAAGATGAACCATTTGGTGAAAAACAATCTTGTGAATGGCGTGCCCGTAAGAAGTTTTCATCTACAAGATATCTGTGTTTCATGCCAGAAAGGGAAACAACCGAAGAAGTCTCACCCTCTGAAGAAAATCAACACAGTTAGCATGCCTCTCGAACGTCTTCATATGGACCTCTTTGGACCTATGAGACACAAGACAACATTCGGGATGCTTATTGTTTAGTGGTTACTGATAATTATTCTAGATTTTCTTGGGTAGCTTTTATGGCACACAAGAGTGATACTCCTGGCATCCTCAAGGATCTTCTTACAATGTTGGAAAATCTCTACACGTTGAAAGTTAAGAGGATCAGAAACGACAATGGAACTGAGTTCAAGAACCGTGTGATGGTTGAGTTCTGTACTTCTAAGGGCATTCTTCATGAATACAGTTCTCGATACACTCCACAACAAAATGGTGTCGCGGAGAGGAAGAATCGGACGATAATTGAAACTGCAAGAACGATGTTGGTAGAGTCGGAGCTTCCTGTTCAGTTCTGGGGGGAGGCTGTGTCGACTGCTTGCTACACATTAAACAGAGTTCTTATAGTTAAGAGACATGGCAAAACTTGTTTCGAACTTCTACAAAAAAGGAAACCGGATCTTTCATTTCTAGAACCTTTTGGCGGTCCATGCACTATGATTGAGCCAGATGGAAAGTTTGGCGCGAAAGCTATCGAGGGTTTCTTCCTTGGATATGCTACTCCGAATTTTCGCGTATGGAATCTGGCTACCAAAAAGATTGAGCTATGGAGTGAAGTAAGGGTTCAAAGGTATACAAGTCTTGTTAGGGCTCCGGGTGATCCTTGGATGTTTGACTACGATGGGCTATTTGACTCCTTTAATCTGCCAACCTTTGACAAAGATTCTGCAGCTGCTAGAATGTTATTTGATAGTGACAACGCTGCTGGCTCGCCATTGGTTAGACCTGTTATTGTTAACCCCCAAGGTTCTAATTCGGTTAACAACACAGTTCAAAATGAGGTATTTGAAGATGCTACTGAGTACAATGAGTCATCAGAAGATGATGAATATCTTGATGCGACTGAAGGCACTTCAGCTCCAGTTGCTCCTGTTCAGGGTACTTCTGTTGAAACTCCTCATGTGCAGGATGTTGATACTGCTGAAGGGAATGCATCCACTTCCACGCATATTCCAAGTGTGGAGTTGGTTGTTGATCTTAATATTAATAATTTGGGTGTTAATGCTCGTGTTCCTGAAAATCCGGAAATGAGAATTCATGATACCCATCCGCAGCAGAATATCATAGGAGATGTCCAACGCGGGGTGCAGACGTGTAATCAGCTGAGAAACAACCAGAGTGCTGGTTTGTATTCAGCCATTAGAGAATCTGGTCTTCAAAATGATTGGTCCTTCGCTTGTTACGTTTCACAAGAAGAACCGAAATCTTGGAAAGAAGCATTAAAGGATAATTCTTGGGTTAAAGCAATGCAAGAGGAACTACAACAGTTCCAGAAACTGGGTGTTTGGAGACTTGTTGAAAAACCCGACAACTACAAGAAAATTGGCACCCGTTGGGTTTACAAGTGCAAAAAGGATGATCGTGGAGTGGTCATTCGCAACAAGGCGAGATTGGTTGTTCAGGGCTTTCGTCAAATTAAAGGCATTGATTACAACGAGGTTTATGCACCAGTTGCTCGTCTGGAGGCTATTCGGATCTTTCTAGCTTATGCTTCTTTTAAAGGATTCAAAGTCTATCAGATGGACGTCAAAAGCGCATTCTTGCATGGTATTATTGAAGAAGAGGTGTATGTCGAACAACCTCCAGGTTTCGAAGATCCTATCCATCCCGATCGGGTTTGGTTGCTCAACAAAGCTCTCTACGGGTTACATCAAGCACCGAGGGCTTGGTATGCAACTTTATCTACTTATCTGCTGGAGAACGGTTTTCGCCGAGGTCTTATCGATTGTACGCCTTTCATCAAGGAACAGGATGGTGATTTGTTGTTGGTACAGGTATACGTTGATGATATCATTTTTGGTTCTACTAACGATACTTTGTGCAGGCAATTTGAACGTGTTATGCAGGAGAAGTTCGAAATGAGCGCAATGGGATAGATGAATTTCTTTTTGGGCCTGCAGGTTCAACAAACTGAGTCTGGGATATTCATCCATCGGACTAAATATGTTGGTGACATCTTGAGCCGATTCCAGATGTCTGAAGCAACGCCCATTGGTACCCCACTTCCGACTAATCACGGGATTACTCCGGACTTGAAGGGTGAAGGTGTCAACTCTTCTTATTATCACGCTATGATCGGATCTCTCATGTATCTCACAGCATCGAGGCCTGACATCATGTATCCAACGTGCCTGCTTGCAAGATATCAAGCTAACCCAAAAGCATCTCATCTTGGAGCTGTTAAAAGGATTTTTCGCTATCTGAAGGATTGCCCGGACACCGGTCTCTGGTACCCTAAGATGATAGTTTTGACTTGGTCGCTTTTAGTGATTCAGATTTCGGTGGATGCAAAATAGATGGGAAATCCACAACGGCTGGATGTCAATTCTTAGGAAGTCGCTTAGTCACGTGGCAGTGCAAGAAGCAAACTTGTGTCGCTACATCAACTTGTGAAGCTGAATACATTGCTGCCTCAAGTTGTTGCTCTCAAGTTCTGTGGATTCAGCAACAAATGCGCGACTACGGTTTTGAATTCCTATCTACCTCTATTTTTGTTGATAATAATGCTGCTTTATCTATCACTAGAAATCCTGTCCAACACTCCAAAACCAAACACATCGAAATTAAGTTTCACTTCATACGTGATAGTTTTGACAAAAGATTAATCGATGTTGTTAAAATCCACACTGATGAACAGCGTGCTGACCTGTTTACAAAAGCTTTTGACAAATCTCGTTTTGACTATCTTTTATTGGTCAATGGTATTAAGGTGAAACAAGAGTAAACTTCTGTCGGCTGATCGTTTTTGTAAATATTTTCTTAAACGTAAAAAAAAATTCAAAAAGATTTTCAGTTTACTTAACTTTTCGCATTTTAGGGGGAGAAATTTCAGAAAATACAAAAACATGTGAAAATTCAAAGATCTAAAAATATGTCGTTTACTTTCTGTCTTTAAGCTTGAAAAATCAAAAATTCAAAAACAATAGAAAACCAAAAATGAGTTTCTTGGAGAAAAGAAGGGAAAGTGATGATACACACTGGTGTGGTCTGTCAATATGGTCAAAAGAAAAAGAAAAATTGAAAAATGATAAGTAGCTTTACTAACGATGTATCGGTAGGCTCACAATCAGACTAAAATGTGCAGGATGAAATAAACCTAACCAACTTTAAGTCAGGTGGGAACCATTCATTGGCATATGGTCTTGGTACCAAAATTTCGTTTGAGAGATTGCCGAGGTTCTGAGATATTCGGTCTTTATGCTGCTTATCATCTGGGTATCATGGTTGTATCTTTTACCGAAAAATAACGGAGACGAAGTCTAGATCTTCCATGATACTATACTTACGTGTACATATTGCATTCGACCTCAATAAGTGATCAACAATCACATGTCCAAACAAACAAGTGATAATATATCACATTTATCCGGGACTCAAGTTCGTCTCTTTGCTGTACGAAAGTACTGACCTGTTCACGGACTTGCTCATGTGCCCTTCATGCATCTAAAAATCAAGTTCCTCATCAATAAGTGATTCTATCACATAGGGCTTGTTTTCAAATCAAATAAGTGAGTTTCTCACATCTTTTATATGGTCAAACAGATGATAAGCAGTATACTCACCGGTAAGATGAACTCTCGTACATACCTTGACGGGAATGTGTCGTGAGTGGATGTACACCGACAAGTAAGTATAACTCTTACCGTAAATCATATCTCCTAATTATGATTACATCTGATAAGTTAAGCTTAGGTGGACAACAATACCGATAATTGGGGTAGAATACTTATCTAAAGCTTTAAACAGAAATCAGAAACCGTTTTGACAAAGACCGTAAGCTGGTAATGATTCTCTTACCTTGAAACTCCCAAAAAGATTGTTCTTTGTAGAAATTCTTTATGTTATTGTCTTTCGTTAGTTTACCACACGTTAATTTGTGTTGTAGTGTAAGTTGTAAATCTTGTTTTGATTAGCCAATGGTTGGTATCTCGAAGTTTTCTGCCAGAAGCCAGAAACCTACTTCATAACACGTCCTTGCATTTGGAAACTCAATCAAAATTGAAATGTGTTCAATTAAACAAAATTTGTTCACTGTGCAAAAATTTTCAACACTTAATGAATTTGTGAAAAATGGTGTCGACGAAACCCCAAGTGTCGACGAAACCCCTTTTATGTCGAAGAAACCCTTGGTCAAAGTCAATTTTTCAAAATTGGTCAACATTTGGTCAAACCTGATTTGGTATTCGACGAAATCCCCACGTTTCGTCGAGGAAACGACGAAACCCCCTGGCCCAGTTATGTTTCGTCATGGGCTAAATGTTCAGGCCCAGTCCAAGCCCAAACAGGGAGTTTCGTCGAGCCCACTTAGCGTTTCATCGAAGTCTGGACCTTTCGTCGAAATGAAAGATATTTAAAGGGGTCCCCAGCTCAATAATGCATCACTTTTTCAAATCCTTCACTATTTCACCTTCTCCTACACTCGAACCCCCATACCCATAAACCAACCCTCAAAACCTTCCTTTTTTTTCTTGTAATCTAACTAACATCAAGGTATAAAAAATGACCGTGCTCATATTTCGAAAATAATGAACCGTCTGTTTTTGTCCGAAACCCTCGGACACCTCTTTTTGTTCGATTTCTTCATATAAATCTGTGCTTATTGTGCTTATTTGTTGATAAAGATTGTTAATAAGTACTTGTTTGCTGATTTGAATGTTTATTTGATTTATGGTTTGGTTTAACAAAACAGGGGTTGGTCGTTGTTGATGTTGTTAACTGATTTGGGTGGTTTCGATTCAAAAATCATGTCCACATTACATATGGGTTTGTTTCAGTTGGTTTGGGTTAAACAAAATGATAAATGTTTGGTTTGTTTGAATCTGATCAACATTTAAACACCGTTTTACGAAACCCCCAAAACGGCGAAACCCTAATTGTTCGAAACCCCCAATTTACGAAACCCTAACTGTCACGTCGTAACCCCTTTTCGACGTAACTCCTCTCGACGAAACTCCTCAGGTCAACAGTCAACGCTGACTTTGTTTGACCAAGGAGGTTTCGTCGCAAAGAACAGAGTTTCGTCGAGATCACAGAGTTTCGTCGCCCATGCCTTAGTGAAATTTTCAGTTTGGTGTTTGTTCACAGAAGATGTGTATGTATATGTTAAATGTCAATTGGATACATGAACTTGTATACATACATGTCTAAATGCATATGTGATACCATTGTTGCTTATTGTGAACGCTTTCAGTTTCAGATGGCACCTAAGGAAGGAAAACGTAAGAAACCGACTAAGAAGGAAAACAAGTCGGAAGAGGAGAGAATGTTTGAAAAGCGTCATAATCAAATTGCTTTTCTGGATCCCGAGGAAAAGATCGCTGAACTGAAAGACATCACTAAATGGATCAGGGAGTCACAGATCAATCATGCTGTTACATTCTCCACACCTGCGTATAAATCTCTTATTAAAGCCTTCTGGGATTCCGCAAGTGTTGTGCAAGTGGATGGAAAGGAAGTTATTCAAGGTCGTGTGAATGATGTGGATGTTATAGTCTCACCGGATATCTTGAACGATGTCTTACAGCTGCAAGATCATCCGGATGCTCCTTATTCTGTACCTATCATGTGTACACGTGGATGTCTATTACGAATGAAGTGTACATGCGATATTTTCAGCAATCAAATCAACAAGGGTGATCTGCCGTTGGTGCATCTGGTTCTGGTGCAGCTGGTGGTACATCAGCAGGTGGCGATGACGAGTCTGATTCTGATTCGGATGATCATCTAATCGAGCCTGGATACGAAATGTATCTCGATGAACGTGGTGTTAAAAGATACAGGAAGATCAGACAGGAAGATGATCCTGAATACGTTCCAGAGGATACTGAAGCAGAACGTTTAAAGAAAAGGAAAGCTGAGAAAGCTGCTGAACGTCAAAAGAAGAAATCAAGAAGATACTTGAGTACCTCTGCTCGGCAATCCATTCCTCTAGAGCCTATTCAAGAAACGCCTGTAGTGTCTTCAGCTCCTGAAGCTCCGGTTGTCTCCTCAGCGACTGAAACTCCAATTGTTATGCCACAAGATCCTCCACACTCAGTTGCGACAACTATTAGAGAAATGACATCTCAGCCAGCCGCAGAGCGAAGACTGAGTAGATTTGAGCGGATGCAACCTGATGAGAAGGTAGACTTCCTATTTTCTCAATTGCAAGCTGCTGCATGTCAAATCGACAGGCAATCAAATGTGATAAATATTACACGAACAGACATGGTCAGGCAACAACTGCAGATAAACACGTTGAATTCCACAGTTTCTCGACAACAAGCTGAAATTGAGCAACTGAAGCAGAGAACTCTAGCTTGAAAGCTGCAGAAGAAACGAGAGAGCAAAACAAATCTATACTTCGGAAGTTGGTTGAGGATCTTAAAGGAAGATGTGATTTCATGAAAGAGTGGTACGACTCTCGTAACACAATTATAGCTGACGGAGTCAAAAAGATCAATGTAGGCTATGAGTTCCTTCAAAATTGTGTTGCTACTCTGTGGGATGATCGATGTAAGCAACAAGAGGTTATGAAGAAAAAGGATGATGATCCTGAAGATCAAGCGAATCCTGACCCTTCTGCTACATCACAGCAGCCACCAGCCACTACATCCTCTGAAATCATTGTTGCTCAGCCGCCAGCGATCGAATCTACTCAAGGAACCTCCTCTGGAACAGTTCAACAGATTGAAGGTACATCTTCTGTTCCAAGCAGTGCTGATCTTGCATTGCAGGTTATTCATCCAATCACTGGGGAACTACATGAAGAAGGGGAAATTATCCAGGATCTTTCACATGAGCAATTACTTGCTCTAAACGCAATGAAAGAGATTGATGATGCTGAGATTGATAAGATACCGAGTGAGCCTGAGTCTACTGATGTTGAAAACATTGAAGAGATTGTTTTTGAGGGAAATGAGAAGAAGTCTTCGTATGTTCGTCGAGACGGGACTGGATTCGCTCCTTTCGATGAAGAATGGTTAAAAGAGAATGTGGACGTCATAGATGAGCATTTAAAGAACCGTGATACTTCTGAAAATGCCACAGATGCGTTCTCTGAGTGGCGAAAACAGTTCTTATCAAAGGTTTCCAAGCCTGTGCAAGATGTCGCACAAGTTGATTACTTACAGTTTGAGAAAGCGAAGCCGAGTGGAAGAATCCTTTGCTGGATGTTTGTCAAGGAAATACATTGTGTCGCCATAAAAAGGGAATTCGGTATTCAATACTTCCGATCGTTGCTGAGCATACTATCTTTGCCTTTTTACGATGTTGCAGCATTGACGAAGATTGAGCTCATTAATCGCTCAAACTTTGAAGGCGCAACTTTATTCGAGCGGCTGATAAAGATGAACAAAAAGTCTGGCTGGAAAGACGAGTCGTACAAGCCTCAGTTCCCTATTTATCAGCAAATCAAGTTTACTCTGGATCCAGCAACGAACACGGGGCGCTACAAGCTTGTGTATCAGCCCGCGAAAGTCGTAGATAAAATCCCATTAATGCCGATGCAGCAGAGCTTTCTCAATGAAATGGCATTATGGTGCTACGACTCAGACACTCATGAAGCGGTGATCGTGTTTAGAGGTGATCGTGAAAATTTCCGGATGTTGGATCCGATGTGGAGCGTTAACATGTCCGCCGCCGACATCGACAAATTATATCGCCACGACATTTTCTACGAAGACAAGGACGCGCATCAAGCTTTGCGATTCCAGTGCGTCGCTTGCTTCTGCTACTACCGAGGAATTCATGCGGGCAGTTCGTGGTCCGAACAACACTGAAGATAGAAGATTCGAAGACCGAAGACGAGTAACAGACAAGGGGGAGTTTGTTGGTGCACCTTTTTGTGTCTGTAACTAGTCTTTATTAGCGTTATATTTTATACGGTCTTTTACGTTTATCGAGTCTGTATATGCCGTCGACCAACTCGGATATCCTCCTATCCACTTGTGTCCGACAAGTTTGTCTCTTATTGATATGTAATGATATACGAACAATGCATGTTGCATGTAAGGGTATTAATGTCATATTTATGTGTTTGTCTGTGTTTGCTGCAAGTCTGTTTGCAGCAAATGTTACAACAGTTGCAGCCCTCGACGAAACCAGTACTACATGATGAAACCCTCCCAATGTCCAATACATAAGGTTTCGTCTTGAACAATGACGAAACCCCATGGTTTCGTCGTTTGTTGGGTTTCTTCAGGCCCAATGTTGTTTCGTCGAGCCCACATATGGTTTCGTCGATGTTAGGGCCCAGGCTGCTATATAAACACTTTCTAGTTTCACTTTGAAACTAGATGAGAGCATACGCTGAGAGTTATTTTGTAAAACTGTGTGTGTATCAGTTGTTCTTGGTTCTCATCCCATTTAATCAATAGATTGCGTTTCATTGGTTATACCACGTGTGTTTTATTAACTGTGTTTGATTTGGCATCGTTACGGGGATTCCGCACCCGTGACATTGTTTTTTATAAACAAGGGTTTGGTTTTCGTTATCGATCCTCAGATTTTGGGACCTTCAACATATTCTGATTAGAACTGATTTGGAATGATTTTGACCCGGTCGGCTAACATATATAAACTAGGCTATATAAGTTAACCGTACGTGCATAGTCGGCATCGGGTGAACAGATGGGTCAATGGTAAGTTCATTATGCCCAAAACATGTTTAATATGTTACCACATCAGTTTATAACTCACATACATATTCATTATGATTTCAAAATCAATTTATGCACACAAGGGCATAATTGGTATTTTTAAGGCATAATACATGGACTTACATAAAACCCGACATACAATATGATCAAATGGTATAACCTCAAAGGGTTATTCCCTACATTAATATGATCATAATACAACTTCAAATCAGTAACTAACTTAGCTTAAACGGATCAAAATCGAATAGTCAAAGTAGAACTGAAACTGTTTGACTTTCGGTTACGAACCAAGCTATAAGCATGAAATGACGGGTTGGACATAATCTAACATGTCCTAATATGTTATACCAACTGATATAATGTCAAAAATTGGTGTTTAGATATTTAGAAGTTCATTAAACATAATTTACGAAAACTTGTGTTTTGACTTTTATTTTAATAGAACTTTGACCCGTCATTTAACCAACTTAACGTGATCTTTAGGAGGTGCCCTCATAGGGGATTATCACCTACCTTATTATGATCACGTAGCCATGTTTGATTCGAACATTCGCTTGACCGAAATGGTCATAATGGAAAGTCAAAGCAAAAGTCAATTTGCTTGATTTTCGACTAATAACTTAGCCTAGAATGAAAAAGAACATAATTAGAACACTTACAAGTGTTCAAGGCAGAGATTAAACTCCAGTAGGAGGCCTCTATAGATCAGAAGTGTTAGTGCATACATCTGTCGACTTCATCATGTATCGAGTCTTGTACTAGATATGTTAGATCAGGGCACGTTGTTCGAGAAAATAGATGAAAATAGGATGTGTTTATGGGTATTTCGCTTGAAGTGAGCCATTTCGCTTGAAATGGCATTTGTCAGTTTCAAGCGAAACCAACATATGGTAGTTCTCTTGAACTGATGCTTGTCACTTTCAAGAGAAACAGCATGGTCTATAAATACCTCTCAAGCGATCTCATTTGTAATTTTTGTGATTTTGGATACCGAAGTGCTGCCAGTTTATCCAGTGATTGTACAAGCAGTAATATCAATCAGAATCGTGTTTAAAGTGAATTGCTAGCTGTTTCAAAGTCAGTTTCTTTGTTTCCGCCACTGAAACTGATAAAAACTCCTCTGAACGACTCGTTTGGGTCTCAAAACGATCCTACAAGTGGTATCAAAGCTCATGAGGAAGAGATCTTGCCAAAACAGCTTGCTTTCGTCATTTTTTCTGATTTCTACATTTTCTTTTCAAACTTAAAAATTTTTCACGGTTAAAATTGGCTCAAATTCACACATATTATGCGCAATCATGTTTTAACGAATCCTGGAAAGTTTCATCATTAAAATCGATCTAAAACTTGATTTTTTCGGTATTCTCGCTTGAAATCTGTTCGAATTTGCTAACGTCATTGACTGTTCAAGCGGAATCAGGGTATTATGTCCGCTTGAAACTGGTATCTCGCTTGAATTTACACCGTGAGTTCGCTTGAAAACAACATTTCGCTTGAGTTAACACCGTGTCTGCTTGAAAACAATGACCGCTTAAAAACAATGACCGCTTGAAAACACGTATCGAGTATTGTGAAACATTCTACTTGAGGTTGTCAGGTCACAGTTAGTTGGGAAATGAAATTATGTGTTTGTGCCAGTTTGCATTAAAGCATTCACGTTTTGTCGGATTGTTTTAGTCATCGGTCCAATAGAATCAAGCTTTGAATTAGTTGGATAAGTTCAAGACCAAGTGGCCCAATCATATTGAATTGATAATTGATATCGTCGGTCACATTATTTTGAAAGATAATCAAAATTAAAGGTGTCATGTGCATCGACTGAATACAAAGAATTGAACATTGTGTTTTAAGGGTTGTCGGCCATCAACTTGCATGTGCATGTAAAAAGTGATATTGATTGTTGACCATTGTCTAGAAAGTATCAATTCAATTGATAATTATCAGTACATGTGTTGAACAAGTTCTCGGCCCAAGTTTCATTATCATCGGCCAAATCAGTGAAGGCCCAATTGAATTCGTTTTGTTTTGATCGGCTCATTCATTCAGTGATCTCACTTCAACAACATTGAAAGGAGTCCACAAATCTTCGACACGAGTCTTCAATTGATTTCATCAACACACTTTTACGTATTCAATCCGTTTAAACTGATTGTGTTTTGTTTGTTTGTATACAGGTGTTTTACGAGGTGAACCAGTTCGTTTGAAAGTTTGTTTGAGAAATTCTTCGATACCGAAACATGGATTCTGAATTCTACAACGCATTTGCTTCAACCCCGATTACTCCGACTACCATTGCTCAGAACATGAACTCAGAAAATGAGACTGGAACTACACAAAAACCCCCGAAACTTATGGGAATTGAAGAGTATCTTGGATGGAAAAATCGTTTTGAGAATTGGGTTCAGGCAAACCATCTAAGAGCTTGGGAAAGTATTGAAACCAAGTATGTTAGACCACAGTCTGCATTGAATGTTGACAAAATCATCTCGGAATTTTCAGACCAAGAAAGAGATAGTTATAAAGGAGAGAAAATGATGATAAGTCTTTTACAACAAGCGGTTAAAGAGGATATATTTGTTTTGCTTCAGCATGATGGGAGTGCGTTTTCGATTTGGGAAGCACTTAAGAAAAAGTTTGAAGGAAGTACAGAAATGCTCAGAAGTAAAGCATCTCTGATGAAGAAGGAGTTTGAGTTGTTTATGAGTATGCCCGGTGAAACTACAAAGACTCTCATTGAGAGATATTGTCATCTTGTGCGCACCATGTCTCAGTTGAAGATTACTAAAACTCCAGCAGAATGGGTGGAAAAGCTAGCTGACGCTTTACCGCAGAAAGAATGGGGTACCTATCTCATGATCTTATAGAATTCTGGAGAGTTTAGCAGATTGTCAATCGGACAGTTTATTGAAAAACTTGAGGCACAGGATCTAGAACAACAGAAGATTGCAAGAATGAACAGCTCAAATCATTAACAAGATATCAAACTGTACTACAAAGGAAATGTTCAAACTGTTGAAACTAGTCCAAAGATACAAACCGCGTTTAGTGCAGGAAATTCTTCTTGATCAGTCAGTCAAAGTTCAGTCAACACTAGTGGATTTTCAAGTGCTAATCCTCCAAGTGGTCAAAGTGAAAATGTTAGTAATGGACATTTGATTCAGTGTAATGTGGCTTTGCATCTTCAAAATGGACAAAATTTTTCAGAAGAAGTTGTGAAAAGTCATATGGCATTGCTGGTTACTGCATTGGAATCTTACGAAGGATTGATTGCTGGAAGAATTGGCAATCCGATGCTAACAAAGGAAGATTACGACCAGATTGATGCAGAAGAATTGGAACTTATGGATATTAAATGGGCTTTAGCAAGTGTTCTAAGAAGGGTTGAAAAGATTAAAATGATTACAGGAAGAAATGATTTATTGGATGCTCATCTTTCAGCTTTAGGTTTTGATAAATCTAAAGTTACTTGTTTTAAATGCAAGGAAAAAGGTCACTTCAAAAGAGAGTGCAAAAATCAGGAGTCTAGTGGAGCAAAGAATCCTTTTGGAAAAGATGATTACTATCGAAAAGCCATATATCAACAGGTTTCTAATCAACCGCATCAAGAAAAGGATTCACAAACTGCTCATGGGAAGATGATTGAAGATGCAAACAGGAAAGCTTATTTTGGTATCATTGATCAAGACGATGAGAAAATGGCACCAGGATTTAGCTGGGATAAGTTTGTGGATGAAAATGGGAAGTTTAAAGCTTTCATTGCTCAAATTGTTCAAAAGCCAGATCTGATGAAAGAATGGATAGTAGTGTTATCTGATGATGAGAAAAGTGAAGATGAAGAATCTGTTTTTTCTGAAAATAGTTCAACAGATAATAGTGATGATGAAGAAGTTGAGCAGATAAATATTGGAAAAACTCATTTATCTTCTGACAGTTTTGAATTTTATTTTGCAGATAAGTTAAAGAAACTCAAAAAGAGAAAAGCTGCAAAAGAAACAAGAGAAATTAAGATTGTTGAGAAGTTTGTTGAGGTAGAAAAGTTAGTTGAAGTAGAGAAGATTGTAGAGATTGAAAAGATTGTTGAAGTCACTAAACCTTGTCTTTCATGTTTGTTATCTTGCAAACAATGTGAAGAAAAAGACGAGAGGTTTAATGAATCAGAAAATTTGAAAGAACAGTTGTTGTTTGATGTGAAGAATTTGAAAGAGTCATATGATGTGTTAAACAGAACAATGACTAGTTTACAGAAAACAAACACAGAAAAAGAAGCTGCTTTGAAGATGATGAATGCTACCATGATGTCAAAGCAGAAAGAGATAAACTTTTACATTGAAGAATGTGCAAAATGGAAGAAAGAGTTAGATAGTGAAGCAGCCGAGAATGAAAGAATTAGACGATTGCTGCGAACTTATACAAGTTGTGATTACATAATTGATAGAATTTATCCTACTGTTGCAGGTTTTGAGGTGTTTAAAGACAAAGACAAGAAGTCAAAGAAGAAAACGGATACTGGTAAGAAACAGAGTGTCTGTTATAATAAGTGTCCGCCTCCAATTTGGGAAGGGTATTCGCCTAGAAAACCGAATGAGTCCGAGTTAACCGATGTATTACCAGACAACATTGACATCACATTCACAGCGTCCGACACAGATCATGAGTCCGAATTAATTAAAAGAATGGTCGATCAGGTGTTGGATAAGGATGAGAAGTCAGAGTCAAAGTCCGAGTCCGAAAGTTCGTGTTTGTTGGTCGGGAGTTCGAGTTCATCTGGAAAGAGTTCAAAATCGTCGGGAAAACTGTAACACCTCGAAAAATCACGTCCAATGAAGTATTGACACGTGTAATAAACCCTTATGAAGTCAAACGTTGAATTTAAGGGACTAATTTTTCGAAAAATCGAAAACTTTGATTATGAAAGAACTGGAAGTATGATCATACCTAAAATAAGTTTCTAAATAACCTTTTACGGTTTTATATTCACAAATGAGCCACTTGTTAATCAAGTGTAGCCGTTTATGTAATTAATTAAAAGTTTGCGCAGAAAAGGGTTAAAAGCGTCAACATGTTAATTCTTACCTCTGAGTGACCTTTTAAAAAACCGAGAGCCTCATGATATTTGATTATACTCTCGGGATTGCCAATCATTGGCCACCCAAGGCTTTTATGCCCAAAAGTGAAGTTACGCGCAACTTTGCAAGTACAAGGGACTAAAAGTGTCAATATGTTTAATTACACCTCTGAATGACCTTTTATCGAGCCCGAAGCATTTTGATGTTTAATAATACTTTCAAGAATGCCTAATATGGATTAGATGAGGCTTCAATGATATTAAATGATGAGTTACGCAAGTTTGCGCATTAGAGGGACCTAAAGCGTCAAACTGCTAAAGTATACCGATTCGTATGTTATCGAACCTTCCAGAATATGACCATGAGTTAAACATACCCTATTTATCCTTAATATAGCTTAGATATAGGCTTAAAGGTGTTTGGTGCGGAAAAATAAGCTTTTAAGTCATGCAAGGACTAAAAGTGTCAAAAAGCGCACAAGTTTGCGTTTACGCACATATCTTACATTCTGAATATCCCCGGGCACCCAAAAATTTATGTAAGCACTAAAATATTTTATTTTAGTGTTTGTCTTGATAAAATTCCATTCGTCGTGTCGTTTGGATCGTTTTTCGCGTCCGTCCGTGTTTCTTCGTAATTAGCCGAACAACGTGACCGTACGACCAAACGAACGGACATCCGGCATATTTTTGAGCATGTTTCATGCTCCCCATACTTAGGCATCATTGTAGAGCCTTAAAAATGGTTTAACGGGCCTTAGATGAGTCAGAAATGGCATTTGGAAGTTCAGGGGCCAAATTGTCAATTTTTGGAAAGTTGTGTTCGGCTGACCAGGTCCTTACGGACCTCAACACTCTGGACCTTACGGTCCGTAAGCCTGGCCCAGATGCAGAAACTCATTTTTTGTCTGTTCAGCCCATGTAAACGACACCTATAGCCCTTTAACACTTCCAAAGGCCGCCTAAACTGATTCTTAGGCCTTAGGGACACTTGTTAATCATCAGGGATCATGTATAGCATGATTTGTCATGATCTTAATGAATCAAAATCACTATAAAAAGGGCCTTAGGTTGCAACTTTGTGATCATTCATTCCATCTGCTTTCTTGGAGCTTCCTGGAGCATAAGAGCAGATCCAAGCCATCCCTAATAGTGCATTAGGCTTTGACTAGAGCCTTCCGGTAAATTGTACCTACGCTTACTTAAGTGAATACGGTTGAGTTATTAAATTCTTTCTATTTAAGACAGGAGCTAGCTCAGGTAAATACTCTTAACTTATTTTCCCTATACGGGCTTGGGATACGGTATTATAATAATACCGCTTGGTCGGGTATTGAATGTTTAATCGTATTGTGGTTAAATTATTGAGGTAACCCGTTTTAATCTGTATTGTTTGAAATAAAAGCCTTTAGGGGTTAATGACCATGTCCCGGATATCCTTGACATCATTGTATTATAAAATGGCCACGCCTTAAGCACGAGGTGTAGGCATACACTGAAAGTTGCTTAAAGGGAAACGGTATCTCACTATCTTGTGGGCTTATACTTGTGGCGTGTCTGTTAATCTTGACTCGGTTTCTACATCGGGCCCTGAACGTACAACGAACATGTAAATCTGTATACAAGATTTTAAATATAATTGTCCCCAGTTATAAAAGATTAATTTTGCCTTGTGCATTTTAATCAAAGTGTCAAAATATTTTGTGCCTGGTGCATCTAAATCAATTTTCTTAAACTCTTTTCAAATGTGTCGGTTGAGTGTATTTACCAGTGAAAACTGACTTATTTTCCAAAGTCTAAGTGACAGGTACAAGTACGTAATTGGCTGGAAGCTCAGGGCGTTAATAAGGAATCTTGCAAGTCCTAGGCGTCTAAAGTCTGTTGAACGACGTTTCATTTTATTTAAGATCCGCCTGTGGATCCTTTACTTTCCGTTGTAATATCTTGATATTACTTTATATTCGGATTGTAATATATTTATCTTTTGCTTCCGCTGTGCATTTATATATTGTGTTGTTTGACTATGATGATATCAACTACGTCACGATACTCCCCTACCGGGCCCACCGGTAATACGTGGAAATATCGGGGTGTGACAGGTTGGTATCAGAGCCAACACTGAGTGAATTAAACGCTAGCCTTTCGTGTTTAATCTCAGTTACACAGTTGCACATTCTTGAGTCTAGACAAGAACATAGGACAAATTCTAATTCGTTTTATTTTGCCCTTATTTGGTTCCTTTGTTATTTTCCGATTAGCCCTTGCATGGGCAAGTCATTTTCTGTTAGAAGTCCCGTTTAGGGCAACCATATACTTGTTTACATTTTAATGGAACGATTATATTTAAAAATATCATTCCTATATTATAAGATCTACCATTATAATAAAATGGCAAAATTTAAAAAGGACAAGACCTAGCCATATGTCACTTAAGACAGGGCCAGGATGGTAGTTCCCCAATTAAATTCGGATCCTTGTTAACATTTCAATTTAGGATTGTGCTGCATTAAATATTAAAAGAATCTTAAAAGTAAAACCTAGCCTAAACTTCATTGTAGACATGGCCAAGACGGTAAAACTTATCTAAAAGATTCCAATCCCTGTTAACATCTGTAAGTATGTTAACATTTTTGGTAAACTGTGAATCGTTAAAGTCACACAGGCCATCCTTTAAAAAAGGGGTTAATCTAAATTCCCTATTTGAAATAATCATCCATTAGTGATGAAGTGCCTACGGGCCAAACTTGTTGTCCGATAAGACAACGACCGTGGTGGTCTCTGACCCCCGTCTAAAGATGTTGGACTACGTCCAAGCATAATAGTTTGTATGATCAATGCGATCCTGACTAATATCATCAAATGAAGATGATCATATTATAAACATCCATAAGTGATGAAATGCCTACGGGCCATACTTATTGTCCTAAGGGACAAAAGACAGTTGATGTCTTTGACTCCCTGTCAAGAAAAGGTAATGAACTTTGATTCAAACCTTAATGCCTCGATTCTATGAAATCATGACTTATATCATCCTATAAGATGATCATATTATAAACATCCCTTAGAAGGGAAGTGCCTACGGGCTATAATTAACGTCCTCTGAGACTTAAGACAGTAGTAGTCTTCGACTCTCTGTCCAGAAAAGGTAATGAAATATGTTCAAACCTTAATGCCTCGATTCTCTGAAATCATGGCTTGTAAATTTAAAACTGTCCTTGTGACTAGGCCTTTTGCGCCACCTTAATATCCTTAATGTTTTATAACTAGGATAAATTATAATGAAAATGCTAATTAAATATAACTAACAAATTAACCAATATGGTTTATATTACCATGGTTGATAAATCGTCAAAAGTGATGAATCCATAATAACCTCTGAATAAATAATTGTCAATATGTATGTAGCAATCAAACTACATGGCTGGATCAGATGAGGTCAACAGCCACCTGAGGGAGAATAATGATGCTACCAGAGTTAATATAACTGGTGCGGAACTGCAGGCATTAATAGATAATGCCGTTACACGAGCCCTCGACAGACAGTATAATGAATCAAGTGATACACACTCTAAGACTCTATCAGTGGCTCGTAGTAAGCCCCCTTCTAAATCACACGAGTCGAAGGAGGACGATGTTCATAACTCGTCCAATCAGAGGAGTGTTCCATCTGGACAGGTTCTGCTTAATCAAGAGCCACAAGTTAAAACTTGTTCATATGAATATTTTGTCTCCTGCAAGCCCAGAGATTTTACAGGAGAGGAAGGAGCCATCGATTGCTTGACATGGCTCGAGGAGATGGACACTGTTGTTGACATTAGCGGTTGTGCGGAACAAGATGTTGTGAAATTTGTTTCACAATCTTTTAAAGGAGAAGCCCTAGCTTGGTGGAGGTCACTGATCCAAGCTACGGGGAAGATCCCTTTGTACAACATGACTTGGGATCAGTTCGTCACTCTTATCAAGGAAAATTACTGTCCTCAACATGAAGTTGAGAAAATTGAGACTGAATTCTTGATATTAGTCATGGAGAACTTAGATTGTCAAGCATACCTTACAAGTTTCAATACCATGTCTCGATTGGTTCCTTACTTGATCACACCGGAACCAAAGCGAATAGCTCGCTTTATTGGGGGTCTAGCCCCATAAATAAAGGCCAGTGTGAAAGCATCGAGACCTACTACATTCAGGTCAGCGGCAGATCTGTCGCTATCTCTCACACTCGATGTGGTCAGAAACAAGGCTGCCAAAGCCTCTGAAGATGGAAAGCGTAAAAGGGAGGATGAGAATTCTCATCGCTCCGATAGAAAGAAAAAGAGGAACTCTGAGGATAAGAAGAGCTCTGGATTTGATAAAGACAGACAGCAGTCGGGTGAGAAGACCAGGTGCAAAACCTGTAGGAAATACCACCTCGGGAAATGCAGATATGAATCTCAGCCTCTACCTTGTGGGATTTGCAAGTCTAAGGAACATAAAACCTTGGATTGCAAGAAGTTGAAAGACGCAACCTGTTATGGTTGCAACGAGAAGGGGCATATCAGGACCAACTGCCTAGGAATCAGAAGAAGCTCGAAGAGGCCAAGAAAACAAACGCATGAGTCTTCCAGACGAACGCCCAGGAGATGCTGCAGAATAATAACTATAAAGCAGGTACCTTTCCTTGTCAAGCAGTTTATGCAGAAATTTATTTGATGCTGGCACATATGATTCTATAATAAGCGATAAATGCTGAGAACTGTTTTCTCCGCCTGATTGGGACTCCGGTCATTTAATGCGATGTGGCAATTGACCGATGATACTTTAGAAAATGTTCCAACAAATCTTAGATTGATATTATATATCTATTAGGAATCACTCTTTTCTGATATCCCTATGGCAAGCTTTCAAGCTATCCAAATTCATCAATATAATAAAGACAGATGTGACGTTTTGATCCCCTGTCAAAAAGGTGATGGACTAGGTCCAACCCTTAAATGCCATTGATGGTCTTTTGTGACCTAGGCTAAGTAATATTGATATATTTAAAATAATAATAATAATAATAATAACGTTCATTAAGAATGTTAGTGTCATATTGGCCTGGATAGTTTAATGAAACCATGGTTAGTACATGTTAAGGCCATCAGGGTGATGAATAGCAATTGTTGAATTGCAACTAAGTAAATGATTCAATTGGTAATAGGAACCAAATCTTGAGTATGACAAACTCGGATAAGACAACAGTCAATCATGCCATTGATGATGCGACGCATGCTAATGATGCTACAATTGTAAACCTTAGAATTTCCAAAGATGTTCTTCAAACTATGATAAACGCAGCTGTTGGAAAAGATGTGAAGAAGGCCATGAAAAAGTTCAAGGAGCCAAATGCTACGTGCCCCAAATCTGTCAAAGGAAATACGGCTAAGGATGGAAAGCCTAAGAATGATAGCGCTTAAACTCTCCTAAAGAGTGTCAGGAAGTAGTCCATATCAATAATAACTTTGGGTACGTTCTTTAAGTATAAATGCTAAGAATTCTGTTTTAATACGGATACCAATAAATCCTTCATAAATTGTACGTATATTAGACTTTTAAAAATCTATCATAAGAATCCTAGATATTAAATGTAAGGTATAACTTACCAATGGAATCTATAATGACCATCTTTCCCATCCTCGAAGATAATCCTTTCATAAGAATCTGGAATACTCTTCCCCAGAAAGAGTACGACAATATATATTATTTTATTTTATTATTTTCTCATTGTTTTCTATCGCCTGCGAATGCCAAACTATGTTTGATAAAAGTGCCATATGAGGAGTGGCGTATCCTAGTGTGTCCCATAGATTGCTTCCATGCCTGATCAGTATGGAGGTTTAATGCATGGAACCCCTGAGATATCCCAATGATCATATTGTACTAAAGTCAACTAGTAGTATTCAAAGAAGATATCCAATATAAAAATGTCCTTATAAGTATCTCAACTTAGGGCATCCTTGAATTTGTAAAGAGAATGTGTCATTTATCTGACACTGACATCGATAGATGAACCAAAGCCTGAGAATACGGATATCTCTGACATCTCTGTGTGTCATAATTATCTTCTTTATAAGAATTACCATGTTTACCTCCTGAGAGGCAAGTGGATGTTAGGACAAACATCCCGCTTAGGGTTGCAGTTATTGTAAAAGCCTTATAGCTGTTAGTACCAACGAAATAGGAAGAACAAAGAGCCAAATCGATAAGTTTTTAGAGAAGGTTTCATAAAGCCAAAATACAAAGTTCTAGGAACTCCGATTTTTAGTAATTATGAAAGACGGTTCATTTTGCTTATGCATTGTTACCGCAACCCTAATTAGGCAACGATTAAGAATTGCCATCAGCTGCCCAGGATCGTCGATTGGTTCGACTAGCTGTAAGGATTAGCCATTCTTTGAGATTAGTTAAGCAGTGGTTGGAATAACCATCTCACCATAAAATAAGTTTTTCTATAGCAATTATTATATAAGTATCAAGGCTACTCCTTTGGAGACCTTGTATAGATGGAATGTTAAACATCTATTATTAGATAGAGAATTGGTAAGTCCAATTATCAGGATCTGAAAGTTGCCTAGGAAACAAAAAATAAGATCATACAAATCCATAATCGATTGTAAGTTGCCAGTATACGGCAGGAAATCAAGGATTTATGAAAATAGCAACCCTCCTAAGTGCTGGTTAAAAGATAAGGTTCAACAAAAGATAACACCCTAGAAGGGTGTGCCGAGTTGTAATTTCAGGTTAGTTAAGCTCGGAATATACAAAGTCATTCGAAGGATTCGAATGTATCAAGACTAAATAGCTTACGAGCTAAGACGTAATTTAGGAGCTTGGTGGAACGCGCAATGTAACCCACACTAATGAATTAGCGACGTGTCACCAATAAGTCGAAAAGCACTATCACATAATGATACGCAGAGCTATGATAATATGAGCAACCTATGTCGATTGAGAATCGACAGGTTAAGGAGCTCCAAAAGAAAGTATGCACCTATTGTATAGGTCAATTGAGATACCCTTGGAGGCCCAAATATACTATGGAAGTTAAATCCATAATATGACAGAAAGTACTTTCTTTACTTTAAGCAAATCTCGAGGTTGAGATTTCTTTTAAGGGGGTGAGGATGTAACACCTCTAAAAATCACGTCCAATGAAGTATTGACACGTGTAATAAACCCTTATGAAGTCACTCGTCGTGTCGTTTGGATCGTTTTTTGCGTCCGTCCGTGTTTCGTCGTAATTAGCCGAACAACGTGATCGTACGACCAAACGAACCGACATACGGCATATTTTTGAGCATGTTTCATGTTCCCCATACTTAGGCATCATTTTAGAGCCTTAAAAATGGTTTAACGGGCCTTAGATGAGTTAGAAATGGCATTTGTTCAGGTGCCAAATTATCAATTTTTGGAAAGTTGTGTTTGGCTGACCAGGTCCTTACGGACCTCAACACTCTGGACCTTATGGTTCATAAGCATGGCCCAGATGCAGAAACTCGTTTTTTGTCTGTTCAGCCCATGTAAACGACACCTATAGCCCTTTAACACTTCCAAAGGCCGCCTAAACTGATTCTTAGGCCTTAGGGACACTTGTTAATCATCAGGGATCATGTATAGCATGATTTGTCATGATCTTAGTGAATCAAAATCACTATAAAAAGGGCCTTTGGTTGCAACTTTGTGATCATTCATTCCATCTGCTTTCTTGGAGCTTCCTAGAGCATAAGAGCAGATCCAAGCCATCCCTAATAGTGCATTAGGCTTTGACTAGAGCCTTCCGGTAAATTGTACCTACGCTTACTTAAGTGAATACGGCTAAGTTATTAAATTCTTTCTATTTAAGACAGGAGCTAGCTCAGGTAAATACTCTTAACTTATTTTCCCTATACGGGCTTGGGATACGGTATTATAATAATACCGCTTGGTTGGGTATTGAATGTTTAATCGTATTGTGGTTAAATTATTGAGGTAACCCGTTTTAATCTGTATTGTTTGAAATAAAAGCCTTTAGGGGTTAATGACCATGTCCCGGATATCCTTGACATCATTGTATTATAAAATGGCCACGCCTTAAGCACGAGGTGTAGGCATACACTGAAAGTTGCTTAAAGGGAAACGGTATCTCACTATCTTGTGGGCTTATACTTGTGGCGTGTCTGTTAATCTTGACTCGGTTTCTACATCGGGCCCTGAACGTACAACGAACATGTAAATCTGTATACAAGATTATAAATATAATTGTCCCAAGTTATAAAAGATTAATTTTACCTTGTGCATTTTAATCAAAGTGTCAAAATATTTTGTGCCTGGTGCATCTAAATCAATTTTCTTAAACTCTTTTCAAATGAGTCGATTGAGTGTATTTACCAGTGAAAACTGACTTATTTTCCAAAGTCTAAGTGACAGGTACAAGTACGTAATTGGCTGGAAGCTCAGGGCGTTAATAAGGAATCTTGCAAGTCCTAGGCGTCTAAAGTTTGTTGAACGACGTTTCATTTTATTTAAGATCCGCCTGTGGATCCTTTACTTTCCGTTGTAATATCTTGATATTACTTTATATTCGGATTGTAATATATTTATCTTTTGCTTCCGCTGTGCATTTATATATTGTGTTGTTTGACTACGATGATATCAACTACGTCACGATACTCCACTACCGGGCCCATCAGTAATACGTGGAAATATCGGGGTGTGACAAAAACGGGTTTATAGTAAAGAATTTTTGTTGTCAAAATCTAATTTGAATGACGAAACATTTGAAGTTGCCTATACTTTGAGTGATTCTGACAAATTATATTTTGATAAAGAGTTTCCAATAAGAAGTGTTCGTTTTGACATGATTAAAAAGGTTTTCAAAATGACAGAAATCAATATTTCTGAAATAAAAGATTTAAATCTTACTGGAAAATCTAAAAAATACACTTCAAGAGTTCAACAGCGTTTAAACAAGAAAATGAATTACAATTATGGTTCTAGTTTTCAAAAGAAACCAAACTATAATGGTAAATTCAAAAAGAATGGTCTTGGTTTTATACCACCAGAAAATTATAAAAATGAGAAAATTTCTAAAAATACAAAATTTGTTTCAGGTCCGTCTGCTGAAGAAGAAGAAAAGAAGAGCTCATTTTGGAGAAAAACAAATCAAGAATTTTTTGCTGAAAAGAAGATTGAGGCTCAACAGAGAAGAGAAACAAGAACCTGTTTTAGATGCAATGAAGTTGGTCACATTGCATGGAACTGTCCCAAAACAACTAAGACAAACCAGGGAGTTTCAGAAAAACTCAAAGAAGTAGTTGTTGATAAAACTGAACCGCCAACTGAGAAATTTAAAGTGCTTAAAAATTCTACATATGAAGTTGGTGAATGCTCGAAAAGGTTTTACAGGAGAAGTGTGAAGCTTGATAACCAAAAATGGGTTGTTAAGAAATCTGATGAAGAAACTGGCAATGAATCTGATTCCACAAAATCAGAGGAGTCACACGTTATTAAAAAGAGTGAAAACTCAGTTCCTTCAATGGATGATGAGAATTTTCCACCATTAAGGACTGAAAATTTTAAACAAAAGATTGGGAAAGTTGAGATCTCGAATCAATTTTATTCTGAACAGAATGAATTTGATGTTGAGAAAGCTTTTAATGGGAATGTAAAGAAAATTTTTGGAAAAATGATTGATGGGAAGGTTAAAGGGGTAAAGGAGTTTTATGCTACAAAGAAAGCAACATACACCCAAACTAAAGAGGAGTTTGAATCACCCAAGGCTGGTCAGGCTTGGGTGGACATTTTCTTTCATTGAAAAACCTGACTTGCCGGAGATCCCCAGTTTATAATCGTGGATCAGGAATCGGCATCTTTCTTGATAAAATCTGTTTGTGTGAAAGAATCTTAAAAGTGTTAAATTTTACAGGTTGTGCTATGCCGGAGCTTCCAGGTTAGTAAGTGTGAAGCAGGAATTGGCATCTTGATTGGTAAAATGGTTTGTGTAGATGTTTTATTCCTACATGTGGTTATATGATTTGGATATTTTTACAAGTGGTAAGAGGTTGGATCTTATAAGTGATTCGTCAAGGTCATTAGTTTGAACTTGATGTAATCCTGTTACGTATGATTGAATGAACAATATGATGAACCAATCCCTACAAGTGGTTTTTTTTTATCAAACCTACAAGTGGTAAAAACAAACTTATTTTCCGGAAAAATCATTTTGATTAAAACAAACTTAAGTGTTTTGAAATCATAATGAGAAAATAGTTTGTTGAAAGGGGGAGTTCTGATTGTTATGCCAAGTGAATAGCGAATTGAGGTGATCTGATATCAGTTGTCAATTTTCTGTATAGTTGTTTTTAAATTTTCTTTAAATGTGTTTGCATTTTAGGGGAAGTAGAAACTTTTTTCAGAAAATCCAAAAACATTTAGAAAATTTGAAAAAGCCAAAAACATGATAAAATCAAAAATGAGTTTTTGTGTCAAAGAAGAGGAAATGATAGTACATCAGTGGACTATCACAACATGCTAAAGAAATGGAAAGTTTAAAAAGTGATAAATGGTCTCACTGTGGATATGCCAGTAGGTTTTTGCACATTTAGTAGATTGTGACGAGATATAAACCTAAATTCAAACTTGCTTATATCGTGGGGAACAACTTCTTGGATATATAGGTAACCCCTGAAATCTTGTTTGAAGGATCCCTCTTTCTAAGATACTAGGTCTTTATGCTCAGTGATATCTGGGGTATTATCTCGGGACTTCTGCTGAATGGAAATTCTGACCTAGTCCCCGGAGAATACTTTCTGCTTGCTTGAAAAATAGCGCCGCCCTCAGCAAATTGATGAAACAATAAAATTGATAGTCATTGTTGTTGTAACAAAAGATCCTCTAAAGGGGACACACCAAAAGTCGAAGCCGTCATCTCTCTGCGTATACGGAAGTATCAACCTGAGCTCTCACGGCCCTCGCAATTTAACCCCTTTTACAGATATCATCTAGGTATACTCACTTGTAAGACTGAATATTGGGATCTGGATACGGGAGTATATTCAAGTAGTGGGACACGCGAATAAGTTTAAGTTCCTAATACATTAATATCGTATCTCGGAACAGTTGAACTTTGTGTGAAAATTTAAGTGGACCAATATACTAACAATCTAGGTAAATTGTTTAGAACTTAAAACGATTAAAAGCTTAACGGTGTTGGTGATTTGTCTCATAAACTGATATGATCCTCTTACACAAACTCACAAAAATATTGTCTGTAAATATTTCTTTATTGCATTTCATTTCTTTTATCTCAAAAATTTCAAAAAGATTTTAGTGTGTTTTAGCATAAATTTTGAAAAATACAAAAAGATTTTCGACAACTAGTGTTGGAGAGCTGATTTTCAAAATTCCAAGTGCTAGACATGATGACCATGTTGTGAGGGGGAGTCTATGTTTTTAATCAAATGTGTTTTAATCTAATTTACAAGTGGTTCATCAGGATTATTGATTTGAGGGAGAGTTTGAGTTGATGTATTCATGTTAATGTTTAAAATTGTAAAATTTACTTTGAGGTAGAGATGGTGCAGGTTTGAGAAAAGGCTGGATGTGAGCTAGGTTGATCGATCCTGAGAAGCTTATGTTTGAAAAGCCAGGTTCCGATATTTGAGGACTCTGAAGACAAAGAATGAGCCAGGCAACGATCTTGAACCTATGAAAGCCAGACTACGATCCTGAAGCAAATGATGCTGAAGAACTGAAGGAATGCCAGCACATTGTTAAGGGGAGTTTGTTGATGCTGATTGAAAGAGTGAAGCCCAGTGACGAATCAAGACTGAAGTTGCAAAGACTCGACACTTCAAGACTCGTCAACATCTGAGGGGGAGTCTGTTAGTGCATACATCTGTCGACTTTGTCATGTATCGAGTCTTGTACTAGATATGTTAGATCAGGGCATGTTGTTCGAGAAAATAGATGAAAATACGATGTGTTTATGGGTATTTCGCTTGAAGTGAGCCATTTCGCTTGAAATGACATTTGTCAGTTTCAAGCGAAACCAACATATGGTAGTTCGCTTGAACTGATGCTTGTCACTTTCAAGCGAAACAGCATGGTCTATAAATACCTCTCAAGCGATCTCATTTGTAATTTTTGTGATTTTGGATACCGAAGTGCTGCCGGTTTATCCAGTGATTGTACAAGCAGTAATATCAATCAGAATCGTGTTTAAAGTGAATTGCTAGCTGTTTCAAAGTCAGTTTCTTTGTTTCCGCCACTGAAACTGATAAAAACTCCTCTGAACGACTCGTTTGGGTCTCAAAACGATCCTACAAGAAGCAACTCCAAGAGTGATTTAGAATGAGAATGAGAAAGGTGCAAGTTGGAATGGTGCATATTCACCTCTATTTATACTTTCACAAGATTAACAAGATCATGCCAAGTGTTAGCAGGGTTTTTCTAGTGTTGATTAGTGTCCACTTAGGTGGAAGAAGTAGGAAGATAGTGGCAATTCACTAGCAAGGTGTCCATAGCAGTAGGCTGCCATGCCAGCTGCACATTCTGCCAGCTGCACCCCTTATGGACCGTAAGGGGTGGTGGCTTACGATCCGTAAGGACCTAGCGCGCCCATGGTTTTCAAATGCCTTACGGTCCATAAGGAACTATCAGAAGCAATATTAATCAATGTCCTACGGTCCGTAAGTGTAACAACCCACACGTTCGTGCGTTGTTACTAATCGCTACACTCGTTACGCCTAGCACCAGAGATTCAGATCATACTGTAACTGCGTTGCATACTACACTACTACAAAGCTATTTTCGCATAATACATTAACGCAAACACTAGAGCTAACAATGACTCTACGAGTGCGTACTACCCCACCGACCGTCGTGACGTTGATGGCAATACGAGTGGGTGGTACCCCATTGATCATTGTAGCATAACACGTCTCATCGCACATACTAACACTCACGATGACGTTGAGTGAGGACCTATTCTACCCTCCTCGATAGCCGTGATGTGTCGCAAGTAACGCAAACTCGAAACGAAACCCGACTATCGCAACGCAAACTGGGGAACGTAAATACGTATGTACGACCTTTTGTGATTAATTATAATATATATATATATATATATATATATATATGAAAATGTGTAACCAAAACTATCGCAACGCTCATCGAAACAACGAAACACAACTCGCCGGATGCCACCGATCGACTGACCGATTGATCGAATGGCCATCCGGTCGGAGTGCCACCCGATCGAGGTGTCGCTCGATCGGACAGCCGTCCGATCCGATGAACTGTATCACCTCCACTCCCCTTCACCTATAAAGAGCACTTGTCACATCACTTGAACAGTGATGTGACAGCTCTCACTCGACCGGCACGCTCTTGGACCCTTTTCTCTCGATTTCTCGCGATTCTTGTAAGTTTCCGACCTAAATCTTGTACTTCTATAATATACACACACTTCTTCATCTTTTTCACCATCAGATCTCACTTTTCCACTGCTAGATCTTCGGATTTGAGCCGTTCTAAGGTGATGTCATCATGGAGTTCTTAGGAATAATGAAGTGTGACCTCATCTCATCAAGAACAGTCCAGATCTGATAGATTCCACGGTGTATAAACACTAATCTCACCTAAAAGCTAAGCCGAATCTAAGTTTTCTAAGCTTTTCTTCAAACTTTCTTAACTTTTCACTCAAAACCGGTAGCAACAAAGCTCGTACAGACCTTCTACTCTATCTTTAGTGAAGTGTCGGTTTGAGAACTGGTTCCTATCAACGAGATGACTGGCTTATCGTGTTGAACACGAATAACCGTCGAGAACAGTTAACTGATCGGACGGGGTGATTCCCATCCGATCCAATGACTTGGACTCGGTGGAGTTTCCATTGTTTAGCTCGTAGTCATACCGTCTCGATCAAATCGCAGAAACTTAACAAAATAAACAAGTTGTGAAACGATCAGGCTGCGGGACGGATTGCCGTCCGATCGGATTACCGCCCGATCGGACTGCCACCCAATCGACCCGCAATCCGATCGGATTGCACTTGGTATCAAGACTTAAACAATTTTCAAACCTTCAAGGATCTGAACGATGAACGGATTGCCGTCCGATCGAATGACCATCCGATCGGCTGACTTTGGATCCTCAACACTTAAACGTTTTACAAATCTTCAAGGCACATCAGTTCCAACGGATTGTTACACGATCGGACTACCTCCCGATCGAGTGACCAGACTGCTGTGAGCTTATCATCAAAAAGTGTCTTGCCGATCGGATCACCGTCCGATCGAATAGCCTCCCGATCGAGTTGCCACCCGATCGACCAGCCGTTCGATCGACCAGCCTGAAAGGTAGAGATACTTCTCTGTTTTCAAAATGCTACAACGAAAACTTCAAAAGGCAAACCATCATACACAAACTCCTCTTCACCAAACAAAGTGACAATCCAATCGAATGGTCATCCGATCGGATGACCATCCGAACGTATTTCCACCCGGTCGACTGGCTATCCGATCGGATTACCATTCGACAGTTGGTTCACTCACCACCATTTAACGCACTGTTCGACGCTTACGCTATCAAACTGTAACTAGGCTAATCTCAGACGCACTCCCATCAATCCAATCAAGTTGTGTTTGCTTATCAAACATTGACTGTGAGTATACTTGAACCCTTTTGTCTTTCGCACTTTTGGGTGTAACATACGTTGCTATCAAATCGAAATACATCAAATGCTTAAACTACTTATCACTTGCGAATGACTTACGTGCATAGTTATACGTGATGCTAGTTACATATGTGCTAGGACTTATACTCACGACGTCCCACCATGACTAGTATAGTACTATTGCGCCCGACGGGGTCTAGTTTAGCAATCGCAATCGCAGCTCGAGGACTTAGCTGGTAGTATCAGTTTTGTGAGTATATATGTTGTGTATTACGTTTATGTATGTGGAAGTTCGCAACTTTTATCTATTACACTATTACATATCAAACCTGTATACTCGCCAATACTTTTGTATTGACATTATTTTAACGTATGTTGCAGGTTTAGTCGCAGTCTACATCAAATCAAGCTAGGAAGTCTAGAAACTCACCTAAAATCTAGGTTGTCGGATTTGTATAGTTCGAGAGGACAAGAAATCTGTGATAAGTTATGTGATTGTATTGTTTTTTAGTATGGGATAACATCATCATCATCATCATACTCAGTATATCCCACCAATAGTAAAACTAAGATAGGGTCTGAGGAGGGTAAGATGTAGACAGCCTTACCTCTACCCCGTAGGAATAGAGAGGCTGCTTCCAATGAGACCCCCGGCTCGATTGTAGTTTTGCATCAAGCTTTGGACATAAGGCACATAACACTCAGCAATTGAGACAAACGCCGATTAGTGCATGTACCCCCTTGTCTTTCGGCTATCAACGCCACCACATGATGCATGATTAACCATCCCCTCTTTTAACGTTATTTTCACGAAATTAGTAAAATACCGTTAAAATTAGTGCACTTTCACTTTTGCCCCCCGAGCGCCCACACATATACATTATTATATGAGCATGCCGCAAGCGGGGCGTAAGTATGGGATAACAAAGGTAATCAATATTGTCGCTTTATAGTTGTTATGGATTCTCTTGAGCAATCTGATTCGCCTAGTGCCGCGCCCCGATGATTCCGCCATCGGTTGGGGTGTGACTGATTGGTATCAGAGCCATAACTATAGGGAATTAGGCCAGACTTGACCTAGTCCGGGTCGATGTCTTAGAAATGACCTAGTCTATAGTCTAAGTACCAACAGGCCGACTAGTATGAATCCAGTAGGATTTGCACGGGCCTACTTGATACTCTTGCTCGAATTCGCTAAAAGCTACTACTTCGTGTGAACACCGCATACTACAACTTCACACGAAGAGCCTTTCCTATGGCTAGAATATTACTTAGCCTTTCCTAAGGCTAACACAATACACACGTTTTCAGAAATACTCACGTAACACAACCGAGTGATCCAGTCGAGATCAGGCGTGAAAACCAAGAACTCTAGATAAGATCGCTCACTCAGCGCATTTTTCTAGCACGAGAACTTTCCGTTGAGCTAGGAGTGACATCCATATCTCAACGAAAGTCTCCATTTCAAAATCTAGTGGAACTCCCGAATTTATTTGAAGAGCACAACCACAGTTAGGAGCGAAGTTATTAAGTCAGGGGTGAAACCCATACCTTAATAAACTGCTCAGCTCTCTATAAAATGATTTTCAAAAGCTCTCACCAAGGACTCGACTATAACGATAACTCGAGCCACGGGAAGACCAAAGAAGACGAATGCCATGAGCTGCATCCCAGTGGAAGCATAAGCCTTCTAGGGCAACGCGCGTGCACGAGCTGGTTGGTTATGGTTAAGTTACCTTGGGCAGTCGATGCCTAAACACCCGAGGCATTCTATCTATTTTTCTAGCATACGACTCGCCGATTTTACGCTTTATGGAATCTATTTACGCTTATGTGTTTACAATTTAAACTTTATGCTTTATCGATTTTCGCTCCCTATTTTCGTAAAACACACAACTCGCACGGCCATCGCAATCTAAAACGAAAACCAAATGTTCGCAACAAAACTAATGTCTAATTACTCACTCTCACTCTCACTCTCTGCATCGCGTCCTCGCGCATTCTATACCGACATGTATGTGTACGAGTATAAACTACAACTAACTATATGTACAAAACAAATCAATTGGGTGGGAATCTAGGAATCTCGTGTCTCCTTTGTGGCTCCTATGTGAAATCTATTATATTACTCACAACAAGTTTTGATCGCGCTCAATCGCATCGCGAAACTCAAAATCATTATGATCGAATCTCACTCCAAATCTCTCTCTGTCTAGATTCCTTCCAACAACTCTACATCGAGACAAACAGCTAGGAGAAGAGCCAAACGAAGCGCCGAGAAGAGGATTGCCTCGCTTGTGGCCAAGGAAGTGGTCAAGGTCATTCCTTAGATTGTCGCTCAAGTGCACTCTCTCAGCAGCTCTTGAACCTCGGAAGACTCTAAGACAGAAGCGCAGCAATCTGTTTTCCTCTACAAACACTTCAAAGCCTATGACTTGATGGATTTCACAGGTGAAGGAGGTGTCTCCCAACTTCTCCAGTGGTTCGATTCTATCGAAGTTACCCTTCGTCAGAGTGGGTGTCCCGATGGTTTTCGTACTACTTGCGCAACCGGAGTATTTCAATCGCGAGCACTCGACTGGTGGACAGCCGAACGTAACAAACGTGGGACCTCTGCAGCTTACGCTCTGTCTTGGAATGAGCTGAAAGAGCTCATGAAGGAAGAGTACTGCCCGCCCCATGAAGTCCAGAAGCTAGAAGACGAATTTTGGAAAATCAAACAAGTCAAAGGTGACAATGCTAGCTACACTGCAAGGTTCAAACATCTTAGCATAATTTGCCCAAGTCAAGTCAACACTTCAGAGAAAGCCATCATGAAGTACATTCACGGCTTGCCTGAATGTGTGGGCGATTTTGTTGAAGCTGCAAGACCTGCTACCATCGAAGAAACCTACCGCTTGGCTGCAGAAATCAACGACAAACGAATCTTGGACGGATTCTTCTCCAAGAATCCTATCAAACAAGCTCATCAAGCAATCGTCATCGACTCATCCGACGATTCTTCCAACGAATCTACCTATGATTCTTCTGAAGATTTCTCCGACGATGTCTCTAGCGAATCATCAGACGAATCCTCCAACGATAACGGCACCTCATCTCAGGATCGCAACGAGCTCAGCCACAAGCGAAAGGAACCAAGCATTGAAGAAATTCCAAACCCCACACCGCTACGATTTGCTCCCGTTCTGGTTAAGCGTGCCTACACCGGAAGCCATCCCCTGTGTCTCATGTGTACGTATCATCACCCACCAGGAGCTAACTGTCGCTATTGCGACAATTGCAACTGGTATGGTCATTTTACCCAGAACTGCCGCACAAGACCGCAACCTTGAGGAATTTCAGCAGCGATCGCAGGCTCCGCAAAAGTCCTGCACAGCAACATTTGTCATGCTTCCAATGTTGTAGTAATGCTATGATTTTTGCCGTTGGTTTCTTTTATGTGTTGAATTTGTTCTATCTCTCGACGCAATGTGGACTCTATTTATCTCTCGCTTTCTCTCTCGTCTTCGCACTTAATCTGGAATCACACACATGCTATATATTATATCACGATATAATGTGTTTTACCCTCACCACACTCTTAGAATAAGGTACGATAAACGTGCAAGGAACGACTAATTATGGGTGCACACGGGATTATTTTGATCAGTGCACGGAGATCGTAGTGAGTTCTAATGGTGCCATAAGGTTAAAAGCATGGTCGAGCGTGGTGGATACGCCGCTGGTACTTCCTATATATAAGCGTCTTGACCATGTCAACAAAGTGCGACATCTATTCAAGGGATGCAAGTAATAGGGGTAAAGCAAGGTGTGCTTTGCCATACTACCAAAGTCTCGTGAAGAAAGTGCCACGTGGAGTTGAACGTTATTTAGACCTATACTATTATGGTAATTTTCGACACACTACACTCATTCGCAAGGCGTAACAATTACATCGCATCATCGCGAGACTTGTCGTAAGTCTGCAAACGCAATGCAAATGCCTCATCGATGGACTCTGGAGAGTCTACCCCCGCAGGGCAATTGCATCGACGCAAGACTGGCCGTAAGTCTTTAATCGCAACTCAATCGCAATTTCGCTGGAATCTAACGCACATCACCCTCGCAACACTTTAACGCTTAACGCATCTATTGATCTCATCACTTCGATACTCGCATTGCTTATCGCTTCTAACGCTTATCGCTACTTATGTATGTTGGCACACATGCCATCGATTCACGAAACAGATCTAGTATGGATAAAACATGGTGGATACGCCGCCGATACTTCCTATATATAAGTATTTTAGCCATATTAGCAAACTTTCATGGAAAGATGCCATGTGGGGCACAACGATAGTTAAAATTTGTGATTCTATCCGAAGCTAATTAAATCGCTTTATCGCTAAAATCTATCTCGCAATCGCTATCGCCTATTATGTGAATCGCTATCGCTTATTGTGTGCATCGCTGTATCGCTTGCTGTGTATTGCTCAATCGATCGTCGCCTATCGCTATCGCTATCGCTATCGCTTACCGTTGTCTGTGTTATCTGTGTTAAAATTAGCACACATGAACTCGCTTCACGAGACGAAACTCATATGGTTAAAGCATGGTGGATACGCCGCTGGTACTTCCTATATATAAGTGATTTAACCATATCAGCAGACTTTCGTGGAAAAAGGCCATGTGGGGTCTAATGTTAGTTGAATTTTGTGTTGTTGATCAATCCAATCGAATCACATTAATCGCGCATATCACCATCGCTGGCATCACAACAATTGTCGCTTATCGCTCGACGGTTGTCGCTATCGCTCATCGTTTTTCGCTTATCGCATACCGCCATCCCTCTCGCTTGCATTGCTGAACTGAGTTTGTAAACGACCTCATCACTCAGTTCGCTCAATCTTTCTCTTACACTTGGCCCGAGCCTCTTTCGCTTGGACCGAGGGAATCGAGCTCTATCGGTACTGTGTCGATACACATGACACTGCCTCACGGGACGGAAACCATGTGGCTAAAACATGGTGGATACGCCGCTGGTACTTCCTATATATAAGTGTTTTAGCCATATTGTCGAACTTTCGTGGGAAGGTGCCATGCGGGGCCGACTTCAAATTTTAAAATCTTGATATTATTTAAAACCTTTGTGAAAACAAGGATTTTCCCTTTATAAAAATTTCTAAAAACCTTTGTACGAAACGAGATTTTCTTATAACACTGGCGTGACAATCGACTCAAGTTAACGCCATGTGATGAGAAAATTTCATAAAGCGAGTTTTAAACACTTTAAAATCTTTTAGTAACCCAACAAAACCCACCTCATAGCGCTGGTGTGAATATCGATACAGTTAACGCCGCACTGTGAGAAGAAATTTTCGTAATCAAGTTTTTCAAACTAACCGACTTTTCGTAAATTGTAAACGCTTGGGAATCACCTTTCTGTGTGTGTTATCGGTTTTGGTTATACGAATCGCTTTAACTCGTCACCCACGCTCGTCGAATCTCAATCGACCGCTCGCTTATAGTGACGTTTTATCGCTACCCTTATTCGCATCAACTTTCGCAACCCTTCTTGTGGATTAATTTCGGGACGAAATTTCCTAAAGCAGGGGAGACTGTAACAACCCGCACGTTCGTGCGTTGTTACTAATCGCTACACTCGTTATGCCTAGCACCAGAGATTCAGATCATAATGTAACTGCGTTGCATACTACACTATTACAAAGCTATTTTCGCATAATACATTAACGCAAACACTAGAGCTAACAATGACTCTACGAGTGTGTACTACCCCACCGACCGTCGTGACGATGATGGCAATACGAGTGGGTGGTACACCGTTGATCATTGTAGCATAACACGTCTCATCACACATACTAACACTCACGATAACGTTGAGTGAGGACCTATTCTACCCTCCTCGATAGCCGTGATGTGTCGCAAGTAACTCAAACTCGAAACAAAATCCGACTATCGCAACGCAAACTGGGGAATGTAAATACGTATGTACGACCTTTTGTGATTAATTATAATATATATATATATATATATATATATATGAAAATGTGAAACCAAAACTATCGCAACGCTCATCGAAACACCGAAACACAACTCGCCAGATGCCACCGATCGACTGACCGATCGATCGGATGGCCATCTGATTGGACTACCATCCGATCGGATTGCCACCCGATCGAGGTGTCGCTCGATCGGACAGCCGTCCGATCCGATGAACTGCATTACCTCCACTCCCCTTCACCTATAAATAACACTTGTCACATCACCTGAACAGTGATGTGACAACTCTCACTCGACCAGCACGCTCTAGGACCCTTTTCTCTCGATTTATCGTGATTCTTGTAAGTTTCCGACCTAAATCTTGTACTTCTATAATCTACACACACTTCTTCATCTTTTTCACCATCAGATCTCACATTTCCACCGCTAGATCTTCGGATTTGAGCCGTTCTAAGGTGATGTCATCATGGAGTTCTTAGGAATAATGAAGTGTGACCTCCTCTCATCAAGAACAGTCCAGATCTGATAGATTCCGCGGTGTATAAACACTAATCTCACCTAAAAGCTAAGCCGAATCTAAGTTTTCTAAGCTTTTCTTCAAACTTTCTTAACTTTTCACTCAAAACCGGTAGCAACAGAGCTCGTACAGACCTTCTACTCTCTCTTTAGTGAAGTGTCGGTTTGAGAACTGGTTCCTATCAACGAGATGACTGGCTTATCGTGTTGAACACGAATAACCGTCGAGAACAGTTAACTGATCGGACGGGGTGATTCCCATCCGATCCAATGACTTGGACTCGGTGGAGTTTCCATTGTTTAGCTCGTAGTCATACCGTCTCGATCAAATCGCAGAAACTTAACAAAATAAACAAGTTGTGAAATGATCAGGCTGCGGGACGGTTTGTCGTCTGATCGGATTACCGCCCGATCGGACTGCCACCCGATCGACCCGCAATACGATTGGATTGCACTTGGTATCAAGACCTAAACAATTTTCAAACCTTCAAGGATCTGAACGACGAACAGATTTCCGTCCGGTCGGATTGCCCTCCGATAGAACGACCATCCGATCGGCTTACTTTGGATCCTCAACACTTAAACGTTTTACAAATCTTCAAGGCACATCAGTTCCAACGGATTGTTACCCGATCGGACTACCACCCGATCGAGCGACCAGACTGTTGTGAGCTTATCATTAAAAAGTGTCTTGCCGATCAGATCACCGTCCGATCGAACAACCACCCAATCGATTTGCCACCCGATCGACCCGCCGTTCGATCGACCGACCTGAAAGGTAGAGATACTTCTCTGTTTTCAAAATGCTACAACGAAAACTTCAAAAGGCAAACCATGACTAGTATAGTACTATTGCGCCCGACGGGGTCTAGTTTAGCAATCGCAATCGCAGCTCGAGGACTTAGCTGGTAGTATCAGTTTTGTGAGTATATATGTCGTGTATTACGTTTATGTATGTGGAAGTTCGCAACTTTTATCTATTACACTATTACATATCAAACCTGTATACTCGCCAATACTTTTGTATTGACATTATTTTAACGTATGTTACAGGTTTAGTCGCAGTCTACATCAAATCAAGCTAGGAAGTCTAGAAACTCACCTAAAATCTAGGTTGTCGGATTTGTATTGTTCGAGAGGACAAGAAATCTGTGATAACTTATGTGATTGTATCGTTTGTTAGTATGGGATAACAAAGGTAATCAATATTGTCACTTTATAGTTGTTATGGATTCTCTTGAGCAATCTGATTCGCCTAGTGTCGCGCCCCGATGATTCCGCCATCGGTTGGGGTGTGACAGTAAGGCATATGCCTTGCGCTCCGTAAGGATCACTCAGAGGCCAAACTTTGGCAATTTGTCACAAATGATCCCTCCACATCCAATCTTCCACAATTTTACATATTTGGTCCCTCTCTTCCAAATAATTTAGCATATTTGAGAGTTGATTGGACACGTGTTGCCATATTATTTGTTAAAATTTTCCGAGGTGTTACAACGATACAATAAGACACAATACTACACCGATAGACTTACACGAGGCTAATATGAGACCTATACAAAACTTATACTATACGATAGAATAGTATATTATACTACGCCTATACGAGACTTATAGCACACTATACGATACTACACCGGGGAAAATGGTCTTTATTGACCAAACCTACCCCCCGTATATGCCTCGTATAGGCCTGTACGGGGCACATCGTATTGTATAATGTAGTATAAGTCTCGTATAGGCCTATACGTGTAATATAGTATCATATCTATACATCTATATAAATCATTTGAAATGGATAGAAATGTAATTTTCTCTCATTCTTTAAGACGCCATCTTCAAAGTCTCAAGCTAAGCTCCATGATTTTCATCCCCTATTCCCAAATCTGCCCCTCATTTAATAAGGTTTCAATGATTTCTTCCATCCCTTACCCTCGTTTGTTCCACATCCCCTCACCGCATGAAAAAAATGAATGCTGCACTTGCATCATTTCGCATCCAAGCCACACCGTCAGAGGTACACTTGAAATTAATGAAAGGGGTATAAATCCATCAAATGGTACCTACATTGCACTCGGTTTGGGTTAAATTTGACTCCTAGGGTTCCGGTCGAGACTTCCAGAGGTTTGTTTTTGGGTTTGAATTTGAATTATCTTCTTCTACTCTGATACCCCCGCAGAGTTTTAATTGCTATTTTTAGTTCTAATTTACTGATTTTTATTTCAGGTCATGTGGTTTATGGATGCCTGTATTGCCCAATTTCATACATGAAAAGTTTGCTAGATTCTGTCCTTCTCTTTATCTCCTTTAAATTGTGAACCCTAAATTTGGATGTGAAAATCGATTGAATAGAGGGTTATATTTCTTATTTGGGTTTTGCATTTACCTATAGAGCCATCCAAGTTCAAAGCCAGATTAATATGATTTAACTGTTCATGTGTGTGTGTTTGGTTGGCTAGAATTAAGCCTAATAATCATAGCATAACTAATATGATTAATTTTGAATCTGTTATGTATAACCTAAAATCAAATCTAGGATTTAACATAACAATAATCTTTATTTAAAGTGAGTCACCACACAATCCTTTAAAAAAAATTTCACTTGTTTTCAGGGTTATTTCGGATGTCAGTGATTGGAATGTGGAAAGAGATTTTGCCACCAATTTTTTTATGCTAGGAACCGCGGAAGCACGATATGAACGGGTACTGCCATCTGAGCCGGCATCTTGATTTGGGCATTAAGGCAGAGTTATGTTAATCCGAGCCCTAAGTTTTGTCCACCAAATCATTCGATTGTTAATCTTATATGCAAGGTTATGCTTTTCCCTTGGAGATTTATTATATTCCTTTCCTTATTATTTGTGACTTGTATTTTTCTTCTTGTGAGTTTTTAATTCACATCAGATCCTACATTTTGATGTGAGCAAAACCATTGTAATGCACTTTAAGTGAACAATAAGGTTTAATTGCTCAATCTTCAATCCATAATGAGAAGATACCAAACTGAGATCAGGTCAATTAGGTCAGGGTAAGGTGCTAGCGTTTGTTCCTGTGTTTTCTCTCACGTCTTTTTTGAGTTTCTATCGACAGCACTCCCAATCACTCACAATTTGTGTGTTCAATTTCAGGCGCTAGGTTATGACGTTGACGTGGATGAATATCAGAGTCCTAACGTCTAATTGTAAGTTATTCTGCTATATTTTTTGATACGCAAATATCAACCACATAATGTCTATCTGCCGGCACCTTGTATTGTATCATTACATTTTAATTTGTTTGATTATATGCATTAATGAGGTTATTATAGATTGTGCATATGTAATATTTGGTTTGGATGTGTTTCAGTTATAATGAAGCAAGGATGGAAATATACCCGGTTTCGACAAGATGTTATATGCTTTTGGGGCCCTTGTCTTAAGAACTTTTTTTACAAGCTCAAGGGTAATTGAATGTTTAAACTATCAGATTATGTTCTTTATCAGTTGTAAACTTGCGGAATGATGTTTTATTATTTGTATCAGAATCAGAATTGTCTGGAGTTTGTTGGGTGCGGCCTGATTCTTAATTTGGTTTCATCTTTACTAAAATATAAAACTCCAGCTTCTCATGGATTAGATTTACTCTCAAGTATATGTTATATATTTCAGTTTTGCTGACCAAAATGTGCACACAGATTTGCAGATTATCTTGCTGAAGGGAAGGAGGATGCAGGGATTAAGATTATAATGGTGCCGGAACACTGTTATTATAACGACTGGGAAGCTTCTGGTAAACCTGTTTGTCATTGCAGTTTTTGTACGTTCATTTCATACGTTGTTCCTTTATTAAATTGAATTCCTTCATTTTATTTCACTCGGCTAGGAAGCTTCTACTAAAATATGAATCGCTTTTCCAAATCTGTTTTCATTTCATCGATTAGGTTTTTTCTTTAAGACCTATTTTCTTATTGATATTTTTTTCATCGATTACCTGTTAACTTCGTGTAGATTCGTGTCGTGTATTCGTGTAAAATTGCCAGCCCTATTTTCTTATTGATATTTTTTTCAATATTAGTTAGTGTTGATTGTCTTACAGAAGAGATCAACTTCATCATCAATGGCAGCACAACGCTTTCATGACGTTCGAGAAAGTGTCCGATCAGATGTTCCTACCATGCTCGATTCGCGCACTGAGGTAACATGTTATTCATTATATGGATAATTAACAACATTTTTAAATTTAATATCTAGAAAATGATTTTTTTTATGATCCAATGCATCCAACTCATTAGTTACTGACTCAAAATTTTCACCGTAGAAAAACTAAAAGGAACTAAAAGATTGATGTTGGTATTTTTATGGTCATCAATAAAATGTTTTTACACAAAGTAACTAACATTCGACATAACAAAAAATACTTTATTTGTAGGGTTAAAATTTGGGATCTCATTATATGAACAAAACCAGAAAAATCAAAATTCAAACTGAATCAAATTACGTTCCGAACCAAAATTCGAGGTCGATATTCATACCATAATGAACCGAACCACTACAAATTCAAATGAAGGCAGCAGTGACCTTCTAGCTACTGTTGCTTATTTCCGAGAGTTTATACTTTATACATGGGCAAGTCAGATCGGCAGCACTGAAACAGGTCAATTTTAATGCATGTCAAAACGGGCCGGGTCGGTTGGATAAAAGATTGAAAGAGGTTGGGTCGTCTTTTTATTATAACAATAACATATTTGAATAAACTATAAATAGATTTTCTGCGTTTCACGTGGGTGACTTTTAACTTTTTTTTTCCCTATTCCCACTTTTAGTTTGTTTTGTCCCGTTTGAGATAAAACAAAAACTGGTCTAATCCATCTATAAGTAAATGGGTCGAACTCGAATCCTCTAGAATATCATAACAACCTTTTTTTATTTATTTCCACATTGGCAAGAGACACTTGTTTAATGGTCAAATTTTGGTGTATACAACTTGGGTTATAGGATACTGGAGCTTGAATTCATTACTTTAATATAAACATACAGTGGTTCATTAAAACGATTACAGGTAGGTAAGATCTAGAGACCTATCTGCAGTTCAATATTAGCATCTTTATGTTAGCTTATGTTTTTTTTTAAGAATTTTATTAATTAGTTCTTTTGACTTTAAAATATTCTTTTTTATGAATACTTATTTTGTGGATTCATTGAATAACAAAGAACCACACATATCACTTTACAAAACTTGGGCGACCCTGCAAAAAGAAAAGGTATAATAATTTTGGAAGAATTAGATTTTATGTGCAGTCCAAATCGCTTTATAAAGTTTCCGGTTCCATATATTGTGTTGTTGGGTTGCATTTTCACAAACTGATTCTCTATGGTTTTTGTTTGAATGTATGGTGTTACATTTGACATTTTACATATAATGATATATGATTATATAATTGTTATATAATATGTGTTAACCAATTCCAATGTGTATTGTCAACTCCGCCGCAACGCTCGGGGTTCCACACTAGTATCGTATTGTATTGTATAGGTCCCGTATAGGCCTATAGGTGTAGTATAGTACACTATAGTATCGTATAGGTCTCGTATAGGCCTAGAGGTGTAGTATAGGTCAAATATAGGCCCACATGTATAGTATGGGTCTCGTATAGGTTATGGATGTACTACAGGTATCGTATAGGTTATGGATGTATTATAGTACACTATAGTATCGTATTGTATTGTATTGTATTGTATTGTATTGTATTGTATTGTATTGTATTGTATTGTATTGTATTGTATTGTATTGTATTGTATTGTATTGTATTGTATTGTATTGTATAGGTGTGACATAGGTCCCGTATAGGGCTATAGGTGTAGTATAGGTCTCGTATAGGGCTCATACAGGCCTATGGGTGTAGTATAGGTCATGTATAGGCTTATAGGTGTAGTATAAGTCTTGTATAGGCCTATAGGTGTAGTATAGTATACTATAGTATCGTATATGTATAGTATAGATCTCGTATAGGGCTTGTGTAGGCCTATGGGTGTATACATTATACCATACTATATCACACTTATAGGCTATAGTAGGTCAATGCGGTACTTGTACTACTCCTATACGATACAATAGGTGTAGTATCGTATAAAAATATTAATATTTTATAACAATATTTGTAATTTATTAAAATATACTTATTTTTATTTAACTTTCCTAAAACAATTAATATTGTATAAGATGTTTGTAAAAAAACCCTTACATACGCCTAATATAGGCCTATACGTGACATGTACAGGGAATGGGCCATATATGAGACCCGTACGAAGGGTCTTATACGCCGCCCGTATAGGCCTATACGTGGCGTATAGGAGCAACCAGACCAGAAGCCACACCAGTCAGGCGCTGATTTTGATGTAACCTTATACTTCCCGTATAAACCTATAAGAGGCCTATACGAGGCAATGGGTGTGCAAATAGGCAGATGAGGTGTACGGATAGTTTGAGCCAAACAAAAAACTAATACATTGATTTGCTTAGTCATTATAACTAGAATTACCACCCGCCGCAATGCGGCGGAGATTCATTAGCTATATATCATATTAGATAAATGCAAATGTTTTTTACATGACCGCGAGCCTGTGTGTAAAACATAGAAAAGAATAATTAAATCGATCCCTGACCCGCGCGTTGTGACAGACCTATCAAAGGAAAAAATAGACGCGCTGCGATTGGCCTGTCAAACAGGAAAGTAGATGAAAAAACGTTAAACCCCACATGCATGTTGCGGCGTGTTAACTCGGAAAATTTAGAATGAAACGTTAAACGGAAAATTTGCGAAAGATGTAAAGTACAAGAGATCAAAATTAAAAGTAAAAAAGTGTTAGGGTTAAATTGTAAAAGATGAAAAACTTTGGGTTAAAAGCAAAATAATCAAGGGGTTAAATTGTAAAAGGTGAAAACTTTTGAATTAGAAGTGAAAAATCAAATTAATTAAAGGGGTTAAATTACTAAAGATTGAAATTTTAGACTTAAATTGTCAAGTATTGAAACTTTAAGCTTAGAAATTAATTTTTTTTTTGAAAAACTCTGAAGGCCAACAATACAACTACCTTATGCATAAACATGTTGGTTATTTATAGTTTTGTAATTATTTATAGGAGTAAACTTCCGTTTTGCTCCCTGTGGTTTGTTCATTTTAACGGTTTTGTTCTAATAGTTTAAAAATAGCAATTTTCCTCCCTGATTTTTCTAACTTATCTTCATTTTGCTCCCAGCCTCTAACTCAATCAGGGAGAAAACTGGCGACAAACTCGAAAGATTTGGGAGCAAACTGGCGACAAACTCGAAAGATAAGGGAGGAAAATGGCTATTTTTAAACTATTGGAGCAAAACCGTTAAAATCACCAAACCACAGCGAGCAAAACGGAAATTTACTCTATTTATAGTTTTGTAATTGTAATGTAATTATCAAAAGAGTTTTTGGGGCAATACCCCACAAGATATGTGTTTTTCGGCTTCCAAATTGTTCGCTAACAAATACAACAATATTAGTTTACCTACATGCACTAACCATAAAATATCAACACAGAAGATTACAAGCTTACAAGAAAGAAGATCCTTCATGTCTCTTGCTTAAGTTTCAGACTGTCCAATTACATTATTTGCACAAACTAGTTTTGCTTACAGTTAAATGCCATTTTAGTCCTTCTGGTTTGGGTCATTTTGCCAGTTTAGTTTAAATGTTTCATTTTTCACATATGGGTACAAAAAGGTTTCACCGTTGTCATTTTCGTCCACCGGCCAGTTTAAGTTCATCTATTTTTTCTAGTAACGAGAAGGGCAATTCAATCATTTTAGATATAATACTGTTAACTAGAAGGCCAATTCGGTTATTTTATATTGCCGAATTGGCCTTCTCGTTAACAGAAAAAATGAATGAGGTTAACCCAAGTGACTAAAATGGCAACGGTGAAACCATCTTGGACCCGCAGGAGAAAAATGAAACCTTCAAACTAAATTGGCAAAATTACTCAAACCACATGGACTAAAATGACATTTCTGATTTAACTCTTTTGCTTAATTACTCTATCAATATGTCTCGAGGGTTTTTGGAGGCTATACCCGTAGTATAAGGGTCCAACTGTAATATATAAATACGTAAGGAATATATAATGAAAGGAAAGTTTCCATTTTTACACGTTGTCATGCCTAATTAAAAAACTAGATGATGATAAATCAACATTTATATAGTAGATACGTTGGTCGGGTGCACTCCTGTGCACATGGCCCGTAGCCGGTGGCATGTGCGGAGTAGAATACATTTTTGCAAACTTTCATCCGCAGGTGCCAATATAATAAAATAATAAACATATGATCTTACGATTTCCAAATCTACCTCGTCATGAGAGTTTTTTTTTTTAATTAGTTTTTTTTGTTTGCTTTTTTTTCTTTTGTTAATTTTGTTCACCTTTCATATATCTTTAAGCTTCAATAACATTTTTGGAAGGTTGAATGATTAACCTCACAAAATCATGTTATAATGATTTATTGAGAAAACTGTAACGCTGAGCAATATAAGAAGTAAAGCGCACATAAGCTTTATATATATATATCGTCTTGAAACAAACGAAGCTTTACGGCCTATATATGCAACAGGTTGCAAGTTTTCAAAAATAGCCTTATATTCCCCCAGAAAGTCTTATTCAACAAATCCATTTAATGATTAAAACCATAGCACATGAGCCCATTTAATTTAATTAAATGGTGCTCAGTTTCTTAACTTTTGCATAAAAAAAAGATTGGGTGACCTATTTAGGTGGCTTAAAATCAACATAATTCATTGAGTAAAATGCCCAAATAGTCTCCGTGGTTTGGTGAAATTGCACCGTTAGTCCCTAATTTTTGGAAATTACACCCGTGCTTTCTGTGGTTTGATAGGTTGTTACTCGGATGGTGTGTAGAGTGGATGACCGTTAGTTTCGTCGTTAAGTGCACTTAAAATGACTAAAATGCCCTTACTCAAGAAAAACATTAATATTTTTGTTTATTTGTGGGGCCCCCACCACCTACTCATCTTTAGCCTCCACCCATCAACATCCACCACCATTAACAACCTCCACCCATCAGCTCAAAATAGAGAGAGAGAGAGAGAGAGAGGAACTTCCGATCGAAAACACCATTGGTGGTAACTATTAAATCAAAGGGGTGGCAGTGGTATGTTTTTCGGAGAGGTTAGACTCGTATCTGGCATGATTAGGGTTTCGTGGTTTGGTTGTGATCAGAGATAACAATGATGGTTAATGTTCCAGCGATAGGGACTAGGGAGACGGTTGTGATATTGCAGGTAGACAACTGTGGTGATGACCTTCTGAAATTAGGATTTTGTGGTGGGGGTCGACAACGGCTATTTTGAAATTAGGGTTTGGTGACATAAGATTCATGATGGCGACCCTAGACTGGATTCGGCAAAGCTGCCAGCGACGGAGGTGATGTCTGGCCGCTAGGCAGAGGTGGATAAAGGTGATGATCATGATGATGTTTTGATGTCCGATGGGTGGAGTTGGGTGTTGATTAAGATCAGACTTATGACTTTTGGAGATAATTAGAGGTGCGACTCAACTATTCAAACCAAATGGTGGAGTTTGTTGATGGTGATGGTGGTGGTGGTGGTGGAGGTGATGGGTGGAGGATGTTGATGGTGGTGGGTGGGTCCCACATATACATAAAAAGATTATTGTTTTTCTTGAGTAAGGACATTTTAGTCGTTTTACATTGACTTAACGGGGAAAACTAATGGTCATCCACTCTAGGGACCATCTAAGTAACGAACTATCAAACCATAGTGAGCACGGGTGTGATTTCCAAAAGTTGAGAACTAAGGATGAAATTTCACCAAACCACAAAGACTAACCGGGCATTTTACTATAATTCATTTAAAGTTTAACGAATGGCTTAATCCAATTTCTAAGTTGAGCAAACACAATGACTAACCATATCCTTAATGCCAACTGGCAAGTGACCATGTTTCCTTGCTTAAAGAACCCTAATCTATACTATATAAAAAGTTGAAACACCAAACTAAAAAAATGATAAATAAAGAAAATTAAAGAATCATGATTCTTGGTATAAATAAATTCAACAAAAACGATGTCGTAGTCCTAAGTGTCCTGAACAAAAACGAGAAACTCATTTCCGATCAATATCCAAAATCTATTATGTAATGTGAGCATAGGCTGGTTCGATTTTTTATTAGAGCTCAATTATCTGATTCAAAGTTTGCTTATTGTTTTCGTCATGCCGTGAAAAGAACAATTCGGTTTCTTGATGTTGATTACAGTTAATATTAAAAATTATGTTATAATGGTTATTATGTAAAACTGGATACAGCAAAACAAAGCGCCAATCGCTGAAAATGATAGAGTTACAGGAGCCGAATATGACCTCAGAAGGCGACTACCTTCGCCGGAAATGGGAGGTCAGGCAGCCAATGCCTCTACCTCTATGGATCTCTCTAAGCCTCCCTCATTCCTCTCTATATTTCTGCATTTGCTTTGAGTATAAAACACGTGTAACCAAAAGGGTGAAGCAGAAAGGCAGGTAGGTGAATCATCTACCCAGTGGCGGATCTAGAAAATCCGCCAAGCCGTAACGTTTTATAAATAAGCCGTAACAAAATCGAAAAACCCTCAATTTTTTCCAAAATTTACACTAATTTTTCCACGTTTTTCCGAGCCAAGCCGTAGCGGGCGTTGCCCCCCCGGCATAAGGTAGCTCCGCCCCTGTATCTACCTGCCACACTATTCATTCAGTTTCTCTATTATCATAGTTGAATTGAATTGAATTGAATGAATTGAAATGAATTGAATTGAATGAATTGAATTGAATTTCATTAAAGTTAGGCATATATATGATATTTGTAGTTTTTGGTTGGGTATATATAACATTTTGTCAAGATTACAAATGTATATGAAATTAATCCATTTTATTGATTTATTAGCTAAAAATCTTGAAATTTTATAAATCATATTGTATATGTATAAAAAATCTAACTGATTACAATCATTAGTTTTTTTAACGGCAATTTTTATTAATCCTACTTATTATTTTTCAGATTTTTTATTTAACTTCTATTAATTCAAAAGGTTTTCCTCTATATAGAATATATGTAATGCGTAATTATAATTAGTATTTAAATTTTTTTAATTAATATACCGGATTTTAACCTAGTTTATATTATATCAAAGATCAAGAGATAACATATATATTTACTGGCCCCTCCTTTCTCGCTTAAATAAAAATAGGAAGCTTCCCGTTTTTATTTTATTTAAATTTGGTTTAGTGTATGGTGTTAATTTTACACATATTTTAATCCCCATAAAAACACGATTTGTGCACGTTGCAATGCAAGATCCGTGGGTATATATAAGAGCTCACTTGGATCAGTACCTTACTATGTTCTAAAGTATTTATGCTTATAGCCATAGAGATTAAGACAAAGTTTAGAGGCAAAAAATGATGGGGAAGGGTTCATGTTGTGACAAAAATGGATTGAAAAAAGGCGCATGGACCGAAGATGAAGACAAGAAGTTAACAGCCTACATCACAAGATACGGCCACTGGAACTGGAGTTTACTTCCCCCGTTTGCTGGTATGAGGGATCACTTTACCAGTTCATATTTTCCCCCATAGATTTGTACATTTTCATCTTATGGTTCTTTGATTTCTTATGCTTAGGTGTGTCTAGAAGTGGTAAAAGTTGCCGGTTGAGATGGATGAACTATCTTCGCCCAAACATAAAACATGGGAATTTTACAGAAGATGAAGACAATGTGATCATAAGTTTACAAAACAAGATTGGCAACAAGTAAGTTTAAAACACCATTTCTATTTTTCTAAAATATGAAAATCACATAAATGTTTATATGATCAAACATATTACCTAGATGACAATTTAACTAAATTTTAAAACAATCTTTCTTATCATATGAGTAATACTGTAGGTCGTTAGAAATGACCATTTTGGTGATTGTTCCCTACAAAAATAATTAGTTCGTACATTCCAAATTTCTGACTCCAATGTTTCTGTTCGTTTTTTGACAGATGGTCTAAAATAGCTTCAAAGTTGCCAGGAAGAAGTGACAACGAAGTAAAAAATCGGTGGAACACACATTTGAAGAAACGAGTTCAGCGCGACCAAGTGTCTGGAAGCGAACACACTGGAACCCTTGAACCTGATCAGGCTAACCTAGACGTGAATCCTGTCAAAGAAACAGATGTTGAATTTCAGCATGAGGATGGGATATTATTTCCCGGAGTACCACCCTCTGAATCATCATCATCTTCTTCAAGCACAGAATTGTTGTCATGTTGGTTGAATGGTATAGACTCTGCAGGTTCGCGTGATCTTACGCCACAAACATTTGACGATGAAATGGTTGGTGATTTCTGGACCGAGCCATTTCTACCAGATAATGAGGGCAGCATACCATTAGGCGATAACTTGTGGTCACCTTTTAATTTTGTCAATGATTTCATCTATCAATCTTCTTGCCATGATATGTTTATGACTGATGAGGTTTTAAGGCCAACACTTGATACATATGTTGAAGACAATGTTTGTTGAAAGTTAATCCTAAAACTCCTATGAGTTGAAAGTTGAAGAGCCAAAGTGAAAAATTGATATATTTAGTTTTTATTTAAAGTTTGATTTATTTTAGATAATTATATTGTAATTGGTTTAGAAAAGGTTTAATTTTCTTGGAGAGCAAGTTTAGTATAACTATAAATATGATACGTGCCCATGATCTCCATGACATGTTCCCATGCAATTCTATTATTTTCCTTATTTCATGTTTAGTGGTTAGTTAATTAAGAGTGTTAGTGGGTTAGTGGAGTATTATTTTCTTATGTAATTTCCTTTCTTGAAGGCTATATAAAGCCAACTAGTTGTTTATTTTAATTATGAATGAAAAATATGAATTGATCTCTTCTAAAAATCTTCAAGTTCTTTCAAGTTTCTTATCTATTTTCTTTGGATCAATTGGTTAATGATTTGGTTCGTATCAATAGGGGTTTAGGTTATTGTTTTTATTTGTCCCTTTTCTTTGTAAGTTCGAGTGTTCGTTTGATTGAATAGAAAGAGTCGTGGGTTTGTCTCCCCAATATCTTATGTTCGTGTTTATTGATACGATTGTTTGAACCGTCTGGGCCAACAATTGGTATCAGAGCTGTAGGGTCGTATAGAAGATCACAAGGCTGTTCGTTTAGTATATATATTGGCTTAGAAGAGAAAAGATTTATGTAGAAAAAAAAAGATAAAGAATCGGGTGCCGACTACGTACGTTGTTTCACAAAGAAGAAAAGAATTTGTGAGATATTCTAAATGGAACTACTAATTCTTGGTTGAATTAGTTCAAGAGGTGTAGGTTCCTATATTGTTGTGACTTGCCATCTAAGTTTGGAATTCTTTTGTCAACAGAAAGCATATTAATTCTTGGGAAAATTACCAAAATGTTGGTTGACCAACAGGGTTTTCAGATTTGCCACCCTCATGCGTCTTTGGAGGGACTCTTCATGGCTTGATGCGTCCATATGCTGATGATTTAAACTCTCAATAAAAATTAGACACGTGGCGTTTTGCAGGTGGGCCCAGACGCATTAGAAGTGGGATGCGTCTGTATTTTTTCTCTCTCCTCTCTTACTCTCTTCTCTTTCTCTCTCCTCACTCTTATCTTTCTCTCTCTAACCTAGAACTTTATCATCTTTCTCAGATGAAAGAAAACCCTAAACACTTGCACATCCTTAACCGATTACCCCCTTTCTTCTTCATCATAACCCTAACTAACCACACAATACACAAATTTAAAGCAATGCAGAGATAGAGAGACAAGAATGGTGTGGTGTCGGCCACCATTTCTGGCGGCAAGCTTAGCCGACACATGACGGTTGTTCTGTGCTCGACGAATTCCCACTTGCAAACACCCCCCTAACCTCCTATCTTCATCAAAAATCAACCTTGCAGCCCCTCCCCCTCTTGATTTCACTCCCGGCGGACCAACCGGTTTGGGTATCTCCGATAAACACCCTCAGCACCTTCATTCTTTCCAGGTTTGTTTTTTAGTTGGACTGATGACGATATCGTGAAGATGATGATGTTGATTTATGATGAATGTCTGATGAAGATGACGGCGGAAGATGATGATTTGTTTAAGTAAAAAAAAAATAATAAGAATTAATGAGTCAGCCGGAATGGTCCTTCCAAGGACGCACCGCACCGGAATGGTCCTTCCAAGGACGCATAAACATGTGGGACACGTGTCAGCTTCTAGTGACATGGACGCATCAACATAACATGCGGACGCTTCCGAGGTTGAGTGGTCCTTCCAAGGACGCAGGAAGGTGACAAAATTGAAAACCCTCTTGGTCAACCAACATTTTGGTAATTTTCCCTTAATTCTTTTTGTTGTTGAAACTTGCAATAAGGATTTTATAAACTTTCCATCTAGTTGTTTCGTTCAAAGAAAAAATATTCAAGGAAGCCACAACATAAAATTGATTTGTTTTTTTTTTTTTTGTTTTGGGAATTACGTGAACAAGAATAGAAAAAAAAAAAAAAAAGAACTTGCGCGGTTCCTTGGGGGTGACACAATAGAAGTGCTAACATAAGGAAAAAATATTGGCCAAGTTTTTTTTTGTTGAATTAATCGAGAACATTTGTTTAGGTTTGTTTCTACGTGGAAAAGAAATTTGAAAACTAGGTGATGGATTTGTTGGTTGTTTGTTAAGCGACAACCAGAAGACTAGCAAGTTCGGGTTCATTTTGAATCCATGTTTTAAAAGCAAGTTTTTGTTTTGTAAGTAAGTAAGAAAGAAAGTAAGTAATAGAAGAAAAGTTTTTGATGTTTGGTTATTTATTAGAGATTGGTTTCGGGATCGGGAATCAATTCTAATTGAAAAATAACAAACCGGAAAAGAAAGTAAGGATAAAAAAGACACGATGGTGACTGGGGGACCTCCAGTATTGATGAAATCGAACTACAAAATATGGTCGATGAAGATGGAGGGATTCCTGAAAGACTATGGCTTTTGGGACGTTATTGAATCTACAGTCCGCGTAGCTATAGATGAAAGAAAGATGTACACAGCATTGGGGTACATATGTCAAACCCTACCAAAAGACATCTTGGTACAAGTTGGCATATTCATGAATGCTAAGGAAGTATGGCATGCTTTGAATATTCGATTTCTTGGAATTGATCATGTAAGAAAGGAAGAACATGAAAAAGCAGCTCAAGAAGCCACTAAGAAAGAAAGACTGGATGAGATCGTTGTGAAAGAAAGACTGGATGAGATTGTTCAAGAAGAACAAGCACGTAAGAAAGAAGCTCAAGAAGCTATAGAGAAAGAAGAAGCTTTGCAAGCAGTTTTAGTAAGTGAAGAAAAAGAAGGATTGAATAAAGAAAAAGAAAGAATTGCTTTGAAAGAAGAAGAGAAAAGAGTGAATCTTTAGGTATGTTTTTCCGACTCAAACAACCATGAAGATGAAGAAACTGTTAAGATCAGTTTGCAGCAGCGAAGCAAGAAACCTGCTACTGATCATGATAATGAGAGAAAAGATCTAGTACCGTAAGAAAGGAATGATGCAGTTAAGAAATCTGCACATGTAGAACCGTATGTGAAAGTCAACAATCGAGCATCTGTTGAAGACAAATTGGAACTGAATGAAAAGTTTAGAAGAATAGTCAGAAAGAAAAGCCCAACAGGGTCTGATAAAGAAAGAAAGGCTAACCCAACTGCGAGTTTTGGGTCCAATTCGAATTGCCAAGAATGTTTGGCTAAGCGCAGAAAGAAAAATAAAGTGAGAAAAAGAACTTGTCAATTAAACAAGTGATGCAACAAATATGTGAAGATAGAAAAGTTCAAGAAAAGAAAGTGTTCAATGAAGTTGGATCTGAGATGAATGTGGAAGGTTTGAATGACGAGCGTGATGAAGAACCTGTAAACAGGTTTGTTACAAATAATTGAAAAGAAAGAATAAAAACAGATCAATGATAGAAATTGAAGAGTTGAGAGTGATATTTGGAATTTAAGACCTTGGCGATACAAAGTTAAGAAAGTTCAAGTCGGGTTTTAGGATTAAGGGGGAATGTTGAAAGTTAATTCTAAAACTCGTATGAGTTGAAAGTTGAAGGGCCCAAGTGAAAAATTGATATAATTAGTTTTTATTAAACAAATAATAAAAAATACAAACTTCAAAATGTTACATAATATTAAAATAAAGCAATTAAAGTATGAAAAACTTACAAAACGAAAAGTCAGACACCATGTTAGTTCGTATTGGTTGGCTTGATCAACAACGGCTGGAATATATGGAACATCAACAAACTCTGGTTCCAACACAGGATCGGCTTCTAAGACTAGCACATCATGTTGAACATCTACCATGTCATCTTCCAATACAGGCTGCTCTTGCAATGCTACATCAGCATGACCATGGCCGATAACTTCTTCTTCATAATCCATGTGTTGATGCTCCCCGTCTACTAACAAATCTTCACTAACATCCATTTCTTCAGTGTCTTCCTCTTCTTCAACACCAACAGTATTGGCAACCTCAGGAACAACAGACTGTATTCCATTAGGTCGAAAAAGCAGAATGTTGAAAATATGTCTCGCAACCAACTCAAAAACGATTACATCACCTAAAATGAGATGAAGTTCCTTCGTGATTTGTGAGAAATCTTGAATGAAGTAGTTCGATCCCCAAAGCCTATTCACTTTCACATTCCACATGTGTGTACATCCAAAACGAATTGTAAAGTCATCGTTCAAAGTGTCAATTTTGAAATACCGGTTCATAAACTCTTTCGGCAACCACTGAATCAAGAATAAAAGTAATCGTCATTAAAAAAGTCAGTTGGTATGAAAATAAGTACTAAAGTATAAATTACCAGGTTAGCGTTCTCGGGAAATAACATCTCTACGAAAAAACTTGTTAAAACCGGAAAGATGATCAACCTTAAAATGAGTCAACTTTAGCGTCTGAGCATCTAGAACATGAAAAACAATAACGTCTTTATCCTCCACGCCGACATCACGAACCATAGCAGACCAACCATTCGAGAAACAATACCCAGTGGCAGTAGATTTCACCACAACAGTCCACTGATTGCCCTCCTCATTTGTAATAATCACAGGACCAATCGGATAGCCCTTTAAGTTGTCAAACTTATTATACCATAAAGGGAGAGACTGTAATTTACAAACAGATTACATTAGACAATTAAGTAATTCAATATACGTAATAAAAAGAAAATTTAAAAAAACGATATTTAATTAGACACCAAAAACGACTTGATTACAAAACCATTACCTGTTCGTTTTTTTATGAGTCCGCAATAACAATATAAAATCCTCGGTCTAAAACAAAACCTTGCACCTCATTCTTATGGGCTTCCACCACTGGTACGACAAGGTCCAGATTAAGCAACTGAAGACCGTTAGGACGGAACAAATAAATCCTAAAAACATGCTCATCAACCAACTCGAAAACAATAAGATCCCCAGTTATTAGACATAGTTATTTCGAAACTTGAGAAAATCAACAAAAAAATGGTTGATATCCCAGAGTCTTCTCATAGTAACAGTCCACTTGTGGTTTTCGTCAAAAACAATAACAAAATCGTCGAACAGATTATCACCGTTGAAATGGTGTTGCATGAAGTCTCTGGGTAACCACTGCAGTTGATTAAAAAACAGTCAATAACTATAAAATGTAAATCTTTACTGAAAATAACAAACACTGTTTAAAGCATACCAGATTCCCGTTCTCGGGGTGTAATATAACAGTGTGGAACTTTGAACCTTGAACCGTGTGTGGATAACTCTTAAAGTGAGTTATTCTAAACGTCAATGAATCCATATATTCAAATACAACAAAGTCTCTGTTGTCTACCTCAAGCACATTCATAAGCGTTGACCAACCGTTTGAAAGACAGTAACCGTCCGTAGACTCCTTGATTATAACATTAAACATTGCATTATCATCGGTGATAAAAAAACAGTTCCAATCGGATATCCATCTAAGTCATTCAGCTTGTTATACCAAGCTGGTAAAGGCTACATACATCGTTTAAATCATTAAATCATCAAAACACTAAGAGATGCTAAATATATTTTTCTTAACTGTTAAGTTGTCACTAAACAATATATAAGACGTTAGAAACAAATGTATTACCTGTTCTTCTAATTTCCTGTCCTCGATGTAAACATAAAAACCACGATCCATATCTGTCAAGAAAAAAAAACATTAATATAAATACAATAAGGTTATAAATCCACTACCAACGAAAATAGAAAGGAAAAATATCATATAAAGATAGGATCTTGAACACTATTCCAAAACTGCCAATTTTTTTAAAACATTGCAGCTAAATGTTAGAACACTAAGAAAATTGAACCAATACAGACAAATGTAGAGTATACAAAGATATTATCCATTATTGGAAAAAAAAAAAACCATCATCAATTAAGGTGTTAGAGCCCCCTGGCTGACGTGGATCTGACGTGGCGCTGACGTGGCGTGATAAAGCCCCTAGGAGCTTTATCCCACACCCTCTAGCCTAAGCACAATCACTATCAAGATTCATCAGGAATTTATGTTTTTCTTTTTACCCCTTTCCAAGATAAATGATCAGTGAAAAATGGTCCCCTTTGTAGCCAGAAAACCAAGGAAAATTCATCAAACGCCACTAAAAATAAGCAAGGGGGTCAAATTGACAAATCTAAATTACCTCCGTAAACGTGTCTTCTAGAATTGTATAATGAAAAAATAGAAAAGTAAGAAGTATTAAAACCTATATAATAAGTTACATAAACATTAAGAAACGGGTTTAAGGTTTAGGACAAAAATATAAAAGGAAGTGATGAAGTACTGGAATATACTTCTCAGCTAATCGTTTTTTGTTGGCACCGTTGTCGTCCTTGGCATCACCATTTCTATCATTGTCGGTATAAGCGTTATGAGGTTTACGAAGTGGCATTCACCATTGTCAGATTCGACTAACAAAGGAAAAGGTTCATAATGAAATAACGGTTAGTTTTTTTTACCTCTATTTGACGTGTTAGCAACAAAGTTGGTCTAACTAAATGTATGCCACCATTGTATGCCACCATATTGCCAATTACCAAGAACATTACCTATTACAAACAATCTGGCATGAGATCTAAGTAACAAAGCAAAAGTCGTAACCTGACCTGTATTCCAAACAACCTACAATTTCTAAATACAAAATTTTAAAGAACAAATAACTATAAAGACATTACGCAATAAAATATAGTTATATAGACTAACAAATTATCACCTATCGTGAATCATGAGCCAGTTCACACCACATTTTACAGCATGAATAATAAAGAAATAGTAATTGAATTTCAACAACTATTTTATTTAGTTATAAAAAGGTTCCACTTAATTGATGGCTATGCTTTTACAAATAAAGCAAATGAAACTGACATCATTTACCCAAAACATGCAATGAACCATATTCTTCACCAACTAAATACCGATATACAATAATGCATCCTACTGTGTATAGAAGCTGTGTTTTACATACCCCAAAACACCAAGCAACACATACATATATACAAACATTCATGCACACATACATACAATACATAGGGATGAGCTCGTACTCGTCCCGATACCAAAAGTACCGGTACCGAAAATCGTTAAATACCAGTACCGTACCGAACTGAAAATACCGGTGCCAAAAACGCCAAAAAGTTGGTACGAATCGGTACAGAAAAATTTTGGTACGGAAAATTCAGTACTGATACCGGTTCAGTACCGATACCAAATCCCAAATGCTCATCCCTAACAATACATGTATACATCTATATCTATAATACTATATTAAACAAACTGGGTTTTTTGCCCTTTTGGTAATTTTAGCATGTGTACAAATTTTGAAGCTAAATGTATAAAAGAAGCAAGCCATTTTAGAGGGGTGAAATTAGGACAAATTCTAAACTTTTAAGACACTTTAAGGGTAACTTAGAGATTTCATCCGAACCCTACATTTATTGTTATGTCGATGAAACAAAAGGTCAGAGATTTATGGAGAGAGAACATCATTATTAAGGAGATTCAATGTACAACATTGTAATTTTCAATATTTTTTAAGATGGGAGTTGAAAAGGGCAGAGAACAAATTCGCTTCTCCTCTACGGCTCTACCTACCCTCCTTTCAATGTAATCTTCCCAAGCAAATTAGTGGGCAAAATCATCAGTTACCGCCATTAAAATCCCCCAATTGAATGTAAGATCAGTTACAAATCCCCTCAACTACAAAGCAGCAAATCCATCAAAGTAAGGGATTCATCGAATCGCACCAGCGACCTTAACTATCAGAATTGATTTTCTCATTTAAATCTATCCTTCAATTGAGAATTTAAGTAGGGCCTTAAGTGAAAGTCGTCTCTTCAAATCCCTAATTTCTTCCTTTCTTGCTACCATCTATCCAATTTAATGCTCTTAAAGGTCTGCGATTGAGCTTTGCCCTCTCAAGTCAATAATATATATATACACACACATACGTAGTTTGTGATTTTCAGTGCGTTTCATCCCCTCTCGAAATCCTTTCATTCAATCAGTTTTCTTTTTCTTCCAACAACAATTTCGATTCACATGCTTCTATTCCTCCCTCGGAATTGATGCTTCAGCCCCGAATAGGTATTCATTGGAGAATTTGGTGAATTATGTTGATCACTTTCTTCGTGAAGCTTTGCAAAACCCTAGGTAGCGCATTTCAGGTATCTTTTTTATGTTTTTTAGGGTTGTCTTGCGGTTTTGTGGTTTTTATAGGTTGTATTAATGATGTTATATGTTATGGTAATTGAAGAGGTATAAATTATAAGTAAGTTACCTTGAAAATTAGGTCAACTGTTAATGATTTTTTATTCTGTTGACTAAGCGAGGTGTGGACCATCTGACAGGTTTCGGTTGAACTGAGTGGTGGTTGAGTTTTGTAAAATTTGTATTTAGAAGATGTGGTTAAGTCATTCTATATATAACTGTTCTTTTTCTTGGCATACATTCTTCTTAAAATGTGGTCAATGGATTTATTATCAATTCTCAGATCCTGATCTATATTGGAAAACGAATTACCAATGTTTGGATGTTTCAATATGAACAACCAGTTAAAATATTGCCTGCACTATTTCTATTCACATTATCACATACTAAATAATATAAAAAGACAAAGTTAGTCTAACAGACCCATTAGCAGACTCTAATCTGACCTGCTGCCCCATTATAGGCCCATGTTGTGCTCCCAGCCATCGAATCTTTATGACATTCAAAAGATGGTAGCTTGAAACTGCTGGTGGGTATAAATGTTGACATGAAAATTAAATTTCCAACGCTTCATATTTTTATAGAGGCTTATAAAAGATATGGTGGTATGGGAACAATCCTTGTAATAAAGGTTGGTATAGTATACAAGAAATAATAATTTAAATAATTGGTAAATGAAATTCATTTGATCCGCTCATATGTTATTTCTTGTTTTTTTCTATTTTGTTGTGTAGGTCTCACCTGATACAGCAGACCAATTCGGGGAGCTGGTACCTGAAACCTAATCGTACTGACTATTTGACTATTTAGAGGCAAAACATAACCATACTGATGAACCGACCCATTCATGGTAAATAAGTTGAAATACCAACCTCTATTCAGTATGATAAGGTACTTGTTATATTAATTTCTAATATGCACAGATTGGTCCAAATGTGTCTATATATGCCAATGTGCGTGTAGGAGCTGGTGTGAGGTTGATCAACTGTATCATTCTTGAAGATGTTGAAATCAAGGTACAAAAATTTACAATTTAGCACTGGTCCGCAGGCTTGGGTTAATCGGTCCGTTTACAATTTAGCTCAGTAGTGTTATGTATGTACGTTTTGTATAGAAGTTTTTAGGTATATACGTTTTCGACCCCCCGGTTTTATAACGAAAGATTCAGATGATGAGAAACTTTCAGCAAAGATAATTCTTTGATGTTATAACTTGACCCGTTAAACATAACCCGAACTGGCCCATCCATAAGTTGACGGTTTTACAATTTAGCACTGGTCCGCAGGCTTGGGTTAATCGGTCCGTTTACAATTTAGCTCAGTAGTGTTATGTATGTACGTTTTGTATAGAATTTTTTAGGTATATACGTTTTCGACCCCCCGGTTTTATAACGAAAGATTCACATGATGAGAAACTTTCAGCAAAGATAATTCTTTGATGTTATAACTTGACCCGTTAAACATAACCCGAACTGGCCCATCCATAAGTTGACGGTTTAATCTATAATATACTGAAACAATGTCTATAGGGTATCACAATCGTTCGTATAGCAGGGGAGATCGTTCATAGCAAATTCATTTCATCCCAATTGATTATGTCCTATGTATCGGCCATTTTGTAGGGAAGGTATGTACTATAAAAAGTTGGACCCGATTTCTAAATATTAATACTTAAAACAAAAAAGTTTTAAGATTTTATATATTTTCAGGTTGAAGATATTTACACTTTTTTACCCAAGCTTCCCTATAATGGCATGGGTATTCCACGACCCAAACTAAATGATGTTACAAAGGGACCCGGAGACAAAAGTAAACGCAGGTCAAAATGATATGTGCCATGTTCTAAAAGCCATGCACACCACGATCCCATTTGCCAAAAGCTATTATTTTTCTTTTGCATGATTAGATAGTGCCATAGTCGGTTAGTGGTGAAGGTTTTCTTAGTTGCGAGTTAGCCATTTTTGCTAATTTCGTATTGCTTCTGTAAGGCTATATATATGAGCCATATGTATTTAGATTAAGGGAATGAAGAAATGAATTAATAAAAATCTGGTTTCTCTCTAACTCTAAGTTTCTCTTTGGCTTCTCTCTATTTTCTAAGGACCATTTGATTAACGATTCGGTTCGTATCACAAAATCATCTCAAAAGCAACGATATCATCCTAAACTATGTGTGCCAAAAAAGCTAATGTACCCGCAGCAACGCGCGGGCATTCCCACTGGTACATATATAAATTATATATAATATATATCTTTTCAAGTTGAAAGATTTAAAAAAAAAAACCCAACAAAGTAAGTATGTTAACACATATACATATTTATCTGCCTAAAAAAATTTCTTAAAATATAATGAGAACCCCGATGAGGGAAAAAGTACCTTAACATAATACTTAAAATAAAGGTAAATTTATGGATCAAAGATAAAATAATCATTCAAAGCACTCAAGCAAACACTTTCATCCCATGACCATTTCACAAATTGAGTCTTGTCATCGTATGCCTGAAGGTCATTACCTAAGTTAAACAAAAGTTGAATTCCAACTTGTCTTGCTTTTGCAATCACTACAAAAGTTCAAATATTTTACCCAGTCAACAACCTATAAAATTTATAATGAAATTGTACAAATAATGAAAAGTAAACTTTTCCCTAAAACTAAACAAAAATTATAATCAAATTGCATTAAAATTTGTATAAATTTTACAACCGAAAAAAATGAAAACTCAAACTTTCTCATTAAAAAGTATCAGTAAAGCCAAGGACTTTCCAAGAATTGGTCGCATACATCTTTGGGTGGTCCTGTGTTTCAAAAGTTGAACTCTATAAATTTGGAATTGGTATTAAATTTATGACTAATCAACACCATATATCTTCGATTCAATAAAAGTACCACCACATCAAAGAGTACAAATATAAAATTAAATAGACATCACGATTGTAACCAAATACCATCAAAAATAAATAACCAAAACAATACATCCATGTATAAAAATCAAAATCAAGGTCAAAACGAACTAACCCGAATGAGGTGAACCCCTCAAAGATATCCATATGAATGGTTAAGTGGTTTGGATCAGAGATCTGCATTGTTCGTGCATCCTGTTACTGTACGAATTCGGATCAAATATACTAAGGCAAAAGGCTTGAAGCCAACATAAACAACATAAATTCAAGTGTCGAATCTCCTTTAAACTTTCAAAACTAATTTCATTCAAACTGTAAGGGTAAACACACCTGTTGCAGATAATGATTTTGTTAACATCAGAATCTTCATCCCATCAAAAACATTCAAAAAGCAAAAAAAAAAAAAAAAAAAAAAAAAAAAAAAAAAAAAAAAACATATTCTAAAGTCAAGATCCTAACACTAACCAAATAAAACTAATACAAATTAACTTCAAAACACTCAAAATTCATCTAAAAACTATCAGATCTAAACACAATATCATCTAAATGGCACGACTATTAAAAATCCCTAAATAGAATATAGAGTAAACTGCAATTTTACTCCCTGAGGTTAGGGGTCATTGGCATGTCTATCCCCCCAAGGAAATAATTGCATTTTTACCCCCCACTGTTCACTGTTATGTTGCAACCTTACCCCCTGACCATTTCAACGTTAGAGTGACCGTTAGTTTGTATGGAAATGTCAAAATTGCCCTTCTTCTTCTCCAATAAAAGGTTGAACCATGCCCTAATCGCAATTCATCTTCAATCGACCCCCCCAATTCAAGCTTCCCCATCCCTGTAACACCCCGCACTTTTGTGCGTTGTTACTACTCGCTATACTCGTTACGCCTAGCACCAGAGATTCGGATCATAATGTAACTATATGTAACTATATCGCATACGTCGCTATTTCGTAGTATAATCGCATATTTTCGCATACCTTAATGCTACATCGCATCGCAAATACTAACACTCACGATGACTTTGAGTGAGGACCTATTCTACCCTCCTCGATGGCCGTGATGTGTCGCAACGCAAACAATTAACGCTAACAAAGACTCTCGGGCGAGTACTATGGTTCCAGCCGTCGTGACGATGATGGAAATACGAGCAAGTAGTACCCTGTCAGTCATTGTAGCACAACACATCGTAAACTCGAAAGTGCACCCGTGACCAAGCGCAGCTCGATTATTGCACCGAATGTTTGAAAGTATGGATTCGTATATACGACCTGTTGTGATTAATTATATATATATATATATATATATATAATAATGAAAATAATAATTAAATATAGGGGAATGGGAAACCAAAACTATCGCAACGCTTAAACGATCGAAGCAGAACGCTAAAACTCAGCCCGCCTGAGGTATACGATCAAATGGCAGCCGATCGGACTGGCCAGTCGGTCGGACAGGCCAGCCGATCGGACAGGTCAGTCGATCGGACAGGCCAGCCGATCGGACAGCCAGCCGATCGGATAGCCTACAGCCCCCTATCCTCCTCCTTGCCTATAAATACCCCTCAGTCACATCAAGAACACTTGATGTGACTGCTGCTATTCGACCAGACGCCCTTGGATCCTTCTTCTCTCGATTCCTCGCGATTTCGGTAAGATCTCGATCTAAACTTTGTACTTTTATGATCTACACTCGATTCTACACCTTTCTATCTTTTAAAAATCAACTTTTAACCGTGAAATCTACTGATTTGAGGTGTTCAAAGATGATGTCATCAAGAGTTCATATGAACTTCAAAGCATCACCTCATTTTTAACATGAACAACTCAGATCTGAGTGATTTCCACATGTTTTTATAACAATCTCACCTAGAATATTATGTATCTGATCAAAGTATTGCGTGATTTCGAAATTAACATGGAGAAACCATCAAGAACGGCCAACACTGATGAAACGGGGTGGTTCTCGGCCGTTAGAACGGTTCGGAACTGGTGGAATTCCATTTGTTAAACCCGACATCACGCCGTCTCGGTAAAAACTACTGGTATCCTTTCCAAAGACAATCGAGAGTGACTTAATCAGAAAATCTGAACGAATTGCCGTCGGACCTGACTGATGTCCGATCGAACGGCGAATCAACTCCAAACCAACCGATCGGACAACATGACAGTCGATCGGACAACATGTCAACCGACCGGACAACGTGCCAACCGATCGGACGACATGTTAACCGATCGGATAGCCTGTCAACCGACCGAATAACATGTCAACCGACCGGACAACGTGCCAACCGATCGGACGACATGTTAACCGATCGGATAGCATGTCAACCGATCGAACAACATGTTAACCAATCGGATAGCATGTCAACCGAGCGAATAACATGTCAACCGACCGGACGAGCCCCAAAGCGTCGATATTCGATCGGATTACCACTAGCCCTATTATTCAACTTTTCACCGCACCTCGCTTACGCTACCACTCCGTGTTCATACTAAATCAGGCGTAATCTAAATTAATCCAACCAAGTTGAGTTCTTGCTGAATACGCACTGTGAGTATACTTGAACCCTTTTTGCTTTTTGCACTTTTGGGTGTAACATACGTTGTCATCAAATCAAATTATATCAAATGCTTAAACTACTTATCACTTGCGAATGACTTACGTGCATAGTTATACGTGATGCTAGTTACATATGTGCTAGGACTTATACTCGCGACGTCCCACCTATACTAGTATAGTACTATTGCGCCCGACGGGGTCTAGTTTGCCATCGCGTATTCGAGCATCGAGGACTTAGCTGGTAGTATCAGTTTTGTGAGTATGTATGTCGTGTATCTCGTTTATGTATGTAGGGGATTCGCAGCACTTTTAAATCTATTATGCTATTACATATCAAACCTGTATACTCGCCAATACTTTTGTTTTGACATTATTTTAACGTAAGTTGCAGGTTAGATCTCAAGCTATCTCAAATCAAGCTAGGAAGTCTAGAAACTCGCCTAAAATCTAGGTTGTCGGATTTGTATTGTTCGAGAGGATAAGAAATCTGTGATGACTTATGTGATTGTATTATTTGTTAGTATGGGATAACGAATGTAATAAATATTATCGCAATATAGTTGTTATGGAACCTCTTGAGCAATCTGATTCGCCTAGTGTCGCGCCCCGATGATTCCGCCATCGGTTGGGGTGTGACAATCCCTCAATTCACTGCCCTGAACATGTCTTCATCTTCGTCGTCTGTGCTTCGATTCAAAGGAAAAACTAAAGATTCAGACATCATATGTCCTTGTGGTACGAAAACAGTGGTGAAACAATCAGAATCGACAGCTAATCCTGGTTGATGGTATCTTCGATGTGTAAGTTTGTTATGTTTTATGCTTTTTGAAAATGAACTGTGTTTGAAACTCTTGCTTTTGATGTTCAATAATAGGTTGGAGGATGTGGATTCCTCAAATGGGCTGACAAAGGTGAAGAACAGGGATGTCCGGTTTGTCGAGAGGTAATGCCTGGTTTAATTCAAAGCATTAAAGATAAGGATGAGTTGGCTAACTGCAAAGAACAGTTGGCTCGGTACAAGAATGGAGATGTGTTCAAACTGAAGATGTACTTTGTGATTACTTGGGTCATGATTGTTCTTGTTTTTTTGGTTAAGTAGTTTAATGTGGAGAAATTAGATTTGGTTGTGTATTTTGACTGCTTGTAATTATACTTTGTTTATGCAATGGTCCAGTGACGGAACTAGAAGAAAAATTCAGGGGTATCCTAAATTTTTCTTTTTACCTATATTCTTAAAAGTAAAAACGGATATTCTTTTTACCGTGCATTCAAACAGTGACGGATGTAAAACGTTTTAAGGGTGTACGGTGTGGTGATCGGTAAAGGGTGGCAAACCCCTGTACCGATCGGTAAACACCACCGCCAACAAGTGTTTAGTCACCAAAGTTTGCCAAATCGGTGGTGGCATGCCGAATCGGTGAGGGGAGGGAGGTGAGAGAGAGGGTATTGTGGGGTGGGGTCCAATCCAATCTCAACCAATCACACATTTTTCCTTTTTTTTAAAAAATAGTTTACCACTTCACCAAGTGTCTAAACCATTGCCAACACTTTTCACCAAAGTTTAAACACTTTTGACTGATTGACATGGCGCGCTCTGATTGGTCGGTTTTTCGGTTTGCCACTCAAAGTGTTTAACCACTCCCTACACCCCAAGTGAATTGTCTGACTAATATTTTGTTTTTATATTCACAATTGTGTGTCGATTTCTTTTTTCTTTTTACAATCAATGTATTATAAACACAAAAATGTTGATGGAATTCTTTTCACATTACTTTAATTGTTATTTTAAGCATTTGATCATTACTTTTTAAAAAAAAATTATTAAAAAAGTTAGAAAAAGATGGATCCATACAATACATAATTATTCATAGATAAAACAATTCACTAAAAAATTACATAAGTTATTTAAACATTCAAGAGAAAAAAAAACAGTTTACTAAAAAATTACATAACTTATTTAAACATTCAGAAGATAAAATTGTTTACTAAAAAATTAATAATTAGTAACTCAAAGAATAAAAAGTTATAATGAAGAAAAAACCTAGTACATTAGCTATTAAAAAAAAAGAGAAATGAATTGAGTAAAAATATTGTACTAACTAAACAGACAGAACCGTATATTAATAATTTAAACTTTACCTAATAAATAAAAACTCAAAAACTCATGAAATAGCTAAATAAATACAAGAGAGAGAAATGAAGGTGTAAAAGAAAATAACTTATTGCTTTATGTCACATCGTCCGACTTTCTCTCTCTTTTACTTATAAGGGTGAGAGGGGCACTCCCCTAAGAGGGGAGTCTCCTCTCTTACGCACCACCAATCAGATAGTGCCACGTCAACTCCCCTAACACCCCATTTTGATGGCGGCACTCCCCTCTTAGGGGACTTGGGTTTTTTTTTATTTGTTGTAAAATTATGCATGTTTATAAATTAAAAAAATATTAATAAAAATAAAAATTAAATAAAAGACATTTCATTAAATTAAAAAAAAACAACCTAGAAAAATAAAAATTAAATTCAAACTAGAAAATTAAAATTACATTCAAACTAGAAAATAAAAATTACATTAAAACTAGAAAATAATAATTTTAGAAATCGCACGGCCACCCGTACTTGCACCGCTCGAACCACCACGAGACGGTTGCTTGCCCCGTCCCTTAGTTTTTTTCTTGGCTTCGCGGGGTTGGTTCTCCATTGCTCGGTTTGAAGTGGGTGTGGTTTGAGAGTATAAAAAATTAGTGAAGTGGGTGTGGTTTGAGAGTATAAAAAATGTGTGAAATTGTTGTGGTTTGAGAGTATAAAAAATGAGTGAATGGTGTGGTTATTTATATATGTTTTAAAAAATGAGTGATTTTTTTTTTTAAATTCGACCGTTGCCAACTCGATCGTTCCTCAACATTCGTGCCCATTCAACGCGGTGCCTCCACACCGAATCCACTCCCCGATTCGGGTCCCCGCATGGATGGCGACGGTGTTCCCGATCGGTGGATGTGGTCACCGAACCCACTCCCCGAGTGTGCCCCGGATACCCTAAGGGGAGGGGGTGATCACTAGTGATAGAATTCTCTCACTCACAAGCACCAATCAAGTTCCGCCATGTCATCAACCATTTTTCCATCACTCACAACCTTTTTTAGTGGGGGTGGTCATCACTTACCACCACACCCAACAATTTCCCCCCAACCAACAATTACACTCACAAAAAAAAAACCATCACGCGTGAAGAAAATAACGAAAATGGATTTCGTGGAAAATATAACGCGTTATACTATTAGGTGGGGGTGGGAATATGGAAGTTCACGCGTGATAGAATGTTCCGTGATAAAAATAACGGAACCACCCCTCCTTGCCTAATAGTCCAAATTGAAAAGTAAGGTAGTTTTTGGTATGCAGGAATGAGAGGTAGAATGGAATGGATAATTACGAGGGAATGAAGAAAAGGGTGTTTGGTTGGTCAATGGAATGGAATCACTCATTCCAAAAAGCATTACATTCCCTCAAAATCATTCCATCCACCCTCCATGTTTTTTTTCATTCCATCCCCTCTTGCACCATTCATTAACAACACCATAACCCACCACCTTCGCCACAACCCACCACTACCACCACCACCCACCACCGACGCCATTGCCGCCACCACCTTACCCCGACAGCCACCGTCGTTGTCGCCGCCACCCACCCACCACCGTTATCACCTACAGCTGCGACCAACCGCCAACGCCACTCGCCGCCGCCGCCCACCACCATCGTCAACGCCACCACCAACCGTCGCCGCTGCCGCCACCCACCGCCACCTCCGCCACCACCCACCACCAACTGCCGCCTTGCCGCCACCACCACTCATAGTCGCCGCCGCACCGCCACTCGCCACTCGCCGCCGCCACCACCACCCATCGCCACCGCCACCCACCATCGCCACCTATAAGACTATAACCACCCACAATCACTACAACCGACCACCACCACCACTCATCGTTGATTTTATTACTTCGTTTTTCTTGCCTACCAAACAATAAACAATAATAATTTATTACATTCACACATGGTAACCAAACAAGACATGGAATGGTAATGATCCATTGCTTTCCCTCATCCATTCCATTACCTCGTCCGTTCCATTCATTCGTCTATTCCATTACCCCATACCAAACAGACCCTAAATATAACTACTTCGTCTTCCTCACTCCTTTTAAGTTTTAACCAGCAGAGATCGCCGGAGTTAGCTACCACCGGAAAAAGCTCCAACTATGTTCACTCTTTTCTTTTAATATTTGCTTAAGAGTATCCTAATATTTTTTTTAGGGGTATCCGATACATAAAACAGAAAAAAAAAGAAAAAAATTGCACTTCGGAAACAAAGTTGAGGGGTAGCACAGGCAACCCCTCACATGTGCATAGGTCCACCCCTGCAATGGTCCTTGTTCAAGTTCTTATATGTATGTTTTTGTAGCCTGGTTGTAATTCTGTAGGTATGCCGAATGATAAAGTTGAGAATGATAAATATGTTGGTAAGGATGAAGACGTCGTTGCAGCCGAAGAACTAGACACTTATGTCTACTTTGAGGATCAAGAGTCTGAGATACTCAGACCTTACATGGAACAAGAAAGTGATTATGAAAAGATATTCGGAGATCCGACGAAGGATTATGACCCTGAAGTGCTGGAACATGCATGGGATTACACATATTGGGATGAAGAGGATGATTGGTACTTTGACCCATATGAGGGGGAGCATGGTTCTGATTCGGATTGGTCTTGTTTGGATGATTGTCACTGGAAATAGCCTAGATTTGTTTGGTTGAAATAGGCTAGATTTGTTTGGTTGAAAGTTTGTATTTTGGACCTCTTATTTGTACTAAATGTTACAATGTAATCGAATCACTTTCCGCCAAAATTCTGTTTGAACACATTACCTTAGCATAAAGAAGCCATGACTACAAACCAAACCAAACAATGTCTTGAACAAACATAAAGCAGCCATGACTACAAACCAAACCAAACATAAAGCAGCCGTATTGTGTTGAACAATCATTGACAAACCAAACATAAAGGTACAAACCAAACATATGTCTTGAACAAAGTTGACAAACCTAACATTGTCTTGAACAAACAAATAAATAAACATAGTAAAAAGTTATAAACCAAACATTGTCTTGAACGAAGTTGACAAACAAACAAACATAGTCTAAACTAACAAACCATCCATCAGTCATCAAGATTGTAAACTGGTGCACCTTGAGTGGCAGTGTGTGATTCCTGTGAAGTAGTGGATTATTCACCCCCTTGTCCTTTGCAGCTCCTGACATTGTGACCCATGTTCCCACATTTACCACACTTGATGTTGGTTCCCTTTCTGGTCATTTTACCTCCTTTGTCGAACTCCTTCTCAATCTCTTTTTCACCATATGCCTTCTTTCTTTTCTTCTTTGGCCTTCCAACTTGTGTATGATGCTTTGGTGGGATGAGTGTTGTTGGACACTCTGAAGGAGTCCACATCTCCGGCCCGTTGATTGGCTCTATGACATTGCCATATACTTTCTTCCATGTTGACAGCCAATACACTTCATCCACCCACTCTTCTGGTATGCCAGCATCAATGATATTCTTTGCCATATCCCATATGGCTGCAACTGCATGTTTGCAAGGCATCCCTGTCAAATCCCACTTCCTGCATGCACAAGTTTTATGTTTAACATTCACAGCACACTGTGATCTCGGACCTGTTACTTGATACTTGTCTGAATCAACCATTAAAACAGACATTTCAGCAGCCTGTTTCTTGATCTCATCGAAGACCTCAGTGGCATGAGGTGTTAGTGGGCCCATACACTTTGCTTGCAATTTCTTGACATTCACTATCCTCTTGGTCATGTACTCCCGAATGAATTCTAGGCATGTGATAATCGGCTTGTCCCTTGCTCCTACGATTTGTCTGTTAAAAACCTCACATATGTTGTTCAGCAACATATCACATTTAGCTCTTCCAGAAAAATATGCTCTTGACCAAGCGGTGTATGGGATCTCATTCAGCCAGTCATACATAGCTCGTTTTGTTGTCTTAATTTCTTCCATAGCTTTGTTAAAGTATGGAATAGATGTCTTTCTTCCGGCTGACCAAAGCAAATTCTTGTAAAGATCTACACGCCACTTAGATTTCATGTTCTCATGGATGTGCCTCAAACAAAATCTGTGCTCACTATTAGGAAAAACAGCTAGCATAGCCGGAATCAGACCCTGTGATACAAAATGCAATTAATGACAATAATTTGCAACCAATTTTTTTTCCAACGTATTAATTAACACTTAAGAACTTATTACCTTTTTTCTGTCACTGATGAATGTGAAACAAGAGTCAGCCGTACACCCTAGGTCATCTCTCAACAGTTGCAAAAACCGTTTCCAAGTTTGTGTTGTTTCTACCTCAACAAGGGCATAACAAACTGGATATATGCTATTGTTCCCATCAATACCAACAGCACTCAAGATCTGTCCAGGAAATGGACCTTTCATGAAACAACCATCCACACCCAGCAATGGTCTTCCAATCATCTTAAATCCTCTCATCATAGAGGCAAAACAAAAATAAACCCTACGAAACTGCCTTGTAGGACTAGCTGAGTTCCCACATGGCTCCACATCAATTTTAATTGTACTACCTGGATTGGCTTTTAGAAGTTCATAACAGTATGACCTTAGCAGACCATACTGTTCTTGGTAATCACCATATATCTTCGTAGTTGCTATCCTCTTGGCTCTGAAGACCTTATGTAGTGATACTTCAAGTTGATTCTTCCGAAGCAGTTGACTTTGGATTGCTTGAATTGGCATGTCTGGATTGCTTTCAATCATCGGTTGGATCTCTTTGGCAATCGAACTCATTGTGTACAAAGAAATGGCCCTTGTTGTCAAACAATTGTGTTGATTATGAATGGTCTTCACACACCACTTATCCTTGTCTGTGTTCCTTGAGATGTGAACTACCCAAGGACAGGTGGGCTTGGTATGCCTTTTAAGGTGCTTGTATTTTTGCCCTGCTTTGGTGCATTTACTATTTTGCCCCTCTTCTCCCTTTTTTTACAGGACCAAGTAGTGGTGGATTGCTTCCAAAACATACTACCCTATACCTTAACAATTCATTTTTTAGAATAAACACATCCCTCCTTGCCTTAAGAGCATAATTTTTCACCATCTGATTCATCTTTTCCTTGTCATCAATAAGCTGACCAACAAAAAATGGCAGATCATTTGGACCTTTTGAAGCACTCTTGTTTCTCCTCCTTATCTTCCTAGCAACCTTATCTCTAAGGCTTGAATTGTCATCAGACCCACTTTCAAAAACCTCCAGCTCAACAGGCTCATGACCTTCTTCGCTTCTGTCATCATCATGATCCCCATCACTTGAACTATCCAGTTCTTCCCTAGTAAAATCAACATTAGCCCTGAACCTCTGCATATCCACCTCTATTTCATAAACCAAATTATCTTCCTCAACACACTCATAATCAGGATCACTTACGTCACTCTCTTCCTCATCTTCATTCATACTATGATTCTGATTATTTATTGTAAACGATGCTGGAACAATTGCTTTACATCCCCCCACAGGACCTTCACTTGTATTTTCCAATATTGTTGACCTCCGGTGTTCAACATACATGTCTATTATGTGGACTCCTTGACGCACATGATCAAAGATCGGCTCTAAGTCAACATCACATTTTAATGTCCTAAGACCAAAATCCAACGAACAGTACGGTTCCTTGTAATGAACACAGAAAAACAAACCATCATTGTATCCTAATTTCTTAACCATTTCCTGTAAAACTTCAACATTCAACACTCTAAAATCTACATGATCAATGTAGTTCATCTTCCCACCAAAGTATTTCCTATTTGGGTTTTCTACAAACCTACCTCCATGGTGAAATTTTATGGTAAATTGAGATACGGTTTCTCCTGTAAACAAACATCAAGAAGAAATTAACACAGAAAAAAGTGAAAATTTTACCAAATTGAGACCCTATGAGCTTGCATGTCACTTACGGTACATTTCAGCCGGTTCGAAATACTGATCTTCAGCTCGTACCTTCCACAATCGAAGATCCATGCTCGTAACAGTGTTCTAATCACCTGTAATTGTTGATTAATGCCTGATCGCCGGTTCGGAACTCTTTAATTTCAAAGTAGGTTTAGTTCAGGGTTTCAAAGTGATGAAAAGGGGAATAAATGAGGTTGCAGGTCAACAAGAACGCGAAATTACTTATTTACCCTTTGACCATTAACAGAAATCGCTAAACTCTAACGTTGAAATGGTCAGGGGGTTAAGGTTGCAACATAACAGTGAACAGTGGGGGCTAAAAATGCAATTATTTCCTTAGGGGGGTAGACATGCCAATGACCCCTAACCTCAGGGGGCAAAATTGCAGTTTACTCTAGAATATAATTGACAATTTTAATTCATGAATCTACAAACTAATTCTAGTATATAAAAAAACTTAAAAGAAACTATGAATCACCTTCAATGAGGAGCCTTTTGGGTGAACCAAGAAATCCTTCTTGTCGCGCACTATAACCCGAATCCTAGCCGCCGCCTAGAATCACCGTTAAACCTTAGATCTGCTTAAAACCGCATATAAAAAACAATTAACGGCCTAATCAACAGCAACAACATAAGAAATCATACAACCAAATTAGGGTTTTCTTATAACAACTACAAAATCACAAACACAGATGGAATCCAAGTTACCAATGCTTCAGTTTCGAAGGATGATCAAGATTAAATAAAACAGGCGACTGGAATCGTGCTTTCAATCCTGGAATTAAGAGCCGTAAACTGTATATAGGCGGTAAATTGGGAAACGCTTCCATATTTTCACAAAAGATCTTCCGGTAATTGATGATTTGTTCAAGTTTCCATAATAATCAAAGGAGCCTTTGAATTTCGAATGAAGGATGTGGGAGGCGGTATATCAATTGAAGGAGAATTGAGAGAATTGAGATATTGGCGCCCAAATAACAATTCTCTGGCTAAAGACCTATGCCACATGATTGTCAAATGGTCAAACTTATTTTGCTTTAATATAAAAGATAGATGCAACTAGTAAGATTACCCGCGTTACGCTGTGGGGTTTCGATCGATATCTATTTTGTTCAGTATAACAACCGAAATAAATATGCTTAAAAGAATATATACACATGTTTATATCCGCTGAAAACCATAAAACTAAATTTAAATTAGACAGCGGTACATGTTGATTTTAAATTTCTTGTAAATGAAAATGTAAACACTATCTTAAATATAAATTTGATGAAAATTTACGTCTAAATGTAAATCAACTTGAATTTATATGACACGTTCATAAAATAAGCACATGAGAAAATATTGTATTTTTAATTTAAAGAATGCTACAGCGCGTTGTGGCGGCGTCAAAACGTAAAATGACTCGAATTTATACCTTCTAATGAAAACGTATTATATTTAACCCTAGTTGTTTCCGAACAAAATTCACGTCAAAACGTAAAGCAATTGAAAACGTACATACAAAAAAAAAACGTATTATATTTGACCTGACTCATTTCTGAAAAAATAAAATAAAATTTACGTCAAAACGTTAAACAACTAAAAACGTACATAATAATAAGCATAAGAACATATTATATGCGACCCAACTCATTTCCGGGAAAATTTACATTGAAAGGTAAATCAACTTGAATTTATGCCAATAAGTACATGAATATGAACACGTAAGACTCGTTTATAAAATTTTTAGAAAGTTAAGAGATTGTTGGTATCAGTGATGAAAGTTGCGGGGTAAAGTATAAAAATCATAAGAAAGTCCAAAAAAAAAAAAAAAATCAAAAAGTAGGACATTATTCACAAAGTTTACTAATTGTATTATACAAGATTCCTATGGTCGGCTTTACCATCGTCGAACCCCTAGTATCCAAACCTGCAACCATGTCCAAAACAACCACAGTGGAATCTTTTTTTCCGATCTGCTCACCACCGTCGTTTATCGGCATAACAACACCATCGTTGCTAGACTTCATGTCAACCTTGGCTTTTAATTGGTACCAGAATGGTTTGCCGAAAATAAGGGCTTGAAGAAATTGAAAGTTAGAAAACCGAGCACATGTGATAAGAATGATGATGATTTAATATTCATATTGAAGTAAAAATCAGAGTAAAATATAAATGGGATTTACATCTAAACAATATCGAATTGGATTTTAACGAAAAAGCTCCAAATTGGTGACTGAAATCGAGCAATATAATAAAAAGAAAACAAAAATGGAAGGGGATGCTCTGTTTTATTGTTGAAAACAGAGTGATTATGGTGGTTTATTGATTTTGATTATGAAGAAAGAAAGACGATGATTAGATGATTTGAGTGTTTGGATGTTTGGGCTACGAATAAATTATATTGGGACCAACATAATGATCCTCGATGGTGGTTGTACATAGTTTGCCGGAAATTATGGGTGGAAGACCGGTGGGCCTCAAATCAAATTTTACAACCCCACAGCATGAAAAAATAAATTACAAGTTTTGTCCTTTAAAAAAGTAAAAGACTAAATTACCCATGTGTAATAAGATTTAATAGAAAAATTTAACTGGGTTAGGATCAAAGGACGTAACTTGCAACAAAATTCCTTATAAAGGACATAACTCGTCAAAATTCGTTGAAAATGACACCGCCTGAAAAAGGGTATTGTAACATCCGTCAAAATTGGTTCCCAAAATCCGACCAGTCTGAAATTCGGATCCTAACTTTTGAACCTCATAATTTTTTTCGAAATAAACAAACGTCGAAAGATTTATCCTAAATCAATTATCAATTTAGCCTTTATTATTTATTTAAATTAATTAAGTTAATTAGTATTTCAATATACATTTTAATGTAATCTAGTTAGTTTTGCTAGTTTTGGAACTTAACCAAGGGTGGTTCCCACACTCTCAACACAATCCACCATCCTTCAGCTCCATGCCTTACCCACACTTACCATATTTGTTAATAAACAACGAAATCGTTTATCTTATTATCTTTTTTTTAAATATTAGGGTGAGCGGGGCACTTCTCGGGGAGGGAGCGGGGAGTGAAGTCCCCGAGCGGGAACACCGCCGCCATCAAATCGGGGAGTGTAAGCGGGGAGGGGATCGGTAAGTGGTCACCGCTTGAGAGAGAGGAGAGAGAGAGGGGGTGATTGGTTGTTAATGTGGGTACACCATTTTTCCACCAATCATATTTTTTCTTCTTTTTTTATAAAAAAATAATTGTGTGAGTGGAGTGATGCAAACGTTTGAGTGCAAAATAGGGACTTAAGAGGGGAGTTAACGTGGCGCGTGCTGATTGGGTGTGTGTAAGAGAGGTCACTCCCCTATGAGAGGAGTGCCCCTATCACCCTTAGATTGCCGCTCAAAAACAAGTTGACCAGAGACCACCACTCGCTCTTTCTTTCTGTAAGCGCTGATTTACCAGGATTGAATCTCGTAAACGCGTTTCCAAGTTTATACCAATCAAGAACGTACCATTCTTCCTGTCCTCATACATCATCGACAAGATCTTCTTCATTTCGGAAACTTTAAATCACGCTACAATCTCGAGTCCAAGCTGCGATTATAAATAGACAACCCTCCAAGCCTGCTAGACACCACGAACACTCTCCCTCGTCAACTACACGTCGCTGAAACACTTGCCGGAGATCGAAGAATCTCGTCGGAAACAAGCCGAAGACCACCAACAGTTTGTTTCGTGGGCTTTCTCGGATTGTATTTTGACCGACTTGTTGTATAAAACTGATTAAAGGCGTCGCCGGAGCGCAATCGGAAACTCGCGGTTTATTGTTCGGTTCGTTTTAAATCGAAGAAGGTGATGCGAACAACCACGGAACTCGAAACGCCCCATCGGAGTTTACCGGAGAAACCCCGAAGCCCTCGGAGTAAACCGTTTCGCCGGAGTTACGTCGGATTCGGGTTGTCACCATTTCGGTATATCTTCCTTTTACCTTATGGTTACTTGTTATCTTTATGTAGTTCAATAGTTCAAACAAATTGGCCTGATTGTGTTTAAAGAATATCAAACCTGAATGATCATTAATAGGTTATATATAACCTGCATGTTGGTAAAAGACATAGTAAACTTTTTTATACAAAAAATAAACTTCTGTATAATGTCGAAAGGGTTGATAACAACAGTCTAAAACATTATTATTCATTCTTGCAATTCCAACAAGCAAAAATGGAATGGGTGCGAACCGGCCAACTGTCTTTTTGTTTTGTTTGACAAGTTGATAATGTGTAGTTTAGCTTTAAATCATGTGCTAATTATTGAGAATTTTTAGAATCCTTTTTGCAAACTAAACTCTATCAAAACTAACAGAGCATGTAAATTCAAATTTGTAAAATGAATTAAACTATTTAATGTCATTTATAACCTTACGTTTTCCTTTTTAAAACTCGTAAATTTTTCAATCATCACTAATAGCAAATGGTGTAATATTTCAATAGATTTTTTTTGGATTTAATTAAAAAACCTTAAAATCTTTAATTACCATTAACATTAACAGTTTATTACCTTAAAACCCTTAATTAATAGATGACATTAAATAAAAACATAAATAATCGAAAATTTATTATAATTCTTTTATTAGATTAAATGTAAAAAGGAGATAAATTATAATCAATTTGTAAATCATAAGTATTAGGAATTACATTTAACCTACAAATATTAATGAGATCGTTATGTGGTATTTCATATCTAGGTTAATCACTTTTGTTCGTCCTCTTGGTTTCCCAATCTTTACTCGTACGTTCTTACAAGAAATCGTAACGCAACCAATGTGAGTATACTCGATCCCATTTTTATTTTTAACACCTTTGGGTGCAACATGTGTTCTATACAAAAACACGCAACGCTTGAAGTTTGTTATATTCACACTCTATCCACATTTAAACACGAAACAATTTGCTGCTTGTTAATCTCATATGCTATGCAAGTTGAACGTATTGAACAAGTTGATCGTATTGAACAAGTTGATCGTATTGATCAAGTTGATCGTATTGAACAAGTTGAACGTGTTAACCTCCCGCTAGTCCATTGGGAAAGGCAAAGTGGTAACTTGGATCATGCTATTCGTGTTGGATATGAGTACTTAAACTTTTTATTCTACTTTATGCTATGTATCAAACTTGTATACTAGCCAACATTTTTGTTGATGTTATTTTAATACATGTTGCAGGTTGATAGACAAGATGATGAGGAAGCAAGTTAGGGTGGACTAGAAACTCACCTAGAAATTAAACTATGTTTGAAATTTGAATTATGTTTTGATCATGTTTGAACAATGTATGACATTTTAGCATTTATGAAATTGAATTTAATTTATATTGTCACATTAGTGTTATGATTATTTGAGCAATTTGTTCGTCTCATCCCGATGTTTCCGTCATTTGTTGGGGTGTGACAGGTATATAGATAAAGAACAAAACTTATAATTTTTCCATTATATAATATATAGTTGAACATATAAAAAAAAGCCAATAGCCAGCTGCCATACACTTGGCTGGCACTCTTAATCTGGTTTGGTAAATGTTATAGATGTAATGTAATGTAATGTAATTGTATTATAATTAATTAATAATATTATTGTCGTTTGTGAGTAAATGTACTTTTTATCGTCATTTTTAGATAGTGTAATGCTTTGTTTAGTTTCATACCCCGTAGTCCGTACATATAAAAAAAATTGATAGCCAAATCACATATGGAAGGTAAACCGCGTTCTACGAAGCTCAAAAATCAAACATGATAAATCAAATAATCAATTTGTTTCAACTGACTTTGAGTATTATAATTTATCAAGTATTGTTTTTCACACGTTACATTGTTACATAAAAAACATTATAAAACGCGTCAAAAAGTTATAAATATAATAGATTGGGTTTTAAAGAATAAATAGGTAAACTCAAAACGCGTCAAAGGGTTATAAATATAAGGCAAATTGGATTTAAATAATCACAACTCACTGTTATTGGCCAATAATAATCTCAACTTATTTAATCACCAATAATAATCCGAATTATTCACTTTTATTTGTAAAATACTCCCAGTTAAAAAAACACTAACTAGGTTAAAAAATTGCTGATGTGGCATGCCATGTCACATGCTACATCAGTTGCCACGTCATCAAAAATGCCATGTAGACAGCCACATCAGCTGCCACGTCATCAAAAATGACACATCAACTGCCACGTCAGCAATTTTTAAACCTAGTTAGTGTTTTTTTAACAGGGAGTATTTTACAAACAAAATTGAATAGTTCGGATTATTATTGGTGATTAAATGAGTTGTGATTATTATTGGCCAATAACAGTGAGTTGGGATTATTTAAATCCAATTTGCCTAAATATAATAGATTGGGTTTTAAAGAATAAATAGGTAAACTCAATAATTTGGAGATGATCATGTGCAATATGAGAAAAGATTCCGAATGTCTCAACACGTTTTTTGCATGTCAATAACCTATAGCTTTGAACGAAACATGTGTATATTATTTTAAATTATTTATTTTAACTCTATATACTCAACTTTAAATTATTTGGATGTTGTACTTGGAACCCATATATATTATTTTAATTCTATTAAACTATTAAACTATTTACTCTATCGATTCATAAAGAAAGCATGCATACTTCTAGTATTTTTATTGGTTATAATTCCATGAGTGCTTGATTCATAAAAGGCAAAGTAACAACATTAACTCTAAAAAAAAACTAAAATTACTTGCATTTTGTTGAACTCTACGTATTCCACTACATTATACCATATGTAGGTCAATGTAGCTTGGATGACTAGTTTTTCATCGCAAGGAAACATATAATTAAGACTTTTAATGATATAAAATTATGGTTGTACACAAGCCGAGACAGGAAACCTATAATTGGAGGAGGTAAGTGTTAATGCACTTTGGGTGATAAGTGCATGCCTTCCAATTTGTAGGGTCTTTATTGGTCAAGTCTTGAAACTTAGTCCAAGGTTTAACCTTGGACATTTTGTCCAAGTTTATGTCTAGGACTTTTGTCAGGGGTTTGTGTTTAGGCAAAAGTCAGGGTTTTTGTGTAGATTATTTTGTCCGGGTTTTAGTCCCTAGTCTATATATATGTGTTGTATAGGATTAGGGCAGCGAACAACCCAAAAAGAAAGCTTTGTGCACCTCTCCATCTTCTTGTTCCTCCTGGTGTGCACATTCTAGAGAAAGAGAGACTATGTGTTAGTGAGAGAAAGCTAGGGTTTAGATCTTTGTGATCTAAACCAGCTTGTAGTTTCTGTAAAAGCACCGGATCGATGACGAACATCAACATTGCACTTGATTCAAGACATGAAGAACAATCATAAGATGAACAAGATGTAGAAGATGAATCTCTTTATTAAGGAATCAGTCATCACAGATTACATACCAAAAGAGTATACATCATCTACAAGCTGGTTTAGATCACAAAGATCTAAACCCTAGCTTTCTCTCACTAACACATAGTCTCTCTCTCTAGGATGTGCACACCAGGATGAACAAGAAGTTAGGAGAGGTGCACAAAGCTTCTTGATCAGAACTGACGAACATCTTCACGTCTTCAAGATGTTAGGTGGAAATTTTGTTCATCTTATGACTGATTAAGGAATCTCTTTATCTGGACGAAAATCTTCACGTCTTCAAGATGTTAGGCGGAAACAAACATCAAATCAAGAGCAATGGTGATTCGGAAGGCGGTTAGACCATTCCGAATCGGTAACCATGCTCTAATACCACTGTGAAAGCACCGGATCGATGACGAACATCAACATTGCACTTGATTCAAGACATGAAGAACAATCATAAGATGAACAAGATGTAGAAGATGAATCTCTTTATTAAGGAATCAGTCATCAAAGATTACATACCAAAAGAGTATACATCATCTACAAGCTGGTTTAGATCACAAAGATCTAAACCCTAGCTTTCTCTCACTAACACATAGTCTCTCTCTCTAGGATGTGCACACCAGGAGGAACAAGAAGTTAGGAGAGGTGCACAAAGCTTCTTCCTCGATCGATGCTGCCCTAATCCTATACAACACATAAATATAGACTAGGGACTAAAACTCGGACAAAATACTCTACATAAAAACCCTGACTTTTGTCCCTAACATAAACCCCTGACAAAAGTCCATGACTTAAACTTGGACAATTGTCCATGACTAAAACTTGGACAATTCTCCATGACTTAAACTTGGACAATTCTCCATGACATAAACTTGGACAAAATTGTCAAAGGATAAACCTTGGACTAAGTTTCAAGACATGTACAATGAAGACCCTAACAATTGGAAGGCATGCACTTATCACCCAAAGTGCACTAACAAACCCCCCCTTGATCAGTGCATGGTCTTCATGTGGTCTTGAATTCTTCATTATCGTTGACTTTAACTTGGACTTCTGCTTTGGTTGACCAGAACTGATAAGCGACAGTTACCCTGCAGGAACTGCACTTACAGTAAGATCAAATAAAAAGTTTATTTTGCCTAAATATGATGAGAATGAATCTTAAACATTTATTTTCAAATCAATGGTTAAGATGAAAGTGTAGAAGAAAGGAGGAGTGCAAGGGTATCTTGGGAAAATCCTATTTATGGACTTTCTCTCCCCACATGGAAGGCACATGCATATTCCACCCTCATTTTTTAAACGTTCATAACTTTTTTATACGACATTATTTTTCATAAAAATTTCACCATAAAATCGAGCTTCTTTTTATCTTTAATTTGAGTACCATATTGCTATATAAAATATGAATACTAAAAAAACCCACTAAAATGTGTTGTATTTCTACGTTGTATAACATTTTTTTGTGCTGAATTTTTGTACTATATTTTTGTGCGAAATTTTTTGTGGTGAATTTTTTTGTCTTAAATTTTTTTTTTCAATTTTTTGTGCTGGATTTTTTTGTACTACAATTTTTTGCTGAATTTTTTCGTGCTATATTTTTTGTACTAGATTTTTTGTGCTATATTTTTTTGTACTAGATTTTTTGTGCTAGAATTTTTTGTACTAGATTTTTTTGTTATATTTTTAAAAAACAAAAGGGGTGTCACATGTCATTTTCACTCCTATTTATAATGACCATAATGCCCTTCATTCCTACTTATTAGGAGTGCCACGTGTCATCATCACAATATTTCTTAGGCTACTTAGGCAAAATCCACTTTTTAGTGGATCCTTCCCCATAATTGGAGTATTGGACCTTAATGACAGAGCTTGTTTATTAGCAGTGGCGGAGCCATAAATTATTTGTTGGGTGTGGATAAGGGGTTCAACCATATTTTCAAGGGGTGAGGTCATATTTTTTGCCTAAAAAACACACTAAATTTTCAAAAGGGTGCGCTCGCCCACCCACAAAAATACATAGGTCCGCCCCTGTTTATTAGGCTTGTTAAACATGACTGGCAGAGACAATACGAGAGAAACAAACAAGAGTTGTGGAAACATTAGCGACATGTTTCGTTTGTTCTTATTTCGTTTCTATTAACCATACCTTAGTTTGATTCATGCTAATTTAACTTGTTTAGTAAAAGTGGCCAAGTTCGCATTGTTTGGTTGCGATTATATCAAGAAATTGTTGTCAAACAACGTGTGATATTTGCTGTATTTAGATTTATTATTATTATTTTTTAATGGAAAACTAATCTATTCCGAAAAATTTCTATGTCTGCACCTTGTAGGATTTGACCATTCACTTCTTGAATAGAGGGAAAACACCTTACAACAATACCATGTATTATTTTTCTTGTTGTTTTTTTTTTCCTTTTTAATTATCAGGATCATATGTTCAATTTGTGAGGTAATTGGTCACCTTACAAATGATACAAATTGTCCCGTATAGGCTATGGAAGCAATATTGTATCGTATAATGTAGTGTAAGTCTCGTATAGGCCTATAGGTGTAATATAGTACCGTTAGTCCGCACTTAGTTGTTAAGAATTCTAAAGTTCGCACTTGAGCATTGATTCAACATTGTCCGCATTTGAGAACTTTATTCATCCGCATTTACAAATCATTTGATAGTCCGCACTAATGAAATTATCCTCATAGTCCGCATTTGATCTTATTCTTCATTATTGGCCGCATTTACAAGAGAAATTCAAGTTGTCAGTAATTAACAAATCAACATTGGTCCGTATTTGTTGATTTTTTAGAGTGTTTGTCAGTACTTGTGATCTTTGTCCGTATTTGCTGAGTTTGTTGAGTTTTCATCAGTAAGTTTTTGTGTGGAAAGTGTTAACCAAGATGGAAAACAATTTGAACATCGTTGTTCAAAGTATTCGACACAACAACGAAGTCGGAAGCAGTGATAAACCTCCCGTTTTGTTGAATGAGTTACATTATCCTGAATGGAAGATACGGTTTGAAAGGTACATCAAAGCGAAAGATGTAAGAATGTGGTTATGTATGACGCCAGGTCTTGTCGGAGAACCTACTCGCAGTTTGACAATTACTGGTTATATCGCTTTAACTGGTGATCAAAGAAAATACTACGAATGCGAAGAAAAGACAATGTCCTTGATTACGATGTCGTTACCACAATCTATCTTACACACTTTCGATAACAAAAACTCATCAAAGGAATTATGGGACAGTTTGAGCGACAGATACGAAGGAAACGAGCTATTCAAGAAAAGGAGACTCAATCGACTGAAGACTTAATTCGTAGTCTTTAAAGCTATGAAAGGTGAATCGTTGGATGATCTGGTAAACATATTCTACTATTTGTTGAGTCAATTAGATCGAAGCCAATCGGGATTGTCTACCGAGTTCGAAAAGGTAGAAAAGTTTCTAAATTGTTTACCAAAACAATGGAATATGTTTTCTGCCTTAATCAAGGAGAGTGCTCAATATGAGGAACTCACTCTTGATCAAGCAATCCAGAAGATGAAAGGTTACACATGGACCTTAGATGATCAAGACTCTGATTTCAAGAAGTTGCAAGATCCGGCTTTGTATCGTGCATAGCAAATTGAAAAGGGAAGTAATTCAGGTGTTGCTTTTATTTCAGAAACTTCTCAAGGAGATCCTACAAATCATAGTGCCTTTGTTGTTGGTAGCAATAGTGGAAGTGCCATTGGTGGAACTTTTATATCTCATGGAACATCATCATCAAGTGCTTGGCCAAGTGAACCAAGCTTGAATGTTCCTAAAATCGACTTACACTGTCTTAAGCTCATAGAAGAAAATATGGCACTTCTTGCATCGTTCATGACGGCATTTGAGAATTTTGCACTTGAAAAATTAGTTGAACCATTGACTCTCGATGAAGATCTTGTTCAAATCGATCAAAATGAATTGAAAGAGCTCGATTTGCAATTAAGTCTGGCGTTACTGGTGAGAAGAGAAAAGAAATTTCTTCAGCGAATGGGAAAGAGTTTCATTGGTGGTAACACAAAGACACGAATGGGAATTGACATGACAAAAGTCAATTGCTACAAATGTGGCATCTATGGTCATTATGCAAGAGATTGTCAAAAACCAAAGAATAGAGAAGGCAGCAATGGTCAAGGAAGCTCAGAAAGATCCAACAACAACAGTCCAGCCCCATCCAATACAACTTCTACCACTTCAACAACAACCTCATCTGATAACCTTACTCCTAGCGTAATAACAGATTGTTCAACCCCTTCAAGCTGTTAGTGAGCCACACGACTGGGGGATTGTAATGGAAGAAACAACTACTGCTATTGTTTCACAAGCATTTATTGCTGAGATCGTTGAAGAGGGGTTTGGAGATTTGTTTGAAGAGGTGAATGTGGAAGAGTTGACTGTGGGGGCGGAAGCTCTAAGTGAAAATATGGAAATGGATAAAATCAATGAAGCTAAGGAAGACAGAAGAAGAGAGAATGAGGAAGAAGAAAGAAGAAAGAGAGAAGAAAAGAAAGATGAAAAGAAAGATGAAAATGATCAGTTTAAATTCAAGATCTCAACCGAAGAAGTGCAGCGCTTTGCTGTTGAAGAAATGGCAAAGATGAAAGCAGGAAAAGCAGAAAGCTCGAATCAAGCTTTCATGGCTAACATCAAGGTACAATCTAAACCTGCTGATAAAAGATGTGCTATATAGACTTTGTTGCTAAGTGTGACATATACGCACACCATAATAGCAATTTGATTACTGATCGGGAGAAATCTATAGAGTTAATTATCGCGCTTTTGAATGCCGACAAAGAACATAGAAGTCAGGTGATTGCCTTAAAAAGGACATCTCTGAGTTTGGGAGACAACTTGCTCAAGCGACGATTAAGAATCAAGATTTAAAAGCTGAACTTGAAACTTGTCAAAACACAGTTTTAGAAAAGAACAAGATAATTTTAGACAAAGATAACTTGATTCTTGAACTGCAGCGAAAACTTGAGAAATTCAAAAATTCGTCAGATGTGACGAATTTTTGCATAAACAATCTTCGTCTCAAAAATTCAGAAGATGAGATGTTAGGTATTGGTTACAAGAAGGTTCCCCTTTCTACTAACCACAACTATACATCGACACCTTCTATTGATCCAGAAATTGCAGATTTCATTCTGACTGCTCCATTGACTGTTGATCCTTTGAGTGAGGAAGAATTTGTATCCGAGTCTGAATTCGAATCGGAATCGAAATCAGAACAAAAGAGTGCGAGTGATGCTAAAACAAACGAAATTGATTTAAGCAAAATTGAAAATTTGATAGACTCAAAGATTTTGGAAGCTTTAAATCAAGTTCAAAATGTTCAAAAGCCAAAGCCTAAAAACAAAGGTAAAACGAATGTTAAAAACATTTCAAAAACCAACTTTGTGAAAGACGAAAGTTTTAACAAAGAAGGTGAAAGGATTGAAAAAGGTTCAAATTCTGACTTTGTGAAACAAAAGGCAAAAGGCTCAAATGAAGCATTCTCGTCCTCGAACAGTCAATGTGAGGATGATCAACAAGAAAATAAAGAAAAGACTGATAAATGACGATGCTACAAATGTCGTTTGAAAGGACATTTAGCTGCAAATTGTCCAAACGACAATGGAAAGAGTCGTGTTGATCTTGATCTTGATAAACCTTTTGTCACCAAATCAAAAAATGAACCTAAAAAGAATGAAAAGAAAAATGGTAAACCACAAAAGGGAGAAAAACCTAAGATTGTAAAACAAGAAAGCAAACATGTTTCTAAACCAAAGGTTAAGAATAAAAAACAAAAGGATCTGGAAACCGATTCATCAGATGATGATAGCCGTCGTGGTTCAGATCGTGGATCGGAAAGTTCATCAGCAAAACATGAAAGTCGTCAGAAAACCCCTACTCGATGACTAACTCATGTAACTTTCTGACCACAAGAACAAGATCAACAATCTGGAGGTTCTTACAACCACAATGTTAGACCTCATACTTAAAATCGTTACGTTGATAACCGAAACGTTTCACCGCCCAGATTTCAGGGTCTAAGACAACATTCGGGATACCAACAACGACATGCTTTTTATGATAATGAGCAACCAAGATTTGAAAGAAGTTTTAGACCTCAACATAGTCAAAACTTCGGATAACAAAACTCTGGTAATCATTTTAGTGGAAATTCTGGGTACAATAACCGTCCTCAAACTCCGCACAACCCTCGATTTGCGGATGGACATTCTAACAATTACCGAGGTGTAAATGTTAGAAACAACAATGAAGATGGTTATTTCAAGGAATTTTTGTTTATTGATGAATTTGGACTACCCAAGAACGTCACGGCTTGGGTCCCCCACTCTAACTAATTTCCTGTTTGAGAATACAGGAACAACTGAAGAAGGCAATCTATATTTGGTATATCGATAGTGGTTGTTCCAGGCATATGACGGGAAACAAAGAATTGTTATCAAATTTGAAATCTATTCGAGGTGGTTATGTTAACTTTGCGGGTGAAAAGAGTGGTTACATCACGGATGAAGGTTCTGTTTCAAACGGCAAGATCACCTTGCACAAGGTGAACTTTGTTGAAGAACTGAAGCACAACTTGTTGTCAGTATCTCAGATCTCTGATAACAAGTATACAATGCATTTCACGGATAAGGCTTGCTTCATTCTTAAGCCGGGATTTGTAGTTCCTTAAGATTGTATCGTGATGAGAGCTCTATGAGTGAACAACACCTATGTGATGGACATGCATGCAGTTGTGAACTCCTCTGGTCCGGCGACGTGTTTACTTTCTAAGGCAATAGAAGATCAATCTTTCCTATGTCATCGAAGGATGGGCCATGTGCATTTACGCAAAATGAATCACTTGATAAAAAACAACTTGGTGTTGGATGTTCCTTTACATAGTTTTATCATGCATAGTAAATGTGAATTATGTGAGAAAGGGAACATCAAACGTAAACCTCATAAGCTTAAACACATAAACTCTATCCAACAACCACTAAAGCTGCTTCACATGGATTTGTTTGGTCCGATCCATGTAACCAGCATTGGAGGTATGTCTTACTGTTTGGTTATCACAAATGATTTTTCAAGATATTCGTGGGTTTTTTTTCTTAAAATCAAAAAATTAAACTTTCGGGACTTTGAAATATTTATTTAAGCAATTAGAGAAATATTACTCATTTCCCATCAAAAGAATCAGAAGTGATAACGGAACTGAATTTAAAAATCGAAATATGGATGAGTTATGTCGTGTTATGGGTATTGTTCATTAGTTTAGCGCTCTTTATGTTCCTCAACAGAATGTAGTTGCTGAAAGGAAGAATAGGACCCTTATCGAGGCTGCAAGAACCCTTCTCTCAGAATCCAAATTGTCCATGTTCTTTTGGGCCAAAGCTGTAAACACCGCATGCTATATGCTGAATCGCGTACTTACAGTGAAACGGGAAGATAAAACTTGTTTTGAACTTCTTGAAAAAAGAAACTAAATTTGATAGTTTTCCAGCCTTTTGGGATTAAGTATGTTATCCGACGGATATCGGATACTCCAATGTTTGGGGAGATCGGAGAAATTGGTTTCTTCCTAGGTTACGATCTAGGCTCTCCAAACAAACGAGTATACAATGTCAAGAAACGGATGGTGGAAGTAGTCTTTGATATAACTCCTTTGAGTTACGATCCTCCACCATCTGAGTTCGGTCCAAAAACTGGTTATGAATATGACAAGTTGTTTAATTCCTTTGTTTTACCTGATCTAACAGATGATGAGACTGAACTAGTGTACTCACACTTGATCAACAAAGATGAAGTGGATGCAGGTTGGCGTACCAGCATTCTAACAAATGTCTCTTCAAATGGTGATTCAGGAGTAAACGTTGCCAACACGTCAAATGTAAATGATGTCGGGGCTACTCAAACCTCCAATGCTGCAGATTCAAGCGATTCCGACGATGACATTGAAGCTGCTCAAAATACAGTTGGTGATCTTTATGTTGATTTTTCAACATATCCAAATGTTGGTACAACGTCTGGAAATGTTCAAGCATCTTGTAATGCAACTGCTGAGGGGGAGATCCAGTCAAATTTGGGAACAAATCTGCAAGTTCCAGCTGTTCCTGTCACTCGAACAAATAGGAATCATCCTATTGATAATGTTATCGAAGATCCGCGTGGAGGAATAATGACTCGAAGCAGAAGTCTTAATGATATGCAGTGTTTGTTCACAGAAATCAAAGAGAAAAAGATCTACTGTTTGAGTCTGCACGAGTACTTTATTTCGCAGATAGAGCCGAAAAACTACCACATTGTCACACCCCAACCGATGGCGGAAACATCGGGGCATGACACTGAGCGAAACAGATTGTCCAAGAGAATCCACAACAACTATTAATGACAATATATTAATCGTTAACGTCCCATACCATCAACATATAAAGTAAAAATAGTTATTACATATATTCTTCCCAAAGACAAATAGACTGTTCTGACAACTCAGATTTTATTCGCGGGTTTCTAGACCACCTAACTTGATTCATCACAGCAAACATAGCATCCTAAACACCTGTCACATACGTTAAAATAAAGTCAATACATAGAGTGTAAAGGTGAGTACACAAGTTTATTAGCATATAGTATAGTGAAAGCGTTTATGCATAACCAGCATGTAACACGTAGAAATGTGAATCAAGTAGGCTATCGACAATGAAGTATGCAACCGACATGACTGCGAGTTGTAGAATGCGCAACACATTATCACCACTGTGATCATGTGAAGTAATACCCTTAACAACCCATGTCCACGACAGGTGCTGAGTCCAAACTATAGTACTATCGTTGCTAAGGTGTCAGGCAAACAATCACTGTGTAAACATAACATATAAGCATTCATCGAGTCACGTGTAACATGCGAGAGAGGTTTGCGTTAAAAGTGTTTGCGTTGTGTGTTCGATGTGTTTTGATATAGAAAACGTATGTAACACCCAATGTGCGTTAAAAGAAAATGGGTTCGAGTATACTCACAGTATGTGTTTAATAAATAAACACAGCCTTGGATTGAAGGGAGCACTTTGGAGATTAGCCTGAGCATAGAACGATAGTGTAAGCATTGAACAACGTGTAACAGAGTAAAGTGTCGAATGGTGAGTCGATCGGATGATCATCCGGACGGATGACCATTCGGTCGGCTGATCATTCGAGTGAGATGCGAGTGTTTGTAAAAAAATTTTGAAACTTTGAAGTTTTCGTTGTAGCATTTTGGAAAATGTGAAGTATCTCTAGATGTCAAGTCATCCGGTCGGATGGTCATCCGGACGGATGGCCATTCGATCGGATGGCTATTCGTTGGAAGGCTGATATTCTTTGAATTTTTGCAAAATTATTTAAGTGTTAAGAGTTGTAAAAAGGGCAAGTCACCCGGTCGAATAGTCATTCGATCGGATGGTCATCCGATCTGATGGCTATTCGATTGGTGATCTGATGTTTTGAAAATTTTGTAAAATCTTCCAAGTTAAAAAGTTTGAGTTTTAACGGAGACGGCGTGACGACGCGTCAAACAATGGAAACCGTACCAAGTCCAGCTCAGTCGATCGGATGGGAACCACCCCACTCGATCAGACTCAACTGTTCATGATGGAGTTTCATGTTCATCCCGTGAATCGGTCGTCTTCTTCGGTGGAAATCCGTTCTCAGACCGGTTCTCAACTAGAGTATGAGTAGAGAGCCTGACTAAGTCTAGATCCCATCGGTTTTGAGTGAAAAAGTGAAGAAAGTTGGAGAAAAGTATGAAATCGTTTGAGAATGTTGATAACTTGTTGAGATTTGTGTAAAATAATGTAGAAACCCTTTAGATCTGGACAAATCTTGATGAGATGATGTCACACTTCAGTGTTCATAAGAAACCGAGATGACGTCACCTTAAGACAGCCCAAATCAGGTGATTTCATGGTGGAAATGTGTGATTTCAGTGGAGGAGATGGTGGAGATGTGTGTAATGAAGATGGAAGTACAAGATTTAGGAAGAAAACTTACGGAAATCGCTTGGAATCGAGTGAAATGTGCTTGAGAATGAGCTAAGAGCGTGCTGGTCAGATAGGGCTGTCACATCAGTGAACAGTGATGTGACATGCGAGTATTTATAGGGTGAGAAGAGTTAAGGCGGTGCAGGTGAGTGCGAGGGTTGGATGGCCAGTCGATCGGATGGCCATCCGATCGGATGGTCATCCTGACAGATGGCCATTAGATCGAAAGGTCATTCGATCAGACGGCTTGTGCGAGTTGGTTTTCCGACTTTTGTTTGCGTTGCGTTTAAGCGAGTTCCGAGTGAGCGTTGCGATAGTATTAGCAAGTAGTTACACAAATAACATAACACATAAAAAGCATCAAAGTAAATCCGCGTTTCAAGTTGCGATGAGATTGCGATGCGATAGCATTACGATTGCGTTTGCGAATAACATCCCAAACATATATAAGGCACACACAAGTAAAGCAAAAAATAACATACACATAGAACAATACCAGTAGCTGCGTTTCGAGTTTGCGATGCGTTGTGATAGCGTGAAGTAAAATATCGTTTAGTTGTGATTTCTGCGTTTATCGCATTGTTACTTCACTTATTAGTAAATCATAGTTTAAAATATCATTTAGAATTGTTAACCAATATATCGTTTATCGAATCTCGGGTGTACAAAGCAATAATTAAGCAAGAAGAGACAGATCTGAATAAGATCTTGACTTTGACTTTGACTTATACTTTGACTTGGAAAGTCGGGTTGTTACACACATGGTGCTGAAAGACAACTCGTGGTGTGAAGCGATGAAGGAGGAGTTGGCTCAGTTTGAAAAGCTAAAGGTTGGAACTTGGTAGATCTTCCTAAGGGCGAGCACGCGATCAACATGAAATGGGTTTTTAAATGTAAAAAGGACGATAAGGGCGTAGTCTTCAGGAATAAAGCTCGTTTGGTGGTGCAAGGGTTCAATCAGGAAGAAGGGATCGATTACACGAAAGTTTATGCGCCAGTGGCACGACTTGAAGCAATTCGTTTGTTCCTAGCCTTTGCTGCTCACATGCGTATTAAAGTGTCGCAACCCCCGACCCCTGCCCCGGGAGGCGGGCGGCTGCGGCACGCAGATTTGGTAGTATCAGTGTTTATTAATTTGGCAGCGGAAATTTCATCAGGACCGTAGTTAGGAAATAGTTTATCAGAGTAAAACACCACATTTTTATAATAATAAATACGTGGGAAAACCCCAATTTTCCATTACAACATGTTTATAGGGATAAACCCTAATTTATTGAAATAAAACTTCTTCTTTATTTAGGTAACTTTTATAGCCACTTTCCAAGCCTTCAGTGCTCTCCAACTGGGTTCTATTTGGCTTTCACATTTTGTTACCTGAAACACATTTAAAAATATTTTATCAGCAAGAAATACTGGCGAGTGAATCCCAGTTTAATCAAAACAAGTTTTATCATTTTACAGCATTGAGGGCAACCTGCAATTACATTTGTTTACTTCTACTTTAATTACCACCCACGGTACTGTCAATCCTGACTTGTGGTAATGTTACTACTCACAGTGTAGTAACAAGTTATGTATACAAAACCCCAACATACCGACGATAATTGTAGATTTACAAATACTCAGTCACTATGAATTGTAATTAAAATAATTGAGGTTTTGTAAAAACAGCTTACAAAAAGAGGAATTACTCACAAAAAGGATTTACAAAAGGAATGATTAACTCACATTGCTTTTAGGTACTTCCTTGTAACTTCTTGGTTATAATCTATTAAATTTAAACAATGCACACGTGTTAGTATAATAACCCAATTTACATTAGCTATACCCTCCCCGAGACAGAACTCCAACGACTGAGTCAGGCAGAGCCTTGACATGCGTTACGAAGCTCAAGATCAATCGGGCAGCATAACTAATACGTAACCGGGGGTTATGATACTTACATCGAGGCAGAGCTTCGCTTTTTTAGTGGGTATTATGCCCGAGTATTACTTCTATTAATTCAGAAATTGAGAGAGATTGCGAGAAAATGAACGATTGAAAATGAAGCCTGAGCCCCTCATTTATAAGCTGATCGGCCACTCTCTCGCGGCCCGCGAGAGAGAAGGCTTTGGCCTTCGCGGCTCGCGACTAGGGTAGAGTAGGGCGTAGCTTTGTCGAGTCAACGTTTCTAGACCTGCCACGTGTCGACACGTGGCGGCCTGGGTATCCGGCATACAATCGAGCCTCGCGGCCCGCGAGAGACCAAACTAAGGGGTGTCGCGCCACGCGAGCGACCCCTAAATATTGTTTTGTTTGATTTTTGTAAAAACAAAGGTATTTTGGGGCCGTTTTTCGTATACGGGGTGTATGTTAGGACATATATGTGACAATTGTCAAATTTGCATGTATCCGTACAATGATTAGACAATGATTATGACTTAATGACTGTGCTGATTTACAATTAATGACTTGAATTGCTTTCTGATTATTGTTAACATACATACATGTGCATCACATATTGCATAATGTTATATCATTATTGCATGTAACATTTATTGGTTCAAATGATGCACGAAACAAAGATAGCACAGTTATCAGATAAATCAGAAAAATGTTGACGGAGTTCAGTACATAGACAGACATGGTATTGAGACAGAGAATGAGCCAGAAACCAAGAGTTACACTAGTATAGTGTGTAGGAAAGTAAGGATCATAAAACTGCCTTCCTAGTGATAGTTTAAGAGCAGGAAAGTGCCTGAAACTCACTTAAATTGCTGAATTCAGCAAAAATCAGCTTTTAAACAACTTAATATCATGCAGAAATATGGTTAAAGTGTCCAGAATGCTTTCCTAAGTATCGGGAATCAAAAATGTCACAAAAGGTAACATAAAGCACACTAAACCGCATAGTTTAGCACCTTAACGAACCGGTAACCAACCGAACAACCGGACAATACCCGAAACACCAAATTTTCACTAGAAGCATTGTTTTAACATTTCCAAGCTAGTTATGGTCCCCAAACATCATAACACACTATATAACATACTAATAACTAAACACCCTAACTATAACATTAGATTTCAACTATATAATCTAACTACCATTTACACCCTAATCTAGACCCCCCCACCTATTCACGGCCAACATACATGGCCCACTAGTGATTTTATTTTATTATTTTAATAGATCATGTATACAACTTTACTAAACATATAAACCACTAGACAAACTTGTGTTGATGGATTATAAGTAAAACTCAAAGTTCATAACTCATCATTCTCACAACTCACAAACACTTGAAACTCTCTCTTCCCCTCTCCCTCAGTTACGGCCGAGAACACACCAAGCACCACCACCTTCATCTTTCAATTTTCATCCAATCTCTAAGCATATAAAGGTGTAAGAAGCAATACAAGGAAACTAGGAACTCTTGGAAGTTGAATGACCTCTCATACAAGCTTTTAACCACCTCATCTTCATCTTGTGATCATCCCTAGCCTTGAGCTAGTAGTAAGATCATATACACTCCATTTTACAGCTTGTTTAGTTGGTTAAAGAATGATACAAGTTGATAATCATGAAGAACACTATGAATCAAGAACTTAAATCATGAACATAAGCTTAAAAATCATAAGAATACAAGTTGTTTTGGTGTTGTTATGCTACTTGATTGTTGATTGCTTATGTTGATGATGTTAAACATCGTATGACCTTGCTAGATGGTGATTAAATACATAATCTAGCAAGATGAGAGGATGATTATGTTAAAGATCAAGAGATCATCCTTATGTTACAACATGAACTTGAAAGATTTAGTGTTTTTCTTGAAGTATGATGATCAAAGTATGATGTGAGTCTTGTAAACATATGATTTCAAGAATAATTTTTCAAGAAACTAAGTTAAAAATACAAGATTTATATAAACTTGGTTTTTAAAGAAACTAACCACATTTTTAGTGGTTAATCAAGTGTAGGATCATGTGTTTAACAAGAAAAACTCAAGAAGAAATATTTTTAGAAAAATGATTTACAAGTTTTAAACATCTATCTTCTTCAATAATGATGTTTTTAAATAAACAACCACACTTTAAAGGGTAACCAAGCTTACTAAACATACTAGTAAGTTACTACAAATTTTTGTAAAGTTCATGAAGTAGTGATTATGGCATGATTTTGGCAAATTGGTAAGTGTAGTTTGATTTGTTGATGATTGTGATGATTTATAAAAGAAAATGATATGCTTTGAAAACATGGAAACCTCCATTTTTAAGGGGAAACTATGGCAAAATTGTTCTAGAAATTAAACACCTAGAAAAATATTTTTAAACAAATATTTACAAGTATATTTTAAACCATGAATTTTCATATAAAATTTGCCATAATTTTTGTTACAAAAATTATAAATATTGAAGGTTGGTTTTTGATAATAAAAGTGACTAAATATGTATTTAGGAGAATATATATTTAGATGTCACCATGTGTGTGATTATTTGTATATTATGTGTATTAGTTATATTATTTTAGAACTTGAAATAATATAACTCACCAAAATACCAAGAAATTACAATCCAAAATATTACCAAAATTCCAAGAATATAAATATATAATTTATACCCAAAATATTGGAGAAACCGAACAAGGAATATAACTTATAAAAATATTCCGGAAATAAATTCATAAGTATATTTTGGTAATTAGTATTTTGGACACCAAGAGAACAAAAATATGATTTTTACAATTATTACAAAGATATAACATATTTTTGACAAGAAGAAAATATATTATTTTTGGTAAATAAAAAAATATATATTTTTCTTGAAATTATTAGAAGGTGTCTTAGTAGATCCAGCAAAGATTGAGGCCGTATTAAAGTGGGTTCCTCCGAAAAACCCAACCGAAGTAAGGAGTTTTCTAGGCCATGCCGGCTATTATAGAAGGTTTATTCAAGATTTTTCAAACATTGCATTACCAATGACTAAACTGACGAGGAAGGAAGGAAAGTTCGTGTGGGATAAAGAACAAGAAGAAGCTTTTCAAGTGTTAAAAGAGAAATTATCGAGTTCCCCGGTGTTAACGTTACCCGATGGAACGGAAGATTTGGTTGTCTATTCAGACGCGTCACATAAAGGCTTGGGGTTTGTTTTAATGCAAAAGGGAAAGGTTATCGCGTATGCTTCAAGACAACTGAGACCACATGAAGTAAACTACCCGACCCATGACCTAGAATTGGCAGCGGTGGTTTTCGCCTTAAAAGTTTGGAGGCATTACCTGTATGGGGTAAAATGCACGATCTACTCGGATCATAAGAGCCTCAAATATTTCTTCGAACAGAAAGATTTGAATATGAGACAACAAAGATGGTTGGAACTGATTAAAGATTATGACTGTGATATTTTATATCACCCGGGAAAAGCAAACGTCGTAGCTGATGCGTTGAGTCGAAAAGAATATCCACACCTGTAACATCCGTCAAAAATCGGACCTCCGAAATCCGACCTTTTTTTTGTTAAATCGGATCCTATTGGTACTAAGTGAAAATGTGTATTTTAGTATTATATTACATATATGTATAAATATAACATATTGCGTACAAATTTAATTAATATAACTAATGGGAACTATAATATGAGGGATTTTTCCTTAGTTTATGTCATTTATTGATTTGTTTATTTATTTGTTAAATTAATTAAATTAATTAATATTGTATAAATACTTAAAAGAAAAAAAATACTACTAATTACATTATAAATAAACTTGGTTAAGATTGGTTAACTAGTAGAAAGAAAAATTGACCAAGTTAGCCTATATGTAGTTATTAAAGTCAAGGGACTGCTTGTGCAATCATTGAAACTTGTTAAAAGTTTAAAACAATAAAATAGGGCAATACCCGAACCCGGGTCACCCGGTTCAGCAAACAACACGCGCACCATTCCACCAATGTATCGACATCGATTGAAGTAGTAACACTTAATGCTTACACTTAATGCTTACACATTCATTAACCCTGGGCTTATAGCTCAGTGGTTATGGAAATGAGGGAAGACTCCGGACCGAAAGGTCTCGAGTTCGATTCCTGATCCACCCGGGTTTTACCGGCTTTGCATTGTCGTGCCCTCGGGCGGGTGCAGGGTCGGGTTTTCCCCGGAACTGGTGGCATGGTGGGCTAGGGGCTCCGTGCGTGCAGGTTGGGCTGCCGCGGGCTACCTTTCGGCCAATGGGTGCCGCGTACGGAGTACCCGGCGATTCTTATGTTGGACGTTCAAAAAAAAAAAAAAAAAACAGGAATGCCAACAATCTTGTTTCCTTCCTTTATCATCCTGAACTTTTGGTTTGAGCTCTATATGTGCGTTTCCATCTCTATCACAAACCGAAACCTTGACATGTATTGTAGCATTCATACAAAACAATCACCATTCATTTTCCAAACTTATGAGGCATGTAAACTCTATAAAACTGAAGCCTTCATACTGTTCTACACCCTTTCACCATCCACAACCTGTTTCAGACACTCGAACCCTCTCAGTTCAGATAACACCACGCCGGAAAGAGTCCCCGACGTACCGGAGATATACGGGGATTGACGGAAGTCGTTTCGCCTTGTTTCGGAGTTTACCGGAGCCGCCCGAAGTTCGCGACGGTACCACGTCATTCCTTGTTTCGGTATAATTCTTGTTCCGTTGGTTTTCGTTCAAGTCACCAGTTGATACACATCTTAATCTAATGTTCAAACATCTGAAAATTTTGCGTTTCATAACAAACAGTACGTATAGTTATTTTAACATCGAAGACGAAGCCGATGCCGGAACTCATACTGTCGCCAGAGAAACATCAAGCGTTCACGTCCGTCGTCCACTCTTGTTCGATATACGTTCCTCAGAACTCACACACACTCTGTTTTCGATAACCCGTCTGCCGGAGTTCTGCTGGAACATCGGAACAGCTGGAGATCGGAGAACAAACTGGAAATCCACAAACTTTGTTCGGTACATCTACTTTATCGATTCATTATATTTTCGTATTAATTTTTATCGTATTAACTGTGATGAACACATTATGAAATAAGTGAGTTGTTGCTTGTTGACTTGGTGTTCGGCTGAGTTAATATCAAAAGGAAGAAGATAACACCTCAATGATGCTAAATCAAATAAAAGCCCAAATACACCACATTTCGTTTAACACAGATTAGTGGTGGGAACAGTTACTTTGTATATTAAAGAACTTTATAAATAACAATTTATAATTCTTAATAAGTTATAAATTCCAATTAATTAAAGATGTAATTAATTTATGTAAACAATTAACTTTAGAAATTATATCTAACTTATAAATTATAAATATTAAATTAGATCGTTTACGTGTGGTATTTAATCATCTAGGTTAACTGTTTCATCCACTCGGAATCCCTTGTCCTTATCTTTACTCGTGCGTTATCTTCAAAGAATCGCAAACGCAACCACTTGTGATCTCGATACTACACCAACTTTCCTCGCGGTTTAAGTGTACTTCCTACGCAAAACTGTGAGTACACTCGACCCATTTACTTTTAAAACCACTTTTGGGTTGTAACATGTTACCTTACAAAAATTACACTTACACACACACTTAACATGCTTTATGAACTCAATCCGTTAAACATGCTACTTGTTATGCTTGATAATACATGCTTTATACTATGTTATACCCTCGCTTAACAAATATAGCGCTATAGGAGTAGCACACCACCCGACGGGGGTTTGTTAGGTCATTATACTATACGGTCTCGTCACTTATGTGGCGAGGGATGCTAAATACTAGTGGACACTTTGGGTTAAAACGTAATGTTATGCATGCTAGTTACCTCGTATACAAATTGCCATGTGGATTCGAGTAAAATGCTTTATACTTATGCTATACTATTTAAACCTTGTGTACTCGCCTTTGCTTTTGCATTGAACTTTATTTTAACATGTTACAGGTTGATGATGATGATGCTATGAAATGAAGTAGCATTGATGCCTAGATACACACATAGACGTTTAGGTTTAAATGTTGTATCAATTTTGATTATGTTGTTATGTATTTCTTTTGAACTTGTTGTTATTTGAATTTCCTTGTATTGTTGACAATTTAGTTTATGAAATGAAATCGATTTATTAAATATTGACGCAAATAGTGTTTTGAAGTCTCTAGCAATCTTCACACTTCGTCTCATCCCGATGTTTCCGCCATTGGTTGGAGTGTGACAACACTCGATTCATGTAAAATCTATGAAGATGACAGTTACGCCTCACCTCCTTGAAATGATAAGAGATACTCAAATAAAAGCATTAGAGGCAGGGGATCCAAAGAAAGAAAGAACGGAGGGGATAGCAGAGAAATTTGAAGAAAACTCGAACGGGCTTAAAACGAGATTTGGTCGGATCTGGATACCAAGGTTTTGCGAGGTCAAGACAGTGCTACTTGAAGAAGCTCATAAGTCACGGTATTCCATTCACCCTGGGGCTACAAAAATGTACTGTGACCTGAAGACAAACTATTGGTGGCCCGGTATGAAACGCGATATCGCTAAGTATGTCGCGAAATGTCTGACGTGCTCTCAAGTGAAGGCGGAACATCAGAAACCCTATGGAGAGTTACAACCCTTGGAAATTCCAGTATGGAAGTGGGAGGAGTTAACAATGGATTTGGTGACTAAGCTACCTAGAACGAAAAAGGGGCATGATACGATATGGGTAATCGTGGACCGACTCACGAAGAGTGCACACTTTTTACCAATTCGAGAGGTCTACTCCTCAGAAAAGATGGCGGAAGTGTATGTGAATGAAATAATATCTCGACACGGGGTGCCTGTGTCAATAGTTTCAGATCAGGATACAAGATTTACCTCTCGTTATTGGCTGAAGTTCCATGAAAGTATGGGCACGAAACTGCACATAAGTACCGCCTACCACCCGCAGACTGACGGTCAATCGGAAAGAATGATTCAGACGCTTATTGATATGTTAAGAGCATGTGCGTTAGATTTTGGGGGAAATTGGGAAGACCATTTACCACTAGTGGAATTTTCTTACAATAATAGTTATCATAGTGGTCTCAAAATGGCACCTTATGAACTGTTATATGCAAGAAAATGTAGGACTCCCGTATGTTGGGGAGAAGTAGGACAAAGGGAGCTCGCGCCTAACGAATTGATAGCAATGACCAACGAAAAAATTGATCTAATTAGAGCTCGACTAAAGGCGGCTCAGGATAGGCAAAAGGCATATGCGGATAAGAGAAAGCGTCCTATCGAATTTCAAGTAGGAGACTATGTTCTATTAAAAGTATCCCCATGGAAAGGTATAATCCGTTTTCGTAAACGGGGTAAATTGGGGCCTCGTTATATTGGGCCATTTAAGATCTTGGCTCGAGTGGGGAAAGTGGCGTATCGTCTAGAATTACCGTCTTCATTAGATGGGATCCATAACACTTTCCATTTATCACAATTACGAAAGTGCCTTGCGGATGAATCGGCGATCGTACCTCTTGACGACATTGAAGTAGATAAGAGTTTGAACTATGTCGAAAGACCCATAGCCATTAAAGATTTTAAGGTAAAGAATCTTCGCAATAAGGCCATTAGACAAGTTCTAGTACAATGGCAACACCGAAAGGGGTCGGAACTTACATGGGAATCGGAAGATGAAATGCGGAAGCATTACCCTTCTTTATTCGGTACGTAAATGTTGATTTAGTATGTGTTCAAGTTTCGGGGACGAAACTTTTTCTAAGAGGGGTAGACTTGTAACGCCCCAAAAATATATAATCTATTATTGTCTTTAAAATAGTTTATGAAATGAAGTTTTGGGCTAAAATAAATAAACGTTAGGACCCGAGGGACTAAACTTGAAAAATTAAAAAGAAAGACTAGATAAATAAAACAACATACACACTAGACACTTCTAGTGTGTGCGTGAAGTTATCCAGGAGAGGAGACAAGGGCACCAAAAACCCTAGTTCACTAATTCCATCAATTGGAAGGTGATTTCAAGCCCGAACGATTGTAGGAACACGAATTCTTGGTCACCAAGGTGTGAGTAACAAAGTGGTAAGTTGAATTTCTTGAAATCATGAACTTTAGGAAATGGGTTTCTACCCATTTATGAGTAATGTTGTGATATATACATATAGAAGTTAAGATTATGAACTAGAACTCGATTAGTGTTCGGTTTTTTTTGTGATTTAACTTGTCGTGATGGATGGAACATAGATGAATGATGTAGGATGAGAGAATCTCATTAACTTGCTTGATTTGTTATGAACTTAAAGATTAGTATGTGAAGATACTTGTAATTAAATGTCCTATAAATACGAAACCAGCCAAGTGTTCGATAAAATGCCTAAAAGAACAAATACCAAGATGTTGTATGATAAAAGTGTGTAAAAGAATGAAATGATATTTAGTCGGGCTAAATGAATGCATGTGTTTATGTAGGCGTAAAAGAAGAAGGTTCAAGCGCTAGGAGGTCGGGCAGCTCACAGGATCGAGGTATGTTGTTTTATGCATACAAGCCTTACTTTCTAATTATCATGGTTATATTAGAACTGTAATTATGATGATTCGTAGGCGATGTGTAATTGATAACTTAACCCACCACAAACGGGTCGTAAGAAGTGATGATTTATGAATGAAGTTATGTTATGGTCGGTTGGTTTTAAACTAACCGTATTTTGGAAGGTTATGTAAGAATGAAAGGAGATAGGTAAATCCGTTCTGAATGGATTTGGGATGTTGTTTAAGTTGCTTTATGTCTAATCCGAAGTCAACGGATTATCGAACGCTATGCACTATCTCGTTTGGAGATAGTAAATAAGTACCCGTTAAATGGGTAAAGGAAAGTGAGATGGTGATATGGTTAGGAGATGAAGTGAATGAAAGTTAATTGTTTATTTTAAATTATAGTTGTAAGAACTGACTAGTTGAATTGGATTGTGATGTAGGTAAATCTGCTACTTAGGTGGCGTGGCGAGCTTGGAGGCGAACACCAACTTGTATGCTATGCGCTTCCGAACTAGACGCCCTTTTTGAACAATATTTTGTTAAACTTGTAATTAAAGAAACACGCCTTTTGTTGGGTAAACTATGGTTTTAGAAACTTAGTCGTTTGTAATTAGTAACTTTAAACTTGTGTTCCGACAGGGTAGTTCAGATTGACACATGTGACCAGTCTAGGGAAGGTGTTGATTTCGAACTAACTTCAAGGACATTTTGGTAAAATGTAAATATTATGTTTCTAGTTGCAAACTTTGAAGTTTCCATGTGTTTTGGTCATTTTGTTAATAAGGGCGTAACAAATTTGATCCTTCATCATATGGAATTAAAATCCAACATCCGGATTAACAAAATTTAAGACTTCTAAGTGTTTGGTTTATTACCCTTTTTACCGAATTTTGACCCGTTAAGGGCATTTAATCACTTTTACGCATAATTCACACTCATTAATTTCTAGCCTCTTATTTCCACATTATTTATCAAATGATCTTCCATCACAACTATATTTGTGATGGGTTTAATGTGGCGATCTATATAATCCGAGTTTTACCCCTCGGATTATCATTTTACGGCAAAGACTCATATAGAGTCTTTTGACCAAGGATTTACATCTTACGCTTTTATACTTATTCTAAGTATTGACTCGATTATAAAACTCATTTTCAAACGACTTCTAAGGATCGTTTGCCTAATTACGCTTACAAGGGTGTTTTGGTCATTTTAACCTTTCTTTTACGACGCAGGGTTTGCTTAAGCCATGCACGCCCAAAATCTCATTTTTAACCAAATCTTGTTTTCAAAACACTCTGTATATAATTTAAATCCTTCGGTTTACCTTTTAAGGTAACCCAATGTCTCTTTCACTTTGTCATATCCTCATAGAACTCCAAATTCTAAATGATGAGTTGATCTCTTATACATACCTGGCTCGGATCAACTTATTAACCCGTTTCAATACCTTGCCTTAGTGGTCGGTAAGTAATAGCAATGTAAACATCCGTGTGCTATATATTCCTAAAATCATACAACTCGACAAACCATTAGTCAATATTATCAAAGGGTGATAATTTCTTACGCTATAAAGTGTCTTTCACAAACTAACGGTTATTGTCAACAAGTGACCAAAACACCGTTTTTCCTTTATTATTTGCATTGGTTTACCTTGTAAGGTAATCATAAAAAAATTGTTATCTTTTAACCATTTCATGATTAAATAACCGTATTAGCTCTCTTTTAACCATTAAACATGGTTTATAAACATTGTCTTTTGTTCCGAACCGCACATGTCGTGTCGGAACATCATAATTCAAACAAGGCTTTACATTCATCATGATCTATAAAACCAATAGGTATTACATAAAAAGGTGTAAGCTTTACTTACCTCTCATCCAAATACGCTTTTCTGTCATTCTTGACCCGTTTGACCCGCTTCCTTCCCAAGCTTCCACCTTGCTTGTCAAGCGTCAAACTAACATCATAATTCATAAGACGGTTACATTAATCATTTTCACATACGACTATTCCATCTTACGAATCCTATGTCGAAACTACTATTCGACTTCATCATTGGTTAGTTTAACTTTCCAAAAGTTAACTACCTTTGATCACATGATATGCATAATTAAGTTCAATCACTCATTTAGGCATTTTAACAAACACCTAGTGGGCATAAATTTTATACTATTAACAATCAAGTTCATGACTAACTATTTAGCCAAGATTAAAGGTCATTTTCAAGTTTGTTACATCTAGCATGCTTAACAACACCTAGATTCATTTCATAAGGATTAATAACACTCGTTGCATGATTAAGATTCCAATGTTTTTCATCATCCTACAAAACCCACTTAACACCTAAATGGGTGATTCTCAATTTCACATGCATGAACATCAATGCATCAAATTATTGATTAGGGTTCATTCCTAACCCTGAATTTATCATAATTTCATTCAAACATCAATCAATCAAGTTCAGATTTTGATTTCACAAGTTTATCAAGAATTTTAGATGAAACCAAATTGTGAATTTTGACATACCTTGTGATCCCTTCACTGAGGTGATCACTAATTTGTGCTTGAATTTCGATTTGGGTTTGATTTGCCCTTCCAATTTCTTGATTTTGTGCTTGTTAGGGTTTTTGAGCTCAAGAGTTCTTGGCTCTTGTGGATATCGTGACCAGAACACACACTTTAAGTGTGTGTTTTGGTGTTTAACTTTTGTTTTAATAAAACAAGTTTCCCACTTGGCAATATTAGTCCCTCATGTTTTATTTTGATCAAATGAAGCTATAACTCACCATTAGTCACTTAATCACATGCTACTAACTAGGTTAATTATTCCTAGTTACTTTAACGGGTTCGGGAAGTTATAACCCGTTATGTTTTATGTCCTGTTAATTTGGACTTTTTATATACTTTGTTTTCTCAAAGTATTTATTTTCCTTTTTAATTAATATTAGGTTTATTTATTTACGTCCTAAAATTTAACGGGTTAAATTTTACCACTAACGGTATTTTACCCGTTCATCACTATTAACGAGGTTTGATTACTAAACCCGTTTTCGGGGTGTTACAAGTCTACCCCCCTTAAAGAGGTTTCGTCCCCGAAACCTTATTTACGTGGCTCATTTATTTAGATTAAATGAACTTAGTTTCATTTTCAGGGCATTAATTCATTCTTTTCGATCTAACGTTTTCATTTATACTGACGCGTACGTCTTTCATGTGTAGGGCCTCGCGGGCCGTTACTTTCTGCTTATATCTTTTATCTTTATCAATCGAGGTGTCACTTGACCACTTAGTCTCATCGGTCTGTTAACAGGTTTATCCCGCGCTTGTTTTATATTAATAAGCGCTTTGTATTTTTCATGACATTTTCTTAACTTTGAATAGTTTTACCGGCTAAACTAATTAGTTGCCGTACTTCATTTCCCAACACTTGGGTATACCATATTGCCATTTCCGGCCTTATGCGTATTTTCTGATTTTCATATCTCGTAACTCACGTTACGACTTGATTGTATTCTATATCACTTTTTGTGACGTATTACAATTTAAATAATTGTGAATTCTTTTGTCATTTTTGCCAGTTTGAATTTTTTAGTGAAGTTCTTCACTTTTGTCAACTAGACCTTTCACAATCTTTTCGCTTTTAACCCATTTAATTAACTTAGCGAAACCCATCGCTTTTATACGAACTTTATCTCTCGGTATTGTTTTACGCGGGAAGTTACAATCAGTTTCCTTGTTTTATACAATTGACCCATAGGTTCTTTCACTTAGCCTCGTAGGCTATTACTTCAGATTTTCACCTTTTTGACCTTATTAAGGTGAGACCCCAACAATTCTTTTCTTTCTATTTGTGACCCGAAGGTCTTTTTGGTCCCATAGACCTTAGCGTCGTTTATAATATCATAGGTTATGATAATCCCGTAGATCATCTTTTATTCAAGTCTTTATTCAAAGGTATATACATTTATATATGTATATGGCGTTAAGGCACCCTTTTTATGTTCAAGGTCATTTATTTTCGCCTTTGAATTTCCTTTGACCTTGACCGTAGTCTAAGGCTATATTTGTTTTTCTTTCAAACAAATTTTCTGACTTTATGACTTCTCACGTCATTTATGCATCGGTTCATCTTATGCTCACTATTATCCAGTTTACATATATTCGTATTTGATTATGTCCCATTTCCGGGCTCATTATTCTTTTGCTTTTAATGTTACCGTTATCCCGCTTGCGCTTACTCATGCCATCCGTCATTATATTATATTCAAACTCGTTTGACTTATTCATGTGAAATTTAATCATTTATGGATGTCAAACTTCACTCTTTGTTCGACCCATTCGACTTTAAAATAGTTGAACATAATTTATCAAAATTTCTATTCACATCATCTTGTCGTCTTTTAGTCATGACTCAAAACCAGAGTCTTTTAACTTTCCATTCGAGTTCCCTTTTCTCGGCATACGCATATGGTTAAATCCCTTACCCATTAACCGAGCGTTTTACCGAAGTCGTTATTATTGCAACCTTCCCGGTGTGCATTAAGACTTCGCTTCACTTTTATATTCCTACTTTGTCCTCAAGTTTGACGTTTTACAAAAACGGCCCGTTAAGAGACATATTTGCATTCTCCGGGTTCGAGTGTAAGTACACCCCTTCCCATTGCATATCTTAATCATTCTACGTTAATCTTTGTCCCTTCTGTTAGGCCCTAAAGTGTGAGACTGACGCATCAAATTAACACAACGGGTTATGGTTACGAGCTGGGCTTTACTGGGTTAGTTATATTAGGTTTTGGACCTTTATAGGTCACTTGGGCCAAGCTTTAGGCCATGTGGGCCAAGCAGGCCCAAGGGGAGCCCATGTAGGGAAGTGGGCTTGAGTTAGTATAAAAACAAGTTTCTAACTTGTTTTTAGGTTTGAACCTCTTGGAACCTCCAAGGTACAAAATTCCTAGAGAGATAGAGTGGGAGGCGTTTTGGTTGTGAAAACTCTTGTACTAGACGATTTTGCTTTGATAGTAATAGAATCGTGTGCAAGTGTTGAAAGTGATTCGGTGTGTTCTTCGTATTCGGTTCGTATTTTCATATTTTTCGATTTATTCTTGAATAACATCAAGTTTGGATTCCGCTCAAACTTGGTGTTGTTTGATATCATTGAAAGATCCGGTTAACGGGACTTACAAGTGGTATCAGAGCCTTTAGAACCTGTTCTAGGCTCGGTTTGATATCAAATATTCAAGATTTTGAATTTTTTGTCGAAAATCATCAAGAACATTCTTCGCGTTCTTCATTGTGTTCATCCATATTTTATAAAAAATCAGTTTATTTTGGTATTTTGATTTTGAAAAGGGCTGTTAAAAGATTAACGTAATCTTTTTATTTTTTTTTAAATATCTTGTTTTTAAAAATTCCCAAAGTTTTCGGTGGAGAGTTGTTGAGTTATTGAAACTTTCCATATGTTTTGATAACATACAACTCATCCTTATTCATCATTATCTCAATAATCTGTTTCGAGTCTGCATCTTCATCGCATCATTGCTGCAAGTATCCAACATTATCACTGTTGAGTCGCAACCACTTCCATCATTTCGAGTTCTCGACATAGATTCTCGACTCAATTAATTGTTCCAAGTTCTCGAGTCGCAACTACTGTCTCGACTCACAACAGCTCACGGTTTCGAGTCACGGTCTCGAGTCATCTTCTTCCGAGTGGTCTCGACTCATCACCTCACGGTCTCGACTCATTCATCTCAAAGGTCTCGACTCCAGTTAATTGGTCTCGAGTAGCAACTAGCAACCAAATCCAGTCGAAACCACAGTCTCGAGTCATCAACTTCATCCACGGTCTCGAGTTGCAAGCTTCACCGTCTCGAGTCCCAATCACGGTTTCGACTTCACATTTTTCAAACGGTCTCGACTCTTCACGGTTTCAAGGTCTCGAGTCGCAACAATTGTTTCGACTGAGGTCTCGAGTCATTCATTTTCGAGTCGCAAGCACGGTTTCAAGTTACGGTTTTGACTCCACCGCTGTCGTCATTTTATTACCACCTGCAACTCCATTGATCTCCGTTCACAACCATCCATCATCTCCAATCTTTGTCACCGGAAATCTCCATCATAACCATCCCCCGATAACAGATTGTGTCGCTTCCATCATCTCTGGTCGTCGTCGTTTACCACCTCACCACCGGCCATCATATCTCCGGCAACCACCTCCGTCCATCTCATCTCCGTGATTCTCCCACCGCCGGTCATCTCTTTCATCATCGTAATCGTATCTTCTCAACTGTTTCACCGTTTACCAGGTTTCCGACGTCCATCACTCCATCATATCCGGTCACCTATAACCATCACAGAACACTACCACCGAATTGCTATTGTTTTCATTGAGTTATTGGTGTTGAAATAACAAAGGAGAGACAAAAAGTGACAGGTTGAGGTGTCGGGAAAGATAGAAATTAAGAAGATAAATAGTTTGGTGACGGTTTAGTGTGTCGGGAAACATATTTGGAACTTTAACTGAAAGTCACGTTTTTTTTAGGTTTTAATTATATTAATAATAATTGATTAATCGTTTAGTAATAATTACCTAATCATTAGTTATTTATAATAATAATAATAAGTATTCTTTTATAATAATAATAACTATTAGTATACTTTTATCAACTAAAAAAAAAGGAGTTTGTTTGGTGTGACAAGTTTTGACAGGTTTGGATGCGCGGTATAGGAAGCTGGTTCGAGCATTTTTCAAAGGGGTTTGAGTTAGCGAGTACACAGGTTCTCGCTTTGGGCTTGTGTTGAGAAAATAGTTAAAAGATCACATTTTTGGGGGATCACTTCTTAAAAATGTCTTCTAAGAGAGATGTGCTTGAGCAGGAACTCCAAGGATTCAGATACTCATATGGTGAATCTATAGAAGCACTTACAGGCCGGTTTGCTGAACTGCTCTCTAAAATGGAGAAGGCAGAGATGGTGGTGTCTACTCGCATGAGCAACAGAAAGCTTATGGATGCTATAAAAGGGATTCTAGATCAGGAGAACTGTAGTTGGTTTAGAAATGCTAATCAGATAATATTGACAACCGACTGCTACAAAATGAAGTCAGATGAGCTGATCTCATTCATCAAATCATATGACAATGCTGACAAGCAGTCTACTCAAGGCAACACATCTGATGAAGTTTGCTCATCCATTTATGCTGATTCATCACAAAATTCAGCATTCATGTTTCACAAACCCGTGGCTCAAGAAATCACTAGAGAAGAAATACTTTCTGTTTTCTACACTCCTGAGTGTAGAGAAAGGGTTGAAGCTTATAGAATACACAACGCTGAGCTAATTCAAGACTATCAAGATATTAAAAATAAAAACTTTACTTTATCGAAAAATGAAAAACTTTATAAAGAAAAAATTGAGGCTCAGCGAAAAGACATCATCAAACTCAAAGATGATGTAAGTGTAAAAACAACCCAACTCTTATATGTTCAGGAGAAATTATGCATTTTGACTAAAGAACTGGAAGATATCAGAGATAGATATCAAATAAATGAACTCAATATTAAGAAATTTGATTCTTCCAGCAAACTAGTTAAGAATTTGTGTGATCAACAGCTTGCATATAAGAAAAAGAAAGGGTGTGGATTGGGTTACAATCAGGCTCCTCCTCCTTACAATGACAATTACACATACTTACCCATGACCGAGGAGGAATTGATGAATGAGGACAAGATGGCTTACGGTCCAAAAATTGACAAGTCATCATTCAACAGCAACTCTGTTGATAATAAATGACCAACTCCTTCAATGAACTTTATTTCTAAAGGCACTTTTGATTCTAATGCTTCGTCTACATGTGCAGATGAAGTAGTTGAAGTAAAGGATGAAAATGTCGTTGGAGATGAACAAGCATCAAATTCTCATGTGTGTGACACTTTTGGCTCGTTTTTTCACTCTATGCTTAATTTCAAGCCTGATGGTTTGGGCGAAAACGTTGATGCTTGTGTAACAGAGACTGAAACGGCAAATGAAACGAATGAGTCAGCTGAACCATCTGATTCCAAATGTGAATCATCGGAAGCAGTTGATTCTGATAAATTGGAATCAGTTGAGTCTAGTGGATTCAGCTCAAAGGCGTCATGTGCAGAACCGTCTTGTGCTGAAAATTCGTCTAATGTTTCAGCTAAAGTTTTTGCTGAAGTTTCTGGTGTTTCATCTGATAAACCAGAAGTCTCGGATCCTAACAAAGCTGATGAAGTGAAAACTGACGTGAACAAGGCTCAAAGTACGCAAGCTGAAAAATCTGAGCCTTCTGTTAGTAATGAAAAGGTTCAGATAAAGCAACAAGAGCCAAAGCGAGCAGGTAAAGGACGCGGAAATAAGAAGCCTAAACATCACAGACGATCAGGCTCTCCACAGTACTCAACGGGCAGCAATAGTCCTCAAAAGACCCGTGACGTGAAAAATGCTTTTGTTAAGCCAGTCAGAAATGACAAATGTGAGAAATATGCATTTGACTGTGCTAACAAAGCTTTCGGAAAGACTGGTGAGATTTCTGAACAAGACTTGCAGTCTAAACAAAACAAGAAGAATCAAAAGAAATCTCCACAACAGAAGGCCCCAGCAAACGACAAGTACAGGCATCCAAATTCATCCTCGTTTGCAAGAAATGTGCATGGAAAACAAGCACAAAAAGGACCAGTTCATCCTTTAGGGCCTGCAAGAGCTACACAAGATGATCAGAATGCCTTCTACGTGAAGAGACAAACATGCTTCAATTGCGGCATTGCTGGTCACATTGCTCGGAACTACACAAATCATCCCCATGAACCGTATTATGCTCAAAATCAAAGGGTTACACCTAAGGATAACTACCATTCTAAGCCAATGAAGGTTTCATCACCTAAGGCAATGAAGAATGTGAATCCCAAGGTTAAACCTTCTGATGGGGATTGGAACGCTGCTAAAAACAAACGCAAGGCTGTTCAAGAACAAAAACGTTTTTCTAAAACTAACAAGCCTGAATTAGCTAAAGTTGATCAACCGAAGGCAACAAACACGTTTGTTAAACCGAAACAGATTTGGAAACCCAAATCCAAAGCAGAAATGTCTCCAATCCTTGAAACCAAAGGGGACCTATGTTTAAAAGAAGTGTCTTATTTTGATGCTTCAGGAAATCCGAGGACCACGATGGCCTGGGTACCCATGTCTTACTAATCCCCTTACTTTTCAGGAACAACTAAGGAGGAGCTATTAACAATCTCTGGAATGTTGATAGCGGTTGTTCTAGAGATAAAACGGGTAACATTTCACTATTGCAAAAAGTTCAAATTTTTTTACAGATGATATGTTTTCTTTGGAGGAGATATGGGAAGTAAGATAAGATCAGCAAAAGGTACCGTTTAAATTCATTACTTTGATTTGAATATTGATTAGTCTTCAATCTGATGACAGAACGGTTAAGCAAAAATATTTTTTTTCTTTCTTAGTTTATTATTTTGTATATAAAGTATCCTTTCCCTAGTAAATGGTAAATTTGTGCAAAAATACAAGATTTATGCATAAATTTAGGGGGGGAGAGGAACATATAGATATATATAGAGTTTAGGGGGAGAAAACTCAGAAAAAGAAAAATACAAAAAGAGTTTGCTATATATATATGCATTGTTTTAGGGGGAGAAAATGAGAAAAATACAAAAACATTTGAAAAATGAAAAAGCCAAAAAGAAAAATTGCATTATATGGGAAGTGAAATAAATGTTCGTGTTAAAGGGTTTGACTAACACATGTAAGGTGCCATAGCTGAAAAGACTAGGATCTACTGCGATATGTCGATAGGCTTGACGCTCAAAATGATAAAAGATACTAAGTGATATAAACATAATGAACTATGTACCATGTGGGTAACACACCAACGGCGTATGATTTTATGGTCTTAAATCTTGTGTTGATAGATAGCCAACGTCTGAGGTTTCGGGTCTTTATGTTGTTGAATCATCCGGGGATATCTTGGCTGTCCTTCTGTAAATGAATTTTCACATTATGGTGAAGGGCTGACTCATGTAAGACCAGTATCGAAACAGTTTGACTTTAGCACGATGTGTTGGTAGGCTCTATCCTTAAAGACTGGAAACATTGGCTGTTTCTGTTCAGAACTAAATTAGTACATGACCCCAGGAAAGAAAATCACTTGGAATTAGCTCATTTCTATTTGAATGTCTGTATGTTGTCCCGATACAAACAATTTTGGTCTGACTCTGAAATCTTCTCTGAAAAAGTCGTGTATCTCCTCTGTTTTGCGGAAGCAAAGACCAGGAGGTGCTAGGCAACGTCAGTTTCTGCAGCATCCAGATACATGCTGACCTAGCTGTACGTTGTAGCGCTATAGATCAATTAAACACCCGAAAGAGGCCCTCAAGTGCCCAACAGAAACCCAAGAAACCTATATCAAACTGAGAAAAACTCATTTGATCTGTATATTATACCATCTCTGCTTAATATCTATTCTGTTCTTTTCTCAATCTATTCCCAGTTAAGATTTCAGAGATATGGATTGGACTTGTGAAATATGTGGTAGGGAAGCTACTTGCATGATAGAGTGTGCTGTTTATATCTCTGGGATTTGATTAGTATTTGTTTGGGTGTTCATTGTTAAGAAATCAAAATATGATAAAATTTGTTACAGGCAGTTATATGGAAAAGGTCTAGGGAGATGAGTTTAGGTGGACAAATATACTGGCAATCGTCTAGATCATTCGGTAGTAGATCAGTGTTGATAAGTGAAGTCAAGCCCGAAACCTCGTGATTTGATCCCTGAGCAATTACGTTATTTCCTAGACACAGTCAGGATATCTTAAAAGATCCCAAGAGGACAAAAACCCTAAGGAATAAAATCTCAAAATGAGAAAATTCCCAATGCTCAAAGAGCCAAATTTGTACCAAAAAGGTATTTTTCCTTGCCCTCGTTGGACAAAAACATTGGTCGCTCTACTGTACGAAAGTACTGACCTGCCACCAATGGTCTAACGTTGTAAATCAAAAAGGATGACATCAATATACTCACCTGCTACGATGAATCGTTGTGCTTACCTTGATCGCGGGGGTATGCCTTGGAATGGGACACACGGGTATAATAGTACTAGAAGGGTGCCCGCGCGATGCGGCGGGGGCGACACTTTGGATTGCGGCACTCGTTGCTGGTAGTTTTCTTATTTGTATATGATAACATGATTGTGGTGGATATATGTCATAAGTGTTACACATGGGAGCCTAACACCTATAATGTCTTGCAATGTTCGATCAACTGCCTCTATCGCCTGACGTTTCGTCATCGATGCCTCATCCCATATAATTAACTTGGAGGACCTAATTAGTTGACTTATAATTCCTAAAATTTTGGGACATAGTTTACTATTTATCTTCTAAATATCGTAAATTAGTATTAAATAAATATCGTAAATTAGTATTAAATAATTCCTAAAAATTTGGGATATAGTTTAGTATCTATCTACTAATATCGTAAATTAGTATTAAATAATTCCTAAAATTTTGGAACATAGTTTATCTTCTATCTACTAAATATCAAAGTTTTGTTTTGTTATAAAAATTAATAATAAATAAGTATAGAAAAACTGTTTTAAACATGTAAAGATTCGTTTGTTAATAAAAAATACTAAACAAATGACAAAAGTATATTAGTTCAATCGAGATGTAAATTATAAGTGCAATAAAATAACACAAAACATAAACTTCAAATATAAAATAAACTTTATTATTCATGGGATAGTCTAGATCAAACAAAAACAACTGAAAATGAAAAAAACATAAAAACACTTGATATATTTCATCTAATTTCTCTTCTTTTTTTGATCCGTTTTTCTTGTTTGTGCTCGAATCAGCAGTATCATCTAATTCATCTTCTTTTTCATCGTCCTCAGAATCATCTAAATTTATAACTTCGACCCATTTCCATTCAGAGAGTCTCTTAGATCTTTTCTTTTGATTCTCATACTTCCGATCCTTAAAAAACAAAAAATTAATAAAAAAGTTAAAAAATGATTAAATAAATTTTATAAAAAAAACAAATATTGAATAAAAAAATTTAAAAAAGATTAAATAAATTTTAAAATTACCTCTTTACTAAATTGACGTTGAAGATTAGACTTGTATGGACTGAACATTGCACCATAAGAAATAATTTCAACACTATTATCACCATCATCCTACAATAAAACACCAAATAATAACATAACGAACTTGTTAATATGAAAGATTATAAGCGAAAATATTACTTAAAAACTAACAAAAGCTTGTTCGACAACTGGGGTGTTTAAATTGGTGTGTTGAATCTGAAAAATCAAATAAGTTAGTATTCACATAAAAGTAAATAAAAGAAAACAATTATTCATTATTGCGATATAACAAAACTTATCATAGAACCGACCTTAGATTTTTCAATATCGCATGCTTGTTTTTTCGCATCAAGTGAATTCAAAACTGGCTCCATATTTTAAATCTGTTTAGCAATAGAAATGTATAATTGTGAGTGTTTGCTATGTATTTATAGTAGTCCATTAGGGTTTAGTTTTAGATTGGTCATCCACTTATTTAGGAAGTTTGTTGTGAGTTTTAAGTTTTTAAAATAAGATGCACATATCCTGTTTAGTTTGTTGTGGCATGTTTAATAGGAAGTTTGTTGTGAGTTTTATCTATACTATATTAAACATGTCACAACAAACTGACTCTGTACAAGTAAATTAGGGAATATTTTAGTTTATTAATGTCGTTCAAAACAAAAAACTTGGGTAAAAAACAAATGTTAATGCACGGTAGCTAGGTAATGGTCAAAGCTGGCTTGGGTAAAAAACAAATGTTGGCTTTAATCAATTGTACATTTACGCATCGGCTATTTGTACTTTATGAACGCACGGGGAAACTAAAAAAGACAACTATCGAAACGTTTAAAAAAATGTGCCGATCGTCATGGTACCTTCGGATTTTTTTAAAACATTACGGGTTGTAAGATATCGCAGGAATACATTAAAGAATTAAAGAGGGGGGGGGGGGGAGTGTAACTAATTACCCATAATTATGTTAAATGTCAAGGATTTAAATGTAATAGATTGAGGGACTAAAAAATAATTATGGTTTGAAAGACCACTTTACCCTCATTCTAGGGGTTTATTTATAAATAATGAGGGAAGAAGTTCTTAACTTTTGGGAATCCTTCCCTCATGTATTATAATATAGTATAGATAATATTACCTTAAGCATATCACGAAGTTGAAAAATTGAAAGTTGAGCGTTAAAGTTTAAGTGGACAAACATATTGGCAATCGCATAGACCAGTTTGATTAGGCTCGTACTGAAAAGTGTTCCTTAGTCTACCTGAGAACGAATTTTGATCCCATTGCAATTGCAATTGTATATTATGGCAGTTGTTTATATTTTGAGTTTTTTATTTGTTTTTAATTCTTAAAATTAAAAATTAAAAAATTGAAAAAAATTCAAAAATACAAAAATAGTGTTTTGGTTTTCTTAAAATTAAAAATGTAACCGTTCTTGAAGATTTGACTGATCATCAAAAGTTGAAAGAATTTAAATTGTGAAATCCGAGTATAAGTACTTGGATGTACCTAGTGTTCATATGGTACTCTCCCTGTTGCATAAGAAATGTTTGCTTATGAGTTTGTGAGCATGTGCATAACTTGATTTCAATCAAGAACAGGGATTGATGAATATTGAGATGCTGTTAGTTGCTGAAGAAGCCTGAAGCAGCACTACAACAAGATGTACCTGAGTCAGAAGAACCGGATACGAAACGCCGTCTGACAATGAAAGTGCATTTGAAGAAGTGCCATGAATCTGCTTGAAAGACAAAGATTGAAGAAGAAAAGAGATGCTGAGAATCCTCCTCTCACATTCTTTTTAACAAGATTTTCAAGCAAAGCTGATCGAGATCCTGATATGAAGCTAACCACAAGAGCTTAAGAAAAGAGACCCAGTGCCGAGAGTTCAGAAGTCAAGAACTTCCACAACATCTGCAGCAAAGCGACAACCATAGACTTCGTTGAAGACGTTGCTGAATTCATGCTATGAAGACAATTTGATGGCATCAGTTTAGGGGGAGATTGTTAGGCCCTAAAGTGTGAGACTGACGCATCAAATTAACACAACGGGTTATGGTTACGAGCTGGGCTTTACCGGGTTAGTTATATTAGGTTTTGGACCTTTATAGGTCACTTGGGCCAAGCTTTAGGCCATGTGGGCCAAGCAGGCCCAAGGGGAGCCCATGTAGGGAAGTGGGCTTGAGTTAGTATAAAAACAAGTTTCTAACTTGTTTTTAGGTTTGAACCTCTTGGAACCTCCAAGTTACAAAATTCCTAGAGAGATAGAGTGGGAGGCGTTTTGGTTGTGAAAACTCTTGTACTAGACGATTTTGCTTTGATAGTAATAGAATCGTGTGCAAGTGTTGAAAGTGATTCGGTGTGTTCTTTGTATTCGGTTCGTATTTTCATATTTTTCGATTTATTCTTGAATCACATCAAGTTTGGATTCCGCACAAACTTGGTGTTGTTTGATATCATTGAAAGATCTGGTTAATGGGACTTACACCTTCACTCGGGCTCATCATCCTAATGTAATACGCTTCCGTCACCCGGCTGTGCGTTTACATTATTATCAAATATTTTACTCATTTGATTCATTTGGGTACTTTTTAATTTGTCCCACTCATCCCGTCCTTACTACATCGAATGTAAGCATGTCCGTCATAAAAAGTTCATGGTACCACGTGTTCACTACTTACTTGGCCAGAGTAAGCGATCAACACCTGGTATACACGGCCTTTTTATAATTTTCACATTACACCCTGATGCGTGTGAAGTGTGTATATAAGTTTAAGTATATTTTAAGCCCTTTTACACTTTCTTTAGCCAAGTTTTAAATTTATAAAACACGATATTTACCAACACAAAACACACATACGGGCAAGTGCACCCATCGAGAGCGTAGTATAGTGTTGGTAAGATACCGAGGTCGTCCAAGGACACAAGAGCTTTTAATACCGGTTTATCCTCAACGTCTAATCACATCAAAAGTTTAGAAAAATGTTTTAAACTAAGAAAATAAAAACTAACTAAAATGCTGAAAAATAAAAATAAAAGAAAAACAGATAGACAAGATGAACCACTTGGCTCCGACTCGTGTTTAGTGTAACCTTTGATTATTTCCGCACTTTTGCACTAATTAAGAGATTATCTTTGTTATTGTAGTAGGCCTCTCCTTTGGAGGTGACGTTACCCTCAACCCAGTAGTTTGAGTCAGCAAGGATACAATCCTAAAGGGTCGGATTATTGAAAGATAATTAATTAAGTTATTAATGCAAATTATGGTAGGCCACTCTTTTGAAGGTGACGTTACCCTTGGCTAAGTAGTCTGAGTCAGCAAGGATACAGTCCTAAGTAGCCGGGTTATAGTATTAATAGTAGTTTAACTTATGAGGGGATTAAAGAGTTTGGACCCCCGCCATCCAATACCGTTAAGTATTGAAGGAGGTCCTACTAAATTTGACCCAGGTCCCTTGCAGGATCTCTAAACGCTGAACAACGACAAGACTCTTACCAAACCGTTCCCTTAACCCCCGACCAGGTAGCCAACATACCTCCATATAGAAAGTGGAGATATGAATGGTGAAAATATTTTATTTTATATAGACAGTAAAATAATGCCAAGACACCACGGACAAACGATAAGGAAGAATCACCTTCAACATAAGAAACTAGTTATTAAAGTCATTAATACATAACCAATTAAAAAGTGCGAAAAGATTAAAAATAAAAAGTATTACACTAGACACTTTGTCTTCACCAAGTGATGTAAGAGACTTAGGCAAACATGGCCTTGATTGGCAAGAACTCTTACGATCAATCTTGGATCCCGAGACGACTCACACACTCTATGATGGACAATGGATGATGGTGGTGGATGATGGTGTTATGGTGGTGGTGGGTGGTGGGTGAAGTGTGAGAGAGGTGGTGTGCCAAGGGATGGTTTGAGCTTGAGCCAAGCACTCCTATTTATAGGCTGAACAGAAGCTCGGGCACGGCCACGTGTCCAGTGGGCACGGCCCCGTGTCCACATCCTTCTCTTTCTTCATTTATTTCAGTTTGTCTGTATTAGTTGACCACGCCCCCGTGTCCGCTGAGCACGACCCCGTGTGCAGAAGCATATCTGTACTATGAAGATATGCCTGGATTCTGCGAATCTTATAGTTGACCACGGCCCCGTGCCCGCTGAGCACGGCCTCGTGGTGGGCAATAGAAGCTTCTACCACTTTGTCTTTTCTGCTGACACTTGGGCACGCCCCCGTACTGGCTGAGCACGGGGCGTGTTCAGTCTTCTGTCTTCTTGTTTTGCTTGGGAAGATGCTGTCGTGGGGTCGGGCATGTCTCGTTTGTTCCTTTCCTTGTATTTATGTTAGATTTTGCTGTCTTTTTGCTTCTTTTGTTAATTTGAGCTCATTTAATCCTGAAAATACAAAAGGAAGACAAAAGCACACTTTTTCCAACATTAGTACTAAATAAGGGTTAGTTTTATGCCACAATTGATGTAATTTATATGTTGCATTTTGCACACATCAAATACCCCCACACTTGAATCTTTGCTTGTCCTCAAGCAAAACTCTTTATAATGTGGCTTTACACTCCCAAATGGAATGGGTAGAAGAGAAAGTTTTTGGGCTTGTCACAGAGTGTCGGGATTTCCAAGATTCTTTATTTAGTTTTATTTTTATTTATTTACAATCCTATTCGTCATGATTTATTTAAAACTTTTCATAAGATAAATTACTTATTAGGGCATTACATGCCTCTTTAAAATTTTATTTATATACAAGTTCACATACCTCACGGGGGATCACTCAACACTCGGCCGAAGATGTATTTTAGTGAATCACTCGAGAGCGGCATGGAACTTACTCCTACCATAAGTTTGCAAAGCAATCAATCCTCCTCCTTTTTAACTATATACCTTTGTAAATATCAAGAGGAGTTTTTCGGTGAAGTGTTAGGCTTGGGTACTTAAAGGTAGGTGGTTGGGTTAGTGGTTAGTAGAAAGGGCGAAAAATGTAACAAGCGTCGGTTTTCGTAAGACTTTTTATTTTTGTAACTTTTATTTTGATGAAGCTATTATTCAAACAAAGTTATTTTTGATGAACTTGTTTGTTTAATTTTTTTTTCTTTTGCTTCATCAACAACACTAATTTTTTTTTTGAAAAGTCATACGAAGAACCGAGCTAGTTACTAAAACAAATGGTTAAAAATAAAAAAAAAGGTTTTGGTGGGTGAAAAGGTGTTTGGTTTGGGTAATGAAATGAAAAGGTTTAGGCTCAAAGGGGCTAACCAGGGGGATTTTGGGTAGGTGGTAAAAAAAAAAAAAATAATGGTGTAGAAATAAAAAGGGGTAGTCCTAATGCCTCCATCATTTACTTACTTGGGTTTAAGTTGGTAAGGACCGGGAATGTATCGTCATGGCAAGTTCTAGAGTCGTAAGAACCAAGCGGCTATTCACACAAGAAACGAAAAATGAGCATTTAATTTAAAGGTATATATTTGTATGCTCAATAAAGGCTCAAAACTCACTTTTGTAGGAATGAGTTTTTATATGATCAAGTATATATAATCAATTTTTAACTAAGTTTGCCATGCCTTTTCATAATTTTCTTATGTTGGTTCTTTTTATCACGACGCTATCGGTTGTAAATTTATAAAAATATAACCTTTTTAGAACTTTGAAATTCCCAAGTTAAACCTAGACAAGTAAAAAAATGAAAAATTTTTGAAAAAATTTGGGGTGATTAGCGGTTCCAATAGAGTTTTGTGTAAGGCTTGTATTTAGGACTTGCAAGATTCAAGGTTTTAGTATCCCCCCACACTTAAATTACACATTGTCCTCAATGTGTCCCAAAAAAATAAGTTTTTAGGTTGATTGAATGTGTAAAAAAGGTGAAAAAGCAAAAAAATTGTGTTACTGGGCGCTGAACACGGCCCCGTGTTGTCCAGGCACGGCCCCGTGTTCAAGTGCCAGTAACAAAATTAAATCAAGAGAAACAGAAGCCTGGACACGGGGGCGTTTTGGGTGAGCACGGCCCGTGTCCAGTTTACCTGAACTGGGTATTTCTGCAGACTGTGCAGCACGGGGCCGTGTTGGGCGGACATTGCCCGTGCCGAACTTACTGTTAACAAATAAAATTGTCGGATGGTTCAAGCTTCCCTTGTATCCTTTGCTATCCCGAGTGTGTTTTATTCATTTCAACACCATCCAAACACCAAATTAACTAAAATCATCATTCATTAAGTCATAGAGAGAATTACATAATAGTCCTAAAATTAAAATATTAGATAGTTAGGTCAAAGAAACACAAGAAATCTAAACCAAGAAGTTCTAGCCTACTACTTATTCTATTAGCAAAATTTCTGAAAAGGTAAATCCTTCGGTTAAATGTGGCTTGAAAAACTCCTTTCTCCGGTCATGGGTTCCTCACACGTCGGCGAGCCATTCTTCTATCCCCCTAGGGAGAAGAAAAGCGGGCTCATTGGCATTGGTTTGAGGAGGTGCAACTTCCACCGGAACTTCTTGTAAATCTTCAAGAGGAGGTTCCGCTGGAATGTCGTCCCAACCGGTAGGGTTGTGGATTCCAAGTGCAAGGTTCCAATCCTCTTGAGGGAGGATTGGTTCCATGGGAGGTGTTACAAGAATGTTTAACCTCTGGTGCAAGAGGTTTATTTCTTGAAAACTGTTTTCCAACCCCACCGAAAGATAATTTATACGGTCTATTAGGACCTCCTCTACCGAAGTCATCTCGTCAAGGGCTTCACGTAATGCCATCACGTATCTTACGAGAGTTGCTTCAATTGATGGCCTCCTTTCCCTTCGACTGTTTCTGGAGTGCGCAGAAGAGGTTCCACTGTTTTGGCTAGACATTCTACGAAAACAAACCAGAAATAGTTCATTTTAATGAAACAGTACCACGGACACGGCCCCGTGCTCAATGAGCACGGCCCCGTGTTCAACTTTCTGCAGTTTTTTAGAACAAGGAATCTTGGAGTTTCAAATTATTTTCCCAACTTATGAATCATTTTTGAACAGAAATAACTTAAAACAATGTTGTGCAACTTATTTTTAACAAGATTCCTTGAACAAAAATTCAACACACATCACAATAAAGCTTGAAATCAAGCTTTAATGGAGGTGTTGTTGCAAGAAAGATGAAAAAGAAGGTAATGGATAAAAGAGGAAAGGACAAGATGTTTGTTAGAACCTTCTTTTAGAACATACCTAGGATGGTAAGTTAGAAAATCCTTTCAAATCTCTATCCCTGGATGGTCCAAATGTGCAGGGTTCTTGGCTGCATTTATAGAAAACGACAACATGCTGGACACGGCCCCGTGTCGGCTGAACACGGCCCCGTGTGCAGGAAAGATCTTGACACGTTTTGTCCGTATTCTGACAGAAGTCAGTAGGGAATCTTTTGGTGGACACGGGGGCGTGTTGACCTGGGCACGGCCCCGTGTCGGAGGGCTGTTTATGAAGTTTGTCTATTTTTAAGGAACTTTTCCGGATCGGGCGGTTCCTTACTGGATGGAACAACCCCAAAGTGCCTAAGATACCTTAGTTGATCTAGATTAAGACGAGAACGCAAGAGGTTGTCGGTGAGGGTGATTCCTATGCTATATCTAGGTGGACAAGTCCAACCCTTTCCCGGACTCTCGTTAAAGAAGGTGTATGCCAAATCGCTCAGGTCTATGTATGCATCGAATGAAGTCGATGGGGAGTCCTTCACGGCACAATCGACACAGGGACGACTATCGCTCAAGTCCTCACTAGAGTTAGAAGTATCGTCGGAAACAACGAAGTTGTTTGAATGCGATTCCAACACTTCTTCTTGGTTATCATCTTGAAATAAATTATTGAAATCTATCCTAAATTCTTTTAACCAATTAAGAATTAGATCTTCTAATTGAAATAGTTCATCAAGAAGCATTTCTCCTAGAAAATCTGGTTGGGAGCATTCGAGGGAGAGATAGGGATTATTTTTACTTTCGCCCCTCTTAAGGATACAAGGAAATGATGGGTCTATATAGTGGGGCTTATAATTTAGAAAATAACATTCTAATTCCTTATGGTTACCACCACATAATTGACACCACGTCCCATAAGAGTGCTGAAAGTAAAAAGTATCAGTATCACTCATGTTTGTGTCAGAAATTACCAACCGTCGGGATCTTACGGTTCTGTTTTCAGTAACTGAATCTTGCGCACGGGGCGTGTTGAGTGGGCACGGCCCCGTGTTCAGCTTACTGTCTGACTTAAAACAGGATTGCCAGTTCCAATGATTGGGCACGGGGTGTGTTCAGCGGGCACGGCCCGTGCTGAGTTCTGCAGAAGCTGAAAAAACTAAGAAAAATCCTAAAAAAAATGAAAAATAAGAAAAAACGATTAGGCCGCTGATTCCTAACTTTCTTAAAATCCTTGTGTCCCCGGCAACGGCGCCAAAAACTTGATGCGTGTGAAGTGTGTATATAAGTTTAAGTATATTTTAAGCCCTTTTACACTTTCTTTAGCCAAGTTTTAAATTTATAAAACACGATATTTACTAACACTAAACACACATATGGGCAAGTGCACCCATCGTGAGCGTAGTATAGTGTTGGTAAGATACCGAGGTCGTCCAAGGACACAAGAGCTTTTAATACCGGTTTATCCTCAACGTCTAATCACATCAAAAGTTTAGAAAAATGTTTTAAACTAAGAAAATAAAAACTAACTAAAATGCTGAAAAATAAAAATAAAAGAAAAACAGATAGACAAGATGAATCACTTGGCTCCGACTCGTGTTTAGTGTAACCTTTGATTATTTCCGCACTTTTGCACTAATTAAGAGATTATCTTAGTTATTGTAGTAGTCCCCTCTTTTGGAGGTGACGTTACCCTCAACCCAGTAGTTTGAGTCAGCAAGGATACAATCCTAAAGGGTCGGATTATTGAAAGATAATTAATTAAGTTATTAATGCAAATTATGGTAGGCCCCTCTTTTGAAGGTGACGTTACCCTCGGCTAAGTAGTCTGAGTCAGCAAGGATACAGTCCTAAGTAGCCGGGTTATAGTATTAATAGTAGTTTAACTTATGAGGGGATCAAAGAGTTTGGACCCCCGCCATCCAATACCGTTAAGTATTGAAGGAGGTCCTACTAAATTCGACCCAGGTCCCTTGCAGGATCTCTAAACGCTGAACAACGGCAAGACTCTTACCAAACCGTTCCCTTAACCCCCGACCAGGTAGCCAACATACCTCCATATAGACCGTGGAGATATGAATGGTGAAAATCTTTTATTTTATATAGACAGTAAAATAATGCCAAGACACCACGGACAAACGATAAGGAAGAATCACCTCCAACATAAGAAACTAGTTATTAAAGTCATTAATACATAACCAATTAAAAAGTGCGAAAATATTAAAAATAAAAAGTATTACACTAGACACTTTGTCTTCACCAAGTGATCTACGAGACTTAGGCAAACATGGCCTTGATTGTCAAGAACTCTTACGATCAATCTTGGATCCCGAGACGACTCACACACTCTATGATGGACAATGGATGATGGTGTTATGGTGGTGGTGGGTGGTGGGTGAAGTGTGAGAGAGGTGGTGTGCCAAGGGATGGTTTGAGCTTGAGCCAATCACTCCTATTTATAGGCTGAACAGAAGCTCGGGCACGGCCCCGTGTCCAGTGGGCACGGCCCCGTGTCCACATCCTTCTCTTTCTTCATTTATTGCAGTTTGTCTGTATTAGTTGACCACGCCCCCGTGTCCGCTGAGCACGACCCCGTGTGTAGAAGCATATCTGTACTATGAAGATTTGCCTGGATTCTGCGAATCTTATAGTTGACCACGGCCCCGTTCCCGCTGAGCACGGCCCCGTGGTGGGCAATAGAAGCTTCTACCACTTTGTCTTTTCTGCTGACACTTGGGCACGCCCCCATGCTGGCTGAGCACCGGGCGTGTTCAGTCTTCTGTCTTCTTGTTTTGCTTGGGAAGATGCTGTCGTGGGGTCGGGCATGTTACGTTTGTTCCTTTCCTTGTATTTATGTTAGATTTTGCTGTCTTTTTGCTTCTTTTGTTAATTTGAGCTCATTTAATCCTGAAAATACAAAAGGAAGACAAAAGCACACTTTTTCCAACATTAGTACTAAAAAGGGTTAGTTTTATGCCACAATTGATGTAATTTATATGTTGCATTTTGCACACATCAACCCCATGTAAGTAATGCCTCTATTTGTTTCTCTTGGAAACTATATCCTGGATAGGTTTTCTATTCGGGTTTTTTTTTCCAAGTTTTCAATCTATATTTGCAACTTTCAATCTCTACGTATTTGTTACATATTACTATTCACGTAATCATTTGAAATGCGCACCTGGTAAATGCTTGCCCTAACGGGCTTTCCTTGCCATTACTTATTTGCGATTGTTACGCGATTTAGGTCCTTGATGAGTACACTCTTCTTGTCACTCCTCGGACCGTTCCATTATCATATCCGCAATTCATTCATCTCTCGTCATCTTCAGACGCGAGTGTCCTTAAATTAAAACATTAACAAAAGTTAGTAATGTCAACTTCAATAATTGCCCGTATTATAATACTACTTTAATCATTTAATTGGGGTAACGTGTATTACACGATAACCCTATCTGTTGTTTACAACACCTTAACATGCTAACCATTAACATACTTGTACTTACCGGATTTGCGATCAAGCCTCGAACCGAACACTAATCTTTATCAAGAGCGTAAGGTTTAAGTCCAAGAATGGTTTTCCCCACCATATTTGAATCTCTTAAACTAGGGCTCTGATACGTACTTGTAAGACCCTAGTTACTATTTAACGGTTTTACATGTAAATACCAACAATTAGATGTGTAGTTAAGACTACACATACTATAAAATACGGGTTTATTAAAACTTTTACAAATCATAAGTTATTCAACATAACGTGATTGGATTCGTCGTTTAAAATTTGCGACGTGGTTATGTGCGGAAGCAAGTATCTTTATCGTGTTCGGTTCTTCGTTGAGCTTGATCATCTTCCGGCTTCCAAAATGTACCTACATTTCATAAACATGAAATACTTTAGTCATATGGGGTTTAAAACGTGTCTAAATGAGTCCTCCCAACATTAATCTCTTGATCCCAGAAACATGGACTTGAAACTGGCCTCCACCGTAACTTACGGTGGGCACCGTAAGTTACGGTGGCCCTTGTTTTAAAATGCCCCCACCGTAAGACAGTAGGTATCTGGCGTAACGATTTCAGCCCCCACCGTAACTTACGGTGGGCACCGTAAGTTATGGTGGCATTTTTGCCATTTTTGACACGAAAACTTTCGTATCTTTCAATCCGCTTTTCCGTTTGACCTACCATTTCTTCCTACGTGATTGTAATTTGATCATTCATCATATGGAATTAAAATCCAACAACCGGATTAACAAAATTTAAGACTTTTAAGTGTTTGGCTTATTACCCTTTTTACCGAATTTTGACTCGTTAAGGGCATTTAAGCACTTTTACGCATAATTCACACTCATTTATTTCTAGCCTCTTATATCCACATTATTTATCAAATGATCTTCCATCACAACTATATTTGTGATGGGTTTAATGTGGCGATCTATATAATCCGAGTTTTACCCCTCGGATTATCATTTTACGGCAAAGACTCATATAGAGTCTTTTGACCAAGGATTTACATCTTACGCTTTTATACTTATTCTAAGTATTGACTCGATTATAAAACTCGTTTTCAAACGACTTCTAAGGATCGTTTGCCTAATTACGCTTACAAGGGCGTTTTGGTCATTTTAACCTTTCTTTTACGACGCAGGGTTTGCTTAAGCCATGCACGCCCAAAATCTCATTTTTAACCAAATCTTGTTTTCAAAACACTCTGTCTATAATTTAAATCCTTCAGTTTATCTTTTAAGGTAACCCGATGTCTCTTTCACTTTGTCATATCCTCATAGAACACCAAATTCTAAATGATGAGTTGATCTCTTATACATACCTGGCTCGGATCAACTTATTAACCCGTTTCAATACCTTGCCTTAGTGGCCACTAAGTAATAGCAATGTAAACATCCGTGTGCTATATATTCCTAAAATCATACAACTCGACAAACCATTAGTCAATATTATCAAAGGGTGATAATTTCACCTTTTGACCCGTTTGGTCTAAATGATCGTGAATCTTTATAAGATGATATTATTTACCATCTTAACTACATGACTCGTTCCTGTTTACACCATATAGTCGTTTTTCTTATAAATCATTTATTGATTCTTTTGACCCATTATAGCTTACGCTATAAAGTGTCTTTCACAAACTAACGGTTATTATCAACAAGTGACCAAAACACCGTTTTTCCTTTATTATTTGCATTGGTTTACCTTGTAAGGTAATCATAAAAAAATCGTTATCTTTTAACCATTTCATGATTAAATAACCGTATTAGCTCTCTTTTAACCATTAAACATGGTTTATAAACATTGTCTTTTGTTCCGAACCGCACATGTCGTGTCGGAACATCATAATTCAAACAAGGCTTTACATTCATCATGCTCTATAAAACCAATAGGTATTACATAAAAGGGTGTAAGCTTTACTTACCTCGCATCCGAATACGCTTTTCCGTCATTCTTGACCCGTTTGGCCCGCTTCCTTCCCAAGCTTCCACCTTGCTTGCCAAGCGTCAAACTAACATCATAATTCATAAGACGGTTACATTAATCATTTTCACATACGACTATTCCATCTTACGAATCCTATGTCGAAACTACTATTTGACTTCATCATTGGTTAGTTTAACTTTCCAAAAGTTAACTACCTTTGATCACATGATATGCATAATTAAGTTCAATCACTCATTTAGGCATTTTAACAAACACCTAGTGGGCATAAATTTTATATTATTAACAATCAAGTTCATGACTAACTATTTAGCCAAGATTACAGGTCATTTTCAAGTTTGTTACATCTAGCATGCTTAACAACACCTAGATTCATTTCATAAGGATTAATAACACTCGTTGCATGATCAAGATTCCAATGTTTTTCATCATCCTACAAAACCCACTTAACACCTAAATGGGTGATTCTCAATTTCACATGCATGAACATCAATCCATCAAATTATTGATTAGGGTTCATTCCTAACCCTGAATTTATCATAATTTCATTCAAACATCAATCAATCAAGTTCAGATTTCGATTTCACAAGTTTATCAAGAATTTGAGATGAAACCAAATTCTGAATTTTGACATACCTTGTGATCCCTTCACTGAGGTGATCACTAATTTGTGCTTGAATTTCGATTTGGGTTTGATTTGCCCTTCCAATTTCTTGATTTTGTGCTTGTTAGGGTTTTTGAGCTCAAGAGTTCTTGGCTCATATGGATATCTCGACCAGAACACACACTTTAAGTGTGTGTTTTGGTGTTTAACTTTTGTTTTAATAAAACAAGTTTCCCACTTGGCAATATTAGTCCCTCATATTTTATTTTGATCAAATGAAGCTATAACTCACCATTAGTCGCTTAATCACATGCTACTAACTAGGTTAATTATTCCTAGTTACTTTAACGGGTTCGGGAAGTTCTAACCCGTTATGTTTTATGTCCCGTTAATTTGGACTTTTTATATACTTTGTTTTCTCAAAGTATTTATTTTCCTTTTTAATTAATATTAGATTTATTTATTTAAGTCCTAACATTTACCGGGTTAAATTTTACCAATAACGGTATTTTACCCGTTCATCACTATTAACGAGGTTTGATTACTAAACCCATTTTTTGGGTGTTACAAATACACCACCGATACTTGGCAAAATATACAAGTTTAAGATATGAGTATGAATACACCCATCCTTAGGAAATTATACGTGTACAAATACATAATTGTGCCAAGTTAAAAATATATTATTTTAACTAATATTCCAAAATTCGTAAATATAATTTAAGTTAAAATATTTATTATTTTAATAAATAATTATATACTTGGAATAATATTGATGACACAATGAAACGTAACTCAAAGACACTAATTAATACCAAGTCAAGGCACGACCCACCCGTCTAATAAACCGTAGTACGTTGTAGGTAGTCGTGCACACGAGTAGCAGCTTTGGGTTACATTGGATTCAAAACGCAAGATTGTGAGTTCATGTCCCTCTTTTCTTTTAACTGTTTTCAGTTTTATAACTTCGGAGGTGAAGTACATGTTTCAAATGTTTACTAATGGTATGGTTAGCTAAGGAATGAACTGTTAGATCAGGTGAATGGGTAGGCGCACACTTAAGACCATTAATCGTCGTATAAGGACCGAGGGACATGGGTGATAGATCTATTTGGGTGTAGCTAGCCCACACCCATGAGGACCGGGGTTTGGCCCATGAGGTGACTATGTCTTCCAGCCAGAAGCCCGGTACAAAATCTGCTAGGTTTGAGCCTTCCTACGCCGTTGCACACATCTTAATGGCCTTGCAAACCATTAATTGATATGTTTCCTTGTTTGCTTTCATACCGGGATTTACAAATACATACATACTTACAATGATTACAAAGGTTTATTCGTGCACACATACAAAACACATGAACTCGCTCAACTTTTGTTGATGTTTTCAAACTACATGTATTTCAAGAAATTAAATGTGGATCTGGCGGGCGCTGAAGTTTTCAAGGGTTGTTTGAAATAAAAGATGTCATCCGATGTAGAAGGGTTTGGAGTGTGTATCTTATCCTGGATAAGATACATATTTCAAAGCCTAGTTTTTATTAGTGTCTTTTGTCAAGTCCTGTTTGGAACTTAAAACTCTGTTTGTGTTGTATTCGAAGTTTGAAGTCTGTGTTTGGATTTTAAGACAATGTTGTTTGTAATGTTTTAAAACTTATCTATGGATGAACATCTTGGGTTTTATCATATAGTTGTTTGTTATGGTTGAATGCATTGATATTAAGCAAGTCACACATAATCACGCTTCCGCAAAAGTCTGGGTGTGACAGTTTGGTATCAGAGCTTCGATTGTAGCGAACTAGCATTCTTTCTCGAGTCTAGACTACAATCATTAGGGCTCTCACGAAAATATTTTACAACATGTTTTCATTGCATACACAAAACGCCCAGATCCATGGAACAAACATTTTTACAAAAGGAAAGACAAGAAACACGATTGCAAGGTCACATTTGTGGTTTAGTCCAGGGTAGACTAGGAAAGAAAGAAAAGTTTCATGATGGAAAATGTGGGTACATGATTGAGTGATAACTGTCTTAATTGCATACTAAGTGTTAGTGGTTAATGTATGTGCATATGTTATGATTGTTATGTTACAGGCATCATGTCTTCTTCAGAGAGCGGATTATCAGACACTGGTGACCCTATGGCCATCGTCTCAGATGATGAGATTGCACCTGAGCCGGATATACTTACGTCAGACACTGAGAGGGACTCTGACATGCTATCAGATGACGAGGACGACTTCCAGCCGTTTGCATTGCCCGACTTTGGCGATGATTTACCCCTTGTTGATGATATCCCCGACGAGGATCCTTTTGTCGTTCCTGTTCCAGTCCATGATCACCTCATCATTGGCCATCCGATGGTGAGCACATCGTGGCTCCGATCCCCGATCATGTTCCTCTCGTAGTCATTCCACCCGAGGATTGGCCTTTCGACGATTTGTTTAATGATGACATTGATTTGTTTGTTGATGGTCCTGCTGTTGATGCCCAGGGTGATGGAGAGATAGATGAGGATATTATTGATGTCCCACCTCCTAAGATTCCTATTGTTGAGATATCCTCTGATTCCAGTTTGCACTCCGTCTCAGATTCCTTTGAGTCTGTGACATCTTGAGCCCTGCAGGCGACATGACTGCAGCATTACGCTACTGATTTGGACGATGACACTGCTATGTCAGCTGCACCATCTCCTCCACACGACCCCGAGCCGGGTCCTGAGCCAGATCTTGTTTCTGCTGATCAGCCTGATGTTGCACCTGCTGATCCTGAGCCGATACCTGAGCCTGACCATGTACCTTTTGGGTTACCAAACATTGCACCTCTTATCCCTGACCCAGTTCCCGCACCTGTTGATCCCCCAGTTGTTGAGCCATTTATTCCTCCACCCGCACCCGCTAATGTTGCTCCTCTCCCTCCTGTAGAGTCAGATGTCCATCGCACTGATTTGCCTATCGTTTTCTTACAGGACATCCCTGCACCCCATCCAGGGGAAGGTACTTCAGGCCAGCACCCACGTGACGATCCTTTTGCTTCAGCAGCATTTCCTCCGACCTCACAGGCTGCACCATTTGCTCCTTTCACTTCTTCACCGCTTGATGAGCCATTCCGATGGTTCCCACCACACTCTATGCCGATTTCAGATCCCTATCATCCCTCTCATTTTGTTGGCTACACACGGGATGAGTTATTTTTATCACTTCAGCTTCAGTTTGAGATTATGAGTCGTAGAGTTTTGGAGCTTGAGCTGACTCCGCGTCCCCTACCGTGTCCTTGTCAGCCTACTTTTGTTCCCCCATATTCATCACTGTCTCCTTTTGCACATCCATCTGCTCCTCTTACTCCTTTTCCAGATTTTGATGCTCGATTCCTTACTGTCGAGCAGCAGATCAGTTACTTGCTTCGACGTGTCCATGAGCTCGAGGAGGAGCTTGCGCATGTGCGCAGCTTGCTTTTCTTCCCTCCTTCTCCACCTCCTCCATCAGCATAGTTGGTTTTTGGTTTTATGCAGATTGCATTACTTTTGGTGAGAGCACCACTATTGAGCCGAGATTGTGAAGACTTTTGAAGACCACCTTTAACCATGTGATTTTTGTATATTGACAGACTTATTGGACAAGGGTGGTGTGACCCTGTGTCCCTTTTGATGTGACACACCTTGTAAACGATGTAACTGTGGTCGATAATTAATGAAAGCTCAATCGTCATCTTCTCACTAAACACATTGTTGGATTACTAGCTTATGTTGTGATTGTGTTGTTGCATGATTATTTATTATGATGACTGTTTATGTATATACATACGACTTCTAAACAACTATATATTTACTTAACAAATAAGACCTGACCTATCCGATCTTCTTCTTAGAAGATGCCGCCGCGAAGGAACACCGGTAACAACAACCCACTGCCCATGACCGAGGCAGAATTACAGGAACGCATCTCACAGGCAATCGCACAACATGAGGCCCTTCGCTCCAAACACAGTGGAGGCACCTCAGGGAATAACCCACCTAAAGGTAATGTTTAAGTCACTAAAGACACATTACAATACGTTTGGACATTTCCAAGTGCGTTTTGCTAATACTTTCTGTGAATAATGTTGCTTGTGTACAGGCTGTACTTACAAGCAGTTTTTGGACTGCAAGCCTCAGAACTTTGACGGCACTGGCGGTGCCGTAGCTTTTGTGAGATGGGTTGAGAAGACAGATTCTGTGTTGCGGATGAGTAAATGTGCGCCAGAGCATCAAGTCACGTACATTTCTGGACTGTTTCTAGATGGGGCTCTGTCATGGTGGAACCTTCAGGTTCAAACTTTGGGTGAAGCTGCAGCGTATGCTCTGACGTGGGATGAATTGAAAGAGTTGATGCGTAAGAAGTATTGTTCGAGGGCAGAAATTCAGAAGTTGGAAACTGAATTTTGGAATCTGAAAATGGAAGGTCCCAAAGTGGCTGAGTATGTGCAAAGATTCCATGATTTGTCTCGTGTTGTCCCTTATTTGGTAGAACCAGAGTTCAAGCGGGTTGAACGCTTCATCTGGGGATTGGCACCCCAGATACTCAGCATGGTAACTACTTCCAAGCCACCAACAATCACTGAGGCAATCGACTTGAGTGTGGCACTGACTGAAGAAGCGATCAGATTGGGCAAGTTTTCAATCTCTGAGCCAAAGAAGAATGAGACTCATGTGGAGTCGTCTAGAGAAAACAAAAGGAAGTTTTCGAATTTCAAGAAAGGTACCTGTGTGAACAACAGCAATGCCAACAAGCGCAGAGACGCTAACCCACCAGTTGAGGCACAAGTTGGTGCTACAAGTACTGAGAATAGGGGAAAGGGTATATGGGCACCCTGCCTAAGTGCGACGCTTGTCAATTTCATCATGCTGGTCGATGCAGAGTTGGGAAATGTGAAACTTGTGAAAAAGTTGGTCATTCTAAGGAGACATGCTGGCATGGAACCGGTCGTGGAGGACAAGGCGGTAACGGTAATGGTAACCGTGGTGGAAATGGTAATGGGAATAGAAATCAGTGAGGAAACAATAATCAGGGAGGTAATGGAAACCGGAACAAAAATGGAAACTAGACGGGAAATGGACACCACGGAGGAAATAATAACAACAATCAAGGTGTAAATGGGAATGGACGCAGTCAAGGTTGCTTTGGTTGTGGTGATGTAGGGCAGTTTAAGCGGGATTGCCCAAAGAATAACCAAGCTCATGGAAGAGTATTCAACATTGGAGCTAGGGAAGCTCGCCAGGATCCGAACGTAGTCACTGGTACGTTCCCTATCAATCAACACTTTTGCATCTGTGCTATTTGCTTCCGGTGCCTACTATAGCTTCGTATCTCTAGAGTTTAAGAATATACTTGGTTTAGTAGCAAGTAAGTTAGACATCCTATACTCAATAGAACTAGCTAATAGGAAGCTAGAGGAAGCCTACGAGGTGATTAGAGGCTGTGTTATAGAGCTTGGAGAGCGTGAGTTTTCGTTAGACCTTCTGCCAGTGCAATTGGGAAGCTTCGACGTTATAGTTGGGATAGATTGGCTGTCAAGTAATCGAGCTGAGATTGTATACCACGAGAAGATTATCCGTATCCCGATGGCGAATGAAGAGACGATTGTGATACACGGGGAGAAGCAGGATACGCCTCTACGGATTATTAGTTATTTGAAGGCACGGAAGTCTTTGCGTAAAGGATGTGTTGCCTTCTTAGCTCATGTCGTGGACAAAGAGGCCGAAGAACCGAAGCTTGAAGATATCCCTGTGGTAAGGGAATATCCTGAAGTCGTCCCCGAAGACTTGCCAGGATTACCTCCTCAACGACAAGTCGAGTTCCGCATTGACTTGGTTCCAGGCGCCGCGCCTATAGCCAAAGCACCTTATCAACTTGCGCCTTCAGAGATGCAAGAGTTGTCAACGCAGCTTCAGGAGTTGCTAGATAAGGGATTCATAAGGCCAAACTTCTCGCCTTAGGGGAGCTCCAGTACTGTTCGTCAAGAAGAAGGACGGTAGTTTTTGAATGTGTATCGACTACCGAGAGTTGAACAAGCTAACCATCAAGAATCGGTATCCCTTGTCGAGGATTGATGATTTGTTCAACCAACTTCAGGGTTCAAGTTATTATTCCAAGATCGATCTTCGATCAGGTTATCACCAGCTGCGGATTCAAGAAGAGAGTATACCGAAGACTGCGTTCAGAACTCGTTACTGACATTACGAGTTTCTAGTGATGCCGTTTGGGTTGACAAATGCGCCGGCAGTGTTTATGGACTTGATGAATTGGGTTTGCAAGCCATATCTCGATAAATTCATGATCGTATTTATCGATGATATTTTGATTTACTCACGGACGAAAGAAGACCATGAGCAACACCTCAGAGCCATCTTAGAGCTGATTAAGAAGGAGAAACTCTACGCTAAGTTCTCGAAGTGTGAGTTTTGGATATGTGAGGTACAGTTCCTCGGTCACGTGGTAAACAAGGATGGTATTCATGTGGATCCCACCAAGATTGAGGCAATTAAGAATTGGGAAACTCCAAAGACGCCAACCAAGATCCGACAGTTTCTGGGTCTAGCAGGCTACTATCGCAGGTTCATTGAGGATTTCTACAAGATAGCTCAACCGCTGACCTCCCTCACTCAAAAGGATAAGAAGTATGAATGGGGAGACATACAAGCAGAAGCTTTTCAGCTACTTAAGAATAAGCTTTGCGATGCACCTATATTATCCCTACCCGAAGGCACCGACGACTTCGTGGTATATTGTGACCCCTCGCGTCAGGGATTGGGTTGTGTGCTTATGCAACGCCAGAAGGTTATCGCTTATGCTTCGCACCAATTGAAGGTTCATGAGAAGAACTACACCACGCATGATTTGGAATTAGGCGCAGTGGTGTTTGCTTTGAAGATTTGGCGACATTATCCGTATGGTACTCGATGTACTATCTTTACGGATCACAAGAGCCTTCAGCACATATTCGACCAGAAAGAGCTTAATATGAGACAGCGACGTTGGGTTGAGTTGCTAAATGATTATGACTGCGAGATTAAGTATCATTCAGGAAAGGCGAATGTGGTGGCAGACGCCTTAAGTCGAAAAGAAAGGATCAAGCCCATAAGGGTTAGGGCATTAGAGATGATTATTCAGACAGATCTCACGTTGCGTATTCGTGCTGCACAGAAAGAAGCTCTTAAGAAAGAGAACATTAAGGCTGAATATCTCAGAGGAATGGAGAAAAAGTTGGAACCCAACGAGGAAGGAATCTTGTATTTCATGGGACGTATTTGGGTTCCGCTTTTTGGTGGTCTTAGAGAGGTTATTTTTGATGAGGCTCATAAATCGAGGTACTCGATCCATCCAGGATCGGACAAGATGTACCAAGATTTGAAGGATTACTATTGGTGGCCAAGACTTAAAGGTAATGTTGCTGCGTATGTTGGGAAGTGCTTAACTTGTGCCAAGGTGAAGGCCGAGTATCAGAAGCCTTCAGGTCTCCTGCAACAGCCAGAAATACCCATGTGGAAGTGGGAGCAGATTTCTATGGACTTCATAACCAAGTTACCCAGAACTCCCAGAGGTCATGATACGATTTGGGTAATCGTGGACCAATTGACAAAGTATGCGCACTTCTTACCGATTAAAGAGAAGGATAACATTGGTAAGCTAGCTGAGCTTTACCTCAGAGAGATAGTGGCAAGTCATGGAGTGCCTATCTCAATAATATCGGACATAGATGGACGGTTTGTGTCAAGGATTTGGCAATCCTTTCAGGAAGCTTTTGGTTCTAAGTTGAATCTGAGTACAGCTTTCCACCCGCAGACGGACGGACAGAGTGAGAGAACTATACAGACGCTAGAAGATATGCTATGTACTTGTGTAATGGATTTAGGTGGCAGTTGGGATACTCATCTGCCTTTGGTAGAGTTTTCCTATAACAACAACTACCATACAAGCATCCAAGCTGCGCCGTTCGAGGCTCTCTACAGACGCAAGTGTCGATCGCCGTTATGCTGGGCATATGCAGGTGATAGACATATGGTTGGTCCCGAACTGGTCCAAGAAACGACTGATAAGATCATGCAGATCCGAGAGCGCATTAAGGCGGCTCGTGATCGATAGAAGAGTTATGCGGACCAAAGACGAAAACCCTTGGAATTTGAAGTGGGTGATATGGTTTTGTTAAAAGTCACACCTTGGAAAGGTGTGGCACGCTTTGGGAAGCGTGGTAAGTTAAACCCACGTTTTATAGGGCCGTTCAGAATTTTGGAAAGGGTTGGTTCTGTAGCGTACAAGTTGGAGCTACCAGCAGAACTTAATGGTGTTCATGATACATTTCATGTATCTAACCTGAAGAAAAGTCCAACACAAGAGACAGTGGTCATCCCTGCGGATGAAGTGCACATTGACGATACACTCCACTTCACCGAAGAACCCGTTGAGGTTACAGATTGGAAGGTTAACAAGACTCGGAGGAGTAGTGTTAAGCTTGTCAAGGTTCGTTGGAACGCACGTCACGGCCCAGAGTTTACATGGGAACGTGAAGATCGTATGAAAGCAAAGTACCCACATATGTTCCCTAACTCCCCTGCAGCTAGTAGTAAGCTTAAAATTTCAGGACGAAATTTTCTTAACAGGGGGAGAATGTGACAATTGTCAAATTTGCATGTATCCGTACAATAATTAGACAATGATTATGACTTAATGACTGTGCTGATTTACAATTAATGACTTGAATTGCTTTCTGATTATTGTTAACATACATACATGTGCATCACGTACAGCATAATGTCATATCATTATTGCATGTAACATTTATTGGTTCAAATGATGCCCGAAACAAAGATAGCACAGTTATCAGATAAATCAGAAAAATGCTGACGGAGTTCAGTACATAGACAGACATGGTATTAAGACACAGAATGAGCCAGAAACCAAGAGTTACACTAGTATAGTGTGTAGGAAAGTTAGAATCATGAACTTGAAAGATTTAATGTTTTTCTTGAAGTATGATGATCAAAGTATGATGTGAGTCTTGTAAACATACGATTTCAAGAATAATTTTTCAAGAAACTAAGTAAAAAATACAAGATTTATATATACTTGGTTTTTAAAGAAACTAACCACATTTTTAGTGGTTAATCAAGTGTAGGATCATGTGTTTAACAAGAAAAAACTCAAGAAGAAATATTTTTAGAAAAATGATTTACAAGTTGTAAACATCTAACTTCTTCAATAATGATGTTTTTAAATAAACAACAACACTTTAAAGGGTAACTAAGCTTACTAAACACACTAGTAAGTTACTACAAATTTTTGTAAATTTTCAAGTTCATGAAGTAGTGATTATGGCATGATTTTGGCAAATTGGTAAGTGTAGTTTGATTTGTTGATGATTGTGATGATTTATAAAAGAAAATGATATGCTTTAAAAGCATGGAAACCTCCATTTTAAGGGGAAACTATGGCAAAATTGTTCTAGAAATTAAACACTTAGAAAAATATTTTTAAACAAATATTTACATGGTATTAAGACACAGAATGAGCCGGAAAGTGCCTGAAACTCACTTAAATTGCTGAATTCAGTAAAAATCAGCTAAAATCAACTTTTAAACAACTTAATATCATGCAGAAATATAGTTAAATGGTCCAGAATGCTTCCCTAAGTATCGGAAATCAAAACTGTCACAAAAGGTAACATAAAGCACACTAAACCACATAGTTTAGCACCTTAACGAACCGGTAACCAACCGAACAACCGGACACTACCCGAAACACCAAATTTTCACTGTCAGCATTGTTTTAATATTTCAAAGCTAGTTATGGTCCCCGAACATCATAACACACTATATAACATACTAATAACTAAACACCCTAACTATAACATTAGATTTCAACTATAAAATCTAACTACCATTTACACCCTAATCTAGACCCCCCCACCTATTCACGGCCAACATACATGGCCCACTAGTGATTTTATTTTTTTATTTTAATAGATCATGTATACAACTTTACTAAACATATAAACCACTAGACAAACTTGTGTTGATTGATTATAAGTAAAACTCAAAGTTCATAACTCATCATTCTCACAACTCACAAACACTTGAAACTCTCTCTTCCCCTCTCCCTCACTTACGGCCGAAAACACACCAAGCACCACCACCTTCATCTTTCAATTTTCATCCAATCTCTAAGCATACAAAGGTGTAAGAAGCCATACAAGGAAGCTAGGAACTCTTGGAAGTTGAAGGACCTCTCATACAAGCTTTTAACCACCTCATCTTCATCTTGTGAACATCCCTAGCCTTGAGCTAGTAGTAAGATCATCTACACTCCATTTTACATCTTGTTTAGTTGGTTAAAGAATGATACAAGTTGATAATCATGAAGAACACTATGAATCAAGAACTTAAATCATGAACATAAGCTTAAAAATCATAAGAATACAAGTTGTTTAAGTGTTGTTATGCTACATGATTGTTGATTGCTTATGTTAATGATGTTAAACATCATATGATCTTGCTTGATGGTGATTAAAGATATAATCTAGAAAGATGAGAGGATGATTATGTTAAAGATCAAGAGATCATCCTTATGTTACAACATGAACTTGAAAGATTTAATGTTTTTCTTGAAGTATGATGATCAAAGTATGATGTGAGTCTTGTAAAAATACGATTTCAAGAATAATTTTTCAAGAAACTAAGTAAAAAATACAAGATTTATATAAACTTGGTTTTTAAAGAAACTAACCACATTTTTAGTGGTTAATCAAGTGTAGGATCATGTGTTTAACAAGAAAAAACTCAAGAAGAAATATTTTTAGAAAAATGATTTACTAGTTGTAAACATCTAACTTCTTCAATAATGATGTTTTTAAATAAACAACCACACTTTAAAGGGTAACTAAGCTTACTAAACACACTAGTAAGTTACTACAAATTTTTGTAAATTTTCAAGTTCATGAAGTAGTGATTATGGCATGATTTTGGCAAATTGGTAAGTGTAGTTTGATTTGTTGATGATTGTGATGATTTATAAAAGAAAATGATATGCTTTAAAAGCATGGAAACCTCCATTTTAAGGGGAAACTATGGCAAAATTGTTCTAGAAATTAAACACTTAGAAAAATATTTTTAAACAAATATTTACAAGTATATTTTAAACCATGAATTTTCATATAAAATTTGCCATAATTTTTGTTACAAAAATTATAAATATTGGAGGTTGGTTTTTGATAATAAAAATGACTAAATATGTATTTAGGAGAATATATATTTAGATGTCACCATGTGTGTGATTATTTGTATATTATGTGTATTAGTTATATTATTTTAGAACTTGAAATAATATAACTCACCAAAATACCAAGAAATTACAATCCAAAATATTACCAAAATTCCAAGAATATGAATATATAATTTATACCCAAAATATTGGAGAAACCGAACAAGGAATATAACTTACAAAAATATTCCGGAAATAAATTCATAAGTATATTTTGGTAATTAGTATTTTGGACACCAAGAGAACAAAAATATGATTTTTACAATTATTACAAAGATATATCATATTTTTTACAAGAAGAAAGTATATTATTTTTGGTAAATAAAAATATATATATTTTTCTTGAAATTATTAGAAGATATATTATTTTTTGGGAGAAAATATATATTTTCTTAAATAAACTTGGAACCTATTATTTTAGGGTGAAAAATGGATTTATAAATATTTCTAAGGATAGTCTTGAAAATATATTATTTTTGAGGTTTATATGAAAATATAAATATTTTTGCCAAGGGAAAAATTATAAATAATTTTTCTATGTAATATTTCTTAAAATATATATTTTGAGAATATATATTGATGAATTTTTATTAGAAATATTATTCCAGAAAAATTAATACAAAAATTAAGTATAAGATACTTAATAAACACAATAGAAATATGTATTCTCGTACGTATAAAACACACACCGGAATACACCACCGATACTTGGCAAAATATACAAGTTTAAGATATGAGTATGAATACACTCATCCTTGGGAAATTATACGTGTACAAATACATAATTGTGCCAAGTTAAAAATATATTATTTTAACTAATATTCCAAAATTCGTAAATATAATTTAAGTTAAAATATTTATTATTTTTACAAATAGTTATATACTTGGAATAATATTGATGACACAATGAAACGTAACTGAAAGACACTAATTAATACTAAGTCAAGGCACGACCCACCCATCTAATAAACCGTAGTACGTTGTAGGTAGTCGTGCACACGAGTAGCAGCTTTGGGTTACATTGGATTCAAGACGCAAGATTGTGAGTTCATGTCCCCCTTTTCTTTTAACTGTTTTCAGTTTTATAACTTCGGGGGTGAAGTACCTGTTTCAAATGTTTACTAATGGTATGGTTAGCTAAGTAATGAACTGTTAGATTAGGTGAATGGGTAGGCGCAGTCGCAACCCCCGTCCCCTAATTACCCGGGAACGGGCGGCCGCGACCAGTTTCAGTGGTATCAGTGTTTATCAATTTTAGCAGCGGAATTTACATTAGGACCGTAGTTAGGAAATATTTTATCAGAGTAAAATACCATACTTTTATAATATTAAACACATGGGAAAATCCCAAGTGCTGTCCAGCTGAGTATCTAGGGTGCCAATCCTTCAGTACACACATTTTCATAGGGATAAACTCTATTATATTTAAATAAAAACATCTCTTTATTTAGGTAACTTTTATAGCCACTTTTCCAAGCCTTCAGTGCTGTCCAGCTGGCTTCTATTTGGCTTTCACATTTTGTTACCTGAAACACGTTTAAAAACATTTTGTCAGTGGGAAATACTGGTGAGTGAATCCCAGTTTAATCAAGACAGGTAAAACCGTTTTACAGTGTTGAGGGCGACCTCGCAATTACATTTGTTTCCATCTACTTTAATTACCACCCACGGTACTGTCAACCCGACTTGTGGTCATGTTACTACTCACAGTGTAGTAACAAATTTTGTATACAAAACCCCAACATACCGACGATAATTGTAGAATAAAAATACTCAATCACTGTTTAATATAATGTAATTCATTTGAGGTTTTGTAAAAACAGTTTGCAAAAAAGGAGATTACTCACAAAAAGGTTTACATAAAAAGAGGATTACTCACATTGCTGTCTTTGGGTTTTCCTTTAGGATTTCCTGGTGATTATCTATTAATTACACAATGCACACGCGTTAGTATAATAACCCAATATTTACATTAGTAATACCCTCCCCGAGACAGAATTCCAACGACTATGTCGGGCAGAACCTCGACAGTAGTTACGGAACCCTAGATCAATCGGGCAGCGTATCTAATACGTAACCGGGGGTTATGATACTTACAACGAGGCAGAACTTCGTTAATTAAGGGGGGTATAATGCCCGAGTATTATCTATACTATGCAGAATTTTGAGAGAGATTGAAAGATTTGAATGAGTTGGACTGAAGGCCGATCAAGGCAATTTATAGGGTTGATCAGACCTTTTCTCGCGCCCCGCGTAAGCTGAAGGCTTAGACTTCGTGGCCCGTGAGGCCAGCTAGGGTAGGCCCTAGCTTGGCTGACTCGGCCACTAGGCTCGACACGAGTGGTGACACGTGGCAGCCTGGGGGCTCGCCCTGGTGACCATCTGGGGGCTCGCCCTGGTGACCATTGTCTCCTTAGCATCAATAAAGAGTCTCGCAAGCTTAAGATGCCCGAAGTCTGTTGAACTATTGTTTCCATTTTATGTTCGATCCTTCTGTGGATAAACTTCCGAATATTGTGATAGTTGATATTACAATAATAAATTCGGTTGTATTATATTTTCAATTGCTTCCGCTCTGCTTAATAATATTGTGTCGTTTGTCCATTACGTTGCCAACCATGACGTCACGATACTCCCCACCGGGCCCACCGGTGACACGTGAAAAAACGGGGTGTGACAGGTTGGTATCAGAGCCAACACTGAGTGAATTAAACACTAGCCTTTTGTGTTTAATCTCAGTTACACAATTGCACAATCTAAACTTCTGAGTCTAGACTTAACATAGGAATAATCTTAATCCTAATATGGAAATTTTTGCTCCCAAAATTTTTTACTATTGGATACGTCGCCAAGCGAGGAAGCTGAACTAGGGATTCTCCACACCCGGAGCCTTGAAATGCTGAGCTTCGTACAGCGACCAAGATGAGACGTACAACCAAGGAGAAAGCATTCAGGAATTGAATGAAGAAGAAGCTCCTTTGCTGAAAAATCGTTTCCTCAATAGTCCTTATAAGGACATATTTATCTTTTTAGTCCCTTCGAGGACAACACCATTCCTTCAAGTCCCGCTTAGGGCAACTTTATACTCTTATTTTTATATAGTGGAATGATTAAGTTTAAACTTTCATTCTAAACAAGAATATTAAATAAATGGAAAATAACATTTCCTTTTACAAGATCTACCATTATAATAAAATGGCGAAATCTAAAAAAGGACAAGACCTAGCTTCGGGTCATGTTAAGACCGGCCAAGATGGCAGGTCCTCAATTTAGATTCAGATCCTTATTAACATTTCAATTTAAAATTGTTCTGCGTTAATTATAAATTAAGAATCTTAAGTGTGAAACCTAGCCTTCGGGACAATTATAAGACCGGGCCAAGATGGTAAGACCCGTTCAAAAGATTCAAATCATAAATTAAGAATCTTGAGTGTGAAACCTAGCCTTCGGGTCAATTATAAGACCAGGCCAAGATGGTAAGACCTGTTAAAAAGATTCAAATCATTAACTAAGAATCTTAAGAGTGAAACCTAGCTTATGGGTCAATTATAAGACCGGGCCAAGATGGTAAGACCTGTTTAAAAGATTCGTATTCCAGTTAACATCTGAAAACATGTTAACACTCCCGGCAGATGTGATTCGTTGGAAATCACACACGTTATTAAGGATTCTTTAAAAGATTCCTAACCCAGTTTAATGATCGTTGAATCCTGGGTTTACATCATCAATTAAGATGATCATATTTTTAACCATACGTGGTAATATAATGCCTACGGGCCTTGCTCATTTCTACATGAGCCAAAATACAGTGGTAGCTATGACTCCCTGTCAGAAAAAGGTAATGAACTAGGTTCAACCCTCAAATGCTTTGATTCTCTGAAATCCTAGCATATAAGTTATAATTGTCCTTGTGACTAGGCCTATTGTGCCAGAATACCTTCATGCCTTGATTCTCTGAAATCATAGCTTATAATTTATATATGTCCTTGTGACTAAGCCTGTTGTGCTAATATACTTAAAGGCCTTGATTCTCTGAAATCATGGCTTATAATTTAAAATTGTCCTTGTGACTAGGCCTTTGGTGCCACTAATAAAACTGTTAATGTTTTATAATTAGGATAAATTATAATAGAAGTCCTAAATAGATGTTAACAATAAATTAACCGAATATGGTCTCTGTTTACCATGGTTAATGAATTACCCTAAGGGGCAATTCCATAATAAACCTCCCTTAGAAGGGAAGTACCTACGGGCTATACTTAATGTCCTCTGAAACTAAAGACAGTGGTAGCCTACAACTCCCTGTCAAGAAAAGGTAATGAACTTTGATTCAAACCTTAATGCCTCGATTCTCCGAAATCTTGGCTTATAAATTAAACTTGTCTACGCGACTAGGCCAATTGTGCTATTATTAACTTATAAATTAGGATTTATGATAAAAATCCTGAATAAAATAAATATCCTTCCTTCCCTGTCAGTATGCATTTTGAAAGGGAATCTTAAAGGTGAAACCTAGCCTACAAGGCCAAGATGGTGAAACCTACTCAAGGGGTTCAGATCCTTGTTAACATCTAAGAACGTGTTAGCACCCTTGACAAATGTGACTCGAGAGAATCACAACAGTCATCCTTATATTGGATTCTTCCAATCCCCTTATCTAACCTAGTAATTTAGGAATCATGGCTTATATCATCCTATAAGATGATCATATTATGAACATCCGTTAGTGATGATGTGCCTACGGGCTAGACTTGTTGTCCGATAAGACAACGACAGTGATGGTCTTTGACCTCCTGTCTAAAATATTGGACTATGTCCAAACATAATAGTTTATATGATCAATGCGATCATGACTAATATCATTTAATACGATGATAATATTATTTAAACATCCTTTAGTGATGTTTTGCCTACGGGCTATAATATATTGTCCATTTGAGACATTGACATTGTTATCTTTATGATTCCTTGTCTGAAGTGGTGAGCTATGCTTAAGCCAAAATAGTCAATAGGATTGATGCAATCATAACTTATATCTTCTAATAGGATGAACCTATTATGAACATCCATTAGTGATGTTTCGCCTATGGGCCACATTATATTGTCCGTGTATGACAAAGACATGGTGATCTTTACGATTCCCTGTCCAAGGTAGTGAGCTATGCTCAAGCCAAATAGTCTATATGATCAATGCGAGCGTGACAAAAAAATCATCAATACGATGATTAAAACATTTTCAACATCCTTAATGATGTTTTGCCTAAGGGCTCTATTATATTGTCCAATTGAGACAAGGCAACTGTAATCTTTTGTGATTCTTTGCCCAAGGGGGTGAGCTATACTCAAATCCCATAGTCTATACTATCATTGCGATCCTGACTAGTATCATCAGTATGATGATCACAATATTTACATCCCTCGTGATGAAATGCCTACGGGCTACACTTTATTCTAATGTCGGTAAGACAAAGATAGTAGTGATCTTTATGATCCCCTGTTCAAAATGGTGTGATTATACCCAAACCTAATAGTCAATGTGATCGATGTGATCACGACTAATATCATTAAATACGATAGTTATATATAAACATCCATTAGTGATGTTGATTTGGCTTACATTTCTGCCAAAGGAATCGTCTTTCAAAGACGATGACAGTTGTAGTCTATGACTCCCTGTCCAAAGGTGAAGAACCACGTTCAAACCTTGAAGCCCTAATCTAATAAGATTGCGGCTAATAAATTAAGGTCCTTGATGATAGACCATCGAGTCATGTTTTAAAGTCATTCATGACAAGCCTATGTGCTATAAATTGTCATTCGGGACAAGCTAACATATTAAAATGTTAACACTCCTGGAGACATGCCTTTGTGCCAGATTGGATAAATGTCCTTATGACAAGGCCGTTTGTGCCATATCTAAATGTCCTTTGTGACAAGGCCTTCGTGCCGTATAATCATTTATGTCCTTCATGACTGGGCTTTATGCCATATCTTGCTACGTCCATCGAGACAGGCTTCTATGCCATACATGTATATATAATAAAAAGTCTTGTAAGACTAGCCTTCGAGCTATTTATAATCGTCCTTGTGACAAGGACAGTTGTGGCATTAAGATCCCTTGTCAAGCAGGTATTGGACTCGCTCCAAACCTTAAATTCCATTGTTAGTCCTTTTGTGACCTAAGCTAAATGTAATAGATAAACATTCAAATAGCATTCATTAAGAATGTTCAGAACAGAATAGCCCATACGGTTTATGAATGCCGTGGCTAATCTAAGTCAGGTCATCAGGATGATGACTAATAATTGTTAATCTTGGTGATTAGTACCAAGTTTCGAGTATGGAAAACTTGGATGAGGTAGACAACAGTCGCAATACTATTAATGCGACGAATGTTAATAAAAAAAAGCTACAAACGTAAACCTCAATATTAATGGAGTTAATCTCCAGGCTGTGGTTGACGCAACAGTTGAAAAGGTCATGAGACAATACAAAGAGCTGAATACTTCTCGCTCTAAATCTCATTCAAAACCATGTTAAATTGCTCATGAGGAGAGCTATGTTCACACTTCAAATATGAAGGATGAACCAAAGAAGGAGGATAACTCCCAGAAATCGGAGAAAGAGAGCGAGTACAGGCTTAATAAAAAGCAACGAAAGTTCAGTCAGAAGCCTGTATACCTCTGAGACTTCTTCAACATTATTAGATGGATGTTTTATATCCATTAGGAATCATTTTTCCGATGTCCTAGTTCCGTTAAAAATATAAGGACTCAATATAGTGATAAAAATAAATTGGTTGCCTCAAAAAAAAAAAATCAAGCCCATATCTTGGGTGATAAGAAGCAATTAATTATCAAGACTCCTTATGAGACAACTCTCATAATTACACGTATCCGTACGATTAATTAATATTAAAAAAAAATGGTGGAACTGGCCGTCCCCGGAATCGAACCTGGGTCTAGGCCGGCCACACCCTTTCGCGCGCCTAGCCAACTGAGCTAGGTGCCTAGTTTGTGAAACTTCCATTATTGATTAAATATAAGCACTTGTACAATAAACTTCCTTATCATTTATCAATGATAATTTCTGCTAAGTGTCCTGTTTTAATACATGCAATAATAAATCTTCATGAACCATAAACTTAGCAAAATTTTTATTATCATCCACAAGGTATAATTACCAAGGAGACCATAGTAACCGATTCTTCTCGTATCGGCAAGAAAAACCTTCCGAAAATCTAAGAGCACTCTTTCTTTGCATAGAGTACGACAACATATGTTATTTTAATTATTTTTCTCATTGTTTTCTATCGCCTGCGAATGCCAAACTATGTTTGATTAAAGTGTCATATGAGGATTGGCGTATCCTAGTGTGTCCCATAGATTATTTCCATGTCTGATCAGCATGGAGGTTTAATACATGGAACCCCTGAGATATCCCAATGGTCATATTGTACTAAAGTCGACTAGTAGTATTCAAAGAAGATATCCAAAAATGGAAAAAAAAATTTAAGTAAATGTTCCCGACTAAGGAATTCGTGGACTTATAACATAAAGGTGTCACTTATTTGACACGAGTAATGGTGGATGAACTGGAGCCTGAGATATGGAAAATCTCTGTAGCCTCCTTGCAATCTTGATTATCTTCTCATAAGTTTTCCCTGCTTACCTCCGGGAAGGCAGGTAGAATTAAGATTGTATCCCGCTGTGGGCTGGAGTATTGTGAAAACTCCATATTGATTATGGAATAATGGAAACCTTGATTAAGTAGGTTTTAAAACATAGGCACATAAAGCCTGACTCAATATTCTGAGGGTTTTATGTTACTAAATAAGAAAGACGGTTCATATTGCTTATGCATACATGCCGCAACCCTAATTAGGCAACGATTAAGAATTGCCATCAGCTACCCAGAATCTAAGGGCAAACTATTGGTGGATAGGCTTGAAGAAGTCTGTGGCCACCTATGTAGCTAAATGCTTGACCAGTGCGCAAGTCAAAGCCGAGCATCAGAAACCATCAGGTTTGCTACAACAGCCTGAATTTCCTACGTGGAAGTGGGAAATGGTAACTATGGATTTTATTACCAAGTTACCCAAGACAAGAAAAGGAAATGATACAATATGGGCTATAGTTGATGGACTGACTAAGTCAGCTCATTTCTTACCCATCAAGGAGACTTACAGCTCCGATTTGTTAGCCCAGTTATACGTTGATAAGATTGTAGCCTTACATGGCATACCTGTGGCTATTGTCTCTGATAGAGATACTAGATACACGTCACATTTCTGGAAGAGTTTCCAACAATTTTTGGGCACACGTTTGAACTATAGTGCAGCTTACCATCCTCAGATAGACGGTCAAAGTGAACGTACTATTCAAACGTTGGAAGACATGCTACGTGCACGTGCAATCGATTTAGGCGGTAGTTGGGATAAGAACCTACCGTTAATCGAATTCTCCTACAACAATAGCTACCATACCAGCCTCAAGGCTGCGCCTTTTGAGGCATTATACGGTAGAAAGTGTAAATCGCCCGTTTGTTGGGCGGAAGTTGGAGATGTCCAGTTATCAGGACCAGAGATAGTGTTCGAGACGACGGACAAGATTGTCCAGATTCGTGACCGTCTCAAAGCTGCCCGGGATAGACAGAAGAGATATGCTGATCTTAAGCGTAAGGATTTTCACTTCGAAGTAGGTGACAAAGTCCTACTTAAAGTGTCACCCTGGAAGGGAGTGATGCGGTTAGGTAAGAAAGGCAAGCTAAGCCCGAGATACATAGGACCTTTCGAGGTTATCAAACATGTCGGGTCAGCTGCCTATAAGTTAAACTTACTGGGAGAGCTCAGTGGAATTCACAAAGTGTTCCACATCTGCAATCTGAAGAAGTGTTTCGCTGAGGAATCACTTGTTATACCCCATACAGATGTGCATATAGATGAGAGCTTAAAGTTAGTGGAAAAACCTTTGTCGATTGAAGATCGACAGGTAAAGAAGCTTCGAAGGAAGCATGTACCTATTGTAAAGGTCAAATGGGATGCCCGTAGAGGTCCCGAATTCACGTGGGAGGTTGAATCCACGATGAAAGAAAAGTACCCTTACTTATTTCAGTAAATCTCGGGTCGAGATTTATTTTAAGGGGGTGAGGATGTAACACCTCGAAAATTCACGTCCCATAATGAGTAGACACGTGTCAGATGTTTAAACGTGTGAAGGAAATATTATAGAAGGACTAAAGTTGACAAACATGGAAAGTATGTGGAAATACGTATTCTAAGTGCCAACTGTGAATAAATATAATGTACATTAACCCTACACGATGCTCATACCTTCAAACGAATAAATCATGGATCATACGAAGCTAAAAGTGAGAGATTACAAACTACAGGGGTTAAATGTATCAATATGTTTAATTTATACCTCTGATTGACCTTTTGACAAACCCGAAGCTTTGTAAATATTAATTATGCTCATGAGAATGCACCATAAAAATTTCATAAAGTTTCGTTAACGTATGAGAAAGTTATGATCAAATTCGTGTGCGAAGTGTTAAAGCGTAAACGTCGAAAGTTAGGACTTTTCGGGTGACAATAAAGTTACCCGGGGTCTTGGCAAAGTGGGTATATGTTTTAAGGCCTTACTAGATCAATTATAAGGGTTTACCATGAAAGAAACAAATGCCTATTCGAGTTTTGAAGAGACAAGGACCAAATCGCAAAATAATAAACATGCTGAGTTGCATGTTGTCGCGCCACGCGAGGGGTCCCTCGCGCCACGCGAGGGATGCCCAGCTCCAAAAATTCGGCTGTTGACTGAAATGGCTCTTGTGCGCGATTTTATCCGATTTTCCACATTCCTCTTGACCCCTAGACACCCCCTAAACACTTAGGGACATGTGTTGAAGTATTGTGGGCACTAGTAGACACAAGTGTCAAGGATTTGTGGTAGATTAAACACTATATAAAGGCATGTTATGCAACCATTGTTCTTCACACCTTCAAATGCATAACTGATCAATTCTGGAGCTCCCAAGCAGGTCCAACTGATCATAAGTCGTGCATAGGACTCATGTAAGTCTCCTAGTCCTTCTTTAATTGAGTTTAGCTTGTTTAATTAGCTAAAAGTCAAACCGTCGTAATTACGGTTTGACTTCAAGATTAGTCAATAATGGCTCAGTCATATCTCAAATTGAAAGTAGTTATGAGTTGGTATTTAGGTGGGTAATAAAACCTCAAAAGGGTTTCCCCTGATCACCACTCTAACCAGGTCAAAAGTCGGGTCAAACTCTTAAGTAAAAAGTCAACAGGATGCTTAAAATGTCATTTATGCATAATTAGCTATCTAGAACATATATAACCTGTTTGATCATTGTTATAACTTAGTAATAAGTGTAAGAACATGTCCAAACATGTTCAACCCGACTATTTCCTGTTTAGACCCGGTTCGGAACCGAAAGTCACATAGTTTGACTTTCACTTTGACTTTCACTTTTGACCCGTTTAGGCATGTTTTAGAAATGCCTCAGAGCTTTAATTGGATTAGGTTACATGTTAGAACAACCCTCTGTGATTATACATCTTGGTTCATTAGTTATCCAATTAATATGCAGATTTCCGTTAATTGCTCATATGTTGACCGTTATGCCCTTATTACCTTAAAACGTAATTTATGAAAATGTAAAAGTGTAGAAACCTTAAATACTGATATATAAACTTGTATGCAAAGTTTGACATCAGTTTGACTTGTAGATTAAGAGTTATGCTCATTATCGCAAAAATTAATACTTTATGTTAATAAAGTGGCGAAATTAGCGTATAGCCTAGTTAAACATACTTTTGATATCAAATCTTTTACCCACTGATGTAATATATTATTTTGGGATTTTTAAATATTTTTAATTAATTTTAGGCTGAGCATAACTCATAGTCGTAGGCTTAATTCGGTAAATGTCGGTTTTGCCCTTACGGGCCATAAAATGAGTTTTACTTATCTAAACGACTCCAAACCTTTTGCTACTGATCACATATGATAAATAATTTATTTTAAGCCTTCTGGAAATATAAAAATGTCAGATTTAAGTATCAAACCCGGAAATGGCCTTTAATCGCCTTATTTAGCGTTTTTAACGCATAGTATGTTTTAAAATCATATTGAACATACCCGGGTTGATACCTACTGATATATGAGGAAAATTATGATATTTTAACAGTAAGCAAAGGTTGATAAACTCAGACTTCAGTTTTGAGCTTTTCGGCTTATGTGAAATTACCAAAATGCCCCTTCGGTGCATAGTTTGGTTATAAATGATATATTTCACATATATACTTTACCCTACTGTTATAACTCATCAAATTGAGTATGTTTGCTGTTTACATCAGACCTGTAACTCAGTTAAACATGTAAACGCTTTTACAAACTTTAAAATGACCAAACTACCCCTACGGGGCATAGTTTGTGTTTAAATTAGTTCGGGGCATAATGAAAGACATCCTACAGATGTTACAACATATTTGAAGCATATTAACTTAGGAAACCTGTATATGGCTCTTACGGATACCTGTTACGCTTATTTCGCGTTCGGTTCGGTTTATGTAACAAGTTTACATAAATTAGCCGAAATGGGTCAAACCTTATCGGTTTAATCTCAAAATCCAGAATGTGCATGAAGGACCCATATTAAACAAGTCTCTGAACTTGTCGGGTCTAAATCACATTCTATCCGGTCTTCGCCTAATCGTGCGTACGAACCGTATCTTTGAAACTAGCCGGTCTAAGCTTAAGCTTAATAAAAGACCCGTTAGTATTCTAATAGGTTATATTAAACCTTCGTTCCAGATTAGGAGAACCAGTAAAAGCTACGTGCATTTTGCTTATTGTGATTTATACTTTGCATCAGGTAAATACTTTTAACTTATTTTCCCTATACGGGCTTGGGTTACGGTACATAGCGTACCGCTTGATCGGGCATCAAATCTCCACGCTTAGTGGGTAGTTGAATAATTTGATTGGCTCGTTTAAACAGTCTTGTTTACTTTACAGCCTTTGGGGGGTTAATGACCATGTCCCGGATATCCCTGGCATCATCTTACGAGATGGCCACGACCTGAGCACGGGGTGTAGGCGTACTCCCGTGTATAACTCACTTAAAGTGGTGTGTCTATTGATCTTTAACCCGGATTTGATCCGGGCTACTGAACGCATAAGTAACATGTAATTCGTTCACAAGATTATAATTATTAAATAATTCTCCCAAGTTAATAAAAAGATTAATCTTGCCTCTGTGCATTTTAATCAAATTATAAAATATTTATGCCTTGTGCATCCAAACCAATTTTCAAACCATTTTCCAAAATGAGTCAGTTGATTGTATTTACCAGTGTAAACTGACGTATTTTCCCAAAAAGACTAAATGCAGGTACTAAACGTAATTGGCTGGATTGTCTCCTTAGCATCAATAAAGAGTCTCGCAAGTTTAAGATGCCCGAAGTCTGTTGAACTATTGTTTCCATTTTATGTTCGATCCTTCTGTGGATAAACTTCCGAATATTGTGATAGTTGATATTACAATAATAAATTCGGTTGTATTATATTTTCAATTGCTTCCGCTGTGCTTAATAATATTGTGTTGTTTGACCATTACGTTGCCAACCATGACGTCACGATACTCCCCACCGGGCCCACCGGTGACACGTGGAAAAACGGGGTGTGACAATTTAGGTAACTTTTATAGCCACTTTTCCAAGCCTTTAGTGCTGTCCAGCTGGCTTCTATTTGGCTTTCATATTTTGTTACCTGAAACGTGTTTAAAAACATTTTGTCAGTGGGAAATACTGGTGAGTGAATCCCAATTTAATCAAGACAGGTAAAACCGTTTTTCAGTATTGAGGGCGATCTCGCAATTACATTTGTTTCCATCTACTTTAATTACCACCCACGGTACTGTTAACCCGACTTGTGGTCATGTTACTACTCACAGTGTAGTAACAAATTTTGTATACAAAATCCCAACATACCGACGATAATTGTAGAACACAAATACTCAATCACTGTTTAATATATTGTAAATCATTTGAGGTGTTGTAAAAACAGTTTGCAAAAAGGAGATTACTCACAAAAAGGTTTACATAAAAAGAGGATTACTCACATTGCTGTCTTAGGGTTTTCCTTTAGGATTTCCTGGTGATTATCTATTAGTTACACAATGCACACGTGTTAGTATAATAACCCAATATTTACATTAGTAATACCCTCCCCGAGACAAAATTCCAACGACTACGTCGGGCAGCACCTCGACCGCCGTTACGGAACCCTAGATCAATCGGGCAGCGTATCTAATACGTAACCGGGGGTTATGACACTTACAACGAGGTAGAACTTCGTTAATTAGGGGGGTATAATGCCCGAGTATTATGTATACTTTGCATAATTTTGAGAGAGATTGAAAGATTTGAACGAGTAGGACTGAAGGCCGATCAAGGCAATTTATAAGGCTGATCAGACCTTTTCTCGTGCCCCACGTAAGCCGAAGGCTTAGCCTTCACAGCCCGCGAGGCCAGCAAGGGTAGGCCCTAGCTTGGCTGACTCGGCCACTAGGCTCGACACGAGTGGTGACACGTGGCAGCCTGGGGGCTCGCCCTGGTGACCATCTGTCGCGGCCCGCGTAAGACAAAGAAGTTGTCTTCGCGGCCCGCCAGGAACCAATAAAAATTGTTTTTATTTTATTTTTAATTATATAAAGGTATTTAGGGCCAAATATCGTATACGGGGTGTATTTTGAGATGTATTGGGACATTCTAATTATATTAGAGGTGTCGGAAATATTTTGGAGGGTTGTTATAGGCGCACACTTAAGACCATTAATCCTCGTATAAGGACCAAGGGACATGAGTGATAGATCTATTTGGGTGTAGCGAGCCTACACCCATGAGGACCGGGGTTTGGCCCATGAGGTGACTATGTCTTCCAGCCGGAAGCCCGGTACAAAATCTGCTAGGTTTGAGCCTTCCTACGCCATTGCACACATGTTAATGGCCTTACAAACCATTAATTGATTTGTTTCCTTATTTGCTTTCATACCGGGATTTACAAATACATACATACTTACAATGATTACAAAGGTTTATTCGTGCACACATACAAAACACATGAACTCGCTCAACTTTTGTTGATGTTTTCAAACTACATGTATTTCAGGAAATTAAGTGTGGATCTGGCGGGCGCTGAAGTTTTCAAGGGTTGTTTGAAATAAAAGATGTCATCCGATGTAGAAGGGTTTGGAGTGTGTATCTTATCCTGGGTAAGATACATATTTCAAAGCCTAGTTTTTATTAGTGTCTTTTGTCAAGTCCTGTTTGGAACTTAAAACTTTGTTTGTGTTGTATTCGAAGTTTGAAGTCTGTGTTTGGATTTTAAGACAATGTTGTTTGTAATGTTTTAAAACTTATCTATGGATGAACATCTTGGGTTTTATCATATAATTGTTTATTATTGAAGAAACACTGCTTAACTGACCGGAATCAATTAAACCAGGGGGTTCGGTTCTGCATAAAAGGATTGGTTTCTCCTCGTTCGGTTCGTGGGTGTCAAGTCTTCTTCTCTTCACAGTAACTGCAAAACAACCACCGTTAGACTCGCCACGGGGAGAATGGGGGTTCTCTGCCTGACCACCCGCCGGCATGAGAATAAGTACAGGGTTTATGAAGAAGAAGAAGTGTAAGTGAAGTGAATGTAACTTGAAGATTATACCTGAATTATCCTTCTATTTATAGCCGAAGTTTGGACGGGAAAACTTGTTATTGAAATATTGACGGAATGCGCTAACTCCGTAACCGGTTATTTTTCCCTCCGTTAATCACCTTAATGAATGTGAGAGCACACGGATCGCGATCTTTGATCAACGGCTGGGGAATTGCCATGTGGAAAGTGGGCAAGTGAAGATCTTTCTTCAATTCCGTGCCATCATCTTGACTTCAAGGGAGCCTGGGGATGACACGTGGCCAGATGGTCATAACCGTCTAGTGATGCACGATAGAGTCTTCCAGAAGATTACAGCTGTAATCCTGTGTATCTCCTTAGTGTATGGTAATAATATCCAAGTCTGGGTATTATTTACGCGGGGGTGTTTATTAGGATTTTTATCCTTATCTGTTATGGGGAGAGGCGCAAGGATTCGTTAGTTTCCTTTTGGTGTGCAGGTGTTGCTTGTTGTTATTCTTCTAAGTTCTCTTTGTAGGACCAATGCGCGGCCGCGCAAGGTCTAAAGAGGGTTAGAAGGATGAGGATGTGGTATGATCCCAAGTACTCGAAGCGAGGTTTTTGGGACCTTACCCCTTCAAGTCCCCCCAATCTAGTGTTGCGCTTATGCAAATAAGTGGAGCACTGGACTATGAGAGAAGTGCTTTTTTGCTGTAGAGTTTTTGGCGCGGAAGTAGAGAATCTTTTTTGGGGAAGAAGATACTCTTGCTCATTATTTCTGATTTTGAAAATCTTGACCTTGGGTCTGGGAAAAGGTGCAGTAATGACTGTTGACGTGTGACAGGCTGTCATTGTCAGTTGTACGTTACTGACCGTGTTTCACACGCGTGCGTGAACTTGCTTTTATGTTTCTTACCCACTCAGCTTGGATAACTGTGCCATCCCAAAAAAGGTGTTGTTGCAGTTATCTAGGCTATTTATGGCAGTGAGTATATAAGTGTTTTCAATTTCCTATTCTCGTTAATAATTACTTTCTTGAAAACCCCTTTCTTCTTCATCTTCTTTATCAGTTCTTAGAAAGAATTTGCGATTTCTCTCTCTTATGTCAACCGGAGATCATCACGAAGACTCTGCTGAAGAAATGGCTGCCGAACTTGCTTTTATGTCTCTTATGTCAACCGGAGATCATCACGATTGCCTGCAACGAAGTTCTTTCTTGAAATTCTTGATTATTATAAGTTTCACATCTCCCAGATGCAGCCTATTGGTATGGTTAGGGTTCGTCACTTCGAATTTGTGTGCCGTACAATGCACATTGAACCGACGGTTCCTCGATTTCGAGTGTTCCATCAAATGCACTGTTCTCAGGGATTCTATTCCTTTATGCAAAGGGCATTTGTGAAGAAAATTTTGCTTCAACCCCCAAAATCATTTCATGATTGGAAACAAAAATTGGTACCAGGATTTGAAAGAAGTTTCGTCTATTGCTTTGCCGGAGAAAGCCCTTGTTGGTGCTAGCATGAGCCTGAACTGGAGGATGAATCGGGAAGAGAAGCCGGTGTATATGGAGGGCGATAAAAGTAAGATTTTGGGGTTTGCCCTGTTTCTTCTCTCTTTTTTTTTAATTTGGCTTTGCTTCTTTTTCTTTGCAGTTGTTTCTTTGTATGTTGTTGCGTTTGAGAGAGAAAGTGGGAAGATAGCTACCATTGCCAAAAAAACCTGATGAGGAGCTTTGGTATCACCGCATTGTGAGGAACTTTTCTCTTCCGCGGGATGATGATTTGGCTGCGCAACCTGCTGCTGGCGCTGGTAAGTTTTTTATCATAATGTTGTTTGTTTGCTGTTTTTGCGCGCTTGAATAAGTCATTTTTTTGTGCTTTATAGTAGGTGAGCTGTCTAATTTGGGCATAGGACCTGAGGAGAAAAGACGTTCGCCCACTACTACTGCTGCACCAAAGAAGAGTGATGCGGAGAAAGCTCAGCCTTCTAAGGCAAAAAATATGGGAGGAGAGAAGAAAGGTATGCGCCGTTCCTCTGACTCCTGGTGTGATTATGTGGTGGTATTTGATTCATTGGAGGGTCTTGCGCCTGTAGTTATGAGAAGACTGAAGCTGGAACCAAAAGACGCTGCTGATATCCCTCCATCGAACCCTAATGATCCTATCGACTTAGAGTCGAATCCTGAGCACTTGTTGAGGAAGAAGGCGGGTAAGAGGAAACAAGCCGATGTTGAGGCTGAAGGTCAGCCTGATAAGAAGGTCCGAAGGAAGAAAATTACCAAAAGGGGCAATCTTGATGCCTTCATTTCAAAACCTATTTTTGGTAGGTGCTTCTCTTCGTTTCCCTTTTATACGCCTTAAATTGTTTGTGATTTATATGTTCTTGCAGAAAAACCAAACTCTCCTGTTCACACAGAGCCATTATCTGTGGTTAATGAGGGGCTTCCGCCCTCTCCTCCTCGCGCCTCTGTTGCTGAGCAATTAGAGAATGCTGATGTTCCTGAGAGTGAGGCAGAGAAGACTGCTAGGGCAAAGGATTCTGTGGCTAAAAATCCTTCTAACGTTGCTGTGGATGCAGGAAAAGTCACTAGCCCGGAGGTTGTGGATGTTGGTGCTAGTAATCCACAAACTCCTGAATTTGTTGCTCAGGATTCGGAGAAAGGGAAAACTGCTCAAGAGATCCCTGTAACAGCTTCTCCTTCCATGGCTTCTGGCTTCATGCCTGATAATATTGAGAAAGTCTCTGTTGAGGACCTGGGCTCGTTCTCTGACGCTGATAAAAATTCTCCAATCCGCCCAGATGAAACTCTGGGGGATTATTATTATAGAACTTATTCAGAGAAGAACGCCTCTGAAATTCACGTTCCTGTTTGGAACCTGAGGAAAGGTGACACTTTCTCAGATTGGCGCGTGTGTCGAGATTGGTTACAGGGAACCTTCCCGCCTGGGAGATTAAATTTCAGGAGGGACGTCTTCATGATCAAACTTATCACGTCTATCTTGAAGAGGCTGCTTCTTATACATCCACTACGCACCGCATAGTGCGCGAGTGGCATAGCATGCATAAGGAGTGGGCTACTTTTAAGGCGTCCAAGAAGAAAGCTGCTGAGGATGAAAACCGTGTTGCCCAGTTGAGGGCTAAATTAGAAGTTGACCAAGCCAAGTTCGAGAATGATCGAAAAAATGAAGAGTGGTCTGTTGCGGGTTGGAAGAGAAAGGCGGAGGCTGAAGCTGCCCTTGTTTCCTAGGAACGCAAAAATTGGAAGAAGATCTGCGAAAAGGATAATGCTGAAAAGATGGGTCTCCGCAATGTTATCAAAAATCTTAAAGCGGAAGTTGAAAAGTTGAAGATACAAGATGCGGAGATCGAAAAATTGAAGAAGGAAAAAGCCGATGCTGAAGTCGCGCGAGATGAAGCGCGTTCTCATAGGGAAAGGAGTGAACAACGAGAGGTACATACATGTGCTACCCTTGCCCTTAGAGATAAGGGGATAGAAGAACTTATTGCTTTGCTATCTGAGCAGGAACAACTTAAGGCGGAAATTGAGTCTGCCAAGAAATATCTGGAGCTTGCGCATACTGAGAAGGCTGAGGCTTCCCGCCGTCTTGCTGAAACCGAAGAAAATCTAGAAAATTCTGAGACTGCGCGGGCGACGGCGGAGAGTGAGCTTGAGGCTCTAAAAAGTGATATGTCATGGTTGAAAGATCGTGGAATTGCAAGCGTAAGTTTTTTCTTCTTTTTGTAACTCTTTGGAGCTGTCTTGCGCTTTTCCTTATTTGCTTCTTCTTTTTTATTATAGGTTGCGGAATCAGTTCTAAATTCCGAGGAGCTAGAAAAAACGGTCGCGCGCTTGTTGGTTGCTGTGCAGAATGATGGGTATGGCCAAGGGTGTGTTGAATGCTCGCACCATGTGGTTAATGCTTTGAAGGTTGACTGGGATACTAGCAAGTCCGCTACCCATGGCGTAAATACAGATGATGTCCTTGCTGCTGCGAAGACAAAGTTTAATAACTTACAGCTCCCGGTTATGGATCTGATCAATGTTGCGTTACAATCTGAGGACCATGTGGCGCAATTGAAAGAAATCTTCCCTGATAAAGATGAAGATGAAGACCTAGCTTAGGTTTTCTTTGTGGTTGTATGAACAATTAATTTGTAGGTTTTGGGATTTGTATCCCTGTTTTGTTAATGCGCTGCTGCGCAAGTAACTTTGGTTAATACACTGCCGTGTATATTTGTAATTTTATGTTAAGGCGTGTGGCGCGCCAGTAACTTGATATGATATGTGTTTTAATTTACAATATTTTGCATGAGTACAATTGCTTTGATTAGGTAAGGCGAATAACGGTGGTATAAAGCTCATGTGTGAACGTAAGGTCTTGCGCGATGTGTGTAATCGCTGACCGCTCATGAGACTTGTGTTATATCTACCATAATGTTTTTGCGCTTACCAAAAGGAATTGCATGCACTTTGTAATAAACAGAAATAATAGAAACTTTGTTTTTTATTCATGAATAAGGCGCAGAGGCCGTACAAAGTCTATTTTAGGATAATTACATGAGACTTAACTTATACTACAGTCCTTGCGATGAATTGATAAGCTACAGAGCTTGACCAACTTGCGAGGAGACTATAGAATGCTGCTTAGTTCTTCGTCTTTTTACTCCGGCCCTCCTCGCCGCGAGTAATTTGTTTTATCTCTTTCCGCACATTTTACAACAAGTGAGTGAGCTCACCGCTCTTAAGCGCTTTCTCGATTTCAGTGCGTAGGGAGATACAGTTGTTGGTAGTGTGACCGTTGTCTTTGTGATAGTCACAGTATTGATTTGGGTCTTGTCCGCGCTTATTCTTCATAGGTGGAGGGGCCTTGAACTGGTAGTCCTCCGTACTCAGTACCACTGCCGGGGTTTTGGTCAGAGGAGTCCACTGCCTCTCTCTGTTTTCTTGTTTTGTCTCTCTTTACGTAGCGAGCTTGTTGATGTAGCTCGTGCATCTTCAGATGAATAATTTCCTGAACTCGAGTTGCGGCAACTCTTTTTAAACTTTTACCCGCTGCTCGGGCCTAAGTCTGTTGGGAGACTGTGCGGTGGTGGCGGTCTGTTGGTGCTGAGGTTTTTCTCAGTCTGGGCGTACACCTTAGCTGTCGCCATCAGCTTCTTCCAGCTTTTTGGGATCCCTTCCGTTCCAGACAAGACCTTAATCATGTCATCGCATCGGACGGCATACTTAAACTGTGCTCTGATCAGGTGCTCATGAACATCTCCTATCTCGAGCACTTCTTTGTTGTAACACGTAACAAAATCTTCTAAACTTTCGTCATCGCGTCGCCGGATATTCATGACGTCTGCAGTATCGCGGATAGACCTCCTCTGCTGGCTGAAGTGTACTAAATTTTTTTCTCGCAGGTCTACCCATGATGTGATCTTCCCTACAGACAGGTTATCAAACCAGAGCCTCGCGACGCCTGTGAGGGTTTGAATGAAGAGGTGACACCACCTCGGTAAAGTCCACCCTCCCACCAATCCTGCACTCGTGAAGACCCGAAGATGGTCATCTGGGTCCGTCATACCAATAAACTTGCCAACATTGGATGTGAGTTTTGCTTTTTCCAGGGGAGCCAAAGCAATTTCGCTGATGAACTTGGAATTTTCTGCTGCTTCCGCCGGGCGCTAGATCAGATTATAATCGTGTTCAGCTTCGGGATTGTACATCGCGCGAGGTTTACAACTTTTGTAGTTTGGTTTCAACCGACTGAACACGCTTGTATTGTCCCCTTCGTGGTATGTTCTGTCATACTCGTTGATGTGGGTGTCCCGTTGCGGGCCGAACCTGGAGTGAACTGACTGCCTTCGATGAGAATGGGACTCATCATGATATTCTCTTCGTCGATTTTCAGATTGAGTATATTCATATCTCGCTGGAGATCTAGAGTAAACTTCTGTGCCTTCTACCTGAACCCATGATGGAGCATCATGATGGGAAACATGAGGTACTGATGGTGCTCGAGTACGGGATACAGGCCTTTGTGACTGAGTGGGAAGAGCAGTTTGTGCATAGAGTTGTGCATACACAACGTTTATTACTCCCTGAGATCTGACATACCAGGAGATAGGAATCTCTCCTGGAGGTAGAATTGAGCTTATTGGTATTTCAGGCTGCATTCCTGGAGTGACAGGATCATTTGGATGATTATCAATGTACTGTAATTCATTATCGTCCGAAGCCTCTTCCACAATCCCTTCAACTTGGGTATTGTGGGCGAAATTTGGCCGTTGGCCGGTTTGACGATTCGTCGGAATTTCTTCCATTTGAAAAACGAAGATGAAAAAGTAAATCGAAACGAGAAGAAATGAGTGAAACTGAGAAATCGGTGGGCGCCAATGAAGAAACACTGGTTAACTGACCGGAATCAATTAAACCAGGGGGTTCGGTTCTGCATAAAAGGGTTGGTTTCTCCTTGTTCGGTTCGTGGGTGTCAAGTCTTCTTCTCTTCACAGTAACTGCAAAATAACCACCGTTAGACTCACCACAGGGAGAATGGGGGTTCTCTCCGTGACCACCCTCTAGCGTGAGAATAAGTACAGGATTTATGAAGAAGAAGAAGTGTAAGTGAAGTGAATGTAACTTGAAGATTGTACCTGAATTATCCTTCTATTTATAGCCGAAGTTTGGGCGGGAAAACTTGTTATTGAAATATTGACGGAAAGTGCTAACTCCGTAAGTGGTTATTTTTCCCTCCGTTAATCACTGTAACGAATGTGAGAGCACACGGATCGCGATCTTTGATCAACGGCTGGGGAATTGCCATGTGGAAAATGGGCAAGTGAAGATCTTTCTTCAATTCCGTGCCATCATCGTGACTTCAAGGGAGCCTGGGATGATGACACGTGGCCAGACGGTTATAACCGTCTTGTGATGAACGATAGAGTCTTCCAGAAGATTACAGCTGTAATCCTGTGTGGCTCCTTACTGTATGGTAATAATATCCAAGTCTGGGTATTATTTACGCGGGGGTGTTTATTAGGATTTTTATCCTTAACTGTTATGGGGAGAGGCGCAAGGATTCGTTAGTTTCCTTTTGGCGCGCAGGTGTTTCTTGTTGTTATTCTTCTAAGTTCTCTTTGTAGGACCAGTGTGCGGCCGCGCAAGGTCTAAAGAGGGTTAGAAAAATGAGGTTGTGGTATGATCCCAAGTACTCGAAGCGAGGTTTTTGGGACCTTACCCCTTCAGTTATGGTTGAATTCAATGATATTAACCAAGTCACACATAATCACGCTTCCGCAAAAGTCAGGGTGGGACAATATATGGGTGTTTTAAGGATTTTAGGAGGGTTGTTATATCCTCCCCACCTTGTTTTAGAACTCCTCCTTGAGGTCTACAGGAACAGGTGTGGATATTTCTTTTGCATCTCTGATTCGAGCTCCCAAGTGTATTCTGGTCCTCTCTTGGAATCCCATTTCACTTTGACTAGAACTAATCTCTTGTGTTTGAGATTCTTGATCTTTCTGTCTTAAATCTGCAGCGCTTTCTCTATAAACTTAAGTTTCTCATTTACCTCTATGTCCTTAAGAGGTACCACTAACGATTCATCTGCTAAGCACTTCTTGAGATTACATGCATGAAATACATCATGTATTCCTGCCATTTCCTCTGGCAGATGTGGCTGGTAAGCTACGGGTCCTATTCTTCTAATAATCTCAAAGGGTCCAACATACTTGGGGCTTAGCTTTCCCCTCTTGATGAATCTAACTATTCCTTTCCATGGAGAAACTTTTAATAACACCTTGCCTCCTACTTGAAATTCCCATGGTTTTCGCCTGTTATCAGCATAACTCTTTTGATGATCGCGTGCTGCTTTTAGTCTTTCCTTGACTTGAATAATCTTATCTGTTGTTTCTTGTACTATCTCTGGTCCAGACAATTGTTTTTCTCCAATTTCAGTCCAACAGACTGGAGTTCGGCACTTTCGTCCATAAAGTGCTTCGAATGGTGCAGCATTGATACTGGTATGATAGCTGTTATTGTAGGAAAAATCTATCAATGGTAAATGATCGCCCCAATTTCCTCCGAAATCAATTACACAAGCTCTAAGCTTATCTTCCATCGTCTGAATGGTTCTTTCGCTTTGTCCGTCAGTTTGAGTATGATAAGCAGTGCTTAGATTTAACTTGGTTCCCATTGCTTTTTGGAAACTAGTCCAATAATGAGAAGTAAAACGACTATCTCTATCAGAAACAATAGATAAAGGAATTCCATGTAATGAAACTATTTTATTTACGTATAACTTGGCTAATTGTTCCATACTGAAAGTTTCCTTCATCGGTAAGAAATGAGCTGACTTGGTTAATCTGTCTACAATCACCCAGATTGTATCATTTCCTTTTCGTGTCTTAGGTAATTTGGTAACAAAGTCCATTGTTATCAATTCCCATTTCTATATCAGCATTTCTAGTTGCTGCAATAAACCTGAGGGTTTCTGATGTTCGGCTTTAACTTGTGAACAGGTTAGACACTTAGCAACATAGGCTGCTATATCCTTTTTCATTCCTATCCACCAGAAATTCTTTCTTAAGTCTTGATACGTCTTATCACTACCGGGATGTATCGTATACTTAGACTTATGGGCTTCTTCTAATATTCGGTGGCGTAGGTTTCCTTGTTTGGGTATCCAAATTCTTTTCTTATGGAATCTCCAAATTCCATCTGTTCCTTGTTTTAATTCCTTAATCATTCCTTTTAATTTTTCAGTATCGTCCTTGATTACTGATTCCTGCATTTCTCTAATTTGCTCATTTAAATCTATCTGCAAATTTAAATTGAGAGAACGTACTCGTTTTGGCTTTTCATGATACTTTCGACTTAAAGCATCGGCTACTACATTAGCCTTCCCTGTGTGATACTGGATATTACAATCATAATCACTGAGAATTTCCATCCAGCGTCTTTGTCTCATATTTAACTCTTTTTGCCCGAAAACATATCTTAAACTCTTATGATCGGTGAAAATGGTAAAGTTACTACCGTAAAGATATTGTCTCCAAATTTTAAGGGCAAAAATTATGGCTCCTAACTCTATATCGTGGGTTGTATAATTCTCTTCATGATTCTTAAGTTGTCTATAAATTTTTGGCGTTGCATCAACACGCATTCATAACCTAACTTAGAAGCATCACAATAGACTACAAAGTCTTCAGTTCCTTTTGGTAACGCTAGTATGGGTGCGTTGGTTAATCTTTGCTTAAGGATTCTAAAGGCTTCTTCCTATTTTGGTCCCCATTCAAACTTAACTGATTTACAAGTCAGTTTTGTTAAAGGAATGGCTATTCTAGAGAAATCTCGGATAAACCGTCTATAATAACCTGCCAGTCCGAGAAAACTTCTTACCTCCGTCGCTGACTCAGGGACTTTCCATTTAGTAATCGCCTCGATCTTTGTGGGATCCACATGAATTCCTTCATGATTGACAAAATGTGCAAGGAATTGCACTTCTTGTAACCAAAATTCACATTTTGAGAATTTAGCATAAAGCTTTTCCTTTCTCAATAATGTAAGAAGTGCATGCAGATGCGATGCATGTTCCTCTTTATTCTTAGAGTAAATGAGAATATCATCTATAAAGACAATTATGAATTTATCCAGATATGGTTTACATATTCTGTTCATCATATCCATGAATGCGGCTGGGGCATTGGTTAAACCAAATGGCATGACTGTAAATTCATAATGACCATACCTTGTTTTGAAAGCAGTTTTAGGAATGTCCTCTACCTGTACTTTCAATTGATGATATCCTCAGCGTAAATCAATCTTAGAAAAGAATCGAGCTCCTTGCAGTTGATCAAACAAGTCATCGATTCTTGGTAATGGGTACCAATTTTTAATCGTGACTTTGTTCAATTCTCGGTAATCAATGCACATATGCATCGTTCCGTCCTTCTTTTTAACAAACAAGATTGGTGCTCCCCATGGTGATGTACTAGGCTGTATGAATCCCTTCTCCAGAAGTTCATCTAACTGTTTCTTAAGTTCTTGCCTTTGGGCTGGTGCTAAACGGTAAGGTGCCTTGACAATCGGTGCTGTCCCTTGTAGTAGGTGAATTCTGAATTCGACCTCCCTATCTTGTCACACCCCGACCACGTATAACATACAAAACGTGGCGGAAAACGTCGGGGAGTGTTGTAACAGAATTATTTGTTTCATAACCATGGCATTCAAAGTTGTATTTTATTTATCAACATAAGAGTTACATTGTCTTAAACATGAAATAAAGAGTTCAGAAGATAATTAAACTAAGTCTATCTTCATTTTATGTCTCTAAGGCACAGGTCCGTCCTAGTGTCACGATCATCATCCTATGCAAAAGCTCCTGAAAACACATGTGAAAATAGGTACGTCAGCATAAAAATGCCTGTGAGATACATAGGTTTTGTGAAAATAGGATTCATGACTTATGTTTAAGAGAAAGTTGTTTAGCAAAAGTCAGTCATGAACCTTGTAAATTGTTTTGTTTTGTAAATCATTTAAAAAGCGATAAGATCAAATGATATGTATAAATAAAAGAATAATGTGTGGTTAAATGTATAACCACGTAAAATGTGTTGTATAAAGTAAGTTGTTTGTAAACCAAAGTCTTGTGAAAATCGTGTTACTTGTGTAAAATGTATAAGTCCAAATTGAATGATTTAAATAACGCTATGATATGTAATATAATACAAACACTTATATATAAGAAGTACCAACGGCGTATCCACCATGCTTGTATCATATTACTCACATCTCGTTACTTAAGTCACTTAAACGAACCACCAATGTATAAAGTCTATGTTTAAACCAATAGTCAAAAGTCCTTGTATAAACCATGTCAAATGTTTAAAAGTCCAAATGTAGTCAAGTAATGTGTAACAAATGTTATGTATTGTAAGTAAAGTATTGTCACATAAACCAAATGTAGAAATGTACAAAACAAAGTATTTTGAATATATCAAAAAGTTATGTTTTGCAAAGTAATGCATGTTACATTGATACAAACATTTATGTGGTAAGTTAACGCATACATTCAAGCCTTGAGACAGTCGGATAACCCTTTCAGTCAAGGTTATAAAAAGAAATGTTTTTGGATTCAGTCATTCCTTACATCCAAACAAACCCGAGATGTCAGGAATGGGATTTGTCATGTCCTATGGTACCAGTACTTACTACCGAGCGGCGTAGCTATGGAACACATGTGCCTACATCCAAGTATATGATGTGAAAACAGGAAAAGCATGAAATGTATATGATTCAGTCATTCCTTACATCCAAACAAACCCGAGATGTCAGGAATGGGATTTGTCATGTCCTATGGTACCAGTACTTACTACCGAGCGGCGTAGCTAATGTTAATGAACGTATAAAAGTCTCGTTTGTGCAAACCAAATGTTATAGCAATAGTATACATGTCATATGAAAACAATGTACTAAGTATGCTAAGTTAACATACAAAGCAGAAAAGTCATGTAAATCAATGTGCTAGCATGCTATCAGTCAACATACATAGCAGAAATGTAATGTAAAACAATGTACTAAGTATGCACACAATGGGCATATATAGCATGAAATGTAATGTAAAATGATGTACTAAGTACGCACACAACGGGCATACATAGCATGAAATGTAATGAAATCATGTACTAATAGTGTACTAATGAACATAACAAGTATATGATGTGAAAACAGGAAAAGCACGAAAGTAACAAGTAGGCACATGTGTTCCACCCCAAAACGTTTGGAAAACAGTAAAAGAGGGGTCTATGTAGTCACTTGAGATTGCTCAGAAGTCCTAAGATAACCACCAAGCAATGCTAGAGATCACGGAATCAAACGGCACCTAATATAGGTAACTATGTTAATAAACTGGACCTATATCGGAGGATCGGATAGAATGAGGGCTCGTAAACCAAATGAGTATGGGAACTCATGTAGTATGGTTTAACAAAGCCTACATACTAAATGAAACCTAGCCTAAGTGCTTACGACCCATTACGACCCGTTTAGGTAGCTTATGCTACTTTAACGCGTCGTTCGCGTGAAACGCGTTCGGAAAGCCTAACTAGTCCTATGATAAGTAAAATATGCCTTAACATGTCTAATATTGTTACCAAATCAGTTTAGATACCAAAAGTTATGTTACATATGCTTAAAATGAATTTTGGCGTAAAAAGGGCATTTTGGTAATTTACCTAAGGCATATAAACTACCTATCATACAACTACTTAAACGAAGCGACCATAAGGTATAACCTTGGAAGGTTATTCCCTATATACTATGGTCACCTAATGTGTTTGGTCGGATCCTAATGATCGACCAAGTCGGGTTCGAAGGTATAAGCGATTGTTTAGATCGCTTACCTTACGACCCTATATAAGCACTAAACTAAAAGTGACGAGCTAAGCATGTTAAAACATGCTTAACTAAGTTTAGAAAACAGGTTTGGTATCAAAACAAACGGTTTTGATACCTAAAAGTAGTTTGGTTACAAAATACGCAAGAATACGCATTTTGGCCGAAACTACGACTCGTCACTGAGCCTAGATAACGTGGTAATCAGTAGGTATAGTCACTAAGGACTATAACCATCATGATCACGCTCACGTTATGAAGTTCAAACGAACTTCGCATTGACCATAAACTGGTCAATGCAGAAAGTCAAACAAAGTTTGACTTTCGGACTCGAAAAGCAATAAAAGAACGAAGGAATACTTACGAAGGGTCCCCGAATGCTAATCTTGATTCAAGTAGCTCAGGTATGAAACAAAGGTTTCAACTTAGAGCTTCTCAAATCAGATTCTAGTGGGTTTTGAAGTTGGGGGATGTGGGTATTTATAGGATTTCCCGAACCGTTAGGATCGTTTCTTGGAAACCGTGATCGAATCTAAGGCGTACACTTGTTGGAATGTTGTGGTGACTAAAAATCGCCCCTTATGAACTGAAAGGGCAAGTGTGGGTGTGTGGTTGGGAGTTTAACAGCTGTAATCTGCTGATTAATTGATCTTATCTGATCTGGGAGCCTGACGCGGGTCGCGTAAGAGGACTCACTAATCTTACGCGGGTCGCCTGGCCTGACTGGTCAGAAACCAACTTTCAGAAATGACAGTTTTGGTCCCTGTTGTGTTTTAAAGCCTTTTTCGACACGTTTAAGGCCCGTTAAGCCAACGTTAAGGCCCTAAAATGATGCCTAAACATTGTGGACATGAAACATGCTCAAAAATATGTCGGATGTCAGTTCGTTTGGTCGTACGATCGCGATGTTCGCTTAATTACGACGGAATGCGCATAAGCGCGAAAAACGATCCAAATGATGCGACGAATGGATCTTTCTTATGCCAAACACTAAAATAAAATATTTTAGTGCTTACATAAATTTTTGGATGTCCGGAAGTATTCAGAACGTAAGTTATGCGAGAAAATGCAAACTTGTGCACTTTTTGACACTTTTAGTCCCTAAATGACCCAAAAGTTTATTTGAGCACACCGAACCCTTCAAAGCCTATTTCTAAGCTATGTGAAGGATATTTATGGTGTGTTTAACTTATGGTCATGTTTCGGAATGTTCGTTACTGTTCAAATTGGCATACTTTCGCAGTTTGTCAAGTTTCGTCCCTGTAAGCGAATTAACTTGTTTTTGACGTACCAAAGCCTTCAAAACTTATTTCTAAGTTATGTAAAGGTTATTTAAGGTATGTTAAGTATATGTTGATGTTCCGGAGTATTTGTCGCATTAAACTGATTACGTTTACGCACCAGTTTGCGCATAACTCTCCAGAAAGTGATATAGAGTTTGAAATTGAATAAAAGTCAAAACATGAAAAATGTAAAACACAACCAAACAAACATTGGGATTAAATAACATTGTTTCATTGATAATTTAACTGTTCATAATGATTACGAGCACAGATGTTACATATCTGGCGGTAGTCCCGGTAAGTCTTCTAGGAAAACATCTGAGAATTGAGATACTATGGATATATCTTTTAATTATTTTCCTTTAGTTTTGATGATTATGGAAATTATATATACTAGGGATCCTTTTCTTGCATAACCTGTTGTTTTCATCACAGAGATGAATTTTGTGGATCGAGATGTCTTGTCTCCTGTAATTGTTATCTTTTCACCGTTTGGTGAATTTACTTGTATTGACTTTTGATCACATAGAATACTGGCTCAATTGGCTATTAACCAATCCATTCCTAACACGATATCAAATCCAGCCAGATTCATTGGGTAAAGGTTAGCAATAAAATTAAGGTTTAAAATTTTTGTTCTTGCTCCCTGCAAGATTTCAGTAATCTTAATGGATTCTCCATTTGCCGTCTCTACTAGACATTCTTGTTGAAGTTTAGTTAATGGTTGATTGAGAAGTTTGCAAAATGAAGTATTAATAAAACTTTGGTTCGCACCAGAGTCAAATAATACTTTAGCAAAAACATCATTAACTAAAAACGTATCGGCAATCACGTCCGGAATCATTTTGGCTTCTTCTGCAGTTAGAACAAATGCTCTAGCATTCTTAGTAGTCTTGTTGTTCATGGCTGGAGCTAGTTTCGGATAGTTCGGTTTGATATGCCCATTTTCTCCACAATTGAAGCATATTCCATTACTGGGTTTCTTCCTACAGTCTTCTTCCTTGTGTCCCGGTATTTTGCAGAAGTTGTAGTATGTGGAACATTTCCCTGAATGCTTCTTCTTGCAATACTTACAGTAAGGTGCAGAAGTGGAACCTATATTTTTCCCACGATTGGAATTACCGTAGCGAAATTCTTGGGTAAGCTTTTGAACTAGGTTCTTCCTCTGGTTTTCTTCTTGCGTACGTACCAATTCATCAGTCAAGGTACTGGCTAGCTCTACAGCTTCTTCTATGGTTTGTGGTCTAGCTGCCTTGACTACATGTCTAATCTCACTGATTAATCCCTAGATGTAACGGGAGATTAATACTGGTTCTGGTGAGGCTAGGGCTGGAACGATTTTAGCATATTCGAAAAATATGGTAGTGTAACCCTTATAGTCAACTCCAGTCATTCTAAGGTTTAAGAACTTATTAGCTATTTGTTCTTTTTCATTGGGATGACATAATTTTCTTTCGACCATGTTTTTAAACTCAGTCCATTCCATATTATAAACTCTGTTACTTCCCCTAGACTGGAGAATAGTATTCCACCATTCTAGAGCTGCATTCTTAAAAAGATTGGAAGCAAACATGATTTTGTCTTCCTCTGCACATTTGCTTATTTTTAAGACTGTTTCTGTATTTTCTATCCAGCGTAGAGTTGCAATGTCTCATTCATTCCCAGAGAATTCTATTGGTTTGCAAGACCAGAATTCTTTGTAAGAACAACCATAAGACATGGTTCTTCTTCTTTTTGGAATAGGCAATTGAAGTAACGGTCCATTGTTTACGCTGTGACTAGGTTCAGTAGGTGGCCGTTTACTTCCACTATTAGTTTTATTATTTTCCACTTCTTTAACGGTCTTGATAATATAAGGCATAGCGTCTATAATCCCTTGTGCCACTATATGTTGGATGTCACTGTTATCTATTTGGTTCCCGTTATTATTGTTATTCTGGTTTTCCTGATTCACTTCGTTGTCCATCTGGATTATAAACAAATACCAGGTATTAATTTCACAAAACAAAATTTAATGCGAACAATCACACAAACAAACACATTGATCAAAACTGTCGAGCATTGCGATATTTACTCTATTTCGTATATATATATATATATATATATATATATATATATATATATATATATATTACAAGCTACAACTGGAATTTAAAACACACTACTAGTTATGCATTAGTAATTATTAGGTTATCTATTTTAATTGTTTTTTTTCAAACTAAACGCATATATATATATATATATATATATATATATATATATATATATAGGGGATGGATAATGAGAAAACTAGTTTAAATGAGAAAACCAAAAAAGCCTAAAAAAAACCTAAAAACAAAACAAAGAATTTTTTTTTTTTTACAATTTTTAATAAAAAAATCGCTAGTTTTTATGCCTAGAAAAAAAATTTCAAAAAAAAAAAATATTTTTTTTTGGTTGAACTGCACATGTGCACTAATACATAAAGCTTAAACCACTTAACCCACCCCCCATCGACACCCCCCAAAAACCTAAACCCCCCACCCCCCCAAAAACCTAAACCCCCCCACCCTCCCGAAAACCTAAAACTAAACCCTAAACATAAACGCGAAAAAAACCTAAACCCCCCCAACCCCCCACCCCCCAAAAACCTAAACCCCCCTCCCCCCCACACCCAAAAACCTAATCATAATCCTAAACCTCCAAAAAAACTAACCCTAAAAGCTAAACTAGACTCAAAAAACTAATTTTAAGCATGTAATGCAATTGTAAACCCGAAAAAAACCTAAACCCCCTCACCCCCGCCCCACAAAAACCTAAACCCCCCTCCCCCCCTCCCCACACCCAAAAACCTAATCCTAATCCTAAACCTCCAAAAAAACTAACCCTAAAAGCTAAACTAGACTCAAAAAGCTAATTTTAAGCATGTAATGCAATTGTAGTACATGTTATATTGCACATGTGCACTACTATAATAATAGTATTGAAAACAAGACGACACCATAAATCTTTTTTTATATCATAAAAAATATGCTCGAATATACTTGAATGAAAGATACAAAAATTTGTGATCTTATGGTGCCATTTTTGTTTTAAAATGATAACGTATGGAGAAATGGGAAATGTTTGAAAAGTTATATAATTTTTTTTCCAATTTTACCCCTCCTTCATTAAAAGTCCCCCCTCTGTTGATGCATTTTTAGTGTCTGTAACTAGTCTTGTTTAAACGATGTATTTTGAATGGTCTTTTATTAATTATCGAGTCTGTATGTTATGTTGACCAAGTCAGATATCCTCCTATCTACTTGTGTACAACTTATTTGTCTCTTTTGGTATGTAATGTATTATGAACAATGCATGTTGCATTAAAGGGTAGTTTTGTCATTACTATGTTTATGTGTTGCTGATTATTGCTGTCTGATAACAGGAACAAACACAACAGTTGCAGTCCTCGACGAAACAGACTTCTGTTTCGTCGGAACACTTCATGGCGAAACAGACTTTTGTTTCGTTGAAGGTCATGACGAATCAGACCTTGATTCGTCATGTATTGGGCTGTTCCAGGCCCAATGTCTGGCCCATGTTCAGATTCGTCAAACACTTCTGTGTTTCGTCGATATCTGTGGCCCAGGGACTATATAAACAGCACTTTGTGTTCATTTGAACTCAGAGATGAGAAATAGACCATAGTAACAAAACTCTGCCAAAATTCTGTCTGAACTGTGTTTGTATCAGTTGTAATCGGTTCTCATCCCGTTAATCAATAGAGTGTGTATCATTGATTAATCCGTTGTTATTATTGCTATATATGTTTGATTTGGCATAGTTACGTGGATTCCGCACACGTAACCGTGTTTACTATAAACAAGAGATTCGGTTCGTAATCGATCCTCAGATTTCGGGACCTACAAGTGGTATCAGAGCATTGGCTCTTATCCTTGTTTAAAATCAAACTTGTTCGGTTTTTATCAAGTATTTTGTGTGTGTTTTTCTGAAAACTTGTTCTTGAAAAATTAATATTTTCTGAAAAATATTCATTAATCTGATGTTTTATTGGTGTTTGCTACAGATTTTTATCAAAAACCTAAATTAGATTGTTTGTTTATGCTTTAAACCGGGTTTTTAGTGAAAATCTAGTGTATTTTCGTGTTTCGGAAATTTATCGGTGATCGGAAAACTCATCGGAAACTTCATGTTCTTGAGTGTGTTCTTCATATATTCATAAGTGTTCTTGTTATAAGCTGAGAATTTGATCTGTTATAATTGATTAAAACAAGTGTTATAACTTATAAAATAATATCTTGACTTTTGTGTAAAAGTTGATAATTGTCACAGTCTCTGTTTCGTTGAAAATAAGAAGTAACAAACATACCTTGTGTCAGGTTAAATATCTTGTTGTCTCATCTTATCCTTGACTGGTCAGTAGATATTTTAAATATCTAAATCAACTGACTTTTACCCAGTTTTGACGAAACACACAGCCGACGAATCACATCTGTTTCGTCGCAACACCTTTGACGAATCAAACGTCTGTTTCGCCACAACATCTTTGACGAAACAAATTCTGTTTCGCCACAAATCACAATTTTCACAAGTCTGTTTCGTCGTCATTCATTCAGACGAAACAAACCTGTTTCGTGATTTCTGTTTCGTCGAAAACAGATCTGTTTTAAACAGAGGACTTATATCAGCTTGCTTACTGTTTATTTTCAAGAATTTGTGCAGGTACTATCATACATACATCAAATATGAGTTGTACTAGTCCATGGGATTGGAGTATGGATTCTAGACCACGTGAAGATCCGACGTCCGCAGCAGCGTGGGTGAAGAGTGTTTTTGGTCAACCAACTATAAGTGTCGGACAATGGGCTTTGGCATCCAATCAGAACCAAAACATTCAAAATCTTTTGATCAGTGAGAGCGAAACGGGTAGCAACAATCGCCCGCCAAAGTTGAATCATATGAACGAGTTTCCATCATGGAAAGGTCGTTTCATTACATATGTTCAAGGTCAAAGCACTGATATTTGGAGGTGTTTCATTACTCCACGCAATGATGCTCTTGAAGTAGCAGCTTCAACGGCCGAAGGTTTTACTAACATGCAGGAAAATGACAAGAAAGCATATGAATTTGAGAAAAAGTCATTTGCTGTTCTTACTCAAGCACTTCATAAAGATATCTATCATCAGTTTTCTTATTGTACGGACACGAAATCCTTATGGGATTGTTTGGTAACAAGAGGAGAAGGAAACGCAGCTTCCAGAAAGACACGGCATGATTTATTAAAGAAAGAGTTTGAGTCGTTTCAATTCTTGGAAAACGAAACTCTAAATGATATGACCACACGGTTTTATCATTTGATTAGTGAGATGTTTGCCTATGCTGTTACTGCATCTCAAAAGGAAGTTTGTGCACGATTTGCTGATTCTCTACCACCAAAGTGGAGTCCATACATTGAGCTTCTGAAGCATACAGGTATTCTAGATGCTGACACTATAACTATCTATGAATTTGTACAGAAGCTGGAACATAAAAATGATGAAGAAATCCGAAAAGCAAAACGCATTGCTGCTCCTCAGAATATTGAAATGTATTGTGGTGGAGGTTTTGACCCGTCAGCTAGTCTGAGGCAACCAAAGTTACAAACGGCGTTTGTATCAGATACAAACTCTTCTCCGTTTCCTCAACAAACTCAGACTTATTCTGGAGGAGGTTTTATTCCTTTTATACCTCCAGTTTCTACTACTCAACCTCAAGCATATTCAGGAGGAGGTTTTAATCCATCCCTACCACAACCACAAGTCCAACCACAACAACAACAGCAAGCTCATTATACCAACAATCCTCCAACTCCAAACCCTAACACAGTCAAAGTTGATACATCAAACCTCTCAAATGTTAGCATTGAAGTAGCAAAGGAACATATGGAACTTATTAATACCATGGTCAGTGCTTACTGCGGTTTGGTCGCCGGTCAAATTGGAAACATCAATTTAACCAACGAAGACTATCTACAAATCAACCGTGATGAAATGGAGTTGATGGATATAAAGTGGGCATTCGCAAGTGCTGTTAGAAGGGCGAAGGACTTTATGGTTCGAACAGGAAGAAGTTCTTTGGAAAGCAAACAAGATACAAAGTACGGTTTTGATAAAGAAGCAGTTACATGCTTCAATTGTGGGGAAAAGGGTCACTTCAAACGTGAGTGCACTCGACCAAGCAGACAAGGCAATCAGAACCCATTCCGTAATCAGACGAGTACTTCAAATGCAAATCAAGACAATCGTGGAAAAGGGATAGTGGCTGTAAACAACACCACTAACCAGAATCAGTCTGGACCATCAAATGAAAGTCGTGCATTAACCGTACAAGCTGATGAAGGGTTTAATTGGTCTTTACAACTTGGGGAAAGTGATCAAGGTAAAGGAGGAACGGCGTGTTATGCTAAAATTATCAATCACATCAAGCACGTTCATAAGGAAGAATTTTCTGATAGTGACGATAGTTCTGGTAATTCCGGGAGTTCTGATGAAGAAAGTTCTACTTTGAGTTCTGAATCTGATGTGAGCAAAGAAGCAAGTTCTAATCTTGATGACTTATTGAATGAAGCAGAAGAGTTGAAATGTCAGAAATCAGTTCTGATCAAGAAGGCTGAGGTAGTATCTAAAGAAATGGAGAAGTTCTTTTCTGAAGACGGATCTTTCTCTTATCAGACTGCCTTTATGGCAAATGTCTCAGATTCTACAAGTCAGGTAAAATATGAAATTCTTATCAACTGTAGAGATTGTGAGTATATGAAAAGTGAATTTGATAGAATAAAGCTTCACTGTGATTCGATTCATATTCACAATCAGAGTTTAGTTGTTGAAATGGCTAAATGCAAAGAAGCGAATATGGCTTTGATTCGAAACGAAAAAGAATTTAAATCTATGATTGAAATTCAAAAGAAAAATGTTTCCGAAGTGACAAAAACTGTTTATCATAAACAAGTTAGTATAAATGAATACATTAACATTGTTGAGGAAACTAAAAAGGAACTAGCCATTGCCAAATGTGAGCATGATGCAATCAAGCAAAAATTGGAGAGTTACTCTAACTCCCGATTTGTGCTCGATCACATTATTGATGTTCAACAACTAAAGGGAAACAAGAAAGGTGTTGGGTATAAGAAGTGTCCGCCCCCTTTGAGACATGATTATACTTATATGCCTGATGAAGAAGAAATGCCACGGTTTGAATCCAGTGTGCCTCTTGATTATGAGGAAGTAACTACTGGCCTAGGATTCAAATCGGACAATTCTCCAAGTACAAATTCTGAGCAAAAAGAGTCAACATCTACGAAACAAGGTCCTCCAACCATTGAGGACTATGAGTCGTCGGATGATGAATCTGAATCAGATGTGAGTAATCAGGATAAATCACTTGACAAACTTAAAGGAGTAGAAGTTCCAATTGAGAATCATATACTGTGTGATCCTCCTACCCCTGCTGTTAAATCTGTTGTTCAACAAGTGATAAATACTGTGTCTACTGTTAAAAGTAATATTGTGTTGTACACTTTGGTTGGTGACTCTAAAATCTATTCAGATAATGATTTTCCAATTAAAAATGTCAATCCTTCATTGATTGATAATGTTTTTGAAAATAACACAAGTAAGTTTGTGGGAAAGTCGATTCAGGGAGTTAATGTGACTCAATGTAATCCAATTCCTAAGACTGAAATTAAAAAGAAATTTGGAAATCAGAAATCACCTTCAAAGCAACAACCTATTGCTTCTAAGGGTAAACAATCAGATCAACGAGCTAAATTGTCAAATGTTTCTAAATCAAAATTTGAAACAAAAGGGGCTCGTTATCAGAAGAAAAACAGCAATGTTAAATTTGTGGAATCGAGGGGTACAGATAAAATTGAGACTTTTGCTAACAAGTCAAACACTGATTTTGTACAAGTCAAAATTTTAAAACGTGATAGTCAAAACAATTACACTCAACATTCAAACGGGTGTGATGAAAAAGCTAGTACCTCGGGTTACACAAGTTCGACATCTGATCGTCGATCCAGTTCTCCTAAGTTTGTTGAAAGGAGAACGTGTTTTAAATGTGGGGAGTTTGGGCACATCATCAAAGATTGTGCTAACACTCCGAAAGCGAAATTTGTTGAAAGAGCATCACCTGAATCGATTCACTCTAAATGTCGTCCTGTTTCACCTAAACATGATAAAAGAACTATTAAAGAACAGGAATCGAAACAACGACATCAAGATGTGAAGAAAATAGAAAAGGCTTTAAATTCTAAGGTAAATTCTGTTCCAAGGGAACCAAGTTCACCTGTAAAACCAGAAATTTCAAAATTTGTTTACAAAACTCAATCTGGTAAACAAAAACAAACTTGGAAACCTAGGAAGAGTGAAGGTTCAGGGGGAGCTGTTTGTTTGGAAAACCATCAACAAATCGAGATCACTATTCGTGATGCTCAGGGACGACCCAAGACCACTTTGGCTTGGGTCCCCATCCTTAACTAATCTTTGGATGATATGTGCAGGATGTTCCAGGAGGAACTATTAATAGTCATTGGATTGTTGATAGTGGGGCATCTAGGCACATGACGGGCGACTTACGGCTTCTATATGATGTGAGAAACATTAAAGGAGGCTATGTTGCTTTCGCTGGAGACAAAGGCGGTTACATCACTGGAGAGGGAATGATTTCCAATGGTGTGGTATGTTTCGATAAGATCAATTATGTTCGTCAAATTGATCATAATCTTCTCAGTGTGTCGCAAATCTGCGATAAAAAGTTCACCGTGCATTTCGATGATGCCGGTTGTTATGTGCTTAAACCTGGTTTCACAATTCCTGATGAATGGATTCTCTTATCGGCTCCAAGAATCAATGATCTTTATGTTCTTGATATGAGTCAAGCGATTACGACTTCTGCACAAGTCACATGTTTTGTCTCGAAAGCCACGGAGAAGGAGTTTATATCTTGGCACAGAAGAATGGGACACATTCACTTGAGAAAAATGAACCATTTGGTGAAAAACAATCTTGTGAATGGCGTACCCGTGAGAAGTTTTCATCTACAAGATATCTGTGTTTCGTGCCAGAAAGGGAAACAAACAAAGATGTCTCACCCTTTGAAGAAAATCAACACTGTTGGCATGCCTCTCGAACGTCTTCATATGGACCTCTTTGGACCTATGAGACACAAAACAACGTTCGGAGATGTGTATTGTTTAGTAGTTACTGATGACTACTCTAGATTTTCTTGGGTAGCTTTTATGGCACACAAGAGTGATACTCCTCAAATCCTCAAGGATCTTCTTACAATGTTGGAAAATCTTTACTCATTGAAAGTTAAGAGGATCAGAAGCGACAATGGAACTGAATTCAAAAATCGTGTTATGGATGAATTCTGTACTTCTAAAGGCATTCTTCATGAATACAGTTCTCCTTACACTCCACAACAAAATGGTGTCGCGGAGAGGAAGAATCGGACGATAATTGAAACTGCAAGAACAATGCTGGTAGAGTCGGCGTTTCCTGTCCAGTTCTGGGCAGAGGCTGTGTCGACTGCTTGCTACACATTAAACCGAGTTCTTACGGTTAAGAGACATGGCAAGACTTGTTTCGAACTTCTACAGAAAAGGAAACCAGATCTTTCAATTCTAGAACCTTTTGGTGGTCCATGCACTATGATTGATCCGGATGGAAAGTTTGGAGCGAAAGCTATCGAGGGTTTCTTCCTTGGATATGCTACACCAAATTTTCGTGTTTGGAATCTGACTACCAAAAAGATTGAACTATGGAGTGAAGTAAGGGTTCAGAGATATACAAATCCTGTTAAAGCTCCAGGTGATCCTTGGATGTTCGATTATGATGGGCTATTTAACTCCTTTGACCTGCCAACTTTTGATGAAGATTCTGCAGCTGCTAGAATGATATTTGATAGTGACAATGCTGCTGAGTCGTCATTAGTTAGACCTGTTGTTGTTAACTCACAAAGTTCTAATTCGTCTAACAACACGGTTCAAAATGAGGAAGTTGAAAATGCTACTGAATACAATGAGTCATCAGAAGAAGATGAAGAAAATCTGGATGCGACTGAAGGCACTAAATCTCCAGTTGTTCCAGTTCAGGGTATTTCTGTTGATACTCCTCATGTGCAAGTCGATGATACTGCTGAAGGAAATGCATCCACTTCTACGCATATTCCAGGTGTAGAGTTGGTTGTTGATCTGAATATTAACAATTTGGGTGTTAATGCTCGTGTTCCTGAAAATCCTGAAATGAGGATACACGATACCCATCCACAGCAGAATATCATAGGAGATGTCCAACAAGGTGTGCAGACACGTAATCAGCTGAGAAACAACCCGAGTGCTGGTTTGTATTCAGCTATTAGAGAATCTGGTCTACAAAATGATTGGTCTTTCGCGTGTTACGTTTCACAGGAAGAACCAAAATCTTGGAAGGAAGCTTTAAAAGATAATTCATGGGTTGAAGCCATGCAGGACGAACTGCAGCAATTTCAAAAGCTTGGTGTTTGAAAGCTTGTTGAAAAACTGGAGAATTACAAGAAAATTGGAACACGATGGGTTTATAAATGCAAGAAAGATGATCGTGGAGTTGTTATTCGCAACAAAGCGAGACTGGTTGTTCAGGGCTTTCGTCAGATTGAAGGCATTGACTACAATGAAGTTTATGCACCTGTTGCACGTCTGGAAGCTATTCGAATCTTCTTAGCTTATGCTTCTTTCAAAGGATTCAAAGTTTACCAGATGGACGTTAAAAGTGCTTTTCTTCATGGTATTGTTCAAGAAGAGGTGCATGTCGAACAACCTCCAGGTTTTGAAGATCCTATTCACCCCGATCGGGTTTGGTTGCTCAACAAAGCTCTTTATGGTCTACATCAAGCACCTAGGGCTTGGTACGCAACCTTATCAAACTATCTTCTGGAGAATGGATTTAGACGAGGTCTTATTGATTGCACACTCTTTATCAAAGAACAAGATGAAGATCTTCTGCTGGTGCAGGTATATGTTGATGATATAATATTTGGGTCTACTAATGACTCTTTGTGCAGGCAATTCGAACGTGTTATGCAAGAAAAGTTCGAAATGAGCGCTATGGGAGAGATGAATTTCTTTTTGGGCCTTCAAGTTCAACAAACAGAGTCTGGGATATTCATCCATCAGACTAAATATGTTGGTGACATTTTGAGCCGATTCCAAATGTCAGATGCAACGCCCATTGGTACTCCACTTCCGCAGAATCACGGGATTACTCCGGATTTGAAGGGAGAAAGCATCAACTCCTCATACTATCGTGCCATAATCGGATCTCTCATGTATCTTACCGCTTCGAGGCCTGATATCATGTACCCAACATGCTTACTAGCAAGATATCAAGCAAACCCGAAGGCCTCTCATCTGTCAGCTGTCAAAAGGATTCTACGCTATTTGAAGGGATGCCCAGACCTCGGTCTTTGGTACCCTAGGGATGATAGTTTTGAATTAATTGCATACAGTGATTCTGATTTCGGTGGTTGCAAAATCGATGGCAAATCAACAACAGCAGGATGTCAGTTTCTAGGAAATCGACTGGTCACGTGGCAGTGCAAGAAGCAAACGTGTGTTGCTACATCAACATGTGAAGCAGAATATATTGCTGCCTCGAGTTGTTGCTCCCAAGTTCTTTGGATACAACAACAAATGCGCGACTACGGTTTAGAATTCCTATCTACTCGTATTTTTGTTGATAATAATGCTGCCTTGCAAATCACTAGAAATCCTGTGCAACATTCTAAGACTAAACACATCGACATTAAATATCACTTTATCCGTGATTGTTTTGATAAGAGGTTAATCGATGTCGTTCATGTCCCCACTGATCACCAACGTGCCGACCTGTTTACAAAAGCTTTTGATAAATCACGTTTTGATTATCTACTTTTGGTCAATGGCATTAAGGTGATACACGAGTAAACTTCTTTGGCTGATCGTTTTTGTAAATATTTTCTTTATAAACTTTGAAAATTCAAAAAGATTTTAGTTTTCGTAAACTTTGCGAATTTTAGGGGGAGATATTTCAAGAAAATACAAAAACATTGCAAAAGTTCAAAATCCAAAAAGATGTCTTTACTTTCTGTCGTTTCGTTTGAAAAACTCAAAAATTCAAAAACAATAGAAAAACCAAAAATGAGTTTCTTGGATAAAGGAAAATGATGAAATTCACTGGTGTGGTCGGTCAATGTGCTCAAAATGCAAAATAAAAAGAAAAATGATAAGTATCTCTACTAACGATGTATCGGTAGGCTCACAATCAGACTAAAATGTGCAGGATGATACAAACCTAACAGACTTCAAGTCAGGTGGGAACCATTCATTGGCATATGGTCTTAGTACCGAAATCTCGTTTGAGAGATTGCCGAGATCTGAAATATTCGGTCTTTATGCTGCTTATCATCTGGGTATCATGGTTGTATCAAACCGTAAATATAACGGAGACAAAGTCTAAGATCTTCCATGATACTATACATACGTGTACATGCTGCATTCGACCTCAATAAGTGATCAACAATCACATGTCCAAACAAAATAAGTGATAAATTATCACAGATTCTTTGCGGGAGTCAAGTTCGTCTCTCTGCTGTACGAAAGTACTGACCTGTTCACGGACTTGCTCCTGTGCCCTCATGCATCTGAAAATCAAGTTCCTCATCAATAAGTGATTTTATCACATAGGACTTGTTTTCAATCAAATAAGTGAGTCTCTCACATTTTTATACGGTCAAACAGATGATAAACGGTATACTCACCGGTAAGATGAATTCTCGTGCATACCTTGATACGGGAATGTGTCGTGAGTGGATTTACATCGACTTGTAAGTATAATCCTTATCGTTAATCGTATCTCTTAAATTATGATTATGTCTGATCAGTTTGAGCTTATGTGGACCACAATACCGATAATCGAGGTAGTATACTTATCCAGAGCTTTAAACAGAATCAAAATTATGTTGACTAAGACCGTAAGCTGGTATGATTCCTTGTCCTTGAGATTCGCAAAAAGGTTGCACTTGTACGTTTGTTTAGTGTCCTTAACAGTTTTCCGCATTTTCATTTAGTTTACTATGCTTTAAATTTGTTTTTAGTATATTTGTGTAAAGTTCGTTTTTGATTAAGCCGAAGTTGTTGCTTGGTGTTTTCTACCGGAAGCCTGAAACCTTCTTCATAAAAACGTTCTTGCAACTGAATGGAATTGTGTCTGCAAAATATTTCCAGCCTGTGTTACTGTTTTAACTGCAAAATATTTCCAGGTGAAAAATCTGTTGGTGAAACAGACTTGTCAACGAATCACAAGCATCGACGAATCAGACCTTAGTCGGCGAATCAAATCTGATTCGTCATAACAGACGACGAATCACAGGAGCCCAACTCTGTTTCGTCATGGGCTAAAAGTTTTGGCCCAAGTTCAAGCCCAAGTTTCTGATTCGCCGGGCCCATTTCAGTTTCGTCGAATCCTCTGATTCGTCGAGACAGGGCGGAGTATATATAGGTCCCACATGGTCATTTTTTTCAAAACATCACAGTTATCTTCTTCTTCACACAACCAAACACCCAAACCTACGGTTACTCTCACAAATCGTTCAAAACATCAGTTTTTACTCAAAATTTTACAAACATCAAAGGTAGTAACATGTTCTAATTCTCATTCCGAACACTTTGAACCGACGGATTTTCATCCGAAACCCTCAAAAACTCCTTTGAGACCTTGTTTTTCTTTGATTAAATATGTTTTGATGGTGCATGTTTCATGTTTTTCTTCTAATCTTATAGATTTAGGGTTATCAATGTTTGTTTTGCTTTGATTTGGATGTGGGTTTTTATCACAAAAACAGGGGTTTGTTGTTGATAATGGTATTATCTGTTTTTACAAAAGGTTTTTGTTCGGAAAAACATTTATGGGTGTTTATAAATGGGTTGGGTAAATAATATTGATTGAATGTGTTTATGTTCATATCTGATGTGTGTTTAAACCCAATTCGGCGAAACTGATAAAACCCCCAAATCGACGAATCTGATTTAACCCTAATTCCGGCGAATCACACATTCGACGAATCAGACGACGAATCAAAGATGACGAATCAGAATGGAACGAAATAGACTCGACGAATCAAAAAGTCGACGAATCAAACCAGTCAATGGTCAACCCTCTGTTTCGTCGTTCAAAGTTCTGTTTCGTCGTTGATCCTCTGTTTCGTCGTCAATGCCTTAGCAGTTTTCTGATGTTGCTGTTTGTTCACAGTAGACATGTGTAAATAGGTTATCTGATATGTGAATACATGAAAGTGTATTCATACATGTCTAAATGCTATGTTATGTAAATTGTGACTTATTCTGGACATTTTCATGTACAGATGGCTCCTAAAGCACAGCAAGAAAAGGGAAAACGCAAGAAGGCGATCAAGAAAGAAAACAAAACCGAAGAAGAGATTATGTCAGAAAAACGCCATAATCAAGTTGCATATTTGGATCCGGAAGACAAGCTCGTTGAATTTAAAGATATGACGAAGTGGATCAGGGAGTCACGTATCAATTATGCTGTTACATACTCGACACCCGTCTACAAATCTCTCATTAAAGCGTTCTGGGATTCTGCAAACGTCGTTCAAATCGATGGAAAGGATATTATCAGAGGTCGTGTGAATGATCTGTATGTCGTTGTTACTCCGGAGATATTGAATCAAGTTCTTCAATTACAAGATCAACCGAATGCACCTTATTCAATACCAATCATGTGTTCGCGAGGCTGTTTACTAAGGATGAAATGCAAAGGAGATCTTTTCGTCAAACAAATCAACAAAGGTGATCTTCCATTAAGATACAAGTTTTTATTACATGTGCTTATTCAGAGTCTCAGCAATAGACGAGCTGGATATGATATGGCGGGAGATGATCTTGTTGGTTTCATGGTTGCTCTGGTGTTAAACAAACCGTTTAGCATCTCGAAGTATATTTTCAGCAACATGAAAGAGAACATGACAAGGACTGGTAGTAGAACCACAGGGAACAAGTTTTGGATGTATCCACGGTTTCTGCAAATGATAATGAATGTTCAGCATCCAGACCTTCCTAAAGCTGAAAATGATCTGTTGAAAATAGAGGCGATGAATTTTAACTCCTTACGACTAATCAAGACTATGGCTGCCAAAAGATACACAGAAAGTGTTCCTCCAAGGAAGCTTTTTGGCACTCTAGTGAATCCTGATTATGTTGCTCCTGCAAATGACAAATGGCGTCATGAAGACAGTCAATCAGACAATGAAGAACCTGAGTTGGAAAGGTTAAGAATAGAAAATTTTGGTCCTGACCCAGTTGATTCAGATGAATCTGGTAGTGATGATGATGAAAGTGGTGGAGATAGTGATGCAGGTGATGCAGGTGCTGTTAGTACTGCTGTTGGTACATCAAGTAAGGGTGCTGTTTCTGGTACATCAGATAGTAGTTCATCAGCAAGTGGTGATGATGAAACTGATTCGAGTTCTAGTGATCATTTAGTTGAACCTGGTTATGAAATGTATATTGATATACGTGGAGTAAGAAGGTACAGAAAGATTAGAACAGAGGATGATCCAGAGTATGTTCCAGAAGATCCTGAAGGTGAAAGGAGAACAAAAAGAAGAGCAGAGAAAGATATTGAAGTACAAAAGAAGAAACCTAGGAGATATCTGAGTACTTATACTCGGAAATCTATGCCTCAGGAGTCTTCATCTATTGCTCAGGAGCTTGTTCAATCTATTCCTCAGGAGCCTGTGCAAGAAACTCCTACTGTAGTTACTTCAGCTACAGAAACTCCAGTTGCTCCAGTTGTTACACCAGTTACTGCTACTCCATCTGTTGTTCCTCAGGAAGTTCCTGTAAGATCTATGGCTTCAGTTATCAGGGCAACTACTTCGGAAATCAGTGCTGAACGTCATAGGACTTTTGTTGGATTTTCTAAAGATGAAAAGATCAATTATCTGTTTTCTACACTTGAAGCGGCTGCTGATCGTCTTCAAAGGCAATCTCATTTTGGAAATCTCACGAAGCATGACCAACTTAAACAATCTGTGGAAATCAACAAATTGAAGTCAATGGTTGGTCAACAGCAAACAGTTATAGAGCGACAACAAGGTGAAATTGATGCGCTTAAAGCTGAAAATGCTCGCTTGAAGGCTATTGATGAAGAGAAAGAGAGAAGGCTTGCTATTCTGTGGGACTATCATTGTAAACAACAAGAGGTGTTAAAGAAAAAGGATGATGATACAGAAGATCAAGGAAATCCGGATACCTCTGGTACATCACAGAAACAACCAACCACACTTGCTTCTGAAGTGGTTACAGTTCAACCTACCGTTGTTGAATCATCTCAGGGAACATCTACTGGAAAAGTACAACAGATAGAAGGTACTTCTTCTATATTTAGCAGTGCTGATATTGCTCTACAAGCTGTTCATCCATTTACAGGATAATTGCTTGAAGAAGGGGAGTTGATAGAAGATCTTTCTCCGGAGCAATTGAGTATTTTACAGTCTATGAGAGAAGTAGATGATGCTGAAATAGACAAAATGTCTACTGAGACTGATACAACGAATGTTGAAGAGATTGATGAAATTGTGATTGAAGGTGAAGCTCCAAAATCAACCTATGTCAGAGAAGATGGTACTGAATTTGCATCATTTGATGAAAATTGGATGAAAGAAAACATTGATGACATAGATGAGCACTTGAAGAATCGGAATTCATCTGAAAAAGACACAAATGCTTTTGCTGAATGGAGAAAACAGTTTTTATCCAAAGTGTCCAAGCCGTTACCTGAAAAAGCTCAAGTAGACTATCTGCAATTTGAAAAGAAGCCTAGTGGAAGGATCTTATGCTGGATGTTTGTTCAAGATATTCACTGCATTGCTATTAAACGTGAATATGGGATTCTGTATTTCAATTCACTACTGAGCATTCTTTCCTTACCATTTTATGATGTCTCTGCGTTGACAAGGCTTCAGCTTATCAATCGTGAAAAATACGATGGCGCTACTTTATTTGAGCGTCTGGTGAAAGTAAACAAGAAGACAGGCTGGAAGGATGAATCCTACAAGCCACAATTTCCTGTTTATCAACCGATCAAGTTTACTCTTGATCCGGACACCAACACTTGCAGATATAAACTTGTATATCAGCCTCCGAGGGTTGTAGATAAAATCCCATTGATGCCTATGAAGCAGGATTTTCTGGAAGACATGGCATTGTGGTGCTACGACTCGGATACTCATGAAGCTGTAATTGTGTTTAGAGATGGTCGTGCTAATTATCGAATGTTGGATCCGATGTGGATCGTCAACATGTCTGAAGCTGATATTGGAAGATTATATCGTCATGATATTTTCTATGAAGATCAAGATGCACGTCAAGCGTTAAAGTTTCAGCGAGTAGCTTGTTTTTGCTACTACAGGGGTATTCATTCGGGCAGTTCGTGGTCCGAACAACACTGATGGAAGATTAGAAGACCAAAGACGAGTAATAGACAAGGGGGAGTTTGTTGATGCATTTTTAGTGTCTGTAACTAGTCTTGTTTAAACGATGTATTTTGAATGGTCTTTTATTAATTATCGAGTCTGTATGTTATGTTGACCAAGTCAGATATCCTCCTATCTACTTGTGTACAACTTATTTGTCTTTTTTGGTATGTAATGTATTATGAACAATGCATGTTGCATTAAAGGGTAGTTTTGTCATTACTATGTTTATGTGTTGCTGATTGTTGCTGTCTGATAACAGGAACAAACACAACAGTTGCAGTCCTCGACGAAACAGACTTCTGTTTCGTCGGAACACTTCATGGCGAAACAGACTTTTGTTTCGTTGAAGGTCATGACGAATCAGACCTTGATTCGTCATGTATTGGGCTGTTCCAGGCCCAATGTCTGGCCCATGTTCAGATTCGTCAAACACTTCTGTCTTTCGTCGATATCTGTGGCCCAGGGACTATATAAACAGCACTTTGTGTTCATTTGAACTCAGAGATGAGAAATAGACCATAGTAACAAAACTCTGCCAAAATTCCGTCTGAACTGTGTTTGTATCAGTTGTAATCGGTTCTCATCCCGTTAATCAATAGAGTGTGTATCATTGATTAATCCGTTGTTATTATTGCTATATATGTTTGATTTGGCATAGTTACGTGGATTCCGCACACGTAACCGTGTTTACTATAAACAAGAGATTCGGTTCGTAATCGATCCTCAGATTTCGGGACCTACACCCTCCTTCATTAAAAGTCTCCCCCCTCCTTTTTAGTGTTTTTTTGGTTAGTTTTTTTGTTTTCTCATTTATATCTAGTTTTCTCATGATCCTCTCCGTATATATATATATATATATATATATATATATATATATATATATATATAGGGGAAGGTTCATTTGAGAAGAAAAAGAAGAAATTGCATATTAGTAAAATACTATTTCATTTATAACTCATATCATTAATTTTTAACTCTTTAATTAATTAGTCCACTAATCATTAATTATCCTACATATAATCTACAAAACCTACACATATCAAAATTTTCCTACATGTACCCTACACATTATAGAATTTTATCCTACACAGTCGAAATTTACCCTACACACCTCGACATATATCCTACACAACTCGTAATTTATCCTACACAACTAGTACTTTATTCTACACTTTAAATTATGTTGTTTTTTTTAATTTGGAAAAAGTATATATTTTGAAAAGGAGTTACAAATTTAATTTAGTTAATTATTAAAGAGGAAGAATACAAATTAATAATTTTTGTAAGTTTACCCATATACCCTTATATTAAAATTAAATGCAAATATTAAATGAAGTAAAATAAAGCATTCTTATTGGTTGAAACTTCTTCTTTTTTCTTCTTACAAAAAAATTCTTCTCATTTGAACCCTCCACTATATATATATAGTGGAGGGTTCAAATGAGAAGAAATTCTTTGTAAGAAGAAAAAAGAATAAATTTCAACCAATAGGAATGCTTCATTAGACTTCATTTAATATTTGTACTTAATGTAACTATAAGGGTATATTAGTAAACATACATACATCATTAATTGGTAGTTTCATCTTTAATAACTAACTATATTAAATTTGTAACTTATTTTTAAGATATATATTTTTCACAAAAAAATAAAAATAAAAATTCATTTATAGTGTAGGATAAATACGAGGCGTGTAGGATAAAATACGAGTTGTGTAGAATTAAATTTCAATATGTGTAGGATAAATTTCGAAATGTGTAGGATAACTTTTGATGTGTGTAGGCAGAAATATTTAGTGTGGAGGATTATACTCTTAATGACTAATTAATTAGTCAAACATAATAATAAATGAGATGAGAAAAAAACTATTTAATGTTTTACAATTGTACCTTTTTATTCTTTTTCTTCTCAACAATTTTTTCTTCTCAAATGAACCTTCCCCTATATATATATATATATATATATATATATATGGTAGGGTTAGATAGAAAACCCTAAAAATTTGAGAAAACCCTAGAAAACCCAACCACCCGACTTTTTTTTTTTTTTGAAAAAAATAACACATGTAATACTAATATACATGTTTTTAAGAGTTTTGAGCCAAAAAAATCAAAAAAGCGCCGAGTGGTTTTTTAAAAAAAAAAATAAACAATTTTCAGCAACTTTTTGTCTAACACATGTTAGTGAAAAAGTTGCTGAAACTTGTTTATTTAAAAAAAAAATCACTCGGCGCTTTTTTTGATTTTTTTGGCTCAAAACTTTTAAAAACATGTATATTACATGTGTTATTTTAAAAAAAAAAAAAAAGTCGGGAGGTTGGGTTTTCTAGGGTTTTCTCAAAATGGAGGGTTTTCTCCCTAGCATTATCCTATATATATATATATATATATATATATATATATATATTACTAAGGGTTCATCCAGTATTGCATATTGCGCTCGTCGTACTTCCAAACGAGCTTCACTCCTATTTGTTTGATTCTCTCTCCTTCATCCACTAACTCCTCACCAAATGTGCGGAGTTCCTGCACGTTTTTTGTACTCATGGGTGGTGGTGGTGCGGGTATTTGGTCAGGGTACTGGGGTATCGGTTCTCCATATGGGTATGGGTTTTCTAGTATTTCCCGAACATATTGGTCGTTATCCCAATATGGATCTAGAGGGTTAAGGTTGGTGTATTGTGCTATGGGGTTTGGTATGGGTTCCTCCTGTGGGTAGAGTTCTCGATAATCCCTATGTTCATCCTCCCATGGATCATAAGCTAGAGGATTGGGTGCCGGGATTCTAGGGATTTCGTTTGGGTCGAAGGCTGGTATGGGAACCTGGTCTCCTGGGTTAGGTTCTATTTCCATGGGTTTGGTTGGGAACAGTGGTAGTGGCTGTGTTGCAATGATTTGGTCTAGGTTTGGATCTGCTGCAGTGGTAGCTAGTATGTGAAAGTTGGCCAACCGCCTATTGACTATGTCTTGGGTCTGGGTGTTCATCTCTCTGTTTTGCTGCTGCTAAAGCCCTTTGTTGTTGCAATTTTCTCATTCGCTTCCTACGCTCATGTGCTCCCCGACTGAACCATCCTCTCTTTTTCGTAGGGAATGGTTCTTCGGATTGCGCTTTAAATATGAAGATTCCCTATTCACTGTCAGCTGAATACCCCGAAGGAGTAGGGTGGGAGGAAGTTCCTTCATCTCTAGGAGAACTAGATAGGTGACGATAAGCGTCAGACAAACCTTGATCACTCATACTATAAACTAACAAATTGGTAAATAACACAAAACAATAATACAGATATGCACGTAATTATTTCCTAACATAATTAAAATATTGGTGTCAGCAGAACACTTCTGTGGCTGAAATTAGTGGTTGTAGCTCTGATACCACCTTCTGTTGCAACCCCCGACCCCTGCCCCGGGAGGCGGGCAGCCGCGGCACACAGATTTGGTGGTATCGGTGTTTATTAATTTGGCAGCGGGAATTTCATCAGGACCGTAGTTAGGAAATAGTTTATCAGAGTAAAACACCACATTTTTATAATAATAAATACGTGGGAAAACCCCAATTTTCCATTACAACATGTTTATAGGGATAAACCCTAATTTATTGAAATAAAACTTCTTCTTTATTTAGGTAACTTTTATAGCCACTTTTCCAAGCCTTCAGTGCTCTCCAGCTGGCTTCTATTTGGCTTTCACATTTTGTTACCTGAAACGCGTTTAAAAATATTTTATCAGCAAGAAATACTGGCGAGTGAATCCCAGTTTAATCAAAACAAGTTTTATCATTTTACAGCATTGAGGGCAACCGGCAATTACATTTGTTTACATCTACTTTAATTACCACCCACGGTACTGTCAATCCTGACTTGTGGTAATGTTACTACTCACAGTGTAGTAACAAGTTATGTATACAAAACCCCAACATACCGACGATAATTGTAGATTTACAAATACTCAATCACTGTGAATTGTAATTAAAATAATTGAGGTTTTGTAAAAACGGTTTACAAAAAGAGGAATAACTCACAAAAAGGATTTACAAAAGGAAGGATTAACTCACATTGCTAATTTAGGTATTTCCTTGTGACTTCCTGGTTATAATCTATTAAATTTAAACAATGCACACGTGTTAGTATACTAACCCAATTTACATTAGCTATACCCTCCCCGAGACAGAACTCCAACGACTGAGTCAGGCAGAGCCTTGACATGCGTTACGGAGCTCTAGATCAATCGGGCAACGTAACTAATACGTAACCGGGGGTTATGATACTTACATCGAGGCAGAGCTTCGCTTTTTTAGTGGGTATTATGCCCGAGTATTACTTCTATTAATTAAGAAATTGAGAGAGATTGCTAGAAAATGAACGATTGAAAATGAAGCTTGAGCCCCTCATTTATAAGCTGATCGGCCACTCTCTCGCGGTCCGCGAGAGATAAGGCTCTGGCCTTCGCGGCCCGTGACTAGGGTAGAGTAAGGCGTAGCTTTGTCGAGTCAACGTATCAAGACCAGCCACGTGTCGACACGTGGCGGCCTGGGTGTCCGACAAACAATCGAGCCTCGCGGCCCACGAGAGACCAGACTAAGGGGCGTTGCGCCCCGCGAGTGACCCCTAAATCTTGTTTTGTTTGATTTTTGTAAAAACTAAGGTATTTTGGGGCCGTTTTTCGTATACGGGGTGTATGTTAGGACATATAAGGGTGTTTTAAGGATTTTAGGAGGGTTGTTACATAAAGTCTATCAGTTAGACTTCAAAAGTGCATTCCTTTACGGGAAGTTGCAAGAAAGAGTGTATGTATCCCAGCCGCCGGGTTTTGAAGCTCTAGAATCGTCGAACAAAGTTTATTTGCTGGACAAAGCTTTATACGGTCTTCATCAGGCTCCTCGTGCATGGTACGAGACGTTGTCAAAGCATTTGTTGGCAAACGGATTCACTCGTGGTGCAATAGATTCCACTCTCTTTATCTTAAAGAGAGGGGTTGATTTCCTGATTGTGCAAATATATGTCGATGACATTATTTTTGGTTCGTCAAATGAAGAGCTTTGTTGGGAATTCGAACAAGTTATGAAATCGAAGTTTGAGATGAGTGCAATGGGTGAGCTGAAGTTCTTCCTCGGGTTGCAAGTGGATTGATGCGTGTGTAGCGTGATATATTTTTATTGATATTTTAAGCCCTTTTTAACACTTTAGTCAACTTTTAAATTTATAAAACACGATATTCTACTAACACTAAACACACATATGTGCAAGTGCACCCATCGTGAGCGTAGTATAGCGTTGGTAAGATACCGAGGTCGTCCAAGGACACAAGAGCTTTTAATAATGGTTTATCCTCAACGTCTAATCAAGCCAAAAGTTTTTAGAAAAGGTTTTGAACATGAAAAAAATAAAAACTAAAAATGCTTAAAAATAAAAAAAAATAAAAACAGATAGACAAGATGAATCACTTGGATCCGACTCGCCTTTAATGTAACCTTTGATGATTTCCGCACTTTTACACTTTTTAAGAGATTATCTTAGTTATAGCAGTAGGCCCCTCTTTTGAAGGTGACGTTACCCTTAACCCAGTAGTTTGAGTCAGCAAGGATACAATCCTAAAGGGTCGGAATATTGAAAGATAATTAATTAAGTTATTAATGCGTAATGTGGTGGGCCCCTCTTTTGAAGGTGACGTTACCCTCAACCCAGTAGTTTGAGTCAGCAAGGATACAATCCTAAAGGGTCGGGTTAATGTATTAATAGTAGTTTACATATGAGGGGATCAAGCTATTCGTACCCCCGCCATCCAATACAAGTGGGTATTGAAGGAGGTCCTAGTAAGCTTGACCCATATCCTTGCAGGATCTATACACTAAACAAGGCAAGAACCTTACCAAACCATTCCCTTAACCCCCGACCAGGTAGCCAACATATCTCTATATAGACCGTAGAGTTATGAATGGTGAAAATCTTGTATTTTATATAGACAGTAAAATAATGTCAAGACACCACGGACAAATGATAAGGAAGTTTCACTTTCAACATAAGAAACTAGTTATTAAAGTTATTAATACAAAACCAAATAAAAAGTGCGAAAAGATTAAAAATCAAAAGTATTACATTAAATGCTTGTCTTCACCAAGTGATGTAAGAGACTAAGTCAAACATGGCCTTTGATTGTCAAGAACTCTTACTATCAATCTTGGATCCCAAGACTACTACACGCAGTCTAAGGTGGGTGATGGATGATGGTGGTGGATGTGGGTGTTATAGTGGTGGTGGAGTGTGGGTGAAGTGGGAGAGAGGTGGTTTGCCAAGGGATGCCTTTGAAGTGAACCAAGAACCCCTATTTATAGCCTGCAAAGAAGCCCGGACACGGCCCCGTGTCCATTGGGCACGGCCCCGTGTCCATCCTTTTTCTCTTTCTTCGTTAATTGCAATTGTCTGCATTAGCTCCACACGCCCCCGTGTTCGCTGGGCACTGCCCCGTGTGCAGAAGCGTATCTGTACTATCAAGATTTACTTGGATTCTTCGAATCTTAGCGTTGACCACAACCCGTGTTGAGCTGGGCATGCCCCCGTGTCGGGAATAGAACCTTTTATAGCTTTGTCTTTTCTGCAGGCAATTGGCCACGCCCTCGTGTCCGCTGGGCACGGGACCGTGGTCAGCCTTCTGTTTCTTTGTTTTTGCTCGGGAAGATGCTGTCGAGGGGTCGGGCATGCCATGTTTATTCCTTTTCTTTGTATTTATGTTAGATTTGGCTGCATATTTGTTCCTTTTGTTCAATTAAGCTCATTTGGTCCTGAAAATATAAAAGGAAGACAAAAGCATACTTTTTTCCAACATTAGTACTAAAAAAGGGTTAGTTTTATGCCTCTTTTGATGTAATTTATATGTTGCATTTTACACACATCATGGATCAAGAAGCAAATGGCACGTATATTTATTAGACGAAGTACGTCCACAAGATCCTCAAGCGATTCAACATGGAAGACAGTCTTCCTTACAAAACTCCGCTACCTAACAATCATAAGCTGTCAGATGAAAAAGGACAAAGATCCTAAAGTGGATCCTTCGGTTTATCATGCAATGATTGGTTCTTTAATGTATCTTACTGCATCTCGACCCGACATAATGTTTTCGATGTGTTTATGTGCTAGGTACCAAGCCACTCCGAGAGAATCTCATTTGAAAGCCGCTAAATGGATTTTCCGCTATCTTAAAGGCAAACCAAGACTTGGATTGCGGTATCCAGTCGAGGGAGGCTTGGATTTGATAGCATATACGAATGCGGATTTTGACGGGTGCCCGATCAACAGGAAATCAACCTCTAGTGGTGCTCAACTGCTTGGAAGCCATTTGATATCCTGGCAGACCAGAAGTGACACCAGTCAGGCGCTAATTTTGATGTAACCTTATACACCCCATATAAACCTGTAAGAGACCTATAGGAGGTAAGGGGTGTGCAAATAGGCAGATGAGGTGTATGGGTAGTTTGAGCCAAGCAAAAAAACTAATATATTGATTTGCTTAGGGGCTGTTTGGCAACTTCTGAATGGTTAAGTACTGAACTAGTAAGAGGTCTGAACCATTAAGTGTTGAACCATTAAGAGGTCCGAACCATTAAGAGGCAGTATAATGCCTAACCGTTTAGAGACAAATGTCTGACCAATTCAGATTAGAGGTCTTAACCATTCAGACTTAGTATAATGCTTAACCATTCAGAGGCAAATGTCTGAACCATTTAGACATGTGCTCGTGAAACAAACAATCTGAACCGTTAAGTGCTGAACTAGTAATAGATCTGAACCATTAAAAGCCCCATAAAAAACTAAACAAACAGCTTCTTAGAGCATTCACATCCAATCCACTAAAAATATACATACATTCCAGTAAAAAACAACTACTATATCAATATATTTTCACTAAAAACAAATACTTTTTCTCTCTACTTTTCAATATATATTACATTTTATCTCTCCTCCACTCACAACCACTTTCAATATATATTAAAAAAGTATAGGGGGTGAACAGTGTCCACCCAAATATACAGATGAACAGTAACATTTTCTCTCTCCTCCACTCACAACCACTTTTTATACTTCTTATATTTTAAAAACCCCCTACACAGATTTTGATGGTTTGGATGAGAATGCTCTTAGTCATTATAATTATCAAAAGAGTTGCTGGAGCAATACCCCACATGATATGTGTTTTTCTGCTTCCAAATTGTTCGCTAACAAATACAAAAATACTAGTTTACCTACAGGCACTAACCATAAAATATCAATACAGAAGATTACAAGCTTACAAGAAAGAAGATCCTTCATGTCTCTTGCTTAAGTTTCAGACTCTCCAATTACATTATTTGCACAACCTAGTTTTGCTTAGAGTTAACTGTCATTTTAGTCCTTGTAGTTTTAGGTCACTTTGGCAGTTTAGTTCAAATGTTTCATTTTTCGCATATGGGTCTAAAAAGGTTTCACCGTTGCCATTTTAGTACAATTAAGGTAACCTAATCTATTTTTTCTAGTAACGAGAAGGGCAATTCGGTCATTTTATATGTAATACTGTTAACTAGAACGCCAATTCAGCCATATAAAATGACCGATTTACCCTTCTCGTTAACAGAAAAAATGAATGAAGTTAACCCAGTGGATTAAAATGTCAATGGTGAATACTTATTGAACCTATAGGAGAAAAATGAAATCTTTAGAGTAAATTGACAAAATGACCCAAACCACATAAGATGACATTCAACTCTTTTGCTTAATTACTATATCAATATGTCTCAACGGTTTTTGGAGGCTATACCCGTAGTATGAGGGTCCAACTGTAATGTATATAAATAGGTAATGAATATATGATGCAAGGAAAGTTTCCATTTTTACACGTTGTCATGCCAAATTAAAAAACTAGATGATGATAAATTAACATTTATATAGTAGATACGTCGGTCGGAAGCCGCTGGCAAGCATGTGCGGAGTAGGAAATTTTGCCAACTTTCATGCGCAGGTGCCAATATAATAAACATATATGATCTTACGATTTCCAAATCTACCTCGTCATGCGACTTTTTTTTAACTAGTTTTTTTTGTTAATTTTGTTCACCTTTCATATATCTTTAAGCAACTAAGCTTCAATAACATTTTTATGTGCGCTTTACTTCTTATGTTGCTCTGTGTTACAGTTTTCTCAATAAATCATTATAACATGAAGCTTACGGCCTATATATGGAACAGGTTGCAACATTTCAAAAATAGCCTTATATTCCCCAGAAAGTCTTACTCAACAAATCCATTTTTTTTAAAGGAAAACTTCATTAAAAACGCACGAACGCCCGAAGACCGGGCGAACGAAACACAAACCAACTACATAATTACAAACTTACACCAATCTAACCAGGAACAATCACTATTCTTAGATCTATTTCTATACCAAAGGAACCCGAGGGATCTAATGTCCCTAAAAACATCCTCAACCTTCGGCACCTTACCCGTGAAGACGGCCTCATTCCTGGCTTTCCAAACCTGCCAGCACAGAATAAGCACCATGCCTTTGAAGACTTCCTTCATTTTCCCCGAAAGCCCACAGCCCGAGTGGGCTTCCACAATATCACGAAACGAGAAGGCGATCACGAAAGGAGTCCTACTCCAACTGCTGAATCTCAACCAAATCGACGTCACAAAACTGCACGCCGAAAATAAATGGCAGACAGTCTCATCAGCCGAAGAACACAGCGGGCACGAAGTGTCTTGAATGTTGATATTCCTTTTACTGAGCTCGATCCTCGTCGGAAGCCTGTTCAACTCTGCGCGCCAAGCGAAGAGATTACACTTAATAGGGATCTAGCTGCACCAATCCCACACAAATCTAGAGCTGAAATCTGCATTGCTATCCAGTAAACGTTTGATAGACCCGACGCTAAACTCTCCGTTAGACTCTCCCAACCACACCCACCTGTCCCTCTTATCCGATAAAGAAACATCAGCCAACAAACCACACAGCCTAGCCCACTCCGCTAATTCAACATCACTGTTAGGGACCGATCTCCACTTCCACGCTGCCCTCGGATTAGTCACCGGTCTAACAATTCGGTCCATGACCTGGCAACTCTTATCCATCTCTAGCCGGAAGAGGTTCGGGAAGCAACATTTAAGCGGTTCGGACTGAAGCCATGGGTCGAGCCAGAACCTTATAACTGATCCGTCCCCTACTTCTCCTTTGATGAATTTCGAGAACCGATCGGACCAGACAAGAGGCACAGCCGCCATCTTGACAATTGTACCCCATACTCCACCCAAGGAGCTTTTAAAGGAAGGAAATCATGAGAGAACCTGTGACTGTGAATCGCAGTGATCACTTTGACCCAGAGACTATCCTTTTCCACCTTGAACCTCCACACCCATTTAAGCAACAGAGCCGTGTTCATGGAGCTTAATTTTCTAAGACCGAGACCACCAGCACTAACCGGGGAGGCCACCCGATCCCAACCAACCCAATGCATCTTTTTCCCGCTCCCGCTACCTCCCCAAAGGAACTTATGAATCAGAGACTCAAGCTTATTAAGGACACCCACAGGAGCCTTGAATAGGGCAAAATAGTAACTCGGAAGGCTCTCGAGAACAGACCTAATAAAAGTGACTCTCCCCCTATAGATAAAGTCACCGCCTTCCACATTGATAGCCTAGCTTCAAACACCTCAATCACCAGTCTCCAATTAACAATTTGATTCATCTTCGCCCCCACTGTAATACCGAGATAAAAAAACGGGAAACGGCTCACATTACATCCAACACCATCCGCAACCGAAGCCACCTCCGAATCATCCACTCATATGCCCACTAATGAGGATTTATCAAGATTAATCTTCAATCCGGAACAAACGTGGAAGCCTCTCAAAATTCTGAAAACATTGAAAATGCTTTCCTCGGACCACTCTCCTACAATAATCGCATCATCTGCATAAAACAGATGCGATACCACCGGTCCGCTATTAGGAAGCTGAACCCTAGTAAAAACCTCCTCTCTAACTGCTTTCCCGAAACAACACGAAAGGATCTCCATAACTATCAAAAACAAGAACGGGGATAAAGGGTCTCCCTGCCTCATTCCCTTTTGACAGGGAGAGTCGAACGTGGGAGCACCATTAACCAACACCGCAGCCCGAGCCGACGAAAGAACCCCAAAAACCCATTTACACCAAAGCTCAGGGAAGCCCATTTGCCGCATTGCCATATCTAAAAAGCCCCAGTTTACGTTATCATAGGCCTTCTCAAAGTCTAACTTTAACAAAAACGCCCTCTTCTTGCTTTTTTTGATCCAATTGGTAATCTCATCCAAAACTAGCGGGCCATCCAGTATATATTTACCTTTCAAAAATGCAGATTGAGTATCCGAGATAACAGTGCCAAGGACCGTCTTTACCCGATTCGCCAACACTTTGGAGATCACTTTATTAATATCCCCTACTAAACTAATCGGCCGATACTCGTTGAGACTAAGAGGATCTTTATTTTTCGGAATCAACACGATAAAAGAAGACGCACATCCCCCGTTAATTAAGCCGATCTTATGAAATTCACTGAGCACACAAAAAAATCATTCTCGAAGTGTTCCCAAAAATACTTGATAAATTTGAAATTTAACCCGTCCGGGCCGGGTGCTCGATCACCACCATAATCGGACACAGCTTGTTTCAACTCTCCCACCGAGAAAGGCCTGATCAAACTATCAGCATCCCCTAAACCCAAAGTCTTGATATTATCACAACTGATTTTCGGCCGGCAACCCACTTGTTCCTTGAATCTGTGCCTGAAAAAATTGAACACCTGTTTCTTAATGAGGGACGGTTTCGAAACCCACAACCCGTTCACATGAAGGCCATGGATCCTATTGGACGCCTTTCTACAATTAATCATGGCGTGGAAATATTTAGATTTCTCATCGCCGTCTTTAGCCCATCTAACCTGGGACTTTTGTCTCAGATCTTTTATTTTATTCTCTTCGAGCTCATTCAATAACTTTTTATTTTCTGCAAATATCCATTCTTCATCCTCCTCAAGAGTTCTATCTTCCAAGGTCTCCTCCAAGTCTTCCAATTCCTTTCTGGCACGTGCTTCCTCACTTCCTTCTATCTTAACCATGTCCTCAACAAATCCATTTAATGATTAAAACCATAGCTCGTGAGCCCATTTAATTTAATTATATGGTGCTTGGTTTCTCAACTTTTGCATAAAAAAAGATTGGTTAACCTATTTGGGTGGCTTAAAATCAACATAATTCATTGAGTAAAATACTTGAATAGTCCCTATGGTTTGGTGAAATTTCATCCTTAGTCCATAACTTTTGAAAATACACATGTGCTCCCTGTGGTTTAATAGGTTATTACTCAGATGGTCTCTAGAGTGGATGGACGTTAGTTTCGCCGTTAAGTCCACTTAAAATGACTAAAATGCCCTTACTCAAGAAAAATATTAATATTTTTGTTTATTTGTGGGGCCCACCCACCACCTACTCATCTTTAGCCTCCACCCATGAACATCCGCCACCATTAACAACCTCCACCCATCAAATCAAGATCAAGATCAAGAGAGAGAGAGAGGGCGAACTTCCGATCGAAACACCATTGGCGGTAACTATTAAATCAAAGGGGTGGCAGTGGGATGTTTTTCGGAGAGGTTAGACTCGTATCTGGCATGATTAGGGTTTCGTGGTTTGGTTGTGATCAGAGATAACAATGGTGGTTAATGTTCCAACGATAGGGAGATAGTCGTGATATTGCAGGTTGGCAACTATGGTGACGACCTTCTGAAATTAGTATTTTGGGGTGGGGGTCGACAACGGCTATTCTGAAATTAGGGTTTGGTGACATAAGGTTCATGATGGTGACCAAAGACTGGCTTCGGCAAAGCTGCCAGCGACGGAGGTGACATCTGGCCGCTGGGCAGAGGTGGATAAAGGTGATGATCGTGATGGTGTTTTGATGTCTGATGGGTGGTGTCGGGTGTTGATTAAGATCAAACTTAGGACTTTTGGAGATGATTAAAGGTGCGACTCAACTAGTCAAACCAAATGGTGGAGTTTGTTGATGGTGATGGTGGTGGTGGAGGTGTTGGGTGAAGGATGTTGATGGTGGTGGGTGGAGATTGAAATGAAGTAGGTGGTTGTGGGTGGAGGTTGAAGATAAGAGGGTGTTTGTAGGTGGTGGGTCCCACATATACATAAAAAGATTATTTTTTTCTTGAGTTAGGGCATTTTAGTCATTTTACATTGACTTAACGGCGAAAACTAATGGTCATCCACTCTAGGGACCATCGAGTAACAACTATCAAACCATAGGGCGCACGAATGTAATCTCCAAAAGTTGGGGACTAAGGGTGAAATTTTGCCAAACCACAGAGACTATCCGAACATTTTACTCTAATTCATTTAAAATTTGACAATGGTTTAATCAATTTCTAAGTTGAGCAAACGCAATGACTAACCATATCCTTAATGCCAAGTGGCAAGTGACCATGTTTCCTTGCTTAAAGAAACTTAATCTATAAGTTGACACACCGAACTAAAAATTGATAAATAAAGAAAAGAGTTAATTGCCAAAATCGTCCCTGAGGTTTGGGGATGTTTGCCATTTTCGTCCAAAATGACACTTTTATACCATTTTGCCCCCCACATTTGTAACTTTTTGTCATTTTCATCCAAATGCCTAACCAAGTTACTTTATATTGTCTGATGTGGTAATTTTGAAAATTTTCAAATATAAGTGGGTAACTTGTAATATCAGTCCTTTATAATATTCCTTCCTCATTAAACCCATTTACAGACATAAGAAAACCCCCTTCTTCTTTCTCACTATCCCCTGTTTCTTCCACCAAATCTTTCTCCTCTGTTTTTGTATAATCACTATCTTCTTCTTCTTCCATAAATTTCTTCCTCAGACCCCCTTTTCTTTCAATAAACCTTTCAATTTCCCTATCATGTGATAAATGCTCATCCAATTCAGCTTCTTTTCGTGTTCTAAATGATGCATTACTTCGAATTCTTCTATGCACTGTTTCTGTTCTTCCCCTGTTTTGTAACTGTTCTGGCACGCTTCTTGAGTTTCGCTTTAATTCACCAGACAACTCTCTCTCTCTCTTCTTCGTCTCTTCTCTCTCTCTCCTCTCTCATCCACCATCACCAACACCACATCCGCCACCAATCCCCACCACAACACCACCTCCACCTCCACAACCAGCTTCATATCTCTCTCTCCCTCTCCCTCCAACAACCACATAACCCCCAACTTCAACTTCACCACCATGATTACCCATGTATCTCCTTTTACCCAATTAGGTTTTGTGTCAATCAGCTTATGTTCGGATCTAGAGTGAGAGAGATGGGTCGGATTTGCGATGGAGCCGCAGCATACAGATCGTAAACGAGGAGGGAGATGGCTAGGAGTTATGATGGTGCCGGAGTTGCAGGTTGTGTCGTCATTGTTCAGATCTAGAGTGAGAGATGGGGCCACCACATACAGATCTGAAGCCATTTCCATTGCAGGTTGTGCCGGAGTTGCAGGTTGTGTCGGAGATGCTGCCGGAGTTGCAGGTCATTTTTTCCATTTCCGTCGGCTCCCTTCCCTTACCTTTTGATATCGTTTTTCTGGGTATGCAATTGTGGTGGTGGTGATTTCTTGGTTTGGTGGTGGTGCTTTGACAGGAAGTGAGATATAATTTCAAGTGAGATGAAGAAGAAAGGGGAAGGATTTAGGGTTTTTTGTTATGTCTGTAAATGGGTTATTTGAGGACCGAATGCTTATAAAGGACTGATATAATATCAAGAAGACATAATTACAACTTAGCCCCTTATCATTAACAAATTTAAAAAATAACCCATATGACGGTGCAAAGTGACTTGGTTAGGTATTTGGATGAAAATGGCAAAAAATTACAAATGTGGGGGGCAAAATGGTACAAAAGTGTTAGTTTGGACGAAAATGGCAAACATGCCCAAACCTCAGGGACGAAAATGGCAATTTACTCTAAAGAAAATTAAAGAATAATGATTCTTGGTAACTGACAAGTAAATAAAATCAACAAATACGATGTCGAAGTCCTAAGTGTCCTGAACAAAAATGAGAAACTCATTTCCGATCAATATCCAAAATCTATTATGTAATGCGAGCATAGGCTGGTTCGATTTTTTATCAGAGCTCAATTATCTGATTCAAAGCTTGCTTATTCTTTTCGTCATGCCGTCAAAAGAACAATTCGGTTTCTTGATGTTGATTACAATTAATATTAAAAATGTTATAAACAATATAATAGAAAGGGGTATAATGGTTATTATGTAAAAGAGTTAATTACACAGATTGACCCTGTTGTTTATAGCTAGTTTCGTCTTTGTGTACTAACTTTTTTTTAACAGGTTTGAGGCTTGTGATTATCAGTGTGTAACGAGTATGAGTATTAACACTAACTTTTGTTAATTTTTCTGTTAAATTTGAGTAGAATGACTAAATTACCCTTTTGTAACTACAGCGACCATTTATATAATAAATCATTGTTATTACATAAATGGTCCCTGTAGTTACAAAAGGGTAAATTAGTTATTCTACTCAAATTTAACAGAAAAATTAACAAAAGTTAGTGTTAATACCTATACTCGTTACAAACTGATAATCACAAGCCTCAAACCTGTTAAAAAAATGTTAGTACTCAAAGGCAAAACTAGCTATAAACCATAGGGTCCATCTGTTTAATTAACTCTATGTAAAATTTCATTAATGTTGGGTATATATGATATTTGTTGGTTTTGGTTGGGTATATATAAAATTTGTTAAGATTACAAGGATATATATGAAATTAATTTATTTTATTGATTTATTAGCTAAATATCTTGAAATTTTAAAAATCATATTGTATATGTATAAAATATCTAACTGATTACAATCATTAGTTTTTTTAACGGCAATTTTCTATTAATCGTACTTATTATTTTTCAGATTTTTTATTTAACTTCTATTAATTCAAACGGTTTTCCTCTGTATAGAATATATGTAATGCGTAATTATAATTAGTATTTAAAGTTTTTTTAATAATATTGTTTTCATTATTCACCATGTGTAATACATGTTGATCAGTTCTGGTTAAACTTAATGGAAAACATGAAACACATACCTGTTATAGTATTCAAAGCAGTGGAGAATCCAGTCAGAGATCCAGCCATCGAGTTCGACATCTTTGTCAGGATGATCCGGTTCCTCCTTAGGGTGTAAAGTGATGATGGTGATGAAAACCGAAAGTAGGGTGAGTTTCGGTTAGAGGGAGAGAGTCACGAATTTGTGATGTTAATGAGGGTTGTGATTGTGTAAAGTGTCTAACCCTTTAGCTCTCTAATAAGCCCCTTATTTATACACCCAAGAGGAAACCCAATTAGTTAATAAGGGTAATATGGTCCATCAACAATTACCAACTAATTATAATAGGTTATTAATATATTTTGATCTAATATAATATAAATGATTATATAGGCTACAAGATTAAATATTATAACATTAATATATTTAATCTCACATTCTCCCACTTAGCCAAGTAATCATTTATCATGAGTATTAGGTAAGCCTGGCCAGGAGTTAACACTCATTTTAGCCTTAAACCAAGAACTATAGCAGAGAAATACAGCCGTTGAATCATCATTCGACTCAGGACCCCCATTAATCATACTATAGCCTCAATTTAAAACCTAACAGTTACGATCAAAATATGTATAAGCCCTTTAGCGTCTGACTTGTATTTATATTTGTCTATATGTCATTACACCGGCAGAACATATGTTAGAGACATAAAAAATCAAACTGAGGAAATTTTATTAATTAAAACATAAGCTAGTACAATATGCCATTAAACAAGGTCTTTAATAAGTCCCATATTCGATACATGTTCTTCGAAAACTTTAGGTGGGAGACCTTTAGTCATCGGATCCGCAAGCATATCTTTAGTACTAATATACTCAATACAAAGATTATTTTCCTCAACTCGTTCACGTACGAACAAGTACTTCGTATCAAGATATAAACCAGCTCCAGTCGAACTGTTACTGTTCGAGAAACTAACGGCAGCTGAATTATCACAGTAAAGCTTCAATGGTCTAGAAACGGAATTAACAATTTTGAGTCCAGTGATCAGATTTCTAAGCAACATTCCATGACAGGTTGTGTTATAAACAGCAATGTACTTTGCCATCATTGTGGAAGTTGTAGTTAACTGTTGTTTATGACTCTTCCATGAGATAGGTCCGCCTGCTAACATAAAGATGTAGCCCGAAGTGGATTTCTTGTCATCTTTGCATTTGGCAAAGTCAGAATCAGAATAACCTACCACTTCTAAATGATCACTTCTTCTATATGTCAGTTTATAGTCTTTCGTCCCTTGCAGATATCTAAGGACCTTCTTAGCTGCTTTCCAGTGATCTAGGCCAGGATTAGTCTGATAACGACCTAGCATTCCAGCAATGTAAGCGATATCTGGGCGAGTACAGACTTGAGCATACATCAGGCTCCCGACTACTGACGCGTAAGGTATCTGGCTCATTTGCTCCTTTTCAACCTCTGTTGTCGGACACTGGAATGAACCGAAAACATCTCCCTTAACTACTGGAGCGACTGAGGGTTTGCACTGTTGCATGTTGTAACGTGTAAGGACACGATCTATGTAAGTCTTTTGAGACAATCCTAAGATCCCTTTGTGTCTATCTCGGTGAATTTCGATGCCAATGACGTAAGAAGCATCTCCGAGATCCTTCATGTCGAAGTTATGCGAGAGTAAACGCTTCGACTCATGCAACATGTCTAAACTATTACTTGCCAATAGAATATCGTCTACATAAAGGACAAGTATAGTAAAGTTACTCCCACTCATCTTGAGGTAGGTGCATTGATCCACTTGATTCTTCATAAAACCTTGCCTCTTCATGACTTCATCAAACTTGAGGTACCATTGACGTGATGCTTGTTTTAACCCATAAATGGATTTCTTCAACTTACAGACTAGATGCTCCTGACCTTCAGGTTTAAAGCCTTCAGGTTGTTTCATGTAAACATCTTCGTCTAAGTCTCCGTTAAGGAAAGCAGTTTTGACGTCCATCTGATGCAGCTCTAAATCAAAATGAGCTACTAGGGCCATGACGATCCTTAATGAATCTTTACGAGAGACAGGTGAAAACGTCTCTTGATAATCAATTCCCTCTTTCTGAGTGTAGCCCTTTGCAACCAATCTCGCTTTGTAGCGTTCAACGTTCCCATTCGGATCCAGTTTTGTTTTGAACACCCATTTACAACCTACAGGTTTGGCACCATTGGGTAATTCGACTAAATCCCAAACGTCATTTTTCTTCATGGATTCAAGCTCATCAATCATTGCTTTGTTCCATTCAGAAGACTGATCACTGCTAATGGCTTCATTATAAGAGATAGGATCATTGAGCTTTCCAGCATCCATTTCAGTCAGGTAGGTAACATAATCATCCCAATTAGTAGGCCTTCTTTGCCTAGATGACCTCCTGAGTTGATTATTGGGTTCAGCGTTGTCTTGGTTTTGAGCGTTTGATGTGCCTTCGTTATGAGGTATAATGGGTTCTGGTTGTGGAGATGGAATTTGTGCAGTGGCTTCAGGTGCAGTTGCATGGGGTACAAGAGGAGTAAACGGAGTAATGATAAGCGACGCGTCTCTCCCCCCCCCCCCCCCCGCGTCTTGTACTTCTTGCAATTCTCTGTAAGGGTTAGTACTGCTCCCACTGACCTTGAAATCCTCCAGGAACGCAGCACGCTTGGTTTCAACAATACGGGTGACATGGGAAGGACAATAGAAACGATAACCCTTCGAATGATCAGGATACCCAATAAAGAAGCAGGTAACTGTTTTAGGGTCAAGTTTCCTTAGGAAAGGATTGTAAAGTTTTGCTTCAGCAATGCAGCCCCATACTTTCATATATTTAAGACTCGGTTTCCTTCCTGTCCAAAGTTCATAAGGAGTTTTAGGGACAGACTTAGAAGGAACTCTATTGAGTATATGAACAGCTGCTTTTAACGCTTCAGTCCAGAGGAATAATGGTAAATTAGTGTTGGCTAACATACTGCGCACCATGTTCATAAGGGTACGATTTCTTCTTTCAGCTACACCATTCTGCTGAGGTGTACCAGGCATGGTGTATTGGTTCACAATCCCCTGGCCCTTACAAAACTCATAAAATGGACCAGGAGCTTGACCCACATCAGTATGTCTTCCATAATATTCACCGCCTCTATCTGATCTCACAACTTTAATTTGACGATCTAATTGCTTTTCAACTTCAGCTTTATAATCTTTAAAAGTTGTTAGAGATTCAGATTTTTCCTTTATAAGATACAAGTACATGTAACGAGAATAATCGTCAATGAAAGTGATAAATGAAGTATGTCCTGTTATGCCAGCAATTTGGTAAGGACCACTAATGTCAGTGTGAATGAGTTCTAATAAATTAGAGCTCCTAGTGGCACCTTTCTTATTTGCTAATGCCATTTTGCCTTTGAGACATTTGACACATGTTCCAAAATCAGTGAAATCGAGAGGAGGTAAGACTTCATCCTTTACGAGACGATTTAATCGTTCTCTTGAGATGTGGCCTAAACGTTGATGCCACAACATAGATGAAGTCTCTAAGTCTCGAATTTGTTTCTTTTCTATCTTTGTGAGTGATTCATTAATATTATATGACAACAAAGATTTAGAAAAATTATCATCTAGTTCTAATCTATAGAGACCACCATCCAGAATGCCAGTACCATAAACAATAGAATCATAGAGAATAGAGAGTTTGCGATGACCATGAGAAACGACAAAACCGTCCATGTCTAACTTTGGTCCTGATACAAGGTTCCGAGTTACCTCAGGAACATATAAGGTATCATAAAGTTTAATACATAAACCAGTTTTCAAAAATAATTGTAATGTTCCTATGGCCTTCACTTCTAATTCTCGATCATCTCCAACTTTAAGTGTTCTTTGGTTTCTTCCCAGCTTCGGGATTGTAAGGAATCCCTGAAGTGAATTGGTAACATGTACCATAGAACCAGAGTCAAACCACCAAGAATTAGCAGGAACATTTAAATTAAAGGACTCAAGTATCATGAAAAAATCGTTACCTTTCTTAGCCAGCCACTCCTTGAAGTCAGGGCATTCCTTTTGCTTATGTCCTGTTTTCTTACAGAACTTGCAGTAGGGTTTGCCTAAGGAGTTCTTAGAGCTGGAAGGTGCACTTGTATTAGGATTTGGATTTGGCTTTTGAACCTTAGAAGCATCCTTTCTTTGATAATTGTGCTTCCTCTTCTTTGAGCTGGAAGTGGTGAAGTTAGCAACATCAGTATGGCGATCCATCTTCATACGCTCTTCCTCCTGCACGCACATAGCGATCAGCTCACTCATCGTCCATTTGTCCTTCTGAGTGTTGTAATTGATCTTGAATGCTTCATAGGACGAAGGAAGCGAAGTGATGATGAAGTGAACAAGAAAACCATCACTGATCTCCATCTCTAGGCCCTTCAACTTATTGGCCATGTCATGCATCATCATGATGTGTTCGCGAATGCCGCTCCTCCCATCATACTTAGTCGTCACCAGCTTGAGGATAAGAGTGCTAGCGTGTGCTTTTGATGTTCCCTTGAATTGATCCTCCACAGAAGCCAAGTAGGTTTTAGCATCGTCAGAATCAGGAATAGCTCCTCTAATTGAGTGATGAATGGACTGCTTCATGAACATGAGAGACATGCGGTTACTTCTAGTCCACTTATCATGAAGTAACTGCTGAGGAGCAGTACTCTGTGGAGTAAGGTCCGCTGGCTTATCCTCTCTTAGAGCATAATCAAAGTCCATCACTCCAAGTGTAAGCATGAGGGCATCCTTCCATGCAGCAAAGTTATCACCAGTCAAAGGTGGAATCCCTTGATTGGGTGCTGATAGTGGAAATAAGATGAGCAAGTTATGATACTAAGAAAGAAGTCTTAATGTGATCTAAAGGGCATGTTATACTAAGGCAGGCATAAGTAATGACCATTATAATTATGAAGCTGTGATAATGTCTATTACTAACATCAAAATAATAGACTTAGTAAAATTCTATTTAAATGAAGACAAATCAGCTTTGGCCAGAAGTGTAATCATTTAAATATGTGTGCAAAGTAATTGTGACAAATCAGCTTTGGCCAGAAATGAGACAATCACTTTAGTTATGCACTTGTCAAGTCATGCTAAACATAAATGAATTAAATCAGCTTTGGCCAGAATTAAGACATTTCACGTTTGTAAGGCATACTTAACATAGCTTTTATAATACTTGAATAATAAATAGATGTATTAAATCAGCTTTGGCCAGAATTAATACATCAGAAGCTCATTCAAGTTAAGCTATTTTGGTTTTGTAAAAAATTATCTGATTCTGATTAGTTAAGTAAGTATAAACAAAACCAAGTATTTAATAGCAAACCACCAGTTAGCGCGGATCGAACTTGTGCCAGAATTAATACATAAAAATTTTTAGGTCACATTAAACAGCTTAAAGAAAATAATGAGGTTTCGAGTCTTGTGCGATCAGTAATGCTTTGTGCGATCGGTAATGCTTTGTGCGATCGTTAAGGCCCAAAACTTGTGCGATGTAAATAAAGCCCAAGTCTTGTGCGATCAATTAGGCCCAATAACTTGTGCGATCATGTAAGGCCCAATAACTTGTGCGATCATGTAAGGCCCAAGTCTTGTGCGATCCATAAGTTATTGTGCGATTATGCAGCCTTGTGCGTTTTTCCCTTGTATGATCAGCCTTGTGCGATCAGATCCACCTTTTTTTTTTTTTTTCTCTGATCTTGTACGACTGTTATAGGGAAAACTTGTGCGATTTTGATGATGATTTCGAAATCTCTCTTTAATAGCTGTTATAGGTGATAATAACTAAAACCCGAAATTTAAGGGATTGTAGGATAATGTTTCCTATTTTATTTATGATCTAAAATTATCAAATATTTCGAAAAATAATAACTGATTATCTATTAACAGTTTTTAAAAAATTTAATAGATAAAATAAAGATCAAAATATGGAAAAACACCCACTAATCCAAATTATATTCCAAATCTTATGGAATTTTCGAGTTTTGCTTAGAACATAATGATGAACCCTAAAAAAATAAGAACATAATCTGGAAATCCGAAACCTGATTTTAATGGTTTTGTAATGGATTTCGTGACAATAAGTTTAACCTTTTATGATTTCGGGTCAATTTATCAAGTAACAATTTCTGAAAACAGGGATTTCGGTATCAAAGGACCCGAAAACAGTTTTGGTTTTAAGGTTTAAAAAACTTTCGTTTTCCAGATTTTTGATCCCAGAATAATGGATACAAAATCAGAACTGATTTATCAACATATGCTCTGATACCACATGTTGATCAGTTCTGGTTAAACTTAATGGAAAACATGAAACACATACCTGTTATAGTATTCAAAGCAGTGGAGAATCCAGTCAGAGATCCAGCCATCGAGTTCGACATCTTTGTCAGGATGATCCGGTTCCTCCTTAGGGTGTAAAGTGATGATGGTGATGAAAACCGAAAGTAGGGTGAGTTTCGGTTAGAGGGAGAGAGTCACGAATTTGTGATGTTAATGAGGGTTGTGATTGTGTAAAGTGTCTAACCCTTTAACTCTCTAATAAGCCCCTTATTTATACACCCAAGAGGAAACTCAATTAGTTAATAAGGGTAATATGGTCCATCAACAATTACCAACTAATTATAATAGGTTATTAATATATTTTGATCTAATATAATATAAATGATTATATAGGCTACAAGATTAAATATTATAACATTAATATATTTAATCTCACAATACACGGGATTTTAACCTAGTTTATATTATATCAAAGATCAAGAGATAACATATTTACTGGCCCCTCCTTTCTTGCTTAAATACAAATAGGAAGTTTCCCGTTTTTTTTTTTTAATTTTAATTTGGTTTAGTGTATGCAGGTGTTACTTTTACACATATTTTAATCCCTATAAAAAAACTTTTTGTGCACGTTGCAATGCAAGATCCGTGGGTATATATATAAGAGCTCACTTGGATCAGTATCTTACTATGTTTTAAAGTATTTATGCTTATAGCCATAGAGATCAAGACACAGTTTAGAGGCAAACAATGATGGGGAAGGATTCATGTTGTGACAAAAATGGATTGAAAAAAGGCGCATGGACCGAAGATGAAGACAAGAAGTTAACAGCCTACATCACAAGATACGGCCACTGGAACTGGAGTTTACTTCCCCCGTTTGCTGGTATGAGGGATCACTTTACCAGTTCATATTTTCCCCCGTAGATTTGTACATTTTCATCTTATGGTTCTTTGATTTCTTATGCTTAGGTGTGTCTAGAAGTGGTAAAAGTTGCCGGTTGAGATGGATGAACTATCTTCGCCCAAACATGAAACATGGGAATTTTACAGAAGATGAAGACAATGTCATCATAAGTTTACATAACAAGATTGGCAACAAGTAAGTTTAAAACACCATTTTTATTTTTTTAAAATATGAAAATCACATAAATGTTTATATGACCAAACATATTACCTAGATGACAATTTAACTAAATTTTAAAACTATCTTTCTTATCATATGATATATGGCCTTACACTTTTTAGCCTTCTGTTCGTGAAATTCATGCTTTTGACGTCACTTCCCGCCATAAATTATATAGACAATTAGTAATTTACGTTAGGAAGTGACATCAAAAGCTGCTGATATATTTTTTTTTTTTCTGAAAAAGAGGCATGTGCCATGTTGTGGTTGGTGTTTTCTACATTGCCGTGTGTTGGGTTAATCGGTTGGTTTAACGGGTCATGGGCCAGCGGGTAAATGGTTCATCCATTAGCTAATGGGTCATGGGTGAGAAGCTGTCCAAGTTTGACCGAGTTTTAAGTAGTTGAACGTTGGAGTTTTGCTCAGTAGTGGGGTTTATTTAGCATGTGTTTTATTTGATTTATTCTCATTTTTTTAGGAGGTCTACGTGAGTCTGTATCTATATATATGGTTTATTTTTATTGAATGGAAGAGTCAAGAGTGAGTTTGTTGAGTGTGTGATTTTTGGGCCTGAACCAACACCGTGTAATTTTCACTAAGTGTGATTTATTTTTTCAAATTCCCATGAGAAACGATTTGAGTAATACTGTAGGTCGTTAGAAATTACCATTTTGGTGATTGTTCCCTACAAAAATAATTAGTTAGTACATTCCAAATTTCTAACTCCAATGTTTCTGTTCATTTTTTGACAGATGGTCTAAAATAGCCTCAAAGTTGCCAGGAAGAAGTGACAACGAAATAAAAAATCGGTGGAACGTACATTTGAAGAAACGAGTTCAGCACAACCAAACTGTGTCTGGAAGCGAACACACTGGAACCCTTGAACCTGATCAGGCTAACCTAGACGTGAATCCTGTCAAAGAAACAGATGTTGAATTTCAGCATGAGGATGGGATATTATTTCCCGGAGTACCACCCTCTGAATCATCATCATCATCATCATCTTCTTCAAGCACAGAATTGTTGTCATGTTGGTTGAATGGTATAGACTCTGCAGGTTCGCGTGATCTTACACCACAAACATTTGACGATGAAATGGTTGGTGATTTCTGGACCGAGCCATTTCTACCAGACAATGAGGGCAGCATACCATTAGGCGATAACTTGTGGTCACCTTTTAATTTTGTCAATGATTTCATCTATCAATCTTCTTGCCAGGATATGTTTATGACTGATGAGGTTTTAAGGCCAACACTTGATACATATGTTGAAGACAATGTTGAGATAAATTGAAGACAATGTTTATGCCTCATGTGGTTTTAAGGCCAACACTTGATACATTTGATGAAATTTATTGTAAGAAATTAGTTTAGACTAAATCAGTAATGTTGATCAATTCTATAGATAAACATGATAGAAATAAGGTTTTTTTTCTCTTTTTTTTTTTTTTTTTTTTTTTTTTTTTGCAGAAGTAGTTCACTTTCCGAAAACATTTTCACAACTAATGCCGTCTAGGAAAAACTTTCAATAATAATGTCATTTCCATTTGAAGTGACGATTTGTTAAATATTATAGGTGTCTTATATAGGACGTGTAAGAAAACAATGATTGGTTGTAAGAAATTAAAGATAAATCGCCATATCTAATGGCAATTTATGGCAAATTGCCAATTCAAAAGACAATTTATCACAAAGTGCCTTCAAATGCCAACTTCTGACACATCGATGTGACTTATTTGTTGGTAGAGTAAGTTCTGAGTGTGAAGGAGGTGGTGCAATGACATTCGGTGCAGTTGCATAGGGTACAAGGGGAATAACCGGAGTTATAATAATTGACTGGTCTCTCTCCCCCACGTTTTCTACTTCTTGTGAATCCTCATAAGGATTTTCACTGCTCTCACTGACCTATAAATTCTCAAGAAATGCAACACACTTGGTTTCAATAATGCGAGTGATGTAAATTCAAATGATAACCGAGATATTCGATAGAGAAACAACTAATTGTTTTTAGGTCAAGTTTCCTTAGGAAATGATTATAAAGTTTAGCTTTGGCAAGATAGCCCCATACTTTCATATATCTAAGACTCGGTTTCGTTCTTGTCCAAAGTTCATAAAGAGTTTTAGGACACATTGTATCTAAAAAGTTATAAGCGAAAAACAAAATATACTTAAAAGATTTAAAAATAATAATAATATAGTATTATAACAATAATAGCACAATTAAATAATTAATAAAATTTAAAATTCTGCGGTCACTGTTAAATGTTTATTTATTATATTACTAGAATGTTGTTTAGACGATATCAGTAGTAGGTTCGAATCGTCACGTTATCAGCACCATACCAACACTCGATATTTGTTACAGTACGAAAAAGATACTCTATTGCAAGAACTACTCCGTTTTAATGAAATTTATGCCAGAACTTTGAGAAAATTATAAACGAACACACTGATACTGATGTTGTTGAGATGGAATCAAGTTGGTTCGTCATGGTAAAAAAAAAAGAAATCAATTATATTTGACCTGTTCCATAGTAAAACTCTATGAAACGTTTATAAATATACGCACATTGACATGGTTTATTCATAAATATTTAATGCATTATATTATATTATTAAAACTACGTCACGTTATATAAAAACTAAACCATGAGACAATTTTGATGACATGTACGTATATGCTTCGTTAACTTGTATATTACTATTCAGAACTTGGATTTGAGTATAAGTTTTATGAAAACGTAGATAAAAATATGAACGTGGAAACGACATGTTTGTGTTTTTATAGAAAACCTCATATCTTGAAAGTTATAAGAGGAAAGCAATAAAATATGTATAGGCGTTGCCCCTTGGGGGCTTGGTGTCACACCCCAGATTTCCACGTATTACCGGTGGGCCCGGTAGGGGAGTATCGTGACGTGGTTGGTAACATAATAGTCAAACAACACAATATTTAAATGCACAGCGGGAGCAAAGTATAGAGTCATTTCAACCAAACAATATTGTAATATTAAGTATCACAAGTAGTCGAATATAAATCCACAGGTAGATCAAAATAAAAGGAAACGATGTTCAACAGTCTATGACATCCAAGCTTGCGAGACTTATTGTGGATGCTAGGAGAAAAGCCAGCCTAGTACGCGTAGTACCTGCACTTAACCTTTTTGGGAAAATACGTCAGTTTACACTGGTAAATACAATCAACCGACTCATTTTGAAAAGTGTTTATGAAAATGAATTTAAGGCACAAGGCACAAATAATATTTTATAACTTGGGATAAAGGATTTACATGTTTCTTATGCGTTCAGTAGCCCGGATCGAGCCGGGTTAAAGATCAATAGACACACCACATTATGTATATGAGACACCGACGGGCGTACGCCTACGCCCCGTGCTTAGGTCGTGGCCATTTCGTATAATGATGCCGGGGATATCCGGGACACGGTCATTAACCCCCCAAAAGCTTTAAGCAAACAAAACAAATTAAACGAGACATCTCAATACTTTAACCATCATACAATTAAAGATTCAATGCCCGACCAAGCGGTATTTTATATACCGTACCCCAAGCCCGTATAGGGAAAATAAGTTAAAAGTATTTACCTGAGCAAGTATAAATCAAAATCAGCGAGTGCAAGTATCTTTTACCGGGTCCCCTATTCTAGAACGAAGGTTTATAATAACCTATTAGAATCCTAACGGGTCTTTGATTTATTCAAAACTTAGACCGGTTAGTTTTAAAGGAATATACGGTTCGAACGAACGATTAAGCGAAGACCGGATAGAATGTGATTTAGACCCGACAAGTTTGAAGACTTGCTTAATATGGGTATATTACACACATTCTGGATTTTGAGATAAAACCGATAAGGTTTGACCCGTTTCGGCTAATTTATGTAAACTAGTTACATAAACCGAACCGAACGCGCATGAAGCGTAACGGGTAACCATAAGAGTCCTAAACAGGTTTCCTAAGTTAGCATGCCTTAAATATGTTGTGATATCAGTAGGATACCTTCCATTATGCCCAAAACGAGTTTAATCTCATATTAAGCCCCGTAGCGATATTTTGGTCATTTTAAAGATTATAAAAGGGATAAATTAAGCTTCTGTGATCTGGGTCTGAATAAATCAGTAAAATAATTTATTTTAATAGGTTACCTCAGTTGGTAATAAGTCTTATGTGACAAAATGGTTTTAAACCCTTACTATGCGTTTAATACGCGTATAACGTCGTTTTAAGCGATTTACGGGTTAAAATAGGATTCTGAGTTTTCTGATCAGTTCAACAAGTTCAAAACACTTCATTTAATATTTAAAATTAGTAGCAATTGGATTGGTAGCAAAAGGACTTGTAAAACTCATTTTATGGCCGAAAAGGGTATATTCGGTATTTACCGAATCAAGGCACTAATCCTAGCTTATGATCAGTTTAAAAATAATTAAAAATCTTCAAAAATCCCAAAATATTATATTACATCAGTGGGTAAAAGGTTTGGTGTTAAAAATTGGGTGTAGATAGGCTTTACGTTAATGACGTCGTTTAATTACTAAGAAGTGTTCTAATTACGTCATTAAGCATAACTCCTAATCTAGACCTCCAACTGATGTGAAAATTTAGGGACATGTTTTATAATCAGTAACAAAAATTATTGTACTTTCACATTTCCAAAATTCTCGTTGTATGGTCATAAGGGCATTATGGTCCATATTTAAGCACTTAACGGAAACGTCGGACAATTAAGGATTTAAGTGGTATAAACGCAGAGGATTATACAAACATGTAACTAGGTCCTAATGGAACTTTAAGGCATGTCTAAACCTATCTAAACCGGGTCAGAACTGGAGTCAAAGCAAAAGTCAAACTTTTGCGTCTTCCGGTTCCGAATCGGTTCAAAACAGAAAGTTGTCGAATCAAACAAGCTTAGACAAGTTCTTATGCTTATTATCAGGTTATATGAATGATAAAATAGGGGATACGCCTTTTACATCGTTAATCATGCGTTAAATTTAATATTACATTTCTGTTGACTTTTTCTAAACATCTTTGACTCGACAAATGACCTAGTTAGGATGGGAATCAGTGGGTGCCCTTTTAAGGGTTTAAAGCCCACATAATTACCAACTTATAACTACCTTAAGTTTTCCTAATCGCTGGACCGTTAGCGATTAATCGCTAAGTCAAACCGTAATTACGACGGTTTGACTTTTAAGCTAAAAACTAATCAAAACTTAATTAAGAAGGGTCAAGGGTACTTACACAAGTCCTATGAACGATTTGGAAAGCTTGAAGATGATCCTTGTGCTCCAGAAAAACTCAGATGATGAAGGGAATGGATGAACACAAAGTTGCAACTTTGTGTGACTTCATATATTGATCAAAACTCATTTGATTGTTGACATGTAAGTCTAAGATTGATACAAGATGCATACAAGTGGCCTCTAGTGACTAAAACTAGTATAGGAAGCCCAAGGTATTGAAACAAGTCAATCTAAGTCGGTTACAAGGCTGAAACAGGCACCTGTCATGTTTCTGTCGCTGGTACCTGTCACGCGGCCCGCGTAAAGGTCCTTATGATCTTACGCGGCCCGCCTTAGATCTGGGTTCAGGTTTTGAAGTTTTTGTTTATTGCACTTTCAGTCCCCGGTCCTTCTAAACGTCGCTTTCACTTCCATTCTTGCATTTTAAACCTTTAAAATTGACATTTAGGGGCTTTAAGACTTATACCCACTTTGTCAAGTCCTCGGGTAACTTTGTAATCACTCGAAAAACCCTAATTTTCAATGTTGACGATTCTAACCCTCACACACGAATTATATCATAACTTTCTCATACGATAACGAAACTTGGTGATATTTTTATCACACATTCTAGTGAGCATAATTAATCGTTACAAAGCTTCGGGTTTGCTAAAAGGTCACTCAGAGGTATATCTTAACATGTTGACACATTTAACCCCTGTAGTTTGTAATCTCTCACTTTCTTTCACAATTCGCTTCGTATGATCCATTCGTTTAAGGTTATAAACATCATGTAGGGTTATTGTAAAGTATATTTATTCGCTGTTGACATTTTGAACCCTTATATTTACATAGTTTCATTGTTTGTCAACTTCAGTCCCTTGAAAGTATTCTTTCACACGTTCAAAGGTTATGACACGTGTCAACCTATTATAGGACGTAAATTTTCGAGGTGTTACATCCTCACTCCCTTAAAAGAAATCTCGACCTCGAGATTTTCTGAAATAGATAAGGGTACTTTTCTTTCATCGTGGACTCAACCTCCCACGTATACTCGGGACCTCTATGGTGTAACACCCCGAAAATATAAATCCTTATACTAAAATTTAAAAGTAAAAATAAACAAGAGTCAATCAACTAGGAATTCTAACTTAGTTAATTACAAGTCTTGAAATTACCCATGATAGGGTTAAAACACTCAAACTTAAGGATAAATCATAGTTGAGGGTTTAAACTTGTCAAAACTGAAACTTAGGTTACTAATAGTAACCAAAACAAAACCAAACACCCCAAAATCTGGTGTCTGGTCGAACAAAGGGTAGGGGGCGACACAGGGTTTTCTTCAAACCCTTGTTTCATAGCAAATCTCCAAATTGAAGCCTCAATTCTGCCCTAAATCAAGTGTTGAATATAAATTAGTAATCCCCTCGTAGTAAGGATCAAAAGGTATGTATAATTTTGATATTTTGATTCACCATAAATTCTAGGTTAATGGTGAATAACTGAAATTGAACCTAGATATGTCATGCATGAATGAATCTTGAAGTAATATGTTGTTTAGGATTAAACCCTAGATGATTATTTGTGAAAATCATTGCATGTTACTTGAAGAAATTACAATCACCATTGTAGGTGATTTATGATATTGTAAAGACTAGACAAGTACTAGGATTATGAAATTTTAATCTAGTGAAAAGCTGAATGGTATGAGGAAATTCAGTAATTTGAACGTTTAAATGTGTACAAATTGCTTAATTAAAGTGAAATTAGATGTTAAATTGCAAGTCATGAACTTAGTAATGATTGTAGAAAAATCTGACTCGTTAGGTGTTCGTTGAAATGCCTAACTGAGGATTTAAATGTTAGAATAGGAGGAAAACGCAGTGTGACAACTCGAATTTCCGACGTTCTTTATTCGCATTTAATGCACGTTGACTTTGACTATATGGTTGTGTTATGATAAAACCTAGTGTGTTTGCATGGTTATGTGTGATTGTATAACATGTGTACTGTTGTAAAACTTAAACTGTTTAGAACCCGACGAAACACAAGGCTGTTTCGCCATAACCCATTTCGACGAAACAGGCTGTTTCGCCATGAACACTCCGACGAAACAGAAGTCTGTTTCGCCGGCCCAGTAGCCCAGCTAGGCCCAGAACGTATTTTGAGTATTTTACGTAAAAACAACATCACTTTACATTTTCTATCAACACAACCGAAACCCTAGAGCTCTCTCACTGTGACGGCGAACTAGAACCCACCGGAAACCCTTGTGCGATCAAACCATCATCTCGGTTAGTAGATTTATGTGTCTTGATTAATCGTTCATCTGTGAATGTGTTTCTGTGCCATGTGATTCTGATATGTTGATGTATAATTGTAACTAATACAGGTTAAATACTAGGGTTCTTGTTATGATAATGATGATGTGGATTTCAATATGAATATTGTAGTCGGATATAAACGGTTTTATGCGAAACTTAATATGATTGAATACTCGGTTCTGGATATTGTTATTTTGATCTGATTCTGGCTGCAAGTTAGCATCTTGATAGGGTTTGATGATGTGATGTTGTATGTTGTTATGTAAAAACGCATAAGCTAGGGTTCATGCTAGACGTTAAAGTGGTCCGATGATTATGCTATGATGATGTTACAATGATTCTGTGAATGAATGTTCCTGCATGATTGCTGATGTTGATGACGGCTGTTAGCATGATTAGGGTTTTCATACGTGACTGATTATGTGACGTAACTGACTGTTCGACGAAACAGGTCTCTTGACGAAACAGAAGTGTTTCGCCAAGAGTCATCGACGAATCAGAATCCTGTTTCGCCAAACAAGGTTCCGACGAAACTGAATGTGTTTCGTCAATATTGTGTTTCGTCGACTATTGTGTTTCGCCATTAAGTGTGTTTCGCCGAACAGTTAATCTGTACAGTAACCTGAGTTAATTCTGTTAACTGTTAACTGGAATATTTAACTGCTGTTAAATGATAAACATGACTTGTATGATTTTGACTACGTGTTACACACTTATATGTGAATGACTTGAACACAAACTGACTACGTATACATGCATACATTAGGACGTGATTGATTTTTACTTTGAGCACATACTTAGCATACCGAGCAAACCAAGGTGAGTTCACACTCTTACCAAGGCATGGGATTCCCCAGGTGGGTTGGGAATGGGATTGATTGATTGCTTGTACACACATTACTACTAGACTACTTACCACGGTCCTCGGATTGGGAAGGATGCCTGTGCCAAAAATCTACGTATGACATACGTACTATCCTCGGATTGGGAAGGATACTAGTGTTAACACATACAAAAATCCTAGGTACCAAATGTTCTCGGATGGGAAGAACACCAGCGCTAAACCTACGTACTCGATACGTACTATCCTCGGTTGGGAAGGATACTATACAAATATTCATACTTATTACTATCCTCGGATTGGGAAGGATACTTACGAATACAACTAGTCTAGAAAGCATACATTATGGGAAGCCCCCACCAATAGAACGTACTAACGGGCCCAGTAGAGCCACATGTTACATACGAATTTACTATTACGCATTTACTCTCTGTGAACTCGCTCAACTAGTTGTTGATCCTCTGTTACATGCCTTGCAGGACCTTAGGTACTTATGGAGCTTGCACGGGAGGCGTAGTCGTTGTGGACATGGATCATGAATGCTTGTTTAGACTTTATGACATTTCATACTTTATTATGTTGGGTTTAATTATACGCTTCCGCAATTCAGTGATAACATACTTATGTTTTGGAACACCTTTCATATGGATTGGTTTGATTAAATTGCAATTATTTTTACTTTATACATTGTTCTAAATGATTGGTGGCTTGATCCTGGTCAGTCACGCTCCCAAGCGGTGATACTCCGCAGGTGGATTTTGGGGGTGTGACAGATTGGTATCAGAGCCATTGGTTATAGAGAACTCGGTTTTAATATGGGGAAAACGATTTTATTAAAACCAGACTATAACCAGAACTGTGCTCTCAACGATCCACAACGACGCTTCGCTCCACGTGCAAGACTCGACATCCTAGGTAATAAGGTTTATGTTTATTGCCTACATGTTAGAACTATATAGAACTTTGCTCGTGGTATGCTTAGATTACAATGCTCACTAATTGATGTTGCATGAGAACACTTGTGTGCTCACTCTCTTCTGTCATCGCACTATTCGCGAACTTATCTCACTTTCGTTATCTTTACTATGAAGATCATGTCTGGACGTATCAACATGACTCAGGACCAGTTGACGGCCCTCATTAACGAACGAGTTACTGCGGCAGTTGCAGCCGCACAAGCAGGAGGTATACCCTGCAGTTACAACTCACACTAGGATCCTTAGATCCTACAATTCCTAAATCAACTCTCGTGTTTAAACTTGTCCTAATCCTTTTACACAACAGGTCAAGCACCTGTTTGCACTTTCAAGACTTTCATGGACTGTCGTCCATCCACTTTCAGCGGCACTGAAGGAGCCGTAGGTCTCCTGCACTGGTTTGAAAAGATGGAGTCTGTGTTTGAGATGTGTGAATGCCCTGAGGCACGCAGGGTGAAATATGCTACCGGTACCCTCGAGGGTTTAGCCCTCACATGGTGGAAAGCACAGGTCCAAATCCTGGGGTTGGTTGCTGCTAACGCCACCCCATGGAACAATTTCAAAGAGATGATCAAAGAGGAGTACTGCAGTCGAGATGAGATTCATAAGCTGGAAGTCGAGTTTTTCAACCTCAAGATGACGGGGTCTGAGATCGAAGCGTATACCAAGAGATCGAATGAGCTTGCATTACTGTGTCCTACTCTGGTGGACAAGCGTATTGAACTTTATCTTAAGGGTCTGGTGCCAGAGATCCAGAGTCATGTGACCTCAGCAAATCATGCTACTTACCAGCAGGTTGTTCAGTTGGCTCACCGTCTCACTGATCAAGCGGTGGAGCAGAATCGGTTGCCAAAACGCATCAACGCTACAACTACCGCTACTACTTCGGTTACTCCTGCTACTCCCAGTGATAACAAGCGGAAATGGGAGGGGGATTCCAGCAAAGGATCAGCTTCAGTCCAGTCCCAAGTTCAGCAACGAAAGACTGACAACTATCAGAGCCCTAGCCAGCAATCTTCGGGCAGTCACAAGCAGGGTGGTTATCAAGGGAATCTCCCAAGATGCAACAACTGCAACCGGCACCACCGTGGCCAGTGTAACAAAGTACGTTGTCAAAGGTGTTTCAGGGTGGGCCATGAGGCCAAGGATTGTAGGAGCCCACGGCCTGTAAATCAAAATCAGCAGCAGCAGCAAGCACAGCAGAATCAACAACAGCGCAATAAGGGATGTTTTCAGTGTGGCGCTGAAGGTCACTACAAAAGACACTGCCCTCAGCTAAACCAGAACCAGAACAACAACAACAACAACAATCAGGGCAACGGGAACAACAACAACAACGGTGGGAACAATAACAACAATGGCGCTAGAGGCCGCATGTTTGTGATCGGTCAGGGTGAGGCTCGGAATGATCCCAACGTGGTTATGGGTAAGTTTCTTCTTGACGACTTTTATGTTACTGTACTATTTGATTCTGGCGCGGATACAAGTTACATGTCTCTAAAAGCTAGTGAAATGTTAAAACGTGCACCAACTCTCTTAAACACCAAACATGTCGTAGAGTTAGCTAATGGTAAAAGCCTAGAGGCCACGCACATAGTTAAAGGGTGTAATCTTATCCTCGCTGATCAGACTTTCTCCATTGACCTCATTCCTATACCCTTGGGTAGCTTTGACGTCGTCATTGGTATGGATTGGTTATCTCAACAACAAGCGGAGATTTTATGCAAAGAAAAGGTTATTCGTATTCCTCGTTCGGGCAAGGAACCTCTCGAAGTTCAAGGCGACAAGAGTGGTGTCGTGAGTGGCATCATTTCCTTTTTGAAGGCTCAGAAGTGTTTACGCAAGGGGCACACTGCTATATTAGCACTCGTTGCAGATACCTCGAAGAAAGAGAAAAAGATTGAAGATATTCCTGTAGTACATGACTTTCCCCAAGTGTTCCCTAAGGAATTACCTGGGTTACCGCCTCATCGTCAAGTCGAATTCCAGATCGAGCTCGCTCCAGGAGCAGCGCCCATAGCTCGAGCACCTTATCGTTTAGCTCCAACTGAATTGGAAGAACTGTCAAAGCATCTACAAGAACTTTTGGGAAAGGGTTTTATACGTCCTAGCTCTTCGCCCTGGGGAGCTCCAGTGTTATTCGTAAAGAAGAAAGACGGTACGTTCAGGATGTGTATAGACTACCGTGAACTCAACAAGGTGACGATCAAGAATCGTTATCCTCTTCCACGCATTGATGACCTATTCGACCAGTTGCAAGGGTCGAGCTATTACTCGAAGATTGATCTAAGGTCGGGGTATCATCAGCTAAGAGTCCGGGATGAGGACGTCTCCAAAACAGCGTTCAGAACACGCTACGGCCACTACGAGTTTATGGTCATGCCATTTGGGCTAACAAACGCGCCTGCTGTATTTATGGATCTTATGAACAGGGTGTGCAAACCCTATCTCGACAAGTTCGTCATTGTTTTCATCGACGACATTCTAATTTATTAGAAAAGTCAGGAGGAACACGAGCAGCACCTACGACTTATACTGGAACTTTTACGAACAGAACAGCTATACGCTAAGTTTTCCAAATGTGACTTCTGGCTTCGTGAAGTCCACTTCTTAGGCCACGTGGTGAACAAGGATGGGATTCATGTAGATCCATCCAAGGTGGATTCGATCAAGAACTGGCCTGCACCTCGCACACCAACAGAAATACGCCAATTCTTAGGTTTGGCGGGTTACTACAGAAGGTTCATCAAAGACTTCTCAAAGATTGCTCAGTCGCTTACACTGTTGACGCATAAGGGTGTTGTTTATCGTTGGGGTAACGCACAGGAAACAGCGTTTCAGCACTTAAAGGATAGACTCTGTAGCGCACCTATCCTCTCACTGCCTGAAGGCACGGACGATTTCGTAGTCTACTGCGACGCATCTATCCAAGGTCTTGGATGTGTATTGATGCAGCGGGATAAAGTTATTGCTTATGCTTCGCGCCAGCTTAAGATTCACGAACGAAACTACACTACGCATGATTTAGAGCTGGGAGCGGTTGTTTTTGCACTTAAAATATGGCGACACTACTTGTACGGCACCAAATGTGCTATCTACACTGACCACAGAAGCCTCGAACATATATTCAAACAGAAGGAACTGAATATGCGACAACGACGATGGGTCGAACTGCTAAACGACTACGAATGCTCAATCAGGTATCACCCGGGCAAAGCCAATGTTGTGGCTGACGCCCTCAGTCGAAAAGACACTGCGCCTAAGCGCGTACGAGCTCTACAACTCACTATACAGTCTAGTCTTCCTTCCCAGATAAGAAATGCTCAGGTGGAAGCATTGAAACCAGAAAACGTCAGGGCAGAAGCCTTACGCGGCTCAAGGCAACGCTTAGAACAGAAGGAAGATGGAGCTTATTACGTAACAGGACGCATTTGGGTCCCACTGTACGGCAACTTACGCGAGCTGGTAATGGATGAAGCTCACAAGTCTCGCTACTCGGTACATCCTGGTTCGGATAAAATGTACCATGACATCAAAACCACATACTGGTGGCCTAGCATGAAGGCCCACATAGCCACCTACGTTAGTAAATGCTTGACTTGTGCGAGAGTCAAGGCAGAATATCAGAAACCGTCAGGTCCACTCCAACAACCTGAGATACCACAATGGAAATGGGAGCGAATTTCCATGGATTTTGTTACTGGCCTACCTAGATCCCAGCGCGGAAATGATACTATTTGGGTGATCGTGGATCGACTCACAAAGTCTGCTCACTTCTTGGCTATCAAAGAAACAGACAAGTTCTCTACCTTAGCAGACATCTACTTAAAAGAAGTGGTCTCGAGGCACGGAGTGCCCACCTCCATCATTTCTGATCATGACGCACGTTTTACTTCAGAGCTGTGGCAAGCAATGCATAAATCTTTTGGCTCTCGTTTAGACATGAGCACGGCGTATCATCCTCAGACCGATGGGCAGTCTGAGCGCACTATTCAAACTTTAGAAGACATGCTTCGGGCGTGCGTAATTGATTTTGGCAATGGTTGGGAGAAACATTTGCCACTTGTGGAATTTTCATACACTAACAGCTACCACACCAGCATTAAAGCTGCACCATTCGAGGCATTGTACGGGCGTAAATGCCGGTCACCTCTCTGTTGGGCAGAGGTGGGAGATAGTCAAATCACAGGTCCAGAAATGGTTGTTGATACTACTGAAAAGATTGCACAAATACGACAACGCATGGCGGCAGCTCGTGACCGTCAGAAAGTATACGCTGATAAAGACAGGAAACTACTCGAATTCCAGGTTGGGGATCGAGCGCTACTTAAAGTTTCACCCTGGAAGGGTGTGGTTCGTTTTGGCAAACGCGGCAAACTCAATCCACGATACGTCGGACCTTTCGAAGTTATTGAGAAAATAGGCAAAGTGGCCTACAGATTGAACTTACCACCTGAACTCAGTGCAGTTCACAATGTCTTTCACGTGTCGAATCTGAAGAAATGTACGTCAGATGAGACCCACGTAGTTCCCTTGAAGGAACTCACTATCGACGAGCGGTTGCACTTCGTCGAGGAACCTGTTGAAATCACGGACCGGGATGTTAAGGTCCTCAAGAACACGAGAATCCCTCTTGTACGAGTTCGTTGGAACTCCCGCCGCGGCCCAGAGTTCACCTGGGAGCGCGAAGATCAAATGGAACTCAAATATCCCCAGTTATTCGGAACCAATGCAACTACTACTGAGGCTGAAGCCACCAATGCAGAATTTCGGGACGAAATTCCAAATCAACGGGGGGATAATGTGACACCCCAAGAAAACCAGTAATCTTCGCAAACATGCTCGGGGAGCCGCGATACAATTCAGGTAAACAACGTCACACCATTAGCTTTCCTCAGTAACTGCATGCTAAATTTCGGGACGAAATTTCTTTCAAGTTGGGGATAATGTGACAACTCGAATTTCTGACGTTCTTTATTCGCATTTAATGCACGTTGACTTTGACTATATGGTTGTGTTATGATAAAACCTAGTGTGTTTGTATGGTTATGTGTGATTGTATAACATGTGTACTGTTGTAAAACTTAAACTGTTTAGAACCCGACGAAACACAAGGTTGTTTCGCCATAACCCATTTCGACGAAACAGGCTGTTTCGCCATGAACACTCCGACGAAACAGAAGTCTGTTTCGCCGGCCCAGTAGCCCAGCTAGGCCCAGAACGTATTTTGAGTATTTTACGTAAAAACAACATCACTTTACATTTTCTATCAACACAACCGAAACCCTAGAGCTCTCTCACTGTGACGGCGAACTAGAACCCACCGGAAACCCTTGTGCGATCAAACCATCATCTCGGTTAGTAGATTTATGTGTCTTGATTGATCGTTCATCTGTGAATGTGTTTCTGTGCCATGTGATTCTGATATGTTGATGTATAATTGTAACTAATACAGGTTAAATACTAGGGTTCTTGTTATGATAATGATGATGTGGATTTCAATATGAATATTGTAGTCGGATATAAACGGTTTTATGCGAAACTTAATATGATTGAATACTCGGTTCTGGATATTGTTATTTTGATCTGATTCTGGCTGCAAGTTAGCATCTTGATAGGGTTTGATGATGTGATGTTGTATGTTGTTATGTAAAAACGCATAAGCTAGGGTTCATGCTAGACGTTAAAGTGGTCCGATGATTATGCTATGATGATGTTACAATGATTCTGTGAATGAATGTTCCTGCATGATTGCTGATGTTGATGACGGCTGTTAGCATGATTAGGGTTTTCATACGTGACTGATTATGTGACGTAACTGACTGTTCGACGAAACAGGTCTCTTGACGAAACAGAAGTGTTTTGCCAAGAGTCATCGACGAATCAGAATCCTGTTTCGCCAAACAAGGTTCCGACGAAACTGAATGTGTTTCGTCAATATTGTGTTTCATCGACTATTGTGTTTCGCCATTAAGTGTGTTTCGCCGAACAGTTAATCTGTACAGTAACCTGAGTTAATTCTGTTAATTGTTAACTGGAATATTTAACTGCTGTTAAATGATAAACATGACTTGTATGATTTTGACTACGTGTTACACACTTATATGTGAATGACTTGAACACAAACTGACTACGTATACATGCATACATTAGGACGTGATTGATTTTTACTTTGAGCACATACTTAGCATACCGAGCAAACCAAGGTGAGTTCACACTCTTACCAAGGCATGGGATTCCCCAGGTGGGTTGGGAATGGGATTGATTGATTGCTTGTACACACATTACTACTAGACTACTTACCACGGTCCTCGGATTGGGAAGGATGCCTGTGCCAAAAATCTACGTATGACATACGTACTATCCTCGGATTGGGAAGGATACTAGTGTTAACACATACAAAAATCCTAGGTACCAAATGTTCTCGGATGGGAAGAACACCAGCGCTAAACCTACGTACTCGATACGTACTATCCTCGGTTGGGAAGGATACTATACAAATATTCATACTTATTACTATCCTCGGATTGGGAAGGATACTTACGAATACAACTAGTCTAGAAAGCATACATTATGGGAAGCCCCCACCAATAGAACGTACTAACGGGCCCAGTAGAGCCACATGTTACATACGAATTTACTATTACGCATTTACTCTCTGTGAACTCGCTCAACTAGTTGTTGATCCTCTGTTACATGCCTTGCAGGACCTTAGGTACTTATGGAGCTTGCACGGGAGGCGTAGTCGTTGTGGACATGGATCATGAATGCTTGTTTAGACTTTATGACATTTCATACTTTATTATGTTGGGTTTAATTATACGCTTCCGCAATTCAGTGATAACATACTTATGTTTTGGAACACCTTTCATATGGATTGGTTTGATTAAATTGCAATTATTTTTACTTTATACATTGTTCTAAATGATTGGTGGCTTGATCCTGGTCAGTCACGCTCCCAAGCGGTGATACTCCGCAGGTGGATTTTGGGGGTGTGACACGCAGATTTAGTCATGACTCATAATGATGTGATTATGGTCATGAAAAGAGTTCTAAACAAGTTGTAAAACTGAATTTTCTAGGCAAAGAGTCCGGATCATCAAGCGGACAAGCCGGGGGGAATTCACGGGGGAAAGGCGTGCTCTAGAGGTACGAAATTACCGTTTCGTTACATTAGGATTATTTATATGTTTTATTGTCGTAGTTTGAAGCATGGTAAACAAGATAGACCATTATGTCACGAAAGTGACTTTGCGTCTCAAACAGGTACAAACGGGTCAAAACGAGGTTAAGAGTAAACATGTCAAGTAGAGTAGTTAACGAACACGAAACCTTGGTTTTTAATATGTAATTTATTTCGTAAGCGAACCCTCATGGGAAAAGTGAATCACGATAGTGGTAATAATCAGAACATGAGTATCCTAATCTTAGTTAGGTGATAATCATGTTCAAGATAATATTGCTGCAAAATGGGAGTAGAATAACAACAACAACAAAGCAAGAAGACATGTTCAGTGTCTACCGTAAGTTACGGTGACACCGTAACTTACGGTAGCAACCAAAAAGCTACGGTAGGATTCTCCTGCTTTACGGCAGGTTACAAACTTTCATGAGCCACCGTAACTTACGGTGATACCGTAAGTTACGGTAGCACTCAGATCCAAAAGCAGAATTTCATTCTTCATGGTTGCGTTATTTGGTCTTTAAGCACCGTTTCAATTATATTATTGACCAAAGACCTTAATACTAACATTGTCTAAAAAAAATGTTTAGTTTTCAGGTACACTAGTAGAAGGATGATGATCAAGCATAAGTATCCGAACCGAACACTCAAACAAACGCTTCCGCACTTGATCTTTTGTTTTAAAATTATGTAAACAATTGTAGTTTCTATCTTGAATATAGTTTCGTAGGATCAAAACGTGAATGTTGTGTCTAGTTGTAACTTTCAAGTCTTGAAAATTTTTGTAAATGACAAATTTTGACATGAAATGCAAGGTCTTATGTTATTAAATCTAGTATTATAAGCTGGGTCTTACAAGTTGGTATCAGAGCTCAAGGTTGTCAATAAGTGTTCGATTCAAGCTTGATCGATCGTCCGGTAAGAACTAACTTATTTTGTTAATAAATTATGTACTATGTAGAGAACGAGAAATGAACAAATATGCATGAAAATGAAAAGAGTGTGTAAGCTCACTCAAGAACAAGAAATGCATGAAACAAGAATGATTAAATCAAGTTACGAACTTGATTGAATTGAAACAAGAATGATTAAATCAAGTTACGAACTTGATTGAATTGAAACAAGAATGATTAAATCAAGTTACGAACTTGATTGAATTGAAACAAGAATGATTAAATCAAGTTACGAACTTGATTGAATTGAAACAAGAATGATTAAATCGAGTTATGAACTTGATTAAATCAAAACAAGTAAAGCATGTGTTATAAATGGAATGTTTAACAATCTATGTAAACATTTCAGAAATAGAGATGGCTGATGGAGGTAATGATAATGCGGTGCCAACAGTCACCGAACAAATGAGGGAAGTGATTGTTGAAGAGGTTGGAAAGGCGATCGAAAACAGTTTGTCGGGCTTTATTGATAAAATTCAAAACACAGTTTTATCAATAGTAGAAGAGAGAATCAAGAAATTGGAAGATGATTCCAATTCAGCAAAGGAAAAGCATGGTGGACGAAAGCCTTGTTCATACAAGGAATTCATGGCCTGTAAACCACCAATATATAATGGGGAGGTTGATCCAATTGTGTGCCAACGATGGCTAAGTGATATCGAAGGAGTATTCGAAAGAACTCATTGTGATGAAGATGACTACGTAGCTTATGGTACGGGTCAATTAAGAGGTCAAGCGAAAGACTGGTGGGATAACAAAAAGAAGGAGATTGGAAGTGAAGCGGCTAAGGCCATGATATGGGAAGAGTTTAAGACGCCGTTTCTTAAACACCATAGTCCCAAAGCGGTCATAAATAGAATCAAGGAAGAGTTCATGCAACTCAGACACAAGGGTGAATCCATAGACAAGATCACGGGGATGTTTATGGACAAGATAAAGTTATGTGATGATTTGGTGACAAATGAAGAACAAAAGGTCTATTACTACCATAACATGCTAAGTGCGGAGTATAGAGAGTTCATAACCCCTTCAAAATACGAGACCCTTACCGAGATTGTCAATGCTGCTAGGGAAAGGGAGATCGAACTGAAAAAGATCATAAAACGGGGTGAACGAAGGGCACAAGATGTGAATCCAAGCCCTACCAAGAAGGCACGAACAAACGAAAGCGCAAAGAAATCTGATACGAAAGGCGGGTCGCGAATTTGCAGAATCTGCGGGAAGGGTTATAAAGGCGAATGCCGTTACAAGGATAAGCCTTGTCCCATATGCAAGAAAACGGGACATATGGCTATATCATGCCCGGAGAAAGTGACGGTTTGTTATAACTGTTATCGAACGGGTCACAAAAAGTCGGAATGCCCGGAACTGGTTGGAAAGAAGGATGGGCAGGAATTGAAAGGTGAAGCCCCGAAAGCAAACGCAAGATCTTTTCAACTAACCGCCGCAGAAGCAAAGGTTGAACCTGACGTGGTCTCAGGTATATTTGCTGTAAATTCAATTCCTGCACACGTGTTATTTGATACGGGTGCGAATAAATCCTTTGTTTCATATGGATTTATTCGACATCCTTCATTTGTTCTAACAAAATTACCTGTGCCCTTAGAAGTAGAGATAGGTAATAACAAGAGCTTTTTTGTTTGTGATGTATGTAAAAACTGTAAACTGAGCATTGATGACGAAGAATATTTGATAAACCTGATCCCGATGTCAATGGGAGAATTTCAAGTAGTCGTTGGGATGGATTGGCTATCTCAACACCATGCAAAGATCGTGTGTTTTCGTAAAGAGATAAAACTAACATCTCCGAGCGAGAAACACGTCACCATTTATGGCGAAAAAGGAGGCAACCCTATAGTATGCTCAATGTTGAAAGCTCACAAGCTTATGAAGAAAGGATGCAAGGCATTCATAATATACGCTAATGAGCCCGAAAAAGAATCACGAAAGATTGGAGAGGTACCGGTAGTACGAGATTATGAAGATGTGTTTCCGGAGGATTTACCGGGAATACCGCCTGAAGGGGAAGTAGAGTTCGGGATCGAATTGATTCCGGGCGCGAAACCCGTAGCAAAAGCCCCGTACCGACTCGCACCGTCGGAATTACAAGAGCTGATGTCCCAAATTCAAGACCTGCTTGACAAGGGATTCATAAGGCCGAGTGTGTCTCCTTGGGGCGCACCGGTATTGTTCGTGAGAAAGAAAGACGGGAGCATGCGCATGTGTATCGATTACCGGGAGTTAAACAAACTTACGGTAAAGAACCGATACCCGCTCCCGAGGATAGATGATTTATTCGACCAACTACAAGGTGCGAACTGGTTTTCAAAAATTGACCTTAGATCGGGGTATCACCAACTAAAGGTCAAAGAAGAAGATGTGCCGAAGACGGCTTTCCGCACGAGATACGGACATTACGAATTCCTCGTGATGTCATTTGGACTAACAAACGCACCCGCGGCTTTCATGGACCTCATGAACCAGGTTTGTAAACCAATGTTGGATAAGTCGGTCATCGTGTTTATCGATGATATCTTGGTGTATTCGAAAAGTGAAGCTGAACACGCACACCACTTACAAGAAGTGTTAGAGACACTTAGACGAGAGAAGTTGTATGCAAAATTCTCTAAATGTGCCTTTTGGTTACGAGAGGTACAATTTCTTGGCCACGTCATAAGTGCCGACGGAGTATTGGTGCATCCGTCAAAGATAGAGGCAGTGTCAAAATGGAATCATCCGAAGAACCCTTCGGAAATTAGAAGCTTTTTGGGGCTTGCGGGATATTATAGGAGATTCATTCAAAATTTCTCCAAGATTGCGTCACCGCTAACAAAGCTAACACGGAAGAAAGAAAAGTTCATTTGGGGTGCTGATCAAGAGAAAGCGTTTCAAACGCTAAAAGAAAAGTTAACTCAAGCTCCGGTACTGACATTGCCGGACGGAGTCGAAGACATGGTGGTTTATTCGGATGCTTCATTATCGGGGCTCGGTTGCGTGTTGATGCAACGGGGCAATGTAATAGCCTATGCCTCGAGACAATTGAAGATACACGAGAAGAAATATCCCACGCACGATCTCGAGTTGGCAGCAGTGGTATTTGCATTAAAAATATGGAGGCATTACTTGTACGGGGTAAAGTGCACCATATGCACCGACCACAAGAGCTTGAAATACTTCTTTGATCAGAAGGAGTTAAATATGCGACAAAGGCGATGGCTGGAAACGGTGAAAGACTACGATTGTGAGATACATTATCACCCCGGAAAGGCAAATGTGGTAGCGGACGCTCTAAGCAGGAAAGCGGACTATGTCCCAATACGAGTGAGGTCGATGCAACTCGTAGTGACCTCGGGTATACTTGAACGTATTCGAGAGGCGCAGTTAGAAGCAGTAAAAGAAGAGAATTGGAAGAAAGAAAGAATAATCGGCCAATTGAAAGATTTGTCGGATGGGAATCACGGGTTCGATCCGGAAGGATATGGGTCCCACATACTTGTGGAGTAAAGGCGCTTCTACTTAATGAAGCTCATAAATCCCGTTATTCGATTCATCCGGGTGCAACCAAGATGTACAATGATTTGAAACAAAATTATTGGTGGCCCGGAATGAAAAGGGACGTGGCGAAGTATGTGGAAAAATGCTTGACATGTTTACAAGTCACGGCGGAGCACCAGAAACCATATGGCAAACTCCAACCGTTAGAAATTCCGGTTTGGAAATGGGAACATATTACAATGGATCTGTTAACTAAGTTGCCAAAAACGAATCGTGGTTTTGATGCCATATGGGTAGTGGTGGATAGATTGACGAAAAGTGCTCATTTCATTCCGATTCGTGAGACTTATACGTCAGAAAAGATGTCAGAAGTTTATACCAATGAAATCATAGCACGTCATGGGGTGCCGGTGTCCATCGTGTCTGATAGGGATACCCGGTTTACTTCGAATTTTTGGCGAGATTTCCAAGAGCAAATGGGAACCAAATTGTTCATTAGCACCGCGTACCATCCACAAACGGATGGACAAAGTGAAAGAACGATACAAACATTGGGGGACATGCTACGGGCGTGTATAATCGACTTTGGAGGCAGTTGGGATGTTCACCTACCGTTAGTCGAGTTTTCGTATAACAACAGTTACCAATCTAGTATTAAGATGGCACCATACGAAATGCTTTACGGTAGGAAGTGTCGAACCCCGGTATGTTGGGGTGAAGTGGGACCACGTGAACTCGCCCACCAAGATATAGTACGAGCCACGAATGAAAAGATCGATATAGTTCGGGCACATTTGAAAGCGGCTCAAGACAGGCAAAAGGCGTATGCTGATAAAAGGAAAAGACCAATCGAATTTCAAGTTGGTGACGTGGTCATGCTAAAAGTTTCCCCATGGAAGGGCGTTATTAGATTCAGAAAAAGGGGGAAGCTAAGCCCAAGGTTTATTGGGCCGTTTAAAATTATCGGGAGAGTTGGCAAGGTAGCTTACCGTCTTGAATTACCAGAGGAGTTAAGTGGAATTCATAACACGTTCCATGTATCACAATTAAGAAAGTGCCTAGCAGACGAGACGACCTATATCCATTACGATGATATCGAAGTGGATAATAGTCTAAATTATGCGGTGAGACCGGTGGAGATTTTAGATCGAAAGGTCAAACATTTACGAAATAAACAAATTGACCAAGTTAAAGTCAAATGGGAGCATAGGAAAGGTTCGGACACTACGTGGGAGTCCGAAGAAGAGATGCGACGTCTTCACCCTACTTTATTTGGTACGTAATTCGGTTTCGGGGACGAAACCCTTTTAAGAGGGGTGAACTTGTAACACCCCGAAAATATAAATCCTTATATTAAAATTTAAAAGTATAAATAAACAAGAGTCAATCAACTAGGAATTCTAACTTAGTTAATTACAAGTCTTGAAATAACCCATGATAGGGTTAAAACACTCAAACTTAAGGATAAATCATAGTTGAGGGTTTAAACTTGTCAAAACTGAAACTTAGGTTACTAATAGTAACCAAAACAAAACCAAACACCCCAAAATCTGGTGTCTGGTCGAACAAAGGGCAGGGGGCGACACAGGGTTTTCTTCAAACCCTTGTTTCATAGCAAATCTCCAAATTGAAGCTTCAATTCTGCCGTAAATCAAGTCTTGAATATAAATTAGTAATCCCCTCGTAGTAAGGATCAAAATGTATGTATAATTTTGATATTTTGATTCACCATAAATTCTAGGTTAATGGTGAATAACTGAAATTGAACCTAGATATGTCATGCATGAATGAATCTTGAAGTAATATGTTGTTTAGGATTAAACCCTAGATGATTATTTGTGAAAATCATTGCATGTTACTTGAAGAAATTACAATCACCATTGTAGGTGATTTATGATATTGTAAAGACTAGACAAGTACTAGGATTATGAAATTTTAATCTAGTGAAAAGCTGAATGGTATGAGGAAATTCAGTAATTTAAACGTTTAAATGTGTACAAATTGCTTAATTAAAGTGAAATTAGATGTTAAATTGCAAGTCATGAACTTAGTAATGATTGTAGAAAAATCTGACTCGTTAGGTGTTCGTTGAAATGCCTAACTGAGGATTTAAATGTTAGAATAGGAGGAAAACGCAGATTTAGTCATGACTCATAATGATGTGATTATGGTCATGAAAAGAGTTCTAAACAAGTTGTAAAACTGAATTTTCTAGGCAAAGAGTCCGGATCATCAAGCGGACAAGCCGGAGGGAATTCACGGGGGAAAGGCGTGCTCTAGAGGTACGAAATTACCGTTTCGTTACATTAGGATTATTTATATGTTTTATTGTCGTAGTTTGAAGCATGGTAAACAAGATAGACCATTATGTCACGAAAGTGACTTTGCGTCTCAAACAGGTACAAACGGGTCAAAACGAGGTTAAGAGTAAACATGTCAAGTAGAGTAGTTAACGAACACGAAACCTTGGTTTTTAATATGTAATTTATTTCGTAAGCGAACCCTCATGGGAAAAGTGAATCACGATAGTGGTAATAATCAGAACATGAGTATCCTAATCTTAGTTAGGTGATAATCATGTTCAAGATAATATTGCTGCAAAATGGGAGTAGAATAACAACAACAACAAAGCAAGAAGACATGTTCAGTGTCTACCGTAAGTTACGGTGACACCGTAACTTACGGTAGCAACCAAAAAGCTACGGTAGGATTCTCCTGCTTTACGGCAGGTTACAAACTTTCATGAGCCACCGTAACTTACGGTGATACCGTAAGTTACGGTAGCACTCAGATCCAAAAGCAGAATTTCATTCTTCATGGTTGCGTTATTTGGTCTTTAAGCACCATTTCAATTATATTATTGACCAAAGACCTTAATACTAACATTGTCTAAAAAAAAATGTTTAGATTTCAGGTATCTAGTAGAAGGATGATAATCAAGCATAAGTATCCGAACTGAACACTCAAACAAACGCTTCCGCACTTGATCTTTTGTTTTAAAATTATGTAAACAATTGTAGTTTCTATCTTGAATATAGTTTCGTAGGATCAAAACGTGAATGTTGTGTCTAGTTGTAACTTTCAAGTCTTGAAAATTTTTGTAAATGACAAATTTTGACATGAAATGCAAGGTCTTATGTTATTAAATCTAGTATTATAAGCTGGGTCTTACATACGGGCATCCCATTTGACCTTTACAATCGGTACATGCTTCCTTCGAAGCTTCTTAACCTGTCGATCCTCGATCGACAATGGTTTTTCCACAAATTTCAAGCTCTCATCTATATGCACATCCGCATGTGGTATGACCAGTGATTCATCTGCGAAACACTTTTTCAGATTGCAGATGTGAAATACATTGTGAATTCCACTGAGCTCTTCTGGTAAGTTTAGCTTATAGGCAACTGACCCGACACGTTCGATAACCTCGAAAGGTCCTATGTATCTCGGGCTTAACTTGCCTTTCTTACCAAATCGCATCACTCCCTTCCAGGGTGATACTTTAAGTAACACTTTGTCACCTACTTCAAAGTGAAAAGATTTACGCTTGGAATCAGCGTAGCTCTTTTGCCTATCTAGGGCAGCTTTGAGACGGTCACGAATCTGGACAATCTTGTCCGTCGTTTCAAAGACTATCTCCGGTCCTGATAACTGGACATCTCCAACTTCCGCCCAACAAACGGGCGTTCTACACTTTCTACCGTATAAGGCTTCGAAAGGCGCAGCCTTAATGCTGGTGTGGTAGCTATTGTTGTAAGAGAACTCAATTAGTGGTAGGTGGTTATCCCAACTACCACCCAAATCAATCACACATGCACGAAGCATGTCTTCCAACGTTTGAATAGTACGCTCACTCTGACCGTCTGTCTGAGGATGGTAAGTCGTACTAAAATTCAAACGTGTGGCCAAAGATTGTTGGAAGCTTTTCCAAAAATGTGACGTGTATCTAGTATCTCTGTCAGAGATAATAGACACAGGTATGCCATGTAAAGCTACAATCTTATCTACGTACAGTTGGGCTAACATGTCGGAGCTATACGTCTCCTTAATGGGTAGGAAATGTGCTGACTTAGTCAGTCTATCAACGATCACCCATATAGTGTCATTTCCTTTCCTTGTTCTTGGCAACTTGGTGATGAAATCCATCGTCACCATCTCCCACTTCCATGTGGGAAGTTCAGGCTGTTGTAGTAAACCTGACGGTTTCTGATGCTCGGCTTTGACTTGCGCACATGTCAAGCATTTAGCTACATAGGTGGCTACAGACTTCTTCAAGCCTATCCACCAATAATTCGCCCTTAGATCCTGGTACATCTTATCAGCTCCAGGATGAACGGAGTATTTGGAACTATGGGCTTCCTGGAGGATAACATCTCGAAGTCCTCCATAAATTGGAACCCATATTCGTCCATTTAATCTTAGTATTCTGTCCTTGCTAAGTGTTAACTGCTCCTCAGTTACCCCTAGCTTTTCGTTAGGATAGTTAGCTTCCAACACAGCTTCCTTCTGTGCAGGTAACAACCTTTCAATCAAATTGTTCTTTATTTCCATGCGCTTGGCATTGATTCAGATGGGTTTCACCTTCTCCTTTCGACTCAAGGCATCGGCGACTACATTCGCCTTGCCGGGATGGTATCTTATTTCACAATCGTAATCATTCAGAGTTTCCATCCAACGGCGTTGCCTCATGTTTAAGTCCTTCTGATTGAACAGATGTTGAAGGCTCTTGTGATCAGAATAGATCACACATTTTATTCCATATAAGTAGTGCCTCCAAAGTTTTAGTGCGAATACAACGGCACCCAACTCCAATTCATGGGTGGTGTAATTCTTTTCGTGCACCTTTAACTGGCGTGAAGCATAGGCAATTACTTTGCCTTTCTGCATAAGCACACATCCCATCCCGGTGTGTGATGCATCACAATAAACTACAAACTCCTCTATTCCATCAGGCAATGTCAGTACTGGAGCATTGCTCAACTTTTGTTTCAAAATATCGAAGGATTCCGGCTGCTTAGGACCCCAGTCAAACTTAATCTTCTTACGCGTCAGCGAAGTCAGGGGTGCAGCAATCCTTGAGAAGTTTTCAATGAATCGCCTATAGTATCCTGCTAAACCTAGGAAGCTACGAATTTCTGTAGGCGTATTTGGCTCATGCCAATTCATGACAGCTTCAACTTTAGCGGGATCTACTTGGATACCACGCTCACTAACAACATGTCCAAGAAATTGGACTTCTCGAAGCCAGAATTCACACTTCGAGAACTTGGCATAGAGCTTTTCTTTATGAAGTAGTTCAAGAATGCAATGAAGATGCTTCTTGTGGTCAGCTTGGTTCTTCGAGTAGATGAGAATGTCGTCGATGAAAACGATGACAAATTTATCTAAGTATGGCTTGCAAACGCGATTCATGAGATCCATGAACGCGGCAGGTGCATTAGTGAGCCCAAAAGGCATCACTAGGAACTCGTAATGACCATAACAAGTCCTAAATGCAGTCTTGTGCACTTCTTCATCTCTAACCTTCAGTTGGTGATAGCCTGACCTTAAGTCAATCTTAGAGAAGAAACTTGCCCCTTGAAGTTGATCGAACAGATCGTCGATTCTGGGCAAAGGATACCTATTCTTGATAGTGACCTTATTAAGCTCACGGTAGTCGATGCACAGACGCATCGATCCATCCTTCTTCTTGACAAATAAAACTGGTGCTCCCCAAGGAGACGAACTAGGTTTGATGAAACCTTTGGCTAGCAAATCATCTAGCTGCGTTCTCAATTCCTTCATCTCCGTTGGTGCTAATCTATAAGGCGCCCTTGCAACTGGTGCTGATCCAGGAATAATGTCAATTCTGAATTCTACTTGCCTATCTGGTGGCAAACCAGGTAGTTCTTCAGGAAAAACTTCGGGGTATTCAAAAACGACGGGGATATCCCCAATCTTGGGCTTCGGCTCATTAATAATCACTTGTGCCATGTAGATGACACAACCCTTCTTCAAACATTTAGAGTCCTTGAGCATAGACATTCGCTCAGGCAGCCCATACTGGGTATCTCCCTGGATAGTAAGTGATTCACCAGACGGAGTCTTGATCATCACTTGCTTCTTATTGCAAACAATCTGGGCCTGGTTATGAGATAACCAGTCCATGCCTAAAACTATGTCGAAACCGGCTAGTTTCAAAGGAAGTAGGGACAAAGGAAAAGAGTGGTTCTTAATGGATATGAAACATCCATCTAATAAGGTTGAGGCGGTTTCTAAAGTGCCATCTGCTAGTTCCACCTCATACTTCACACTTAAGGTCTTAACGGGTAATTTCAACAATTCACAAAACTTATTATCTACGAACGACTTATCAGCGCCTGAATCAAATAACACTCTCTCATAAACATCATTTATGAGAAAGGTACCTGTTATCACATTGTCGTCCTTGACGGCTTCCTTAGCATCCATCCTGAAGACCCTAGCATTGGTCTTCTTAGCCTCTTTAGGCTTCTTGGCGTATTTTGGGCAATTGGTCTTGATGTGCCCCTTTTCATTGCAACCGTAGCAGGTCGCATCCTTCATCTTTTTGCAATCTAAGGTCTTGTGTTCCTTGGACTTGCACAACCCACATGCAAAAGTTTTCGATTGTGAATTCGAATTCGATTCATACCTGCACTTCCCAAAGTGCTGTCTCTTGCAGATTTTACATCTGGGTTTTTCACCCGTCTGCTGACCATCCTTCCTAAATCCTGACCCCTTCTTGTGGTCATTGCTTCCCTTATGCTTCTTGTCTGAACGTCGTGAGTTGTCATCCTCACGCTTCCTCTTTTCGGTATCAGCGTTACTCTGCGATTTCTGCCTGACCGCATCCAAGGTAAGAGACAATGATATGTCCGCTGCAGACCGAAAAGTAGCTGGTCTGGAGGCCTTCACACTTGCCTTGATCTCCGGGGCCAAACCCCTGATAAAACAAGCTATACGTTTGGGTTCCGGGGTTACTAAATATGGAACCAATCTTGACAAAGTGTTAAACCTGGTAAGGTAGGCCTGACAGTCTAGGTTTCTCATGACCAGCGACAAGAAGTCAGCTTCAATCTTCTCAACCTCATGTTGAGGGCAGTAGTTTTCCTTGATCAGCGACATGAACTGTTCCCAGGTCATATTGTACAACGGAACTTTCCCCGTAGCTTGGATCAAAGATCTCCACCAAGCTAATGCTTCTCCCTTGAAAGACTGTGACACGAATTTCACAATATCCCTATTATTGCAACCACTGATATCCACAACCGTATCCATCTCGTCCAACCAAGTCATGCAATCTACTGCTCCTTTTTCCCCAGTGAAATCCCTGGGTTTGCACGAAACGAAGTACTTATAGGAGCAACCCTTATTACGGGGTTCTTGATTCTGTACGACTCTTTGGGATGGAGCACTCCTCTGGTTTGATGAGTGGTGAGAATTACTGTTGTGGGCAGTGTGGGTCCTGGAGGGTGTTTTAGAGTGTGGTGCAGATTGGGTCCTTGCATGGGTACCACTGGATTCATGGAGCTGTCTATCCATAGCTCGATTAACGGCATTATCTATCATTGCCTGTAATTCTGCACCCGCTACATTTACTCGGGCATTATCATGCTCTCTCCCTGGGTGACTATTGACCTCGTTTGAGTCGGCCATGTAGCTTGAACTGTTACATATTGACAATAATTTATTGGTGAGTTTATTATAGAATTGTCTTTTATGGCAATTTTACTAACCGTGGTAAAAATAGACCATATACGGTTAATTTATTACTCACATTTATTTAGGATTTCTATTATAATTTATCATAATTATAAAACAATAACAGTTTTATTAGCACATAAGGCCTAGTCACAGGGACAAATTTTAAATTACTAGCCATGATTTCAGAGAATCAAAGCATGAAGGTTTGAACAAAGTTCATTACCTTTATTAGACAGGGTCACAGACTATTACTATCTTTTGTCTCATATGAAAATGAGAAGGGCCCGTAGGCATTATATTACCAATGGATGGTAAAAAGAACTGATCATATTTATTGATGATTTAACCCATGATTCAGAGATCATTTAGTTGGGTTAGGAATCCTTGAAAAGATCCTTATATAATAATAACACGTGTGATTTTAACGAATCATGTCTGCCAGGAGTGTTAACATGTTTTCAGATGTTAACAGGGATTTGAATCTTTTTAACGGGTCTTACCATCTTGGCTAGGTCTTAAAATGACATGCAGGCTAGGTTATACCTTTAAGATCCTTAATTAAAAATTTAAATTAGGCAGATAGATTTTTTTTTTAAAAGGAATGATTCCAATTTATTTATTTCATATATAATTAAATTATGCATAACATAGCAAAGATGAAATTTATAAACTTACATTCCATTAAAATTTAAAAGTAGTACACTTTGCCCTAAACGGGACTTTTCACAGAAACACTTGCCCACGCAGGAGCTATACTGTCAATACAAGTCCTCGCAGGGACTGTTTGCAAAAATAAATGTCCTTGCAGGGACTAATAAAGACAAGTCCTCGTAGGGACTAAGTACAAAGATAGATGTCCACACAGGGACTACATACACACATAAATAAGTGTCCACGCAGGGACTACATACATACTTTAAAGAAATGTCCACACAGGGACTTGATTTAAACTAGGAAATACAATACTACATATTGGGATTTAACGATCCCATTACTTCTTTCCTTTCAGCAAACTTGCTAAGCCACTCATGAATCCCTGATTCTTCCTACGCTCACTCTGGAGGTCTCGCTCAACCTTATCCAGTCTTTGACGGAGATCCTCCTGCTCTGGTGGGGAAAACCGTGGTGGCTGGTACTGTAGCGGTGGCTGAGCAGGTACTTGATACCCACGAGCTGGGTGCCCCATTCCCCAAGGGGTTCCATATGGTCCCTCAGGATTACGGGCAAGGTAGTTTGATGCCACTTGGTAAGGATCCTCAGCATAGTTATAGTTATGGTATGTTGGCGGTCCGTATGGGTTGTAAGCTGCTGGAGCAGTATAAGCAGGGATAGGGTTGCAAAAACCCGGTGATGGCAGTGCAATAGGTGCCGAATTCACCTCTGAAACTGGAACTGAAGGTCCACCCATCTGTGGGTCTTCATATATTGGCGGGTAGTGGCTGCCACTAGAGTGTTGAGGGGAGCTGAAATGAAATTCCCCTCCTCGTGCTGACATCCGAGCGCCAGTCCTCCTACGTCTTGGTGGTGCTGGAGGCGCTAGATTAACTGGCGGCGGTGGAGGCGGTGGCGTGACTGCCACGAAACGTGGATCCCCAGAGGGATCTTGCTGCTGCTGTTGCGGCTGCTAGTGAGGCGATGAATAGTAACATGGCGTAAAGTACCACTCACACCGGTCGAACCGTGCCTGATGACTATCCGGACCTTGGTATGGTGTTCCGTGAAAAGACGAACCATCAGAGATCTCAACAGGATGGTTCGGGGTTCCGGTTGCAGGCTCGACGGGATCTGTGTCCTCGTCCATGTCCATCGCTTGATCACCGGAAAAGTGATCCTCCGGTCCTAGTGGGTTAAAGCCCACTTGTTCTGGTAGGTAGTCCGCCGGGTTAAATTGGCCCCGAAAGACAGGTGTAGGGTCGTCGAAGGAACGGTGCGATAAGGATCGTTGTAGGGGTATGTATGAAGGTTGCGGGTAGTTGGGCTCATTCTCGGACTAAGGCCTATAGGAATGATGATATGGAGGCGTTGAGCTATACGACGTAGATCGTCTGGCAGGATCCTCATATATCCTCCAAGGTTCTCGTGGATCAGCACTCCTTGTAGAAGAAGGAGTTCGCCGGTGCGAAGGCCCGGCCTCGTGGTCGTTAGGGGCGCTGATTGGCCCTTTTCGTCGTTCTCCTCTTCTGAATCTTGGCGGCATTGCTAAACCTGTTAATATAAACAAGATAATAACAAGGAAAAATAAAGGACAAAATTTAAATTAAAATAAAAACATTTTGGATTATTCCTAAGTTCTTTGTCTAGACTCGAAGATTTAGGAATGTGCAATTGTGTCATTAAGATTAAACACAAAAGGCTAGTGTTTAATTCACTCAATGTTGGCTCTGATACCAACCTGTCACACCCCAGATTTCCACGTATTACCGGTGGGCCCGGTAGGGGAGTATCGTGACGTGGTTGGTAACATAATAGTCAAACAACACAATATTTAAATGCACAGCGGAAGCAAAGTATAGATTCATTTCAACCAAACAATATTGTAATATTAAGTATCACAAGTAGTCGAATATAAATCCACAGGTAGATCAAAATAAAAGGAAACGATGTTCAACAGTCTATGACATCCAAGCTTGCGAGGCTTATTGTGGATGCTAGGAGAAAAGCCAGCCTAGTACGCGTAGTACCTGCACTTAACCTTTTTGGGAAAATACGTCAGTTTACACTGGTAAATACAATCAACCGACTCATTTTGAAAAGTGTTTATGAAAATGAATTTAAGGCACAAGGCACAAATAATATTTTATAACTTGGGATAATTATTTGAATATAATACTTGTAAAGGATTTACATGTTTCTTATGCGTTCAGTAGCCCGGATCGAGTCGGGTTAAAGATCAATAGACACACCACATTATGTATATGAGACACCGACGGGCGTACGCCTACGCCCCGTGCTTAGGTCGTGGCCATTTCGTAAAATGATGCCAGGGATATCCGGGACACGGTCATTAACCCCCCAAAGGATTTAAGCAAACAAAACAAATTAAACGAGACATCTCAATACTTTAACCATCACACAATTAAAGATTCAATGCCCGACCAAGCGGTATTTTATATACCGTCCCCCAAGCCCGTATAGGGAAAATAAGTTAAAAGTATTTACCTGAGCAAGTATAAATCAAAATCAGCGAGTGCAAGTATCTTTTACCGGGTCTCCTATTCTGGAACGAAGGTTTATAATAACCTATTAGAATCCTAACGGGTCTTTGATTAATTCAAAACTTAGACCGGTTAGTTTTAAAGGAATATACGGTTCGAACGAACGATTAAGCGAAGACCGGATAAAATGTGATTTAGACCCGACAAGTTTGAAGACTTGCTTAATATGGGTATATTATACACATTCTGGATTTTGAGATAAAACCGATAAGGTTTGACCCGTTTCGGCTAATTTATGTAAACTAGTTACATAAACCGAACCGAACGCGCATGAAGCGTAACGGGTAACCATAAGAGTCCTAAACAGGTTTCCTAAGTTAGCATGCCTTAAATATGTTGTGATATCAGTAGGATACCTTCCATTATGCCCAAAACGAGTTTAATCTCATATTAAGCCCCGTAGGGGTATTTTGGTCATTTTAAAGATTATAAAAGGGATAAATTAAGCTTCTGTGATCCGGGTCTGAATAAATCAGTAAAATAATTTATTTTAACAGGTTACCTCAGTTGGTAATAAGTCTTATGTGACAAAATGGTTTTAAACCCTTACTATGCGTTTAATACGCGTATAACGTCGTTTTAAGCGATTTACGGGTTAAAATAGGATTCTGAGTTTTCTGATCAGTTCAACAAGTTCAAAACACTTCATTTAATATTTAAAATCAGTAGCAATTGGATTGGTAGCAAAAGGACTTGTAAAACTCATTTTATGGCCGAAAAGGGTATATTCGGTATTTACCGAATCAAGGCACTAATCCTAGCTTATGATCAGTTTAAAAATAATTAAAAATCTTCAAAAATCCCAAAATATTATATTACATCAGTGGGTAAAAGGTTTGGTGTTAACAATTGGGTGTAGATAGGCTTTACGTTAATGACGTCGTTTAATTACTAAGAAGTGTTCTAATTACGTCATTAAGCATAACTCCTAATCTAGACCTCCAACTGATGTGAAAATTTAGGGACATGTTTTATAATCAGTAACAAAAATTATTGTACTTTCACATTTCCAAAATTCTCGTTGTATGGTCATAAGGGCATTATGGTCCATATTTAAGCACTTAACGGAAACGTCGGACAATTAAGGATTTAAGTGGTATAAACGCAGAGGATTATACAAACATGTAACTAGGTCCTAATGGAACTTTAAGGCATGTCTAAACCTATCTAAACGGGGTCAGAACTGGAGTCAAAGCAAAAGTCAAACTTTTGCGTCTTCCGGTTCCGAATCGGTTCAAAACAGAAAGTTGTCGAATCAAACAAGCTTAGACAAGTTCTTATGCTTATTATCAGGTTATATGAATGATAAAATAGGTGATACGCCTTTTACATTGTTAATCATGCGTTAAATTGAATATTACATTTCTGTTGACTTTTTCCAAACATCTTTGACTCGACAAATGACCTAGTTAGGATGGGAATCAGTGGGTGCCCTTTTAAGGGTTTAAAGCCCACATAATTACCAACTTATAACTACCTTAAGTTTGCCTAATCGCTGGACCGTTAGCGATTAATCGCTAAGTCAAACCGTAATTACGACGGTTTGACTTTTAAGCTAAAAACTAATCAAAACTTAATTAAGAAGGGTCAAGGGTACTTACACAAGTCCTATGAACGATTTGGAAAGCTTGAAGATGATCCTTGTGCTCCAGAAAAACTCAGATGATGAAGGGAATGGATGAACACAAAGTTGCAACTTTGTGTGACTTCATATATTGATCAAAACTCATTTGATTGTTGACATGTAAGTCTAAGATTGATACAAGATGCATACAAGTGGCCTCTAGTGACTAAAAACCAGTATAGGAAGCCCAAGGTATTGAAACAAGTCAATCTAAGTCGGTTACAAGGCTGAAACAGGCACCTGTCATGTTTCTGTCGCTGGTACCTGTCACGCAGCCCGCGTAAAGGTCCTTATGATCTTACGCGGCCCGCCTTAGATCTGGGTTCAGGTTTTGAAGTTTTTGTTTATTGCACTTTCAGTCCCCGGTCCTTCTAAACGTCGCTTTCACTTCCATTCTTGCATTTTAAACCTTTAAAATTGACATTTAGGGGCTTTAAGACTTATACCCACTTTGTCAAGTCCTTGGGTAACTTTGTAATCACCCAAAAAACCCTAATTTTCAATGTTGACGATTCTAACCCTCACACACGAATTATATCATAACTTTCTCATACGATAACGAAACTTGGTGATATTTTTATCACACATTCTAGTGAGCATAATTAATCGTTACAAAGCTTCGGGTTTGCTAAAAGGTCACTCAGAGGTATATCTTAACATGTTGACACATTTAACCCCTGTAGTTTGTAATCTCTCACTTTCTTTCACAATTGCTTCGTATGATCCATGATCCATTCGTTTAAGGTTATAAACATCATGTAGGGTTATTGTAAAGTATATTTATTCGCTGTTGACATTTTGAACCCTTATATTTACATAGTTTCATTGTTTGTCAACTTCAGTCCCTTAAAAGTATTCTTTCACACGTTCAAAGCTTATGACACGTGTCAACCTATTATAGGACGTAAATTTTCGAGGTGTTACACTTGGGAATCCTCACGTGGCATGTTGGCAATGGCGGTCGAAGATGGTGATAGGTGAGTTGAAGATGATGATTGGTGAATTACAATAAAATAAATAAATAAACAAAAAACACTCCTTTCCCACCAACCCTTGGTTTGGGGTTTTAGATGACAAAACCTCCTCTGCCTACGTGACAGACACATGACGAAAAACACCCCATTACCCTTACCTAATACACCAAGTAGCCTTAAAAGTAATTCAAATAATAAAAAAATTAACTAAGTAACATGGCAAACATTGGAAATGTTCAAACCCCAATAAAAGAAAAGAATAAAAAGGAACTAAACAAATGAAACCAACTTCTACCCAACATGTACGTGTTTTGATAACTAGGCGAGATAGCAACACAACATAGTCACGAATAATATAGCATATGCGAGAGAAAAAGAGAGAACGAACCGGGTTAATCAGATTGTTAAATAGCATGGCTTTCGAAACATTTAGAGAGATTAGCCGTCATCAACAAACACAACTTCCTTGGCGCTTCCTCCTATGAGTTCTTCGGTTTAACCTCAAATATTATCATTTAGATAACTCTTCATACCAAGAATATTTAGGGTTCAACAATCAATGAGCTGATGCCATGGGCGTCACGCGATTTAGGGCTCATTGATTTAAGGAGATCGATTTGATTCGACAACGGTGGAAAGTGGAACCATGAAGGAACACATGATGACATGGAAACATGTGACATGGCCATTATGCATTTTTTTAGCTAGAGTCCACAAATAATTCTCACCGTGATATTTATTTATGAATATAACTTGAAGATAATTAGAATTTAATATACTATTGACGCCAACCCTCATTAAATCTTGCCTGTATTAATTAGGCATGCCTTTTCCGGCGAGACTGATACAATTTAAGGCGAAGCAATCTCTTCACCTCTGATTGGTTCCTATCAAACTCAAACACGATAACTATCCAAATGGGAGACATTACATATCTACTGTGCTTAAAAATCTTGGACAATTAGAACTTTTGATTCGCAAGTTATCAATTTTGGCGACTGGAGAACATTATGCATGGATCAAATCTGACAATTACGTCTCAACCTTCATTATCCTCATCTCTTTCACATTTAGTACGTGAAACAAGCACTTCATTATGGTCACGATGGTCAAAGTGATGGTGGCTCAACTATGGATTCTAGGATTTCAGCTTATGATTATTCAGATTATTTTACAATGGATCTGGATATGGATTTAATGTTAGTCAAACCTCATCTCTTAGACCGGCGGGGGTTTGGGGCATGGGTTGACACGTGGAACTTTGAAAACTCAATTCCCAAACCCATTTTGTATGGGGTATGGTGGGCGTGGCTTGGCTTGGCTGGCGTGGCCAAGCCACATCAGGTTTTTTTTAATATATATATATATATATATATATATATATATATATATATATATATATATATATATTGTAACTATTAAAAACTACATAAACATACAAAATAATTATCAAAATAAAAAACTATCATTTTTCGTCGTCTTCGTCGGTTCGAACCCAGGAATCGTTGAAACATGATCCACCAAATCAGATCGAATGTTGTGATGTATATCCTTTGACTTGATAAAAAATTCATTTTCCGCTTTATCTTCGTCTATTACGTTACCTGTTTGGGGGTCATCGTCATCATAGTAGGTAACGACCGCTCTACCTTTATCCTCCAAAATGTTAAACATGGTAAGGTATTTATAAAGGAATTTTTATTTTATTTTTTAAATGCCCACAACGGCTAGCCCAACGCCTAGTTTGAATTGGCCATTGAGAGCCCGCCATGTCACCTTGCTAGACCTGCCCCACGCCCGGCTTCAAACCCCCGCCCTTGGGCCACGCCCCAACCCAACCCCATACCCCACAGTCTTATGGGCCAAGGCCTAAACTTCAGTGCACACCCCGTTGAAACTTCTTCACATGTCAATGGAATCCTTTCTGAATCACAATTTGCATCTTGTAATTTAGAATCTGAACTACTTGGGGCGTCTATTTTGGGCCCAGGCCCAACATCTACTTCACAATACTTTGTTATTCAGCCCGTTTCTTATTTTGGAAATGGATCTAATAAGTTTGTTGATACTCATGGATTTGGACTAAGGGTGTCCAAACTGCTCGGCGCTCGAAGATCATTCGACGATCGTTCGAAAAAGCTCGAAAATTTGTTCGTTTGATTCCTTGCTCGGTTAATACTGAGCCGAGCAGCTCGGTTCGGTTTAAAAACGAACCGAGCACGAGCATAGGTACGTTCGCTCGTCGCTCGTTCGGTTTCGATCGAATTTTTTTTTTTATTATATATATTATATTTATTATTTATCCAGCCCCTAGAATCCTTATATCTTCATATCTTCATTTCAAAAAAAAAAAAAACCCTAATATCTCTCAACTCTCAAGTCACCAGCCGACATCCATCCAGATCCCTTGTCCGCAAGCATCACCGTCCGCCGGTCAATCAAAACGGGTTTGAATTGATGTTACTGTATCAAATTTTATGTTTTGAATTCAATTTTTGATTGAAGATGTCTGGAATGACTTCAACGCGTGTTTTTGAAGTTATTTTGCATTTTAGATGTTCTTAAACATTAAACATTTGGATGACATTTTATGTTTATTTTTGTGGGACTTTTTATGTTCGTATTTTGTTAAATTGTTAAAGTGTGTGCGAGACATATAAGTTGTTGAATTTTGGTGAATGAATGGCTGTGTAGGAACGCTAAATAAAAATGAGCAAAAGCGAATCGAACCGAGCGGCTCGGTTCTAAACCGAGCACGAGCATAAGATTTCCGCTCGATTTCTTAAATCTGAACCGAACTGAGCGGCTCTGTTTCAAGCCGAACAGAGCACGAGCAGACCTCCGTTCGGTTCGGTTCGGCTCATGACACCACTAATTTGGACTACATCACTTAACTATATGGGCTATACGACAGTCACCTATACATTTTAGATAATCTATTGACTTTTTAGGTATTGGCGAAAGTATTGACTCATGGATTCCCGACTCTGTCACCAGCGCTCACATGCTTGCTGACTCTTCTCTCATTTTTTACTCCTTTCCATAGACTGGTTCTGAGAAAGTTGTTGTTGGAAATGGCATGTCTCTCACTATTCCACATATTGGTACAACTTTACTTCACTTATCTGATAGTAATCTAGTTCTTAGACATGTTTTTGTGTTTCATGGCTTAGCCAAGAACCTTTTATCAATTTTGCAGTTAGTGATTCATCACCCGATAGCTGTTGTTTTATCTCATCTTGGTCTGTCTATTTCGACTCTTTATGGACAGCTCATCCACCACACGCGTGGTAGTCTGCACTAGCTATATTCACTTGCTGCTTTCATTTCTACTTCTCGTGAGATTTGGCATTCTCGGATGGGTCATCGGTCTGATGATGTTTTCTCTAGATGTTTGTTTTTACATATGACAAACAAAACCACACACACAAAATGTACTACTTGAAGTGTTTCGAAATCGACTTAATAGCCTTTTAAAATCAGTTGTATCTCATTCTACTTTACATTTACATATTATATACTGTGACATTTAGGGTGCCTTGTATGTTATGTCTAGATATGGATACCGATATTTCATTACGTTCAATGATGATTTTAGTCAATATACATGGACGTATCCTTTGACTTGTCATTCTCAAGCGGCTGATTGCTTTTGACATTTCAAACCACTAGTTAAGAACCTCTTCTATTGTTCCATCAAACATTTTTAGTCTGATGGTGCTTCTGAGCTCATTAGTGGTTCTATGGCTCATTTTCTTTCAAATTTTGGCATTGCTTATCGTATTTCATGTCCCTATACTTCCCAAGATAATGGGGTTGTTGAGCGGAAAGACAACCATCTTTTGAAGGTAGCTTGAACTTTATTGTTTCATGCTCGGTTACCAAAGAAATTCTAGTATGATGCATATGTCACTGTTGCCTTCCTTATTAATTGGTTACCATCATCGGTTCTTCATCACTTATCTCCTTACGAGGTTCTATTTTGATCTCATCCCGATTACCCTCTTATTCGTACCTTTGGCATTTTTGCTATTCGTTTCTAGGTGATACTCGAGCAGATAAACTTTCACCCAAGTCTACTCCTTGTATCTTTGTTGGCTATGCTCCATCTCATCTTGGTTATCTCTGTTATGAATCTCATACATATCGTACGTATACTTCTCAACATGTTCGATCCCATGAGTTGGTTTTTGACATTCCATGGAGTTCTAATACTCCCACAGCTTCTTCAGATTCCATTACTTTATTCGTTACTCCTCATTTGCTTCTGACTTCTTTTTCTTCTCATCCTTCTATTATTCCTTCTCATCTTCTCATAATATTTCTGTTCCAAATATTCCTTCACCTCATTTTCCTTCTCCTCCTCCTCCTCCCACGATTCACCCGATGGTTACATGATCTCGTGATTATACATGGTAACCATGCCAGATTCCTAATTATGTTCTTTTTCATGTCTCTACTATTCCCACCACTGGGCCTTCCATATTTCGATAGGCCCAACAGTACCCTGTTTGGTGGGATGCGATGCGTGCTGAGATTAATGCTCTTCATTCCAACGAGGTTTGGCGTCTGATTCAGGCTCCCACTGACACCAACATTTTTGGTTGTAAGTGGGTTTACAGGATTAAACATAATCTTGATGGATCGATGAGTTGTTATAAAGTCGGGCTTGTTGCCATGGGCTTTCATCATACTGAGGGTATTAACTACACTAAGACTTTAGTCATGTGGTCAAACCTACTACTATTCGTCTAGTTATCTCTGTCACTTTCTTTTGAGGATGGCCTATTCGTCAGGTTGATGTCAACAATGCGTTCTTACATGGGCATCTTTCCGAGACTGTGTGTATGCCCTAACCCCAGGCTTTGTTGACTCATCTAGACCACATTATGTTTGTCGTCTACAGAAGGCTCTTTAAGGCCTAAAGCAGGCTCCTAGAGCTTCGTATTCCAAGCTATCCACCACTCTGCTTGTTGATGGTTTTACCTAGTGTCGTTCATATGTATCTCTTTATGTTTACAGTTGGGATTCGATATTCTGTTATGTCTTGATCTATGTTGATGACATTATTATTACTGGGAGCTCTTCTGATTTTGTTACTAGCTTGATTGGGTGCTTATATTCTTAGTTTGCGCAATAGGATTTGGGATAGTTGTCATATTTTCTAGGTATTCAAACCACATTATCTGAGAATGTTTTACACTTATCTCAGCAACACTACTTACTTGATTTACAACAATGCATTGGTCTTGCTAATTTTTTACCATTATCTATTCATCCCTCTTCCAGTAGACAGCTTTCTCGACATACTGGTGATCCTGTATCTGACCCTACTATGTATCAGAGCATTGTTGGTGCATTGCAGTATCTTGTGTTGACACGACCAAAGATTGATTATGCGGTCAATAAGGTGTCACAGTTCTTTCAGATCGACACAAGGCCACTGTCAAGCAAATTTTGCGGTACCTTAAGGGTACCATTTCTCATGGGTTATGTATACGCCTGTCTACTTGTGTTGATTTCCATGCTTCTAGCGATGCTGACTGGGCTAGATGTCCCGATGATCGACGTTCTACCACGGGTTATTTTGTCTTTCTTGGGCCTAACCTTATCAGTTGGAGTTCCAAGAAATAGCATACAGTTGCTAGGTCGAGTACAAAGGTTGAGTACCAAGCTCTTGCTCATACATCTGCTGAGTTGTGAAGAATTACATATATATTACACTAGGTTAGAGCATGCATGTACACGCTGGTTAACAAATGAAAATACTTTGAACTTGTGAATTTAATGAAAAATAAATTCATTATTAATAAAATAACTTAAAAATACTTATGATAGGTAAAAAAATACAACAAATAATTCAAATTTCATTAAAAATTTCCTCGTATACCACATTGGTAATCTTATTTGTATATCTAGACCGATCCATTGATGTTCGTTCTCAAATATTGATTCACCACTAAATCCGAAACCACAACCTGCCAATCATGAGAGTAAGAACAACTCAAGTCTGTAACTATTCCAGAAATTTAACAAAGAACAACCTTTCAACTAATTAATGGAATGATCGTCCATAAAATATCATGTAATCAGCTTAGTATCCCCCCCATCTTCTTATCTCTAGTTTCTACATCTATAATATGCAAGTGGCATCTTCAGAATATACATCCAAACATGACAAGTCTTATTATATTTTGACTTTTTGACAAATTTATAGTCAAAACAGCCACTTTGAAAATGCAAGACCATATATCACGAAGATAAAGAAACGAAGACATATAAGCATTATTAGATGGTTTAACAAAGCCTCATCAATTTTCTTCAAATCTACATAAAACTAAAACTATTAAAATTGTATAAGAGTTGGGTTTGACTATAAAAGACAACCATGGATGATGTTTTAGCAAGTAGCAACAAACAAAAGATTAATATAAATATTATTACTATGCAATAAAGTAATAAGAAAAATGCATTTATAAATGTTTATTTAAGTTATAGCAACCAAGCTTTCTGTGTAACAGATTATCCAGCCATGGAAGCCAAAAAGAAAATTGTTATTGCAGACAATAGCTACGCCTATTAGGCTGTCATTAAGAAAAATACATTTATAAATGTTTATCTAAGTTATAGCAACCAAGCTTTCTGTGTAACAGGTTATCCAGCCATGGAAGCCAGCATGTCACTCAAGTTCTTTAAGTTAATTGAACCATCGTTATCATAGGCTGTGCAATCATCATATTAAGATTTAAGAGGATCCATTATATTCATCATCATAATGAAATTATCATTAATATTCATCATCAGAATCATTTAAAACATCATATGCATCAATAATATAGAATAAAATAACTTAATGAAAGAGAGTTAAATGCTTTAATATCCTAAAGTTATAAGAGAATACTTACAAGTAGCTAGTCAAACTTAAACTACGCCTGAAATCATAGAGAGTAGAATAAATGTATCATATTTGAAAGATAGACAGAAGTAAACCTCTACAGGAAAAATCAGATCACAATCCGACCAAGAACAGTAGAAGAAAGATATAGAAATTGATTGCAATGAGTTTACGGTTGTGATTCACTTATATCTCATTAATCATGAGGCAAGAAAACTAACCGCTTTTTCTTTGGTGCACATCTTGACCCGATTCCTCTTTGATTGGCCCATTATGACATGTTCTCAATCTTTTCTATTTTCATTTTTGCCCACTAAAATCTATATTTAACCCATGACAACCTAGGGGAAAGTTCATTTGAGAAGAAATTTAATGTGAGAAGAAAAATAAGAAATGGTATATTAGTAAAATACTATTTCATTTATAACTCATATCATTAATTTTTCTCTCTTTAATTAATTAGTCAAACTAATCATTAATTATCCTACGTACAATCTACAAAACCTACACATCAAAATTTTCCTACATATACCCTACACATTATAGAATTTTATCCTACACAGTCGAAATTTATCCTACACACCTCGAAATATATCCTACACAACTCGTAATTTATCCTACACAACTACTAATTTATTCTACACTTTAAATTAAGTTGTTTTTTTAATTTGGAAAAAGTATATATTTTGAAAAGGAGTTACAAATTTAATTTAGTTAGTTATTAAAGAAGAATAATACAAATTAATGATTTATGTAAGTTTACCAATATACCCTTATATTAAAATTAAATGCAAATATTAAATGAAGTAAAATAAAGTATTCTTATTGGTTGAAACTTCTTCTTTTTTCTTCTTACAAAAAAATTCTTCTCATTTGAACCTTCCACTCACAACCTATCCCATTAAAATAAAAGTCCAAATAAACCCACATATTAGTGTACGGGTCGGTTTTACCCCTTGGTCATGCATTGTATGTTGCGCAAAAATGCATACTCGACTTATGCTAAAAATAAAAGGCTCCACGAAAGACCACTTTATCTCGGTTTTGATCAGTTCAAAGGATCAAGTACACCATCAAATAACAAAAAAACAATATAATAAGTAAATAAGTAGATATTGGATTATATGTTCACACATATAGATCTGAAGTAGCGAATAGAACAATTGGCCAATGAAGGTCGGAGACCTGAATAACTACACAAACACATGTTTCAAAATAACGAGCGTACGTCTCAGTTCGATTAGATAGAAAAATGAGTGTGAATTATATCATTGGAACATATTCTTCACCGTACATAACCTCGAATATCAAAACAAACTTCAATGTTACCAATGACATACAAAACATGACCACAAGAAGCATTTAGTGCAAAACTATATAGATGTTAGATATATGTTGACGATCTTCATGCTGGTTTTAATAAAATCTTTTCTTATGTCAATCCAACGATATCATAAAGCTCAAATACAATAAATAAGCTTTATATATGTTTTAATATTGAGAATACATACATGTACAGCCAGAAAAAGCATAATGTACAACTATCTGCTGCAAAGTTGAAAATCACTACTAGAAAAGTGCATAATTTCCTACGGAAATTTCCTACACAATTATTTTTGTCACAGATTCAAACACATTTGTGACAAATTTCCTACGATTTTTTTCCAAAATTCTATGTCAAATTTTTGACGCAACAATGATAGAAAATAAAAAAACCCTAATTAATTGACAGTTGCGTGACAAATCTGTTAGAAATAATCTACAAAAGGTTGATTATTAAATCATTTCCTACAAGTTTGTGACAAAATATTTATTCTTTTAGTTTAATTAAACATTCCATCGGAAATGCGTCACAAGTTGCGACACATTTCCGACAACTAAGTCATAATACTTAATTTTATTAAAAATAAATACAAGGATATACACTTCTATATTTATATATAATAGTAAAATTAGTATAATAATTAAAAATTATTATATTTCCTACACATTTGTGACAAAATATTTATTTTTTAGCTGATTTAATCGTTCCGTCAGAATTGTGTCACAACTTGTGACACATTTCCGACAAACAGTTTATTTTTTAGTTGATTTAATCGTTCCGTCAGAATTGTGTCACAACTTGTGACACATTTCCGACAAAAAGTTATTTTTCATTAGATTTGTCACAAAGGCGTAGGAAACAATCATGTAACAACAAGGATATACACGAATATATTTATAAATAATACTAAATTTAGTTTATTAATAATAAAATAATTATATTTCCTACACATTTGTGACAAAAAGTTCATTTTTCATTAGATTTGTCACAAAGGCGTAGGAGACAATCATGTAGTTTCCTATGCATTAATGATAAAATGCTTATTTTTTAATAAATTTAATAATTCCGTCACAAATCTGTCATAAGTTGTGACATATTTCCGACGAAAAGGTAGTATTTGTCACCAATGTGTAGGAAACAACAAATACCATTATTCTTATTTTAAAGAGTTAAATGCCCTGATAGTACATGTTTGCCCTTTTTTCACCTTTAATCTCTATATTTCTAAAATTACAGCTATAGTCCCCAACTTTTTAATTTTCGTTCCCGGATATTTCTTGTGCCTAACATCGGTTAGTTTTCTCAGTTAAGAGTGTGTGAAATGACAAAAAGGGCAAACCCCCATCCGTGCCAGGGACTATCCGATCGAGAACGAAATTGAAAAAGTTGGGGACTATAGCTGTAATTTTAGAATGTTAGGGACTAAAGGTGAAAAAAGGGCAAACCACAGGGACTATCCGGGCATTTAACTCTATTTTAAATTTTAAACGTAAGCAACTATGTGTACGTATGCATATAGGTATACTTGTATTTGTGTATGTGGGTGTGTATCATGTACGTATGTGTGTATGTATGTTTGTGTGTATATATGTATGGATGCATGTGTATGTCATGTATATGCACATGTTTGCGTTTTATATGTGTATGTGTGTATATATATATGAATATGAATGTGTGTAAATTTGTTTTGTGTATGTATGTATATGTACGTATTGGTGTATGTGTATGTTTATATTCACACCCCGCCGAATTAAGGCGAAAAAATTGAGGCGTGACATGAAAAGTTTTAAATCATCTGATAAGCAAACATCTAATATGATTTAAACATCAAATTAACGATATCAAGATTTTAAGAGTTACAAACCATACTAACTTGTTTACGTTTACATAACCGGATTAAATGACATATCCAAAATAACCAACAAAATATATTGTTTAAAACCCTAGGTTTTAGCAAATATATCTCATACGCAATTGCAAGGCAAAACCCACAAAACGGTATCGTCTATGATGCAATGTAAGAACTCCCAAAAGTCATGAACTATCCATCACAATTAGGACCCAATTGCACTTCCACATGGCCAGGACTGACCAGGAGCTGGGTTTGTCAAACCCAACGGATCTATTCTACTGTTTCGCAGTCATATACCAACACCAATGGTTACTTATAAACCGAAACACTACCACGAGGGCTTCCCAAGCTTAAACCAATAAACTTATGTAGATATGTATCATGTAACTATATCGTACCATTCAAACAATATCGTACCATTTGAACAACATCATTGGCGGTACGAATGTAACTATACCGTACCGTTAATATATGTTGTGAAAATAACGTTAAAAGAGAGGGATGGTTAATCATTCATCATTTAACTATATCGTACCGTTCGAAAAACATCAGTGGCTGTACGAATGTTCCTTTTATTGTTTTCGGTCGATGTAAAATATGTGTTAATGTTTATACCGAGTGCATGTATCGTACTGGTACTGTAACGAACCGAACCGATATCTATTCAACGCCCACAGTGATGTACTATCAGAACATGTGGACAAATAACTTGGAATGTCCAAAAAAACATATATACGGATTACGAAACAATAAAATTTGAAAATAAATAAAATACTTCTAAAAACAAATGCCTAAACATTACTAACTACAACTAATTAAAAAAACCATCACTAGTGCCTTAGTAGTGACCACGGGTATTTAAGTTCCATCTATGGTGGGTCCGGGTGAGTTTTCCCCTCCAGGTCTCAAGTTCGAGTCTGGGTGATAGGGATGTCTCATTAAGGGGTTTAAATTGGAGATATATTGTGCGAGGGGATCTCTAGCGCGGACCCGATTAAGACAATATATGCTAGACCTCCCGACATTCACGAATAATTCACACATTTAAAAAAACAACTAATTAAAAAAAAGAACCAAGGGGTTAACTATGTGAGTCCGCTCTTTCACTCCCGCTCAAAACTCAAAACCCAAATTAGCTAGGGTTTGTATACGACCCTTCTCTTTCACTCCCGCTCGTCTGAAACCACCAGCCGCCCTCTCCTCATCTCTAGGGTTCAATTCACTTCAAAATTGTTCCACTTTCTATTTATTTGTGAGGTAAATTTCCAGTTTCTTTACTTATATTTGTCCTTTGATTCAATTATATGAAGAATATGTTTTAATTGGTTGATACTGGTAATATTTTGATATTTCATGTTATCTATTGATGTTATCGTTGACTTTATTTGGTTTAGAGCCTTAGCTAATTAGGGTTCCTATAGAAATTTAAGTTTATCTAACTTTTCGGGGCTTTACTTCAGTTCATATGCAAACCTGGTGTCAAAAACTAGTAACTAGTAGTATGAAAGAACTTTTCTTTAAAACTAGGATTATATTTTGCAACTAAAACTCCAGACTCACCAAAAAAAGGAATGGACTAGAATTTAGTTATGCTCACAACACTTGTGTGTTCTCTCAGTTAGTTTACAAACATTATCTATGATAAATATCCACAAGTTTTCCAATGTTAAGACCCGAACAACCCGAAACCCGAGAACCAAACCCGAAGAACACCCCTAATTACCACCCAGGTTTAACCAGCAGCGACGAAAAACCCAGAATGTATGCAACTGACTAACCCGGACATCAGTTTTCTAGGCAAAACCAATCCTGATGTGCAGCCTTAGAAGGGCAAAACCAATAATTTAAACTGTTGTTCAATGTACAAAATTATATATGAATCTTTTTTTTGAAACAACGAAATTCAAATATCAATGCTATTGTAGATCAGAATCATAGGTTGTTGTAGCTCAGAATCAAATATCAAATCTAAAAACTGAAGAACAATAATAAAGCTGGCGAATGAACCAGAGACTATCGAACCACTCTTAATCGACGATTAAACCCGAACAAGTTCTCGTTATTGAACCGCATATCACCGACAATTGAACCTTGTGATGATTGAAGCGCAGACGACCACTTGATGTTAGGTCTGATATACGGTTTTACGGGTAAACTGGTTATCTGGTTTGAGATTGACAAAGCAAAATGATAAATTTGAAAGTATTATTGTCGTTAATCTCAGATTAAACGGGTTTGTGGGTGAATAGATAAAGGGAAAATAAAAATTTGATTAACGAGATTAACGACAATAATACCTTCAAATTTATCATTTTGCTTTGTCAATCTCAAACCAGATAACCAATTTACCCATAAAACCGTATATCAGACCTAACATCAAGTGGTCGTCTGCGCTTCAATCGTCACAAGGTTGAATTGTCGGTGATATGCGGTTCAATAACGAGAAGTTGTTCAAGTTTAATCGTTGACTAAGAGTGGTTCGATAGTCTATGGTTCATTCGCCAGCTTTATTATTGTTCTTCAGTCTTTAGATTTGATATTTGATTCTGATCTACAACAGCATTGATATTTGAATTTCATTGTATATTAATATTTTTAACTTCTTTTTTTTTTTGTTCAGTGTACAATACCAATAATTTAAACTGTCACTGAATAACAGTTTAACTTCCAATGAATAAAATGAAATGAGAAGTTCGGGTTCTGCAGGTCTTCGAAAATACCATCAGACCTATTTAACACCCACCCAGCCTTTCCCACCCTTAAAAACAAAGCAACAGGTAGCCAAAAACACCCTGCCCCTGCCCCCCAATCCCAGAACGAGCAATAAACATAAGAGCAGCACCAGTAGGGTACCAATCGTAAGGTTTTCCATGTTTTGTGTGATGGTTTTCTCATCCCAACTATAACTCAATCCCAACTACAACCCAAATGATCGAACCGACCCGTCAGTTTTTATTCTTATATTATTTATTTGTATTTATTATTATTATTATTATTATTATTATTATTATTATTAATATTATATTATAATATTATTACTAATAAGATTAATATTTCTAGTTCATTTAGTTATAGATCCATAAGGATGTCGCGTGATAGAAACTGGATGTACATGAAGAGAACCGCTAGTGATGGTCTTTTCGATCCGATATTTCAACGTCATGTCAACCTTTTCTTGGATTATGCATTCGATAACACACCTAACATTCAAAGAGATCTAATAGAAGGGGTCGAGGTTTTTAATGGGATATGCTGAGCGTCGTGCCCGTAGGAGCGCTGATAGTAGTGGCAAGTCATCGCGACACACGGGTGGATCAATGGGATATGTTGAGCGTCGTGCCCGTATGGTAAGCCTTACAAATATGTTAAAGTAAAATCAATTACTTATGATTATACTTATAATCATAAGTAATCTATTTTACTTTAACATAATTACATTTAGGGGCAATATCCTAACAAATAATGAAAATATCATATATATATATATATATATATATATATATATATATATATATATATATATATATATATATATATATTTAGGGTCAATTACATATATCCCCTTATAAAGTTCATTTATTGCATATTTACCCGACCTAAAAATAAAATTGCATATATCCCCTCTATTCTTGAAAAAAAATTGCAATTTTACCCATTTTGATTTATTTTATTAGAAATTAAATATATATTGACTATTTTACCCTTGTTTTAAGTAAAACTTTAAAATTTGCAAATTTATCAAATTTTTGGCTTTTTAATTTTTCCCTGTCATTTTTTAAACTCTTATTAAAAACGAACGTTACCTATGCTCGAATGAAATTCTCCCGTCTTCACATAAACAATTAATTATATTTACATCTCATACAAACTAAGCATATGTTATAAGTTTTCATGGGAATGAAGTTTGATAACGATTTGTAACCTCTTCAATCTGAGATGGAGTCATAAATCATCGCCAAGTCGCAGCCGAGATGGAGTCACAATCGCTTATACTTTGCTCTTATGATCTTTTTTTCCTAGGCGAATGATCAGACATGGGCTTAACTATAAATCCTATTAACAAAGCACCAACCCCAATTGCTAGTCCAAAGATGATATATTTGGTATTTATTGAGCACCCGTCACTAGTTTTCTTATAAAGATTATTCTTTCCAGTGTAGCTTATCATACCACAAATAACAAGAACTTGATGATACGGATCTTTACAATTGCTTATATTGTCGTAACTCGTAACTGAAAGATATTATAGGCAACTGGCACATAACACTGACTTTCATATTGCAAAATTCATTATATTTTTCAAGAATAAAAAAATATTATACCGACTTTAAAATATGTATCGATAACAGGTTATTCTACATGCACGGAACGTTGACTAGAACAGAGCCACTACCTCCTGAATGCTGACTGGAACGTCGGCTGGAACTGAACAAACGTTAGGGTTTTTTTTTCTGAAAGGGCAATTTTGGTATTATTTGAAATATAATTAAGGGAGGGGATATATGCAATTGTTTGTTTGGGTTGGGTAAATATGCAATATAGAAGCCATATTGGGGGATATATGCAACTCTCCCATATATTTATGATATTGTCAAAACGCAGCGATACGCAGCCGGTCTGCAGGCATGTTCGCAGCCGCAACCGGTCTGCTGGCATGTTTGCAACGGTCTGCCGGCATGTTCGCAGCTGTCTGCTGGCATGTTCGCAGCCGTCTCCTGGCATGTTCGGAACCGAGTTTTTAATTAATTTTTTTTGACAGATTAATATCCTTTCTTTTTCAGTTCGAGATCAAACTAGCAGCTTTTAATTATTTTTTTTGACAGATTACATGCCTGATCCTTGAGAGATATCACACAAACGAGTTTTTTTTCTTTCTTTAACAAGCAAACTACCAGCTTTTAATTATTTTTTATTTCAATTCCTTCAACAACTATCACAGCAAACAATCTGCAATTTTGATTTAGAAGTGTGTATTGAACAGATATAGTTTCTCTTTGTTTTTTTTAATTATTTTTAACTTCTTTTTTATTTGGCTATATTAAGAGGTATTTTTGAAAGGGTAGAATCGTCTTTAAGTTAAAATTTAATAAAATTGGGTATATATGATATTTACAATGTTTGTAAAAGTATATATGAAATTAATCCTTACATTTATTCCACTCTATTTTTTTAGAAAAGGAAAATGAATGAGGAACCCAATTTTAAACGAATCTTTCTGGACACCCACCTCACTAAAGAATGCAAGCAAAAATTGTGGGACAGGGACATTGACATATATAACTTGGAGGAATTGAAGTTTTGTACGGAACGAGCCAAAAAAGTATATGTAAGTTATCTTTATTATTTGAGTAAATTCTTAATTTCGTCCCTTGTCCTTTAATTTATTCTCCACAGATTCATCTTCATTATGTGTTGTTTACTGTTGCAATTAACTCGTATTGTTTTTATATAATGTTCGTGTTTTGATAAATTGTAGCGGGATTATCTGAGTGCGATGCGTGAGGTTTACGGGCCGAACAATAGCGAGTTTCCAGATGACCCTGAGGTGTGGGCACGTGTGGTCGGACAAGGTCGCACGCGCCGGGTATACGGGATAGGTTCTTCGGATCTAGAATATTTGGTGACCGGGACATCTTCTTTTTCTGTCGGGTCCGCACCATCGCAGGCAGAGTACCAACGGTCTCAAGAAGAGGTATCTTTATTACCGATTGATGTTACTAAAAGTTAAAAATGTTGGTTCTTGTCATATCATATTAAAAAAAAACCGTATAAAACAGGATCTGACCATTAGAATTTATCGTATTAGAATGTATACATGTGTTATTATCTTTCGAAATTAAACCAATAAAGAACTTTTCTTTGCGTCAACTATTTCTTTATAAAATGTAGTTACTAATTATAACTATATATATTTTAACAACGTTTTAGGTTCAAGTTATGCGAACTCTGATGTGCACAAAATGCAACATATAAATTACATTAATTGTGGCATAAAACTAACCCTTTTTTAGTACTAATGTTGGAAAAAATGTGTTTTTGTCTTCCTTTTGTATTTTCAGGATTAAATGAGCTCAAATGAACAAAAGAAGCAAAAAGGCAGCTAAATCTAACATAAATACAAGAAAAGGAACAAATGTGGCATGCCGGCCTCCCCGACAGCATCTTCCCAAGCAAAACAAGATAACAGAAGGCTGAACACGCCCCGTGCTCAATGAGCACGGGGGCGTGCCCAAGTGTCAGCAGAAAAGAAAAAGTTGTAGAAGCTTCTACCACCCACCACGGGGGCGTGCCCAGCGGACACGGGGCCGTGGTTAACTCAAAGATTCGCAGAATCTGGGGAAATCTTGATAGTACAGATACGCTTCTGCACACGGGGGCGTGCCCAACGAACACAGGGGCGTGACCAACTAATGCTGACAAACTGCAATTAATGAAGAAAGAAAAGGAAGGTGGACACGGGGCCGTGCCCGAGCCTCTGTTCAGCCTATAAATAGGGGTGCTTGGCTTATTTGCAAACCATCCCTTGGCACACCACCTCTCTCACACTGCACCCACCACCCATCACCATCACAACACCATCATCCACCACCATCATCCATCATCCATCATAGAGTGTGTGAGTCGTCTCGGGATCCAAGATTGATCGTAAGAGTTCTTGACAATCAAAGGCCATGTTTGCCTAAGTCTCTTACATCACTTGGTGAAGACAAGTGTCTAGTGTAATACTTTTTTTTTTAATCTTTTCGCACTTTTTATTTGGTTATGTATTAATGACTTTAATAACTAGTTTCTTATGTTGAAGGTGATTCTTCCTTATCGTTTGTCCGTGGTGTCTTGGCATTATTTTACTATCTATATAAAATAAAAGATTTTCACCATTCATATCTCCACGGTCTATATGGAGGTATGTTGGCTACCTGGTCGGGGGTTAAGGGAATGGTTTGGTAAGAGTCTTGCCTTTTTCAGTGTATAGATACTGCAATGACCTGGGTCAAATTTAGTAGGACCTCCTTCAATACCCACCGGTATTGGATAGCGGGGGTCCAAACTCTTTGATCCCCTCATATGTAAGCTACTATTAATACTTTAACCCGGCTACTTAGGATTGTATCCCTGCTGACTCAGACTACTTAGCCGAGGGTAACGTCACCTTCAAAAGAGGGGCCTACAATAATATGCATTAATAACTTAATTAATTATCTTTCAATAATCCGACCCTTTAGGATTGTATCCTTACTGACTCAAACTACTGGGTTGAGGGTAACGTCACCTTCAAAAGATGGGCCTACTACAATAACTAAGATAATCTCTTAAAAAGTGCAAAAGTGCACAAATAATCAAAGGTTACACTAAACACGAGTCGGAGCCAAGTGATTCATCTTGTCTATCTGTTTTCTTTTATTTTAATTTTCAGCATTTTAGTTAGTTTTATTTTTCTTAGTTTAAAACCTTTTTCTAACCTTTTGATTTGATTAGACGTTGAGAATAAACCGGTACTAAAAGCTCTTGTGTCCTTGGACGACCTCGGTATCTTGCCAACACTATACTACGCTCAAGATGGGTGCACTTGCCCATATGTGTGTTTGGTGTTAGTAAAATATCGTGTTTTATAAATTTAAAACTTGACTAACGTGTAAAAAGGGCTTAAAATATACTTAAATATATATCACACCACACACGCATCAAGTTTTTGGCGCCGTTGCCGGGGACACAAGGATTTTAAGAAAGTTAGGAATCAACGGCCTAATCATTTTTTCTTATTTTTCAGTTTTTTTTTAGATTTTCTTAGTTTTTCAGTTTCTGCAGAGCTCAGCACGGGCCGTGCCTGGTCGGACACGGGCCGTGCCCAGCATTATTACTGGCAGTTTTTATTTTCCGAGTTACAGAGAGTTGAGCACGGGGCCGTGTCGGTGCAGCACGGGGCCGCGTCGAACGCCCTAGTAACAGGGATCCGGAAAACAATCACTGTACCTCCGACCACGGGCCGTGTTCATCTGAGCACGGGGCCGTGGTGAAGCTTCTGACCAACGTTCTTTTCTGTTTTTATTGCAGGACTTGGAACCAAGGCGCCACATCTGAACTTTCTACGTAGTGTATGAGCTGCAGTTCTAGTAGAGACATAAAAGAACCTCTTGAAGAACCCGGACGCTTTCTCAGAAAAAGACTTAAAGCTAAAAACCAAGAGAAAGTTTCGGGGGACCCACTTCCAATGGCGGACCAACGTACCCTCATGGATTACCTACGACCCACCGTAGGTAATCTCGGCGCCGCTATTAATGCACCGAATGTCGAAGCCAATAACTTCGAACTTCGACCACATTTGATACAAATGCTTCAAAACTCCGCAACCTTTCATGGGCTTGCGGACGAGGATCCCCATTTACATATTACTAATTTTTTAGAAATATGTGATACCTTTCGGATCAATGGAGCATCAAACGACGCCATCCGCCTTCGAATGTTTCCATTTTCACTAAAAGACCGAGCTAAGGCTTGGCTTAACACCCTCCCAGTTGGCTCGGTAAACACCTAGGATGAACTAGCCCAAAAGTTTCTATATAAGTATTTCCCTCCTGCTAAAACGGCTAAACTAATGACTGAAATTAATACATATTCACAAGAGGATGGGGAATCCTTATATGAAACTTGGGAAAGGTTCAAGGAGCTACTAAGAAAGTGTCCTCATCACGGTCTTGCGGTATGGCAACAAGTATCCACTTTCTACAATGGGTTGTTGCCACACACGAGACAAACACTTGATTCTAGCTCCGGGGGACTTTTAGGTAATCATCGCCCAAATGAAATATATAATCAAATTGAGGAAATTGCTCAAACCAATTTTCAGTGGCACACTCCCCGAGGCAATAAATCTATTGCCCTGGGCGCCCATAAGGTTGATGAAAGCACTTTTTTACAAGCTCAAATCGAGGCCCTTTCTTCAAAAATCAAAAAGTTAGAAATGGCAAAAACGGTCTCGGTTATGGCTTGTGAGGGGTGTGGTGGGCCACATGAAAATTGGAGTTGTATGAAAGAATTAGATGATCAAACGGAAACGGTAAACTACATTGATAATAGGCCTGGGCCGTCGGGTCCTCCAATGGGTACCTACAACCAAGGATGGCGTAACCACCCCAACCTTGGTTGGACAGAACCCGGCAATAGTAGTAACCAACAAATTCTAAACCAACGAACAAACTTTCAACAACCCCAAAATTTCTCTCAACAACAAGGTGGACGAGAAAGGCTTGAAGATACTGTATCTCGCCTCATCTCCGACACCGAAAAGAAAAACTCGGATCGATTTCAGCAATTGGAATCAAATTTCAGAAATCAACAAGCTAGCATTCAAAACATTGAAAAACAATTAAATCAAATAGCTCAAAATTTCTCCGAGAGACCACAAGGCGCGTTACCAAGTAATACCGAAACCAACCCAAAGGCACAAGTACATCTCATCACATTGAGAAACAGAACCGTGGGTCCCGAGGAGGCTCCATTACCGCCAGCCGAAAGAAGCCAATCCAGCCATACCACAACTCCACCCACATTCCAACCAGAGAAGGCTTCTCCACTGATCCAAGAGCCTACTAAGACTCCTCCAGTTCCATACCCCGGTCGGTTAATTCGTCAAAAGACCGACGAGCAATTCGCAAAGTTCGAAAATTTACTAAAACAATTGCATGTTAATATTCCATTTATCGAAGTCCTAACTCAAATGCCTAAATATTCAAAATTTATGAGGGACTTCCTCACTCATAAAAGGAAAATTGAATCATTGCAATTAGTTAACTTAGGCGAAGAATGCTTCGCCTTACTACTCAACAAACTCCCGCAAAAGAAGCTTGACCCCGGAAGCTTCACAATTCCTTGCTCGATTGGGGAATCCCCCTGATGTGCTAAAAGAGGTTTAACTAAATTAACTAAATTAAACCCTAAACTAGACTCTCTAAGTTTTAAATTTATAAAACAAAGACTCTCTAAAACCTAAACCACACGACCGGCAAGTGTACCGATCGATGCAGTATAGCCTAAGGAAGTCCGAGTATCGAACCCAAGAGACTCTACTAAATTACACTAATGACTCTATCTGAACTTAGACTGACACGACTTAACTTTTTTTTTTTGAACGGCAAATTTGGATCACTGACGGACCACTGGAGTATCATCGTGCCACCAGCAGAACCACCCGATCATATCCATCTCCACTAGGCAATAATGCCTATACACCAATTCAGGAGGAAACCCAATAAATGGGAAAAACCCCCTTTGTGGGAATCGAACTCATGACCTAATGGTCATAAGCCTTATCCCACCACCAAGACACGACTTAACTAATTTGTTTATTTGATGAAGGGGGGTTTCTAAAAGTCCTAAATAAAATATTAAAATAATGCTAAAAGACTAGACACGAACTCGAACGAAGGCTTTGACCAGTGGCGATGAAGACTACCTAGGCTAGACGCAAGTTTAATTCAGAATGGATTTCTATTCGATAGTTTTGTGGTATGGAACCGGGATCTTTAAATGCTAAACCTATTAAGATACCAACTAAGCCCCTCAATCCCTCTCAAGGTGATTCTTGTGGCACTACCTAGGCTGTTACGCTTACCGGTTTTCTAGATTTCCTCACAGTCCTCTAGTTTCTTGAAAGTGCCTAAATAAGACAATCTACCTCACAGCGCGAAAGTCTAAGGCAACTATGGGTTTTAATCTTGGTTTAATAGACAAGAGAATGTTTAAGGACTAGACCAATTTCTTAGACCTAGCTATAAACCAAACCAAGACCTATTAATAACCTCGAGCCTCACAGCGACAAGATTAACAGAACACTTGATTTTATTAAATTACCGATTATTACTTCTAAGGTTAGTTACGTAATTTCACCTTAAAGAGTTAAAGATTTATTATGTGATATAGACACTCACCTAAATCAAGAACCCTAGCACAACCCTATTATGTGATATAGACCGTCAACAAGGATTATACGAAGCAATAAACAGCAGTAAAACAAATATCAAGCATGCATATACACCAAGTTAAAATTCCATAGCTTTTACAATACAAGAAAAATCCATAAACCACGCCAAAAACCGAATAAAAATCCAAACTTTATTTAAACCATTGTCTCGCCTAGGTAGTTTGAACGTTTAGCCAAGAATCATAACCGAGAACAAGAATAATAAACAAGTCTCAAATAACAAAGAGGTCATAGTATCAAGTTTGAGAACAAAAAGTAAAACAAACCGAACAATAACTCGTTGCCTAATCGACCCGAATCTTAAATCCCAATCTTGATTCTCTTGATCGCCTTCTGATCCTTTCTTTGTTCGTCCGATGATTTGATGGCAGCCCCCTTCACGTCTGATGTCTCTGATATGCGGCTGATGTTGATGTATATATTCCCTTCTTTTTCCGCCTAAAAGAATTTCCAAATCCCTCATGTTCACGTAAAGTTTGCTGTTGGGCTCAAGATGCTTGGCGGCCCATTAGATTGTCCCCTAAAATCCATGTCCAGCTGTGAAGTATAAAATAATGTATATGTGCTCAAAAATTTAGATGTAACCGCCTTCACTTATTTTAATGTTTGATATCTATTCTCACCAAAAAATGGCATCCCCCATATATTTATGATATGCACCTCTAATTCTTTATAATTTTCCTCCAAATATAGCTTCACGTCCAGCTCCAAGCAATCTTGTATTGTACGATTTTTCTTTTAGTATTATTATGATTATTAGAATTTCATATATAATCATACTCATAATAATATTTTAATACTTGATAAAAGCCCAAAATCATATTCTACTGGCTTGACTGCTTTTGGCGGCCGTGTCCGATGTGTATTTTAGTAGCCCAAACTTCATGCGGCCCAACGTCAATGGATTCAAAGCAAAAAACTATATAATGATGTGGGAGCCCTTTAACTTATAAAATAGAGATAGTGGCATAGGCCCCATCACAGAAAATAGCTGCAAATTTAATTCAGTCTCTGGCACCCCAATCTGCCCAACTCACTAGTCATTTCCATATTACTCGTTTTTGCTTCATTTACACCAGCACCTGGCCCAACACAAAATAATATAATATAATACTAAAAACTAAAAATAATAAATAAAAACTATACAAAAACTTTACAATTTACACGGGACAAATATGTGTATTTTACCCTACATCAAATATCCCCACAGTTAACCTTTTTTTCGTCCCCGAAAAAGAATTATGCATAACGGAATCATAGACGGAAGAATCATTCGGAACAAAAGCTTAATTTATTTATTAAAACCGAAACTTGTGTTAGCCGCGATTGCAAGTATATTGATCCACTTAAACCCAACCCCGGTTCCAAGCCCTTATCATGCAAGTTTAGTTCAATTATGGTCAATCCACCTAGGGTCTCACGCTAAGAATTGCAAGTCCACCTAATCCCCCCTGAAGCTTATAGGACAAAAGGAACCACCATTGGGTTATTTCCTAACCGCCTTATACCAAGATCAAGAGAGTTTAAAATCAAATCTTAACTTTTCTCAATTTTTTTTCATCACTTTTTCATTTTTTTTTTCGAGCATAGACGTTGCTTTCCCTAACTCAAAGGCATTCCGGCTGTAGAGTCGCTATCCCCAACTCGGATTACTTAAGCTTCGGTACTTTTTATTTTCTCTGCAAGGTCGATTTCACACACCCTAGCGGTAATCCAGCTATAGAGTCGTTATCCCCAACCCAGACTACGTAGAAATGCGCTACTTTCATTCAGTTTCTAGCTCTTTTTTTTCTATTTTTTTTTCATTTTTTTCTTTTCCAACGAGATAATGACCAGAAACTCTAACGATCTTAGCTTATAACGGCATCCCTTATACTATTATTGACGGTTTCAGTTTCCCCACTTTCCCTAGATGAGAACCCACTAGTAGACCGACAATTAGGTATATTTAAGATCAAAGGAACCTAGAACCGAATCGAGCCTACCCGCATATCCCAAACTAGACACAAGCACAATTATATTAATCTCATATCATTATTATTTGAACCCGAACAAAAACCCGACTTTTCTATCATTTTCCGTTTTTTTTTTATTTTGCAAACTTCTTATTTCAAAAGACATTTTCTATTTTTTTAATTTTTTTTGGATTTTTGAAATTTTTTAATTTTTTTGTATTTTTCGACTTTTTATGACTCGACTAACTATACTAACGACACTAAACGATAGTTTCCCATCCCCACACTTAAACTCTACATTGCCCTCAATGTAGGATGGAAACCGACTCAAAAGACTAAAATAAATAAGAGATAAAAACAAAGGGCATAAATGGAAAGGACTTAGCTGGTTAATTATCACGTAAGCTCCAAAACTCTTGTCCAATCCAGCTCGATCGTATAGCATTTCATTCGCGATCGGCTTTGACTCTGACTAGTACGCTCGATAAATGCCTGGAATTTGATAAGCAGCTCCAAAATCACCCGAATGAAGATTGAGTACGGGTGGTACATATTCAAACCTGCATAAACAAAAACAACCAAAAACCAAAGCAGTACCGACTCTAAACAAAAACTGACTCAAAACTACTAGGAAATACTCATTATACAAAAACTACGACTCTATACAAACTCTACAAAACCTCCCCACACTTGAATTTAATCAGGAGGTTTTTCCTTGACTTGGACCTTATCTAACCCGTTTAATTCCACCCGATCCTCAAAAATATTTAAAAATTTATTGGTGGAATTATAAAATATTTTAAAAAATTTAAACGGGTCAGACCACAAGAATTTAAACTTACCTAGAAGAAACCGAATGTGCGACATGTAGCGAGAAGACTGATCATGTTTGAAATTCATAGGCTCCTCCTTCTTCTTCACCCTATATAACCCTTCGGTCCTCGTCCGTTTTTTATCTTTTCTTTTCTCTTTCCTTGCCTTCTCCCGTGGCTTTTCTGATTTTTCAGTTTCACCTATCACTAATACCATGGGCCAGCTGTGGTGTTCTTCTTCTTCCACCACTCTCGGAGGATGATCCCCACACTTAGTCTCTTCGTCTTGGGTAGGTTTGATTACCTCTGTCAGTTCACCTTCAAGTAGAGCATCAAAGTATGCTATATCCCCATCAGGATCCAACAATCCTACTTCTTCATAGACCGGTAAACCATCTAATTCTAACTCTAAAACCTCATCCTCCCCAGACGACTTAATTTCTACCTCTTCAATTTCTTCTTCTGCACCAAACATCAAACCAAGGGAATCTCCTAAATCCACTTCCTTCTCCATCACTTTTTCTTTTTCCACTTCATCAAACATCCAACCAGTGGAATCCCCCAATTCCACTTCTTCTTCAATTACTTCTTTCTTCACTAACGACCTCTGATACGCTGCCCATTCTTCTTCATCTATCTCGTCATCAGAGTCACTCCAGTAATTAATAATTGGAACCTGTGGAACCGGAGGTGGGACTTCGTCGTCCATTTTCGTCTCCGTAACTGAAGTGATCTCTTCATCTGACCAATCCTCATATGGCAACTCTTTCCCCAGTTCTGGAAATGTTGGGATTAATTCCCCAGTAGAAAGCATGTAACCGAGGTAGTTTCCCTCTGCATCATATGTATACCCAGTCGTTGGCTGTTCTGGTTGGACTTTTTGTGCTTATTCCTCTTCTTTCAATCTCCTAGCAATGTCATCTACTGTACGTTGAAGATCTAATATAGCAGACTGTTGATCTAATAAAGCAGACTCTTTATTTTTATTAATTTGCTCTTGATTTTTAGCGAAATCAGCTAGGGATTTCTGCGTCGCCTGATTTTGTGTCATCATCTGAGCGTTTTGTGTCATCATCTGAGCGAACATCTCTTCCATCTTACTCAAGCTACCCTTTAAAGCCTTGCCACTGCCTTGACCCTGGTTATGTTGTGGTTGCTGATACAGATCATCGTAATATGGCTTATTATCATAATAATTCAAAGAATACCCCTGTGAAAAATATGGCTGTGACTGCACAAACGGGTTAGCGTAACGTATGGAGTACCTCGGGAAATATGGACAAAATATAGAGATGTGAGGTATACCACAATTTTGACACATAAAAGGGTTAGCGTAGCATTGTGCAGAGGACCCCTCATATTGTGGGCAATTAACAGTAAAATGAGGTCCTCCACAAATTTCACACATATTTACAAGACTCAAGAAAAATAAAAGACATGGACAATTAGACTCCTACGACTCAAACAAACAAATAGCACGTATGATGTCAATTAAGTCCAAATAAAGTAATCAACGCAATTGCCAAAGAGTCCCCGGCAACGGCCCCAAAAACTTAATGTGCTAAAAGTGGTTTAACTAAATTAACTAAATTAAACCCTAAACTAGACTCTCTAAGTTTTAAATTTATAAAACAAAGACTCTCTAAAACCTAAACCACACGACCGGCAAGTGTACCGATCGATGCAGTATAGCCTAAGGAAGTCTGAGTATCGAACCCAAGAGACTCTACTAAATTACACTAATGACTCTCTCTAGACTTAGACTGACACGACTTAACTAATTTGTTTATTTGATGAAGGGGGGTTTCTAAAAGTCCTAAATAAAATATTAAAATAATGTTAAAAGACTAGACACGAACTCGAACGAAGGCTTTGACCAGTGGCGATGAAGACTACCTAGGCTAGACGCAAGTTTAATTCAGAATGGATTTCTATTCGATAGTTTTGTGGTATGGAACCGGGATCTTTAAATGCTAAACCTATTAAGATACCAACTAAGCCCCTCAATCCCTCACAAGGTGATTCTTGTGGCACTACCTAGGCTGTTACGCTTACCGTTTTCTAGATTTCCTCACAGTCCTCTAGTTTCTTGAAAGTGCCTAAATAAGACAATCTACCTCACAGCGCGAAAGTCTAAGGCAACTATGGGTTTTAATCTTGGTTTAATAGACAAGAGAATGTTTAAGGACTAGACTAATTTCTTAGACCTAGCTATAAACCAAACCGAGACCTATTAATAACCTCGAGCCTCACAGCGACAAGATTAGCAGAACACTTGATTTTATTAAATTACCGATTATTACCTCTAAGGTTAGTTACGTAATTTCACCTTAAAGAGTTAAAGATTTATTATGTGATATAGACACTCACCTAAATCAAGAACCCTAGCACAACCCTATTATGTGATATAGACCGTAACCAAGGATTATACGAAGCAATAAACAGCAGTAAAACAAATATCAAGCATGCATATACACCAAGTTAAAATTCCATAGCTTTTACAATACAAGAAAAATCCATAAACCACGCCAAAAACCGAATAAAAATCCAAACTTTATTTAAACCATTGTCTCGCCTAGGTAGTTTGAACGTTTAGCCAAGAATCGTAACCGAGAACAAGAATAATAAACAAGTCTCAAATAACAAAGAGGTCATAGTATCAAGTTTGAGAACAAAAAGTAAAACAAACCGAACAATAACTCGTTGCCTAATCGACCCGAATCTTAAATCCCAATCTTGATTCTCTTGATCGCCTTCTGATCCTTTCTTTGTTCGTCCGATGATTTGATGGCAGCCCCCTTCACGTCTGATGTCTCTGATATGCGGCTGATGTTGATGTATATATTCCCTTCTTTTGCCGCCTAAAAGAATTTCCAAATCCCTCATGTTCACGTAAAGTTTGCTGTTGGGCTCAAGATGCTTGGCGGCCCATTAGATTGTGCCCTAAAATCCATGTCCAGCTGTGATGTAAAAAATAATGTATATGTGCTCAAAAATTTAGATGTAACCGCCTTCACTTATTTTAATGTTTGATATCTATTCTCACCAAAAAATGGCATCCCCCATATATTTATGATATGCACCTCTAATTCTTTATAATTTTCCTCCAAATATAGCTTCACGTCCAGCTCCAAGCAATCTTGTATTGTACGATTTTTCTTTTAGTATTATTATGATTATTAGAATTTCATATATAATCATACTCATAATAATACTTTAATACTTGATAAAAGCCCAAAATCATATTCTACTGGCTTGACTGCTTTTGGCGGCCGTCTCCGATGTGTATTTTAGCAGCCCAAACTTCATGCGGCTCAACGTCAATGGATTCAAAGTATAAAACTATATAATGATGTGGGAGCCCTCTAACTTATAAAATAGAGATCGTGGCATAGGCCCCATCACAGAAAATAGCTGCAAATTTAATTCAGTCTCTGGCACCCCACTCTGCCCAACTCGCTAGTCATTTCCATATTACTCGTTTTTGCTCCATTTACACCAGCACCTGGCCCAACACAAAATAATATAATATAATACTAAAAACTAAAAATAATAAATAAAAACTATACAAAAACTTTACAATTTACACGGGACAAATATGTGTATTTTACCCTACATCACCCCCATTCGTAATGCACTAGCCGATAAATCCGTCAAATATCCACAAGCCCTACAAAAATAAGCATACAAGCCGACTCGGCTTAGGGAAAACAAGCCCTACAAAAATAAGCATACAACTCGCCGATAAATCCGTCAAATATCCACAAGGTGTCACTGAAAATCTATTGGTTAAAGTCGGCGAATTTGTCTTTCCGGCCGACTTTGTCATACTAGATATGGAGGAAGATACCGAAGTGCCACTCATCTTAGGAAGACCATTCCTAGGTACGGCTCAAGCGGTGGTAGATATGAATAATGGAACACTAACATTGAGGATTGGGGACGAGGAAATGAAGTTTGGAGTTGGAAAAAGAGTAGAAGACGATGACCCGGTCGACTATATGAAGGTCATAGACTCAAGTTTGGATGACGCTCTCCGACGGTGCAGCATGGGATGCAAAACATCCCACTTGGGTGACATATGACCAGGCTTTGGGTCTAGCCAAGGACCCTTATAAACGTGGCGCACCACGGAGGTATTCCGCGGAACTATCCTTAGCTTAGTTTAGATTATTTTTATGTTTACTAGTTTAGTTTTAATTTGCAGGAATAAAACACACTCGGGATGGTGAAGGATACCAAGGGAACGTGAACCAGCACCCCATGCACAAAAACAGGGCCACCAGACAAATTTTTCTTCATTACAGCAAGTCCAGCACGGGGCCGTGCTCACCCAACACGGCTCGTGCCCAACTATCTGCAGAAAATGCTCAGTTCAGGTAACTGGACACGGGTAGTGCTCACTGAACACGCCCTCGTGCCCAGGCTTCTGTTTCCTTTTTGACAATTTCTGTTACTGGCGATCTGAACACGGGGCCGTGCCCGGACACCACGGGGCCGTGTCCTGACGCCCAGTAACATAATTTTTTTTGCCTTTTCACACATTTTTACACATTCAATCAACCTAAAAAACTTATTTTTGGGACACATTGAGGACAATGTGTAATTTAAGTGTGGGGGGATGATAAAACCTTGAATCTTGTAAGTCCTAATTACAAGCCTTACACAAAACTCTATTGGAATCGCTAATCACCCCAAATTTTTTTCAAAAATTTTTCATTTTTTTACTTGTCTAGGTTTAATTTGGGAATTTCAAGTTCTAAAAAATGTTATATTTTTACAAATTTACAACAGATAGCGTCGTGATAAAAAGAATCAACATAAGAAAATTATGAAACGGCATGACAAGTTTAATTAAAATTTGATTATATATACTTGATTACATAAAAACCCATTCCCACAAAAAGTGAGTTTTGAGCATTTATTGAGCATACAATACATATCTTTAAACAAATTGCTCATTTTTCGTTTCTTGTGTGAATAGCCGCTTGATTCTTACGACTCTAGAACTTGCCACGACAATACATTCCCGGTCCTTACCAACTTAAACCCGAGTAAGTAAATGATGGAGGCATTAGGACTAACCCATTTTATTTCTACACCATTATTTTTTTTACCACCTACCCAAAATCCCCCTAGTTAACCCCTTTGAGCCTAAACCTTTTCATTTCTTAACCCAAAACAAACACCCTTTTACCCACCAAAACCTTTTTATTTTAAACCCTTTGTTTTAGTAACAAGCTCGGTTTTTCTTATGACTTTAAAAAAAAAATGATGATTATGATGAAGCAAAAGAGAAATAAACAAACAAGTTTATCAAAAATAACTTTGTTTGAATAATGGCTTCATCAAAATAAAAACTTCAAAAATAAAAAGTCTTACGAAAACCGACGCTTTTTACGCCTTTCGCCCTTTTACTAACCACTAACCCAACTACCTACCTTTAGCCCAAGCCTAACCCTTCACCCCAAAAGTTCTCTTGATATTTACAAAGGTGTATAGTTAAAAAGGAGGAGGATTGATTGCTTGGCAAGCTTATGGTAGGAGTAAGTTCCATGCCGCTCTCGAGTGATTCACAAAAATACATCTTCGGCCGAGTGTTGAGTGATCCCCCGTGAGGTATGTGAACTTGTATACAAATGGAATTTTAAAAAGGCATGTTATGCCCTATTAAATAATTTATCTTATGAAATGTTTTAAATAAAACGTGACGAATAGGATTATAAATAAATAAAAATAAAACTAATAAAGAATCTTGGAAATACCGACACTCTATGACAAGCCCAAAAACCTTCTCTTTTACCCATTCCATTGGGGAGTGTAAAGCCACATTGAAGGGGTAAGGTCCCAAAAACCTTGTAACAAGTACTTAGGACCATACCACAACTTTGTCAATCCGCCTTTCTGACCTTGCGCGACCGCGCACTGGTCCTACAAAAAAGGCTTAAGAGACAGATAGCAGACAACACTTGCGCGCCAAAAGGAAATCATAAATCCTTGCGTTTTCCTCCATAAACAAAGGATGAAAATCCTAAGTCAAGCACTTCCGCTTAATAATATCCAGACTTGGATATTATTTATTTAACTGATGCCACATGATAAAAAGTCACACCAGATTACAGCAGTAATCTTCTAGAAGAATTTGATCGTGCACCACTAGGACGGTTATAACCGTCTGGACACGTGTCAGCACCTCAGGCATTCCTGAAATCACAACGATAGCATGTAATTGGAGAAAAACCTCCACTTGATCACTTTCCACGTGGCAAACCCCCAGCCATAGATTTAAACAGCGATCCGTGTGCACTCACGTTGGATCGAGAAACTTAACGGAAGGAAATGTAACCGCTTACGGTGTTAGCATCTTCCGTCAACATTTCACCAACAAGTTTTCCCGCCCAAAACTCTCGGCTATAAATATGAGAACAATTCAGGTATGAAATTCAAGTTACACACACTTCGTCAATACTTCTTCTTCTTCATAAACACATACTTATTCTCACGCCGGAGTCGGGTCAAGGAGAGAACCTCTCTTCTCCCCTTGACGAGGCTAACAGTGCTTTGTTTTGCAGAGTTTACCGGAGAAGAAGAACTGTTCCATCAGATCAAACGAGAGAAAACCAACCTTTTTATGCGGATTCAAACCCCCTAGATAATTCGATTCCGGTCAATTATATAGTGTTTCTTCATTGGCGCCCACCGATTTCTCTATTTTTCAGTTTTTCTCATTTCGATTCAGTTTTCCTCATTCTCTGTTTTCACATGGCAGAGAATTCATCATCTCATCCATCAGGTCCTCGATCTAAGTTCGAGGGTTTTACAGCCCAAAATACCCGGATCGACGGAATCATGGGAATCAACAAAAGCAACAGTCATTCGGACGGAAAGGATCCTTCAAATCAACTCATAGAGAGAACTCCAGAATACTGGTTTGGCAGATGCCAGGTTGCTTTAAACACAATTTTCACACAAATCACCAGATCTGAGTTTCCAAACATCAGATCTGGTGGTGAAATTGACACTGTAGTATTGGACCCACAGACACCATGTCAGTGGGACATCCATTCTAACAGCTATGTTGAAATACGACAAAAACCAAGGGATATCAACTGTCAGAAAGCTAAATCAAAACAAATAAGCATGGTACAAGGAGGCCCTTCACGAAGGCCAAACAAACGACACCATGATCAGCATTGGCGAGAACAGCAAGTCGTGTTTCCTGTTGTTCCGGGAGGCCCCCAGGAAGAGCGACCAGTAATTATTACTGGCATCTTCGGCCATTATCGAACGGACTATATGTTTATAGATCCAGGAAGCTCGATGGATATCATATACGAGCAGTGCTTCAAACAACTCGATCCAGAAGACAAAGCACGTCTGGAACCGGTCGATTTCCCTCTTACCGGATTTTGTAATGAAGCCGTATTCCCGTTAGGGCAAATAGCATTCCCTGTGACTCTATCTGATGGCGAGCATTCGCGCACAGTCACAGTAAATTTCATGGTCATGCCGGCAACATCGCGCCATGATGTATTGATCGGAAGAAGGTCACAAAGAGAATTCAGCATGATCACCTCTATTCCACATGCTGCATGCGGATTCCCAACAGAAACCGGAGTTGCAATTCTATACTCAAGCAAGGAGGTCATGTACGTGGACGATGAGCCACCAGCAAAAGTGGCCAAACCTTCAGCATCAAATGAGCCGGAGAAATGGGTTCTGAACGATGAATATCCATAACAGACCATACTGTTAGGACACGCCGTTTCCCCAGCAACACAAATACAACTAAAAGAATTGCTATCCAACAATAAAGACATATTCGCCTGGTGCCCAGCAGACATGACTGGGGTTCCGCGCGAAATAGCACAACATTGTCTGAACATCCGACCCTCAGCAGAGCCTGTTGCACAGGGGAGGCGCAACTTTAGCGAAGAAAAAGCAAAAGCCATGGACGAGCAAGTGACAGAGCTACTTAATGCCGGAATCTTGTGCGAAGTTCAATACCATACATGGGTCGCCAACCCAGTAATGGTCCAGAAACATAGTGGTGGATGGAGAATGTGCGTCGATTTCAAAGACCTGAATAAAGCATGCCCAAAAGATTGCTACGCGCTTCCTGAGATAGACAAAAAAGTGGACTCTCTAGCGTCATTTCGATGGAAGTGCTTTCTCGACTGTTATAAAGGTTATCATCAGGTCCAGATGAAAGAAGAAGACGAAGACAAGACCGTATTCCGCACAAACAAGGGCATCTTCTGTTATACAAAAATGCCCTTTGGCTTACGCAACGCAGGCGCAACGTACCAGCGCCTAATGGATACAGTCTTCAGAGGCGATATCGGTAAGACAGTCGAAGTATACATGGATGACCTCGTCATCATGAGCCATGAAGAAGATACAATGCTCACAAATATCCAGCGCACGTTTGATTCTTTGCGCAGCGTAAACTTAAAGCTCAACCCAACGAAATGTTCCTTCGGAATGGAAGAAGGGAAATTTCTGGGTTTCATAGTAACCAGGGATGGTTTTAAAGTAAACTCGGAGAAAGTGCAGGCCATCCAGTTGATGCCATCACCTGCAACAATAAAAGAAATGCAAAGACTTGCCGGACGTCTAGCAGCCTTGAACAGATTCTTGGCAAATCATGCAGCAAAGTCTTATCCATTCATTAGCACACTCCGAAACTGCGCCAAGAAAACCCATTTCCAGTGGACACCCGAAGCGGAAACAACCTTCAAACAAATGAAAGAATGTTTAATTCAGCTGCCAACGCTAACAGCACCACGAGAAAAAGAGCCACTGATCTTATATTTATCTGCTGCAAAAGTAGCGGTAGGTGCAGTATTAATGGTGGAGCGAGAAAACATTGAGACTCCAATCTACTATATAAGCAAAATGCTCACTGGCCCAGAGACACGTCACTCAATGATAGAAAAACTAGTCCTAGCGCTAGTACATGCATCACGGCGCTTACGTCGGTATTTCTCTGGTCATGTCATCACAGTTCTCACTAATTACCATTTAGGTCAAATCTTATCCAAACCCGACGTCGCGGGAAGATTGGCCAAATGGGCTATTGAGCTAGGAGGATACAATATCCTATACAAACCGCGACCGGCAATCAAGGGGCAAGTTCTAGCAGATTTTGCCACAGAAGTTCCTATCGACAAAATCCAAGAGTGCGAGGCAATCCAAAACCCTGTTCCTGTTTTCGACGATAGGGTCTGGACTCTGCACACGGATGACGCTTCTAATGATGACGGAGCAGGTGCGGGTCTCCGATTGGTCAGCCCAGATGACCATGAACTTACATATGCTATACGCCTAGATTTCCGAAGCACAAACAACGAGGTAGAATACGAAGCGTTCCTAACAGGCCTTCGTTTAGCGCTCAAGATGGGAGCAAGAAACCTTGAAGCCAATGTAGATTCAAAATTAGTGGCGGAACAGGTCAATGGTCATTATAACGCAAAAGAAGAAGCAATGGCTCTATACCTGGAACAAGCGCGAATACTAATCAGCAAATTCCAAACATTCAAGGTTAACCACATAAACAGAAGTGAGAACAAGCACGCGGATGCGCTAAGCAAGTTGGCCGCCACTAGTTTCAAACATTTAGCAAAAGAGGTACGCATCGAAGTATTGTCCAACCCTTCCATCCCTCTCAAACAAGTAAACGTTATAGAGATCGGCAACCCATCCTGGATGTCTCCGATTATCTTATACCTACAACATGGGAAACTCCCAGAAGGAAAGGCGGAGGCTCGAAAAATCCAGAACAAGGCAATAAACTATGAAATGGCAGAAGGAATTCTATACCGAAAGTCATTCATGGGGCCACTATTGCGCTGCGTTGACAAAACAGACGCGCAATACTTAGTCAGGGAAATCCATGAAGGCTTGTGCGGAATACATGCCGGACCGCGCATGGTCGTAGCAAAAATAATGAACGCAGGCTACTATTGGCCGGGAATGCATATGGACGCGGTAGAAATACTACGGAAATGCGCAGCATGTCAGCGTCACGCGCCAAAGACACTCCGGCCAAAGAATCCGCTAATACCAGTCACGTCTGCTTGGCCTTTCCAACAATGGGGCATCGATCTTGTTGGTCCATTTCCTGACGCGCCCGGCGCAGTAAAATTCATCATTAAGCAGTCGACTACTTCACGAAGTGGGTTGAAGCTAAAGCCTTGGCCTCAACCACAGCAATGGTAATCCGCAAATTTATATGGGAACACATTATTTGTAGATTCGGATTACCATTGCGCATTATCTCCGACAATGGCACCAACTTCGCCTCAGAAGATCTCCAGAAATGGTTCAAAGAAATGAAGATCGAACACAATTTCTCCTCTGTAGCGCACCCACAAGCAAACGGCCAAGTTGAAAGTGTCAACAAACAGATTGTTGATGGCATTAAAGCGCGCCTTGGAACAGCGCACAGAGGATGGGTCGATGAACTCCCCAGCATCTTATTGGCACACCGCACCATGCCAAAAACCAGCACTGGGGAAACCCCGTTCAGTCTGGTCTATGGATTAGAAGCGGTAATACCAGCAGAAATTGGTCTTCCATCACCGCGTATGCTCGCCATGGAAAGACAAAATAACGAACAAAAACGATGAATGGATTTAGACCTTCTAGAGGAAAGGCGCGAAAACGCCGCCATCACGGAAGCAAGGTACAAATCCAAACTTGAAAAATACTATAACGCGCACGTACGCATGTGCACGTTTGTCCCGGGAGACTTCGTTCTACGCGATAATGAAGCTTCTAACGCAGAAAAACCAGGCAAATTAGCGCCAAGATGGGAAGGCCCATACATCATTAACGAAGTTCTGGGCAAAGGCGCTTACACACTAAAAAGAATTGATGGGACGCTAGTTCCCCGCACCTGGAATGCGCAACAGCTGCGTAGGTGTTATATATAAGCCAAAACATCCCAAGAAGACGAAACTATACAGGCAATATATTTTTCTATTATACTTTGTATTATTGGCATTGCGCCCTTATCAATGCAAACATCATCTTTCCGCATATTGCTGATTATTACAAATTGCATATAATTCTTTTGGTCTACGCGAAAACAATATGGTAGACATTGTACACCTCATGAACAGTCCAAAAAAGGCAAAAGTCACACGCCTTTTAGACAAACGTTCACACATGAGCACAATACCATTTTCATTCGCTCTACCTACTAAAAGCAATTAAACATATGCAACATTTTGTAATCCAAACACAAGTCAGCAAATCACCAAAACATACATGCATGACAATGCATCAAAAAATATCATTAAGTGTCAACAAAAAACAAAAGCTGTTTACAAAGAACATAAACGGTGTTCTTCCAAAAAATCCCAGAAGCAGGATAACATACTTACAAGCAAAAGGTATACACCATTCCCTAAACCTAACCTAATCAGCAGCAAGACCATCAGCGACTACCGGAACATGAGCCACATGGTGATTCTTCCAACGATGATACACCAGTTCACATCCACCGGGCTGAATCATCGGAAAACGGGCCATCAAGGCATCAACAGATAAGACACCAACCTCTTCTCCAACAATCTCCGGTCGACAAGCTTCAGAATCAGAACCTACCACTGTGGGATGAACAGAAGACACCGGTTTCTCATCTCCGGTAACTACTAAAGGCGGTGAATCGGCAAGGAGCAAGAGACCTTCGGCAGCCTCAAAAATCCTTAGAACATCCAGTAGTCGCCGAGTACGAAAGAGACGCTTCGCCTTCATATTTCTGGAACGAGTTGAAAGGATAAGAACCCTTAAAAGTTTATATAGAGAAACTACTCCGGGAAAAGGAAAAGCTCAGTCACCATGATTAACTGTCAAAAACGTCCCTTCTAAACGGCGCTACAGGACCCAGGGTCATATCCCCATAAATGAGGACTGACAAGCATCAATACGTATCCTAAGATAAGAAAGAAAGGACTCGCAAAATACCAATTTTTTATTACAAGCTGACGTCACCAAAACGTCAGGTCATGATTACAAAAAGGGAAAATCACAATTTCCCCTAAAAAGTTTTTAATAAGCAAAGTAAAATCTTCTCATAGAAGATTCCCTACTTTCGCGCCAAAAAGCATTTCCCTCTCAAGTCCAGTGCTCCACTTACTTGCATAAGAGCAGCACTAGACTGGGGGGACTTGAAGGGGTAAGGTCCCAAAAACCTTGTAACAAGTACTTAGGACCACACCACAACTTTGTCAATCAGCCTTTCTGACCTTGCGCGACCGCACACTGGTCCTACAAAAAAGGCTTAAGAGACAGATAACAGACAACACTTGCGCGCCAAAAGGAAATCATAAATCCTTGCGTTTTCCTCCATAAACAAAGGATGAAAATCCTAAGTCAAGCACTTCCGCTTAATAATATCCAGACTTGGATATTATTTATTTAATTGATGCCACATGATAAAAAGTCACACCAGATTACAGCAGTAATCTTCTAGAAGAATTTGATCGTGCACCACTAGGACGGTTATAACCGTCTGCACACGTGTCAGCACCTCAGGCATTCCTGAAATCACAACGATAGCATGTAATTGGAGAAAAACCTCCACTTGATCACTTTCCACGTGGCAAACCCCCAACCATAGATCTAAACAGCGATCCGTGTGCACTCACGTCGGATCGAGAAACTTAACGGAAGGAAATGTAACCGCTTACGGGGTTAGCATCATCCGTCAACATTTCACCAACAAGTTTTCCAGCCCAAAACTCTCGGCTATAAATCTGAGAACAATTCAGGTATGAAATTCAAGTTACACACACTTCGTCAATACTTCTTCTTCATAAACACATACTTATTCACACGCCGGAGTCGGGTCAAGGAGAGAACCTCTCTTCTCCCCTTGACGAGGCTAACGGTGCTTTGTTTTGCAGAGTTTATCGGAGAAGAAGAACTGTTCCATCAGATCAAACGAGAGAAAACCAACCTTTTTATGCGGATTCAATCCCCCTATATAATTCGATTTCGGTCAATTATCTAGTGTTTCTTCACACATTATAAAGAGTTTTGCTTGAGGACAAGCAAAGATTCAAGTGTGGGGGTATTTGATGTGCACAAAATGCAATATATAACTTACATCAATTGTGGCATAAAACTAACCCTTTTTAGTACTAATGTTGGAAAAAGTGTGTTTTTGTCTTCCTTTTGTATTTTCAGGATTAAATGAGCTCAAATGAACAAAAGAAGCAAAAAGGCAGCTAAATCTAACATAAATACAAGAAAAAGAACAAACGTGGAATGCCCGGCCTCGCCGACAGCATCTTCCCAAGCAAAACAAGAGAACAGAAGGCTGAACACGCCCCGTACTCAATGAGCACGGGGGCGTACCCAAGTGTCAGCAGAAAAGAAAAGTTGTAGAAGCTTCTATCACCCACCACGGGGGCGTGCCCAGCGGACACGGGGCCGTGGTCAACTCAAAGATTCGCAGAATCTGGGGAAATCTTGATAGTACAGATACGCTTTTGCACACGGGGGCGTGCCTAGAGGACACGGGGGCGTGCCTAGAGGACACGGGGGCGTGGTCAATTAATGCAGACAAACTGCAATTAATAAAGAAATAGAAGGAAGGTGGACACGGGGCCGTGCCCGAGCCTCTTTTCAGCCTATAAATAGGGGTGCTTGGCTCATTTGCAAACCATCCCTTTGCACACCACCTCTCTCACACTTCACCCACCACCATCACAACACCATCATCCATCATCCATCATAGAGTGTGTGAGTCGTCTCGGGATCCAAGATTGATCGTAAGAGTTCTTGACAATCAAAGGCCATGTCTAAGTCTCTTACATCACTTGGTGAAGAAAAGTGTCTAGTGTAATACTTTTTATTTTTAATCTTTTCGCACTTTTTATTTGGTTATGTATTAATGACTTTAATAACTAGTTTCTTATGTTGAAGGTGATTCTTCCTTATCGTTTGTCCGTGGTGTCTTGGCATTATTTTACTGTCTATATAAAATAAAATATTTTCACCATTCATATCTCCACGGTCTATATGGAGGTATGTTGGCTACCTGGTCGGGGGTTAAGGGAACGGTTTGGTAAGAGTCTTGCCTTATTCAGTGTATAGATCCTGCAAGGACCTGGGTCAAATTTAGTAGGACCTCCTTCAATACCCACCGGTATTGGATGGCGGGGGTCCAAACTCTTTGATCCCCTCATATGTAAGCTACTATTAATACTTTAACCCGGCTACTTAGGACTGTATCCCTGCTGACTCAGACTACTTAGCCGAGGGTAACGTCACCTTTAAAAGAGGGGCCTACCATAATATGAATTAATAACTTAATTAATTATCTTTCAATAATCCGACCCTTTAGGATTGTATCCTTGCTGACTCAACTACTGGGTTGAGCGTAACGTCACCTTCAAAAGAGGGGCCTACTACAATAACTAAGATAATCTCTTAAAAAGTGCAAAAGTGCGGAAATAATCAAAGTTTACACTAAACACGAGTCAGAGCCAAGTGATTCATCTTGTCTATCTGTTTTCTTTTATTTTAATTTTCAGCATTTTAGTTAGTTTTATTTTTCTTAGTTTAAAACCTTTTTCTAACCTTTTGATTTATTAGACGTTGAGGATAAACCGGTACTAAAAGCTCTTATGTCCTTGGACGACCTCGGTATCTTGCCAACACTATACTACGTTCACGATGGGTGCACTTGCCCATATGTGTGTTTGGTGTTAGTAAAATATCGTGTTTTATAAATTTAAAACTTGACTAACGTGTAAAAAGGGCTTAAAATATACTTAAATATATATCACACCACACACGCATCAAACTTAAATGGTAGCTCTTGAAGCTCGACTTGAAGAAGAAAGGAATCTACTTACAACTCGGCTTGACGAAGAAAGGAAAGCAAGGGAAGAACTTCAACAACAACTTCAAGAATTTATGAATAATTGGCGTCCTCCTTCTAATTAGTTAGTTTCTGATATCTTTTGGGAAATATGTTAAATTGTATTAGTTTACGGTTTAAACATATTTGAACTTGCGTTGCAACGCATGATTTTTGAATTTGTGTTATTGGAATTTCGATTAATTTTGTAAAACAGGTTCTTGGTATCAAAGATTATTCCTGCATTTTTTGCTAGAAAAATGTAAATTTTAATTTTATTTTGAAATTTTTTTTCTATTAGAAATTTAGGTCGTCGGAAAAGTGTCATAATAAAAAAATGACTTTGCTTTTTTCTATTGGAAATGTGTCACAACATAAAACAAACTTTTGTCGGAAAACAGTAAAAAAAAAGTAAATTTTTATTTTTTAATTTCCCTTTATTTGTTGGAAATTTGTCACAAAAAATACTGAGTTTCGTAGGAAATTTGTAACAACTGTTTTTATTTTTCTATCAGAAATTTGTCACGAATAATGCTTTTGTCGGAAATTTATAACAACTATTTTTATTTTTCTGTCAGAAATTTGTCACGAATATTGCTGAATGAATTTTTTTAATTTTTTTTGTCGGAAATGTGTAGCTAAAAAAATTCCGAAAATATAATAATTAATATTTATCATAAATAATATATTAAAAATAACTATGAATTGTTGTAGGAGATCTGTAGCAGTTTGTGACATGGCGATTTTGTAGGAAATGGGTAGGAAGTTGCGTAGGAAATGCGTTAGAAAAAGGTTTCCTACGAGGCGTTTTCCTACATCATGTATTTGTCACAAATGTGTGGGAAAGCCTGTTTTGTAACGCATTTCCTACGAAAACTGGTGTAAGAAGTTTCAGATTTTCTAGTTGTGAATAAAAGGGGACTGTCTATACCTTCTTTAGACATTGTTGACCCTGCTCAAGGATAACTCCATCACCAACCCAGAGGAAAAACAGAACATGGTGATGTAGAATAAAAAATTGACAAGAGTTTTTGATAAGATGTTACATGGTTAACAATTTACTTTAGCACATATTATATAGTATAGATAAAAGCCCAAAATTGAGACGGAAACAATGAATCTATGTATCCACTTTGATTCGCTCATATATATCAAATAAAATAACAACATTGAGACTGAAACAACGATTATGTGACATACTTAAGCAACATATTGTAGGAATTAGGTTCACCTTTTATAAAATATAATTACAAAATATATAATAACGGGACTCTCGTTATTCATAGGAAATATCATAGTACAATACCGGTTGCAATAACTAAATAAAAAGAATAAAAAATATAATTTTATATATCAATCTTGATTCAAGCCGCATCTCTGGTGGGTCCTTGACGCGCATTTGATAGCATCCTAGACTCGAGTATTCATCATCTTGAGTCTTGAAAAATACTCCTTGACTGCAACAAAGAGCACACTAAAACGTTGACGATTTTGGTTGAGGCACGTGTTCAACACGATTCCCTTAAAACAGATTTCGCGCCTCTACTAAAGACGACGCGTCTGTCTCCCAAGGTACAACAGCCGAAGCAGTATGTACTGCCGGAGATGGCCACGGGCCCGGTGTTACACCGGATAAAATTATAGTGTTAGAACTTGTGGGAAATAATGGTATGAAGATGATGAAATCGAATAGAGAAAACATATCTCTCTAAGTACCCAACACATGGGTCTTCAAGTATCTCCAAGAACTCTTCTATTTTTTTTCTTCTAAAAATTCTACTTTCAATTCTCTACTTGTAATTAGCTTCATCAAATTAGGCACATAACCTACTTTGCATACAAGAGATATGGGGTAGAGAAGAGTCTCACTTTATTAGAGATTTTATTAGAGAAATAAACTCTACTAAAAGTCTCACTTTATTAGAGATTTTATTTGAGATATAAACTTTAATAAAAACTAATAAATTGACATAAAAACTCTACTTAAGAGTTTATCACCCATATGAAGAGTCTTGTAAATAATTATAATTTTACTAAATTATAATTTCACTAAATTAATATCCATTCACACCATCTAAATTTCCAACAATCCCCCACATGAATGGAGATCGTTCAAAACATATAAATTTTCCAATGGAACCTTGACAGTTGAGTTTTGCATACGATAGGTAGGTGTTACCCTTTGAACCTTCGCTCATGAAGTGCACTAAGCCCACTAGCTCTGAGTAGATCTCGATGTCTTTGAACTCGTCTGCCGTTTGTGTAGACGACAATACACTTCACACAAGACTCTCCCTAGCCGGGTCATCTCTTCATAGTCGTGTCCAATAATGGTCGTGGAACACTTTCCTGGTTCTGCGAGAGCTCTAGGAATTGTGCCCTCAATTCCATTCGAAGCGACCCCACTTCTCTCTAACATAGGTGATTCTCCTTAGATCATTAAAAGCATTGTGGTTATCGTGATTTATCTAAATCATTTACCACATATTATGCTTAGCCTCACTCTTTGTCACTGAATATCATAGGAATAGACTAGGACGTATTTAAACACCCTTTTATACTTTGGGGGCATGTATAGCCATATATACTAGCTTATGCATATCATTTATGCCCCCACAGTGACCACCTTTAGGCATATGAGTTAGTTGTCCTATTGAACTTAGATCTTGGGATCTCCAGTCAACTAAGTTAGGTGTCCTTCACATACCTTTTTCCATGGGCTTTAGTCTCATTCCACAACTTGATCTCTAATAAACCCTCAGGTTGTTGGATTCATAACATTAACAAATAACTTTGCGTATTTGAGATCAGTTGTCATGATGTGCTCTTAACTCGTAAGTTAATTTGGCCTATTGTTAACTTCTAAGACTATAACCTCAGTGGCCATCTGAACCTGGTTATAATATATGTCTTTGTAAGATACGCTTATCATTTAAGGCAAACACATTTCCATTATGCACTACGACCTTTGTGTCCTCCACATAGCCGTCTGTTTGCACTGTTAGATTGGATTACAAAATCCTTATTGCCAAACTTTTATGATACAAATGCAAGACACCCCCACATTTAAGTGTTATAGGATATTATCTAGATGGGGTATTGAAATCCATTTCTACATACCCTTATAAGGTTGTTTCTAAATGGATCCTCCCCCACATTTCTTGCCATCTGATCAACATTTCCGTAACTTCACTTATGACGACATTTATACACATATGATTGAACAAGATCAACCTCATTGTATCAGTGAATTCAACTCATACTGCATTAGCTTACATAAGCTTCTGAGCTAACTAAAGCAACACATGCCGTTGTCATAAGTTTGTCACCAACTTAGAATAATTCTAATTTAACATCTAGAATAAGCTTAGACAATGAGTTCTCCTCATTAGCTTTTCGAACAAACTCTTAAAAAGTTACATGTCTTTTCCTTATAATGAATGAAAATTCTCCCTCAATTTTGTCTATACACAAATTCTTTTTGTGTTCATACACATTTGAATGTTTAGAGTTAATTAGTCTCCGTCAAGACCCATAATTAACCAAGTACTAGTCTAGCATGCTTTAGACTCCAATACTTTAGCATGTGAACAGAAGATGCATCATTCTGATTCTTCACAGCCCTAAGGATATCATAATATCACTTTGCAACATTCATCTCTTGTTAAGACAAAATAATGAGACTTATTCATAATCCTAATACATCAATATTTAGGAAGGTCTCACAAATTATTGTATATAGCACATAGCTAAATTTCATCATTCATTTAAGGAACATAACTTGTTTACCTTTGATCTCCAAATTCCACCATTGACTCATAAGTACTTAAACATAAGTCTTAATCCAAGTCACTTGGTGAACACATTCATCACCAACAAGATGAATGTTTCTCGTCTACAATCACTATTATGTGTGAGATAGAGTCAACTAGATCGACACTCAACAACATGGCATTCATAATTTTCCATAAGTGATTTGCACACATCTATTGTTATTCATTAGGAGATATGTATATTTAGAATGCTCTCCTAAATGAAGGTAAAATCTCCATATAGATCTAACAAGTATCAAGTGGTAGACACATCTACTTATAAATCTCGCAAGATTTATTAAAGGTATACAATAACATATAGTACTTTTACTTTCATATGTTAGAATTCACACTTGTGAATTTTCAATGACTTCTAATGAAGTATGTCGACATGAATGTCGTTAGTGTATTTCATCTTGAAGAAACATTGGATAAATGACCGGAATCAAATTATCTAGGGGGTTTGGATCTGCATAAAAGGGGTTGTTCCCTCTCGTTTGACTCGATGTGACTGGTCTCCTTCTCCGGTAAAACTCTGCAAAACAAAACACCGTTAGCCTCGTCAAGGGGAGAAGAGGAGTTCTCTCCTTGACCCGACTCCGGCGAGAGAATAAGTATGTGTTTTTGAGGAAGAAGGAGTATTGACGAAGTGTCTGTAACTTGGTTTTCATACCTGAATTGTTCTCATATTTATAGCTGAGAGTTTGGGTGGGAAAACTCGTTGATGAAATATTAACGGAAGATGCTAACCCCGTAAACGGTTACATTTCCTTCCGTTAATCTTCTTAATCCATCGTGAATGCACACGGATTGTTGTTTAGATCTGTGGCTGGGGAATTGCCACGTGGAAAGTGGGTAAGTGGAGGTTTTCCTCTAATTCCATGCCATCATTGTGATTTCAGGGAGGCCTGATATGATGACACGTGTACCAGACGGTTATAACCGTCTGGTGTTGCACGATTGAGTCTTCTAGAAGGTTATTGCCATAATCCGGTGTGACTCCTTATCGTGTGGTGCTAGCTGAGTGAATAATTCCCAAGTCTGAGTATTATTTAAGTAGAAGGGTTTTAACTTAGGATTTTCATGCTTTGTTTATGGAAGAAAGCGCAAGGATTTACGATTTTCCTTTCAGCGCGCAAGTGTTGTCTGCTATCTGTCTCTTAAGCCTTCTTTGTAGAACCAGTGCACGGCCGCGCAAGGTTAAAAAGACTTGAAAGATAAGGTTGTGGTATGATCCCGAGTACTCGATACGAGGTTTTTGGGACCTTACCCCTTCAAGTCCCCCCAGTCTAGTGTTGTTCTTATGCAAATAAGGGGAGCACTGGACTATATGAGAGAAATGTTTTTTGGCGCGAAAGTAAGGAATCTTTTATGAGAAGATTTACTTTGCTCATTATGGCGATTTTTGAAAATCTTTGACTTTGGATGGGAATGGTACAGTAAGGACTGTGTGACAGGCTGTCACAGTCAGGTGCTTATTACTGACCGTGCTTTCCACGCGCGCGTGAGCTCGCGTTTGTGTTTATTCCTACTCGCCCCTGTCGCTTGGGTAACTGTGATATCCTGAAAAAGGTGTTGTGGCAGTTACCAATGCTATTTATGGCGGTGAGTATATAAGTTTGATTGAGTTGCCCATTTCTATTAATCATTATTTTGTTGAAAAACCTTTCCCCTTTCTGTCTCCTTCATCCGTTAAGAAAGAATTTGCCTTTCCTTCCTCTTATGTCAACCGGAGAACATCACGAAGACTTATCTGAAGAAATGTCTGCTGAGCTTCTACCGTTAAAATGGCCTAGTGCAACTTTCGATGGTTTAGTTCGAATTCTTAAATTCCCAGAGAATTGGGGTGCCCTGTATCCTGAGGAAGGTCAGACAGCGGCAGATGCTCCGTCTGGGTATATCACTCTCTTTTGCGACTTCTCTTGTGAAGGCAACTTTCGTTTTCCTGTAACAAAATTTTTCCACGAAATTCTTGGTTATTATAAGTTTCATATCTCTCAACTGCACCCTATTGGCATGGTTAGAGTTCGGCACTTTGAGTTTGTGTGTCGGACAATGCATATTGAGCCGTCGGTTCTTCGATTTAGGGTTTTTCATCAGATGCACTGTACCCAAGGGTTTTATTCCTTCGTCCAGAGAGCGTCGGCGAAGAAAATTTTGCTGCAACCCCCAAAATCCTTCCATGATTGGAAGCAAAAATTCTTTTTTATCAAGGCCGGTGTTATTCCGATGAGGATGATCTTTAGTGGGAAAGAATATGTTCCTATCGAGACCCTTCAAACTCCTATTGAAGATAGTTGGTATCAAGTTTTAAAAGATGTTCCGTCGATTGCTTTGTCGGAGAAAGCTCTTGTTGGTGCCAGTATGAGGTTGAATTGGAAGATGGACTGGGACGACAAACCGGTGTATACGGAGGATGGCAAAGGTAAGATTGGGGTTTTGCCCTTTTTTGCCCCCCTCTTTTTTTTTTGAACATGCCCTTCTTCCCTTGTAGTTGTTTCATTGTATGTTGTTGCGTTCAAGAGAGAAGGCGGAAAGATGGGTCCCATTAAGAAGAAACCTGACGAAGAGCTTTGGTACCATCGAATTGTAAAAAAATTTGTTCTTCCGCGGGATGCGGATCTGTCTTTTCAGCCTGCTGCTGGTGCTGGTAGGCTTATTTTCTTTTAAATTCTTATTCGCTATTGTTGCGCATTTAAATCAATTTTTCCTTGCTCTTTGTCAGTAGGCGAATTGTCGAACTTGGGCATAGGCCCTGAGAAGAAGAAACGCATGACAACCGCTACTGTTGCGCATAAAACGAGTGATGTGGAGAAAGCTCAATCCTCCAAGGTCAAGAATGTTGGAGAGAAGAAAGGTATGCCCAATTCTTCTGACTCCTGGTGTGATTATGTGGTGGTTTCTGATTCGTTGGAGGGTCTTGCGCCTGTAGTTACTGTTAGAAAACCGAAGCCTGAACCGAAAGATACCGCTGATATCCCTCCGTCCAACCCAGATGATCCCATTGATTTGGAATCTAGCCCTAAGCACTTGGTGCGAAAGAAAGCAGGGAAAAGGAAACAGACAGGTGTTGAGGCTCAAGGTCAGCCTTCAAAGAAGATCCAGAGGAAAATAATTACTAGCAAAGGCAATCTGGACGCCTTTATTTCGGAGTCTGCACCTGGTAAGTGTTATTTCTTTTTTCTTGCTAAGCGCGCTTGAATACTTTGTGACTTATAGATTCATTTTTCAGAAAAACCAACTTCTCCTACTCCCACAGAGCCGCTGCCTATGGTTAATGAAGAATTTCCACCCTCTCCTCCGCGTGCTACTGTTGCTGATCTGTTACAGAATACTAAGGTTCCTGAGGGTGGCGCGGAAAAGATTGTTGATCTTGGAGCTGATGAGCCTATTGATGCTGCTGTGGATGCACAGAGAGTTACCAGTCCAGGAATTACGGATGGTGCTGGTAATCCACAAACTCCTGAAGCTGTTGCTCATGACTTAGAGAAAGAGAAAACTGCTGAGGAGATTCCTACTTCAACTTTTTCTCCCAAACCTTCTAATGTTATGCCTGAGCGCGTTGAGAAGGTTATTGTTGAGGAGCAAGGCTCATTTTCTGGTGCTGGCAAGAATTCTCCTATCTGCCCAGAGGAAACCCTGGGGGATTACTATTACAGAACTTATTCTGAGAAAGACGCCTCCGAGCTTCATGCCCCTGTTTGGAATCTGAAGAAGGGTAATACTTTCTCGGATTGGCGCGTGTGCCGGGACTGGTTGCAGGGGATATTTCCACCTGGGGAGATCAAGTTTCAAGAAAGCCGTCTTCATGAACAAACTTATCATGCTTACCTTGAGGAGACTGCCTCTCACGCTTCTACCACTCATCGCATAGTACGTGAGTGGCATAGTATGCATAAGGAGTGGGAGGCTTTCAAGGTGTCAAAGAAGAAGGTTGCTGATGATGAAAACCGCTTGGCTCAGTTGAAAGCTAAGTTAGAAGCTGATCAAGCCAAGTTTGAGGCTGATCGGAAAACTGAGGAGTGGTCTGTTGCGGGTTGGAAGAGGAAAGCGGAAGCTGAAGCTGCCCTCCTTTCTGAGGAACGCAAAAACTGGAAGAAAATTTGTGAAAAAGATAATGCTGAGAAGGTGAATCTCCGCAACGCTATCAATATTCTCAAGGCTGAGATTGAAAAACTGAAGAAACAGGATGCGGAGGTTGAAAAGTTGAAAAAGGAGAAGGCTGATGTGGAAGCTACGCTAGAAGAGGCGCGTTTTCATAGGGAGCGCAGTGAGCAACGAGAGGTACAAGATTGCGCCACTCTTGCCCTTAGAGATAAAGAGTTAGAAGAACTTACTACTTTGCTTTCTGACCAGGAACAACTTAAAAAGGATCTGGAGCTTGCGCATTCCGAAAAGGCTGAAACCTCCCGCCGTTTGACTGAAACCGAATAGAAATTGGAGAATTCTGAAACGGCACGGGCCACAGCGGAAAGCGAGCTTGAACCTTTAAAAAGTGACATGGCGTGGCTAAAAGATCGTGGGATTGCCTGTGTAAGTTTCTTCCCTCTTCTTCTCTTTTTTTTTTGTGAAAATGTTTTGCGCTTTTTCTTTTTGTTTATTTTTCCTTCCTTCTTTCCCTATAGGTTGCTGAGTCGGTGTTGAATTCTGAAGAGCTTGATAAGACGGTTGCGCGCTTGGTGATTGCCGCGCAGAATGATGGGTATGCCTAGGGTTATGCTAAATGTTCGCAACATGTGAACAGTGCTCTGAAGGTTAATTGGGATACTAGCAGATCTGCTGCTCATGGCGTAAATACCGGCGCTGTGCTTGCATCCTTAAAATCAGAATTCAATAATCTGCAGCTTCCTGTTATGGATCTTATAAATGTCTCCTTGCAATCTAAAGACCATGTGGCGCAATTGAAGGAGATTTTCCCTGATGAAAATCTAGCATAGGTTCCTTTTTGTTATTGCTTTGAACAATTTGTAAAATTTTCAAGGGATTGTATTCCCTTACTGTTAATGCGCTGCCTCGCAAGTAACTATGATACACTGCCGTGTAATTTTGATAATTTTCGGAGGCTTGTTAGTGTGTTATGAATGGTATGATATGTGTTTTTTGGTTTACAACATTTTGCATGTGAACAATTACTTTGATTAGGTAAGGCGAATGAAGGTGGTATGCAGCTCATGTGTGAACGTATGGCCTTGAGTGATGTAATCACTGACCGTTCATGAGACTTGTACTGTATTTACCATACTGTTTTTGCGCTTACCAAAAGAAATTGCATGCACTTTGTAATAAAAAACACAGGAATAATAGAAACTTTGTGGTTTATTTCGGGATAAGGCACAGAGGCCGTTACAAAGTCTATTAAAAATAAATACATGTTTCTTAACTTACTCTATCCTCCTCTTTTTAGATAACTGTAGAGTGCTTCGTACTGCTAGGAGATCATAGAGTTTCTGCTCAGTTTTTCGCTTTCTTGCTTGGGCCTTCGTCGCCTCGAGTTATTTGCTTGATATCCTTGCGTACGTTTTGTAGTAGGTGAGTGAGCTCACCACTTTTCAGGGCCTTTTCTATCTCGGTGCGCAAGGAAATGCAATTGTTGGTGGTATGACCACTGTCCTTGTGGTATTCACAATATTGGGCAGGGTCTTGTCCACGCTTGCTCTTCATGGGTATTGGAGGTTTAAACTGATAATCCTAGGTGCTCAAGACTTCCGTAGGAGTTTTAGTTAAGGGAGTCCATTGTCTCTCCCTGTTCTCTTGTTTGGCTTCTCTCTGCGCGGACAGTTTCTTGATTGTGGCTCGGGCATCCTCGGATGAATAGTTCCCTGAGCTGGAATCACGCCAACCTTTCTTGAATATTTTCCCACTACCCGAGCCTAAATCTAAAGGTCGGTTGTGCGGTGGCGGAGGCCTGTTGGTTGTGAGATTCTTTTATGTTTGAGCGTACACCTTTGCCGCCGCCATCACTTTTTCCCAGCTCTTCGGGAGTCCTTCTGTCCCAGACAGGACTTTTATCATATCGTCGCACCTGACTGTATATTTGAATTGGGCGCGAATCAGCTGCTCATGAACGCCTCCAATCTCCAATACCTCTTTGTTATATCGGGTAATAAAGTCTTCCAGACTTTCATCATCGTGATGCCAGATGTTCATTACATCTGACGTGTCGCGGATCGATCGCCTTTGTTGGCTGAAATGGGTCAGAAATTTTTCGCGTAGATCTCTCCATGACGTGATTTCTCCAACAGGCAAGTTATCGAACCAGATTCTTGCAGCGCCAGTAAGGGTTTGTACGAAAAGGTGGCACCATAATGGTAAGGTCCAGCCTCCGACTAGCCCTGCGCTTGTGAAAACTCTCAGATGATCGTCAAGGTCTGTCAATCCGTTGAACTTGCCTACGTTAGATGGCAGTTTTGCTTTCTCTAACGGAGCCAGAGCTATTTCAGTAACAAATTTTGAGTGTTCTGCCGCCTTCGCAGGACGATAAATTAGATCGTAATTGTGCTCAGCTTCGGGGTTGTAAACCGCACGGGGTCTACACTTGTTGTAATTTGGTTGTAACCGATCAAACATGCTGGCACTTTCACCTACACGGTATTTCGTTGAGAACCCAACCTGTTGTGAACTGATTGTCTTCGATGAGGGTGTGACTCATCTCGATACTCTCTTTGATGACTTCCTGACTGGGTATACTCGTATCTTGACGTAGATCTAGAGTAAACCTCTGTATTTTTGTGAGATGGACCTTCATGCTGGGAAGCATTAGCACGGGATCCTGGCCTCCGTGATTGAGTTAGGGGAGCAGTTTGTGCACATAACTGTGTGTATACTGCATTTAGTGCTCCCTGAGACCTGACGTACCAGGAGATTGAGGTTTCTTCTAGGGGTAGAATTGAGTGCACAGGGATCTCTGGCTGTACCCCTGGAGTGATAGGTTCATTCATATGATTGGATTGCACCTCGTTGTCATCCGAGGCATCCTCTGGAATACCTTTGTAACAACCCTCAGTAAAACCGACACCCTCAAATATTTCCGACACCCTAGTATATTTTAAAAATGTCCCAATATCTCTTTAAAATACAACCATACGTAAAAACCGAGCCCGAAATACTTTATAGTAATTAAAATAAATAAAAATCTGAAAATATTAAGCTGAGGCGGGCCGCGTAGACCCACCCCAATCCTTTACGCGGGCGGTATCAAGGTTAGAACCTGATATTGTTGATTTCTTAACTTAAGGCGGGCCGCATAAGCTTACCTTAGCACTTACGTGGGCCGCGGGAGATCAAGAAACATGGCACAGCCCGGTGATGACACGTGTCATCATCGTGTCAAGCCTAGTGGTGATCCGGACGAGCTATGCGTTGACTAAAGTTTGACGCGGGCCGCGTAGACTTCTGTCTACCCTTACGCGGGCCGCGTGGAGACCAGAATTCAGCACTATATAAAGAACGCATCGGATTTCATTTCAGTTCGTTCACAATTCATTTCTCAATCACAATTTCTGAAATATAGGCATTAGAAAGCTGGTATTATACCCCTAATTAGCGAGGTTCTGCTCCGTTGTAAGTATTATAACCCCGGTTTTGTAATAGATACGCTGCCCGATTGATTTAGGGTTCCGTAATAACTGTCGTGGTTCTGCCCGACGTAGTTGTTGGAATGCCGTCTCGGGGAGGGTATCATTAATATTTTTCAAAGGGTTATGATACTAACCAATGTACATTTGTATAAATTATAGATTATATCCAGGAAACCCTTACGCGAAGTCTGAGATAGCAATGTGAGTTTATCCAATTTTTGTTAACCTTTTTGGAATATTTTACAAAACCTTAAATGTTTTACAATGTGATTAAGTGGTGATTGAGTCTTTGTAGTTCTTCAATTACTGCCGGTATGTTGGGGTTTTGTATACAAAATTTACTACACTGTGAGTAGTAAGTCGGGGATGACAGTACGTTACCATTGGACAACGAGTTAGCCAATGTGTAATATGACCCACAAGTCAGGATTGACAGTACTGAATGAGTAATTGTGTAGAAATAAACAATGTGATCGCTCTCAATACTGTTTTAATTGATAAAATGTTTCTTGATTAAACTGGGATTCACTCACCAGTATTTCCCACTGACAAATGTTTTTAAAACACGTTTCAGGTAACACAATATGACAGCCAATTAGTAAAATGCCAGCTAGAGAGCACTGAAGGTTTGGGAAAAATGTGGCTATAAAAGTTACCTAAAAGACGATATTTTAAATTCAATAAAATAAGGTTTATCCCTATAAACATATTGTAATAAGAAACTTGGGTTTTGCCCATGTGATTATTAATATCAAATATGGTGGTTTTACTCTGATAGACATTTCCTAACTACGGTTCTGATGAAATTTCCGCTGCCAAATTAACAAACTGATACCACCGAACTCTGAGTTCGCGTCCGCCCGTTCCCGGGGATCAGGGATCGGGGGTTGCGACAGGAGGTGGTATCAGAGCCTAGCCACTAGTCTAAGCCAAAGAAGTATTCTGCTGACACTTAAAATTTAAATTTTGTGTTAGGAAATAAATTACGGAAATACGTGCATAACTGTATTTATTTGTTATGTGTTATTTGACTATTTGTTAGTTTACAGTATGAGTGATCAAGGACCCTCAGAAATGAGTCGTCAGTTGTCTGATTCACTTAGGAGTGAAGGTACCTCATCACAGCCTGCCCTTTCGGAGTATTCTGCTGATCAGGAAGAAGGAATGTTTGCTTTTAAAGCTCAGTCAGAAGAGCCATTCCCTCATAAGAAATGAGGATGGTTCAGTAAGGAAGCCTTTGCACGTAGGAAAAGAATGCGAAAGTTGCAACAGCAAAGAGCCTTAGCAGCTATTAAGCGAGAGACAGATGCCCATACACAGGATAGGCTCAATAGAAGCCTAGCCAATTTCCATATCCTAGCCACAACTGCTGCTGACCCTAATCTGGAGCAAACAATAGCACCCCAACCACAATTGCAAATCCCTGACCAACCAATGGAGATAGAAAACCCTGAAACCCAGGTGGAGATGCATGACTTCAACCTAGAGGAAATACGTAGAGTACCTGCACCAAACCCTCTAGACCCAAATTACGACCCCTGGTGGGACGATAATAGGGACTTTGTGCAACGTTACCCGATATATGAAGACACACCCATACAGAACATAGGAGCTTATCCAGGTATGGACTTTTTAGATCCCTATTACCACGATGAATATATTAGGGAGATCTTAGAAGATCCTTACCGATTTCAGGCACTTTCACCCCCATATCAGGAACCCGCACCCCAGATTCCGAACCCAGTCCTAGAACCTGCACCCCCAATGAGTGCAGAAAACGTCCAAGAACTTAGGACTTTTGGGGAGGAAATTTTAGAAAGCAGTGAGAGAATGAGACAGGTGGGAGTGCGTCTCGTATGGAAATACGATGAGCGCAATATGGATTTTTGGATAAATCCATATCCGTGATGTGATGGAGGAGACGGTAATAGTAAAAATAATAAAATATAATAAAATAAAAATAAAATAAAATATGTGTGTACAGATGCATATTACTATTAATGTGATTCTATTTCTGTTGGTATTGTAATTTTTATTTCAGTACTAGAATGTAATAGATGCATAATAGTATATGGAAATAGAGTAAAAGTCGCAATGGTCGACGTTTTTGGCTAGATTGCGTATCATGTGATTAACTATATTAAATATTATCTTGTGATATTAATATGGGGTAAATGTTTAAAATTCAGATGGCCGGCAAAGGAAATCAAGGGAATCTGAATAATGATAACCAAAGTAACATTAACGTGGTTAATGAGAATCCAAGCATCAATAACATTGGAAACCAAATGGATAATAGTGCTGTTCAACACATAGTGGCACAAGGAATCATAGATGCAATGCCATTTATTATTCAAACTATTCAAGAAGCGAATAATAAAAGTAAGCATAGCAGTAAGCGACCCATCGAACCTGAAAACAGCGTGAACAATGAACCTGTACTTCAAATGCCCATTCCTAAAAGAAGAAGAACCGTGTCTTACGGTTGTTCTTATAAAGAATTTTGGTCTTGTAAACCAATGGAATTCTCGGGCAATGAAGGGACCATTGCAACCCTACGCTGGATAGAGAAGACTGAGGCAGTCTTAAGAATAAGCAAGTGTGCTGAAGAAGATAAGATACTGTTTGCTTCCAATTTGTTTAAGAATTCAGCACTGGAATGGTGGAACACTATCCTCCAATCAAGAGGAAGTGATAGAACCTACAATATGGAATGGGAAGAATTTAAGGACTAGGTAGAAAGGAAGTTCTGCCCACCCAATGAAAAGGAACAGATAGCAAATAAATTCTTAAACCTTAGGATGACTGGTGTGGATAGTAAGGGATACACTAAAATATTCTTCGAATATGCTAGAATAGTGCCAACTCTTGCTTCACCTGAACCAGTGTTAATCTCCCGTTATATCTGGGGATTAATTGGAGAGATAAGACACGTAGTCAAGGAAGCTAGACCTCAAACCATAGAAGAAGCTGTAGAACTAGCAAATACCTTGACAGATGAATTAGTTCGTACCCGAGAGGAGGATCAAAGGAGGAACCTAACCTAGAAACTCACACAAGAATTTCGTTCTAACCGTGGGAGAAATATAGGTTCTAACTCTACACCTTACTGTAAGAATTGCAAAAGAAAGCATTCAGGAAGATGCTCTATATACTGTAACTTTTGCAAAATATCGGGACATAAGAAAGAGAACTGCAGGAAGAAAGCTAATAACAAGATATGTTACAACTGCGGAGAACAAGATCATATCAAGCTTAATTGTCCAAAATTAGCTCCAGCTACAAACAACAAGAATACTCAAAATGCTAGAGCACTTGTTTTGACTGCAGATGAAGCCAAGATGATTCCAGATGTCATAGCTGGTACATTTTTAGTTAATGATATTTTTGCTAAAGTATTATTTGACTCTGGTGCAAACCAAAGTTTTATTAATACATCATTTTGCAAATTTCTAAATCAGTCATTAACTAAACTACCACAAGAATGTTTAGTAGAGACAGCTAATGGAGAAACCGTTAGGATTTCTGAAATCTTGCAGGGAGCAAGAATAGAAATTTTAAATCAGAAATTTATTGCAAATCTTTATCCCATGAATCTGGCAGGATTCGATGTTGTTTTAGGAATGGATTGGTTAATAGACAATGGAGCCAATATTTTATGTGATCAAAAGTCGATTCAAGTAAATGCACCAAAAGGAAAAATGATCACAATTAAAGGAGATAAACCAAATAGATCTACAAAATTCATCTCTGTGATGAAAACTGCAAGTTATATAAGAAAATGTTCTATAGTGTATTTGATTTCTATAATCACTAACACTAAAGAAAAAGAACTAAAAGATATTCCAGTAGTATCTCAGTTTTCAGATGTTTTTCCAGAAGAATTACCAGAAGTACCACCAGACAGAGAAGTTGAATTCAGAATTCACCTACTGCCTGGAATAGCACCGATTGCCAAAACACCTTACCGTTTGGCACCCGCAGAAATGCAGGAATTAAAGAAACAATTAGATGAATTGTTGGAAAAAGGATTTGTACAGCCAAGTTCGTCACCATGGGGAGCGCCGATACTGTTTGTTAAAAAGAAGGACGGATCAATGCGTATGTGCATTGACTACCGTGAATTAAACAAGGTTACGATTAAGAATCGGTACCCATTACCGAGAATCGATGATCTGTTTGATCAACTATAAGGAGCTCGATTTTTCTCTAAAATCGATTTAAGGTCAGGATATTATCAATTAAAGGTACAGGAAGAGGATATTCCTAAAACCGCATTCAGAACAAGGTATGGTCATTATGAATTTACTGTCATGCCATTTGGTTTAACCAATGCCCCAGCTGCATTTATGGACATGATGAACCGAATATGTAAGCCCTATTTGGATAAATTCATAATCGTCTTTATAGATGATATTCTCATTTACTCTAAGAATAAAGAGGATCATGCAAAACATTTGCACGCACTTTTAAGTTTATTAAGAAAGGAAAAGCTTTATGCTAAATTTTCTAAGTGCGAATTTTGGTTAGAACAGGTACAATTTCTTGGACACTTAGTCAATCATGAAGGAATTCATGTGGATCCCACAAAGATCGAGGCAATTACCAAATGGAAAACCCCTGAGTCGCCAACTGAGATTATAAGTTTCTTAGGATTGGACGGTTATTATAGAAGATTTATTCAAGATTTTTCTAGAATAGCCATTCCCTTAACTAAGCTAACTTGTAAATCTGTTAAGTTTGAATGGGGATTAAAACAAGAAGAAGCTTTTAGAATTCTTAAGCAAAGATTAACCCATACACCCATATTAGCGTTACCAGAAGGAACTGAAGACTTTGTAGTATATTGTGACGCTTCTAAATTAGGTTATGGATGTGTGTTGATGCAACGACAAAAGGTTATACCTTACGCATCTAGACAACTTAAGAATCATGAAGAGAATTATTCAACCCATGATCTAGAATTAGGAGCTATAATTTTTGCTCTTAAGATTTAGAGACATTAACTTTATGGTAGTAAGTTTACCATATTCACTGATCATAAAAGTTTAAGGTATATTTTCAAGCAAAAGGAGTTGAATATGAGACAAAGACGCTGGATGAAAATGCTTAGTAATTATGATTGTGATATCTAGTATCATGAAGGAAAAGCGAATGTAGTAGCAGATGCTTTAAGTCGAAAGTATCATGAAAAGCCAAAAATGGTACGTTCTCTTAAATTAAATCTACAAGTAGATTTAAATGATCAGATAAGAGAAGCACAAGAATCAGTAATCAAGGATGATGCTGAAAAATTAAAAGGAATGCTAAAAGAGTTAGAACAAGGAACATACGGAATTTGGAGATTCCATGAAAAGAGAATGTGGATACCTAAATTAGGAAACCTACGTTATCGTATTTTAGAAGAAGCCCATAAGTCTAAGTATACGATGCATCCAGGAAATGATAAAATGTACCAGGATTTAAGGAAGAATTTCTGGTGGATAGGAATGAAAAAGGACATAGCAGCCTATGTTTCTAAATATTTAACCTGTTCACAAGTTAAAGCTGAACACCAGAAACCCTCAGGATTGCTACAATAGTTAGAAATGCCAGTATGGAAATGAGAATTGATAACAATGGATTTTGTTACTAAATTACCCAAAACAAAGAAAGGAAATGATACAATCTGGGTGATTGTAGATAGGCTAACCAAGTCAGCTCATTTCTTACCAATGAAGGAAACTTTCAGTATGGAACAATTAGCTAAGTTATATGTAAATGAAATTGTTTCTTTACATGGAATTCCTTTATCAATTATTTATGATAGGGATAGTCGATTTACCTCTCATTTTTGGTCAAGTTTTTAAAAGGAAATGGGAACCAAGTTAAAATTAAGCACAGCTTATCATCCTCAAACGGACGGACAAAGTGAAAGAACAATTCAGACAATGGAGGACATGCTTAGAGCTTGTGTAATTGATTTCGGAGGTAATTGGGACGATCACTTACTTTTAATAGAATTTTCTTATAACAATAGTTATCACACAAGTATCAATGCTGCACCATTCAAAGCACTTTATGGACGAAAATGCCGAACCCCAGTCTGTTGGGCAGAAATTGGGGAAAAGCAACTATCTGGACCTGAGATAGTGCAAGAAACAACTGACAAGATTATTCAAGTCAAGGAACGACTGAAAGCAGCACGTGATCGACGGAAGAGCTATGCTGATAACCGACGTAAACCATTGGAATTTCAAATAGGAGATAAAGTATTATTAAAAGTTTCTCCTTGGAAAGGAGTGGTAAGATTCATCAAATGGGGAAAACTAAGTCCCAGGTATGTTGGACCTTTTGAGATTATTAGAAGAATAGGACCTGTAGCTTATCAGCTACAATTGCCAGAGGAAATGGCAGGAATACATGATGTATTTCATGTATCTAATCTCAAAAAGTGTTTAGCTGATGAATCACTGATAGTACCTCTTAAGGATATAGAGGTAAATGAACAACTCAAGTTTGTAGAAAGGCCTCTACAAATTGAAGGCATGAAGGTCAAGAACCTCAAACATATGAGACTAGTTTTGGTCAAAGTGAAATGGGACTCCAAAAGAGGACCTGAGTACACATGGGAGCTTGAATCGGAAATGCAAAAGAAATATCCGCACTTGTTCCAGTAGATCTCGAGGACGAGCTCTGAAACAAGGTGGGGAGAATGTAACAACCCTAAGTAAAACCGACACTCTCAAATATTTTCGACACCCTAGTATATTTTAAAAATGTCCCAATATGTCTTTAAAATACACCCATACGTAAAAACCGAGCCCGAAATATGTTATAGTAATTAAAATAATTAAAAATCTGAAAATATTAAGCTGAGGCGGGCCGCGTAGACCCACCGCAAGCCTTTACGCGGGCGGTATCAAGGTTAGAACCTGATATCGTTGATTTCTTAACTTAAGGCAGGCCGTGTAAGCTTACCTTAGCACTTACGCGGGCCGCGAGAGATCAAGAAACATGGCACAGCCCGGTGATGACACGTGTCATCATCGTGTCAAGCCTAGTGGTGATCCGGACGAGCTACGCGTTGACTGAAGTTTGACGCGGGCCGCGTGGAGACCAGAATTCAGCACTATATAAAGAACGCATCGGATTTCATTTCAGTTCGTTCACAATTCATTTCTCAATCACAATTTCTGAAATATAGGCATTAGAAAGCTGGTATTATACCCCTAATTAGCGAGGTTCTGCTCCGTTGTAAGTATTATAACCCCGGTTTTGTAATAGATATGCTGCCCGATTGATTTAGGGTTCCGTAATAACTGTCGTGGTTCTGCCCGACGTAGTTGTTGGAATGCCGTCTCGGGGAGGGTATCATTAATATTTTTCAAAGGGTTATGATACTAACCAATGTACATTTGTATAAATTATAGATTATATCCATGAAACCCTTACGCGAAGTCTAAGATAGCAATGTGAGTTTATCCAATTTTTATTAACCTTTTTGGAATATTTTACAAAACCTTAAATGTTTTACAATGTGATTAAGCGGTGATTGAGCCTTTGTAGTTCTTCAATTACTACCGGTATGTTGGGGTTTTGTATACAAAATTTACTACACTGTGAGTAGTAAGTCGGGGATGACAGTACGTTACCATTGGACAACGAGTTAGCCAATGTGTAATATGACCCACAAGTCAGGATTGACAGTACTGAATGAGTAATTGTGTAGAAATAAACAATGTGATCGCTCTCAATACTGTTTTAATTGATAAAATGTTTCTTGATTAAACTGGGATTCACTCACCAGTATTTCCCACTGAAAAATGTTTTTAAAACACGTTTCAGGTAACACAATGTGACAACCAATTAGTAAAAATCCAGCTGGAGGGCACTGAAGGCTTGGGAAAAATGTGGCTATAAAAGTTATCTAAAAGACGATGTTTTAAATTCAATAAAATAGGGTTTATCCCTATAAACATATTGTAATAAGAAACTTGGGTTTTGCCCATGTGATTATTAATATCAAATATGGTGGTTTTACTCTGATAAACATTTCCTAACTACGGTCCTGATGAAATTTCCGCTGCCAAATTAACAAACTGATACCACCGAACTCTGAGTTCGCGTCCGCCCGTTCCCGGGGATCAGGGATCGGGGGTTGCGACAACCTTCGACCTGAAAATTGTTACCGACATTTGGCCGAGGGCCGGTTTGCCGATGAGATGAAGTTTCTTCCATGTGCAAGTGGAATCAACATGGTAGATAAAAAAACGAGAGAAAATTGGATGCAATAGAGAAAACGGTGGGCGCCAATGAAGAAACACTATATAAATGACCGGAATCAAATTATCTAGGGGGTTTGGATCTGCATAAAAGGGGTTGTTCTCTCTCATTTGATTCAATGTGACTGGTCTCCTTCTCCGGTAAAACTCTGCAAAACAAAACACCGTTAGCCTCGTCAAGGAGAGAAGAGGAGTTCTCTCCTTGACCCGACTCCGGCGTGAGAATAAGTATGTTTTTTGAGGAAGAAGAAGTATTGACGAAGTGTGTGTAACTTGGTTTTCATACCTGAATTGTTCTCATATTTATAGCCGAGAGTTTGGGCGGGAAAACTCGTTGATGAAATATTAACGGAAGATGCTAACCCCGTAAACGGTTACATTTCCTTTCGTTTTTCTTCTTAATCCGTCGTGAATGCACACGGATTGTTGTTTAGATCTGTGGCTGGGGAATTTCCACGTGGAAAGTGGGTAAGTGGAGGTTTTCCTCCAATTCCATGCCATCATTGTGATTTCACGGAGGCCTAAGATGATGACACGTGTACCAGACGGTTATAACAGTCTGGTGTTGCACGATTGAGTCTTCTAGAAGGTTATTGCCATAATCCGGTGTGACTCCTTATCGTGTGGTGCCAGCTGAGTGAATAATTCCCAAGTCTGGGTATTATTTAAGCGGAAGGGTTTTAACTTAGGATTTTCATCCTTTGTTTATGGAAGAAAGCGCAAGGATTTACGATTTTCCTTTCAGCGCGCAAGTGTTGTCTGCTATCTGTCTCTTAAGCCTTCTTTGTAGAACCAGTGCGCGGCCGCGCAAGGTTAAAAAGGCTTGAAAGATAAGGTTGTGGTATGGTCCCGAGTACTCGATACGAGGTTTTTGGGACCTTACCCCTTCACATCTCAATACACTCACTACGTTCTTTCATTACTCACTCATGATGTGGTTACACATTTGATGTTTTGTTTTTTTAGTCAATGTAACAACTCTCAAATTATTTATGTCCAAGTGTTTTCCTGTACTATCCGTTTAAAACCATATTCTTTTAAACAATGTGTAACCGATGTTATAATTATTTTCCACAAAAATAATTTATACGTCACAACCATTAGTGATTTATTTCTTTGAAAAAATTGCATGTGTTATCCGAAGATATTGAACACAAAACAATAAAATACATTGGAAACTAAATCATAAGAGCCAATCACTTTTGAAATTTAAACGGAAGCATAGACAATATGTAGACGTCAAATAGCAAAGTGTTTTTAACTTCAACACTTTATAATCTGACCGAAATCTTCTCAACAATATCGTCTCATGGGATGTCTTGAGGTACTCCCTCAATAAGACTCTATGCACTTGTAAGTACAAGTTCCCCATTTCATCTTTAAACTTTAAACTTGGACAATTATGCTCAAAACAACACCAAGTTGTTACAAATACTACATTTAAGTAGTAAACTTGAACAATTAAATTTGTTCACAACAACACCAAGTTGTTTTTCACCAAATAACATTTTCTAACACGCATGTTAGAAAAAAAATGTTATAACAAGCACATTATAGAATCGAACGTTTACATAAAACGTATTCCAAAGATATAGTTTATAAAATAAACCATTTCTCAACATCTTTAATGCTCACATAGGCAATTAAATGTTTACATAAAACATTTCTGTTCATTATGAACAATCTCTAACCTCGTATTCGTGATACACATTTTCTAACACACGTGTTAGAAAATTTAAGTCATTTTATATATACAAACATGACCAAATTAGAGCATTAAATGTCATCATTAAAACTCATCAAATGTCATCATTAAAACTCTACTCAAGAGTTTCACCATATGAGGAGTTAAGTGTCTCAATAATTATAGACTTAAACTCTAATAAAACTCATCAAATGTCATCATTAAAACTCTACTCAAGAGTTTCATCATATGAAGAGTTAAGAGTCTCAATAATTATAGATTTAAACTCTAATAAAACTCATCAAATATCATCATTAAAACTCTACTCAAGAGTTTCACCATATGAAGAGTTTAATTAGTAATTAAAATTTCACTCAAATGGATTTAGAAATCACAAATTAAAGTTTGTGATAAATCCCACACAACTACACCATCACTTTATGGTGATTTAATTTTTGAAGCCAATCAAACATCAACTTCAATGTATGACCTTTTATTTCTAAATCATACAAAGCATTAAAATCAATGCAATAACAAATTACTTATATAGAATGTTTACATAAAACATTTCAAAGCATTTGGATTTTAACCATTTTTAACAATCATGTTAAAATGAAAGAAATTCAAACGCGCATGTTAGAAATATTAACATTTCCACAAAATGTTAATTCGACTTGCTAAAAACACATACATGGTTCAAATAAATAAGTCATTTCTAATACACACGTTAGAAAACTAAACAATTAAAATATTGCTTCCAAACTAACGCGTTTCATAAACGTTTTTAACACACATGTTAGAAGACAAATGATTACAAAAATCATTATAAGACTTATTTGTTCATATCAATCCATGGGTGGATGAAGAGTCTACTTTAAATATAGATTTAATTAGAGACATAAAACTCTAATCAGGTAACATAAAACTCTTATTTAAAGACATAAAAAACTCTACTTAAGAGAATTTAACGTTTACAAAAAACGTATGGTTTACACCAATAATTCCGGTCTAACACACATGTTAGAAAATTTAACGTTTACAAAAAACGTATGGTTTACACTAATAAACCCGATCTAACACAAAAATTAGAAAAATTAACGATTCCCAAAATCGTTTCAAAAACCAAACGGTTGAACCAAAACTATTCTTTTTGTAGCACGGTATAGGATTTAAGATTGTATCTCAATCTCAAGAAATCCAAACACAAGTTGTACCACATACATATTTCCCAAAAGAAAATATTTATAAGATTATAATCTTTAAAAATATTTTTTTTATTATAAATCCTTTTGTGAACCCAAAATTCTTATAAATAAGGTTTTAAGATTGTAGCAACAATCTCACGAAATCTGTTTTAAGTTTGTAGGAACTAGATTCACCTTTTATAAAATATAATTACAAAATATATAATAACGAGACTCTTGTTATTCGTAGGAAATATCATAGTACAATACCGGTTGCAATAACTAAATAAAAAGAATAAAAAATATAATTTTATATACCAATCTTGATTCAAGCCGCATCTCTGGTGTGTCCTTGACGCGCATTTGATAGCATCCTAGACTCGAGTATTCATCATCTTGAGTCTTGAAAAATACTTCTTGACTGCAACAAAGAGCACACTAAAACGTTGACGATTTTGGTTGAGCACGTGTTCAACACGCTTCTCTTAAAACAGATTTCGCGCCTCTACTAAAGACGACGCGTCTGTCTCCGAGGGTACAACAACCGAAGCAGTATGTACTGCCGGAGATGGCCACGCGCCCGATGTTACACCTGGATAAAATTATAGTGTTAGAACTTGTGGGAAATAATGGTATGAAAATGATGAAATCGAATAGAGAAAACATATCTCTCTAAGTACCCAACACATGGGTCTTCAAGTATCTCCAAGAGATATTGGGTAGTCTCACTTTATTAGAGATTTTATTAGAGAAATAAACTCTAATAAAAACTAATAAATTGTCATAAAAACTCTACTAAAAGTCTAATTTTATTAGAGACATAAACTCTAATAAAAACTAATAAATTGACATAAAAACTGTACCTAAGAAGTTTATCACCAATATGAAGATTCTAGTAAATAATTATAATTTTACTAAATTATAATTTCACTAAATTAATATACATTCACATCATCTAAATTTCCAACACAAAGTTGAAAAAAAATTAAAACCCTTAAATTTCTTTTGGTTCTGTTATTGTTTTGGTACAAAACCCAATAAAAAGCCATAAATATTCCACAATTAAGCACTTAAGACCGTGGGGTGTGGTGTGGCGGGGGTTTGGGTCATGGGTTGACACGTGAAGTTCGAGCCCCCCGCTGGTGAGTGACGTGTCCGTGGGGTATGGCAGGGCGTGGCTTGGCCAGGTGTATTATAATAAAAAAAAAAATTAAACATGGCCCACTATGCCCTAGCCAACAAGCCAATAAGAGCCGGCCACATAGGATCGCTAGCATGCCCCACGCCCGGTCTTAAACTCCCGCCCAAGGGGCCATGCCCAATCCCAAGCCCACCTGGGGTGGTGACTTGGGCGTTTCTCTCCAACCCACGCTCCATACCCCATAGTCTAAAGCAATCATAAGGTCTCGTTTATTTACACCTTGTTTGTCTAAATAAAAGCGGTCGCAATCGTATTAAAAAAACAACAATAACAAAACATAGTTTGAATTGAGGATGAGATAGATAATAAAAAAGCTTACTTATGATGACGGCGCTTGCCTAATACATGCAAGATGATCCATCCAGCGACCCTCAACCGCCCAATCCAAAGGCAATCCTCTGATGATATCAGCGTCTCCATGATGGTTAGAAACCGAAGATGGAACAATGGATCGGGTGGGTCTTGAAGCTTTTGCGTGTTACACGAGTTTGAAGAATGAAAAACAATATAAATAGAAAATGTATTTTGAGCATTGGTCACCGTTCTACAAAATCTCTTATTAATTCTCATGTAGTCTTGAACATGTAGGAAAAGGAAAGAGTCGTCTAAATAATTAGTAAAATTGAAATGGGATATAAGTGTTTTGACATGTTTTATGTTTAACTTAGATCTTGAGGAGGAAACAATGGTATGCTTGAACCATAGTCTTGTCATAATGAACATGCATAAGTGGAGAAGTCGCATTAACCCTTGATTCATTCTTAAAGTACATTTCCAATGAAGCATCTAATGGAAAAAAGTAAATTGTGGTTTTAGTCCCTGTGGTTTAATGGTTATTACTATATTTTATAATATCTAAATGTCTTACAATTTTACATAACAAGGTTTCTATTTTATTGCGGTTTTGGTCCACCACATTAAATTCATCCAACTTATAGTTAATTTCTAGTCACATGAGAGGCATGTGCTGGTTATTTTGGTAATTAACCATTCAAATGAAAGAAAACAAATATGATTTTCAACAATTTTCTTTATTTTAACTCATTTATTTGTCATTCTTTTCTTTTTATTTTATATTCATTTAACCCATTATATCATAGGGTTATTGGATTTTATCACCCCTCAACTATTGGCTATTGGTCGCTGCCACCCTCAACTATCACTTTGACGCTCGTCACCCCCAACTTAACACTTAGTGTGTTCTGTCACCACGTCGTTAACTGATCACTAACTTTTGATCTTGTTGCTATACTTTTGGGGTGTCCTAAGATCCCTAAAACCTTCCTAAGATCCCTATGACTCCCCCAAAAGTATAGTACCAAGATCAAAAGTTAGTGATCAGTTAACGATGTGGTGACAGAACACACTAAGTGTTAAGTTGGGGGTAACGGACGTCAAAGTGATAGTTGAGGGTGGCAGCGGCAAATAGCCAATAGTTATGGGTGATAAAATCCAATAACCCTATATCATATCATCTCCATTTTCGTCCTCTCTTGACACATTATACAGCTGATCACAAAAGCAAATTGATAGTTTTTAATAATTTGTGCTGGTATATAATAACCTTGAATTAATTTTATAATAATATATTTAATCTATCAACTTTGTAAAATCTTAGATTTGTGAGTAATTATTCCACAAAGAGCATCAACAAGAACATGATGGCAATAAACTGATGCAGGTCGTTGAACAAGATAAGAATACAAAATCAAGTAGCAACACAAATCAGAATATAACGAGATAAGAATACAAAATCAAATAGCAACACAAATTAGAACAGAATAAGAACAAAAAATCAAACACAACACAAAATCAAAAAACAATCGTTGAACCACAAAAAGGAAACACACAACATCAGACCAACGAAATCGAATGGCAACACAAAATCAAACAGCAAAATTATGCAGATTTGAACAGCAAAATCATGTAAAATCATCGAACCACAAAAACCGATTAGCAAAATCGTTAATGACATAATCACAATCGTGTAGAGACTCGAACAACAAGATCGTGAAATGCAAAATCGAACTTTACGAGAATCGTTGATGCCAAAAACTGAAGCCAAGAACCTGATAGTAATTAAAATCGCCATCACGATAATCATGATGAAAATCGACGTGTCCACTGAAAGTCGCAGAAGCAAAGGCCGGCTGAACTAGAGTTTCACAAATCTTTTATTCAAAAGAAAAAACTAATTGATTTTCACCCATAAAGATTGTGATAATTAGAAAAATTTTACTAACAAAATATTCATATTCACATGCACTAACTATATCTGTAGATGTAAGTTTCAAGTAATAAATATAAAATTATACTCTTAGGCAGTGTAAAGAAATAATGCCCTTCTTTAACATTTTAATGGTTAATTACCAAAATACCTAGCACATGCCTCTCATGTGACCATGAATTAACTATATGTTGGATAGAGTTATTTTTTCATTTGAAGTAAATTTTTTTGTTATGTTAATTTGTTAACTAGAATTGGACTCCATGAGTGATCCACATGGGTTGTAGGCCATAAAAGTCATACTTGGTTTGGATATAATAATACATGCCCTTATTGAAAAAATATTATCAGGAGTCAGTTTTATCATTGTTTATTTTCCATGATATTAACAGGAGTCAGTTTTATCATTGTTTATTTGCCATGTTACAAAACCATGATAAATCAAACACGATAAATCAAATAATCAATTTGTTTCAACTGCCTTTGATGATTAAAGTATTATAATTTATCAAGTATTGTTTTTCACATGTTACATTGTTACATAAAAAACATTATAAAACGCGTCAAAAAGTTATAAATATAATAGATTGGGTTTTAAAGAATAAATAGGTAAACTCAATAATATGGAGATGATCATGTGCTATATGGGAAAACATTCTGAATGTCTCAACACGTTTTATTCATATCAATAACCTAGCTTTGAACGGAACACGTGTATTACTCAACTTTAAATTATTTGAATGTTGTACTTGGAACCCATATATATTATGACAAAGAACGGAATATCCATATGTTAAAACAACCTTAATTTTCCGCAAACTATTTACTCTATCGATTCATAAAGAAAGCATGCATACTTCTAGTATTTTTATTGGTTATAATTCCATGAGTACTTGATTCATAAAAGGCAAAGTAACAACATTAACTCTAAAAATAATCTAAAATTACTTGCATTTTGTTGAACTCGATGTATTCCACTTCATTAGGGGGGACGGGGTGGTCCGTTATACCACCCCAAAACGCGTTGAACCATCACGAAACACCGCCGCCGGTTACTTTATAACGCGTTGTGAACTTAACGCGTTGTGTGTATAACGCGTTGAAATTGTTGAATTTTGGAACGATGATGGGACCAGATGGCAGGGCTGCAGCAGGAGGTAGAAGAAGGCTGCATGTGGGCATCTCTTCAAATGACACGTGTTCAACTTTTGAATTAAAGGCTGCATGAGGCATCTCTTCAAATGACACCTGTACACGAAACATGTATATATTCACACACATGTATATAAATATTGGGTGATAAAATTCCATCACTAGTGATACCACCCCGCCTACATTTCTATCACTAGTGATAGAAATTTGGTTGATGACATGGCATGATATGATTGGACAATGGGAGTGATAGTTTCTATCACTAGTGAACCACCCCGTCCCCCCTTATACCATATGTAGGTCAATGTAGCTTGGATGACTAGTTTCTCATCGCAAAGGAAACATATAATTAAGACTTTTAATGATATAAAATTATGGTTGTACACAAGCCGAGACACGAAAACCTATAATTGGAGTATTGGACCTTAATGAGAGAGCTTGTTTATTAATAGTGGGGGACTCATAAATTATTTGCTGAAATGTGGATAAGGGGTTCAACCATATTTTCAAGGGATGCGGTCATGTTTTTTACCCAAAAATACACTAAATGATTTTCTCTAAGGGATGCACCCACCCACCCGCAAGAATACATAGGTCCGCCCCTGTTTATTAGGCTTGTTAAACATGACTGGCAGAGACAATACGATAGAAACAAACAAGAGTTGTGGAAGCATTAGCGACTTGTTTGGTCTGTTCTTATTTCGTTTCTATTAAGCATAACTTAGTTTGATTCATGCTAATTTAACCTGTTTAGTAAAAGTGGCCAAGTTCGCATTTTTTGGTTGCGATCATATCAAGAAATTTTTGTCAAACAACCTATGATATTTGCTGGATTTGGATTTTTTTATTATTATTTTTAACGGAAAACTAATTTATTCTGGAAAATTTTTATGCCTGCACCTTGTATGATTTGACCATTCACATCTTGAATAGAGGGAAAACACCTTACCACCGTACCATGTATTATTTTTCTTGTTGTTTTTTCCCTTTTAATTATCAGGATCATGTGTTCAATTTGCGACGTAATTGGTCACCTTACAAATGATACAAATTGCCCCGTATAGGCTATGGATGCAGTATCGTATCGTAGAATGCAGTGTAAGTCTCGTATAGGCCTATAGGTGTAATATAGTATCGTATATCGTATAGATGTAGTATTGGCCACGTATAGGCATATGGGTGTAGTATAGGTTAAGTATAGGCGTACATGTGTAGCATAGGTCCCGTATATGGCTATAAGTGTAGTATAAGTCCTGTAAAGGGCTCGTATAGGCCTATGTGTGTAGTATAGGTCCCATATACAGCTATAGGTATAGTATAGATCTTGTATATGCCTATGGGTGTAATGTAGGTCTCGCATAGGCCTATAGGTGTAGTATAGGTCCCGTGTAGGCCTATGGTGTAGTATAGGTCTCGTATAGGGCTATAGGTGCAGTATAGGTCCCGTGTAGGACTATAGGTGTAATGTAGGTCCCATATAGGCCTATGGGTGTAATGTAGGTCCCGTATAGGTATATAGGTGTAGTATAGGTCCCATATAGGCCTATAAGTGTAGTAAAGGACTATAAATGTACTATAGGTCCCATATAGGGCTATAGGTGTAGTATAGGTCTCGTTGAGGCCTTGTATACGCCTATAGGTGTAATGTATGTCCCGTATAGGACTATAGGTGTAGTATAGGTTCCATATAGGCCTATAGGTGTAGTTAGGGTCCCGTATGGGGTATAGGCTTAGTATAGGTCCCGTATAGGGCTCGTATTGGCCTATGGGTGTAGTATAGGTTCCGTATAAGCCTATAGGTGTAGTATAGGTCCCGTATAACCCTATAAGCGTATAGGCCCCGTATAGCCGTATAGAGCTATAGGTTTAGTATAGGTCACGTATAAGCCTGTAAGCGTAGTAAAGTATAGTATAGTATATGATAGTAGCGTATAGGTCTCGTATAGGCCTATAAGGGGTTGTTTGGTAGCCTCTGAATGGTCATTAAGAGACTACCTCTTAATGGAACCATTAAGAATTTTACCAGTGAGAAGGTAGAAAAATGTGACATGTGATGATTTATCATTCAGAGGTTACCTCTTAACCATTCAGACTTGAGGTTACCTCTTATTCATTCAGAGGTTTTAAACCATTAAGAGGTAGCATCTGAATGGTCATTAAGAGGCTACCAAACAAGTGTAGTATAGGTCCTATATAGGTGTAGTATAGTATCTGTTGATGCACTTTGTGTGGATGTGGCACGGTTCGGTTCGTTTCAGTTCAAGAACAGCGTAGCGACTTTCCTCTGTCGTACAACCTAAACAACGCACACGAAACACGACGACACGCGAACAAAAGAGGTTGCATCATGATGACATCTGCATGATGCCATCATGACCTCATCAAAAGCATATGAATCGAAAAACAAGCAGCATGTTTGAATTGAAACATACTTTTATTTCATTGATTCGAAATAAACCAGATTTTACAAATGCACCCCCTTCGAAATAGAAAGATATAAACATTTATACACACACATCAAAAGACAATCAAGTCTATTTCGATACATATGCTTCATATCTATTTCGATTGGGTTAAAGCAAGTCTATTTCGAGGAAGAATGACCATGTCTATTTCGATTACTTCACAACTTATCTATTTTGATATTTATCAAGTGTATTTCGCTGTAAAATCTAGTGTTTAGACATGTTTCGTTGTATTTCGTGTGTAATGGTTCTATTTCGATGTAATGTTTGCTGTATGGAGTATAAATACAGCAGATACACTATGTTTCTGTAAGAGAGAGCACCTTTAGAGAGTTGTGGACATTGTGTAATGTTACTCTACAGAAATCAAACCATTGAGCTTAAAAGTGATATCTATATTGTGTTTGTTTGTGTTATTTTCTTCGATTTGCACATAAACAAGGATTCTACACTTGTTTGGGTGTTCACCAACAAGGTATAAGTTCTCTAGATCCTCCTTTAGGGACATACAAGTGGTATCAGAGTATTGGCTTGATTCCTTGTTGAAAATCAAGCATTCGGGGTGAGATTTGAGTGGTTTTTGAGTGTTTATTAGAGTGTTCTTGAACAAAAACTGAAAACCCACTCTTTTGGATGATAATATGGCCTAAAACTTACTAAAATGTTGTAGTTTGTTGATAATTTTGGTTGAACATTTGTTAAAAAAGTTGAAGATTATCAGAAATATGAATCTTAGTGAGTTTTGGAAGTTGGGATTTGATTTTCATATTTTCTGGTGAAGAATTTGGCCGGAATTTCTTACCGGAATAGTACTTTCCGGTGAGAAGATTTCATTGGTTTGACCTGCAAAATCCCAGAATTTCTTTTTTGTCTACCTGCATAACTTAGTTCCTGTCTTTCTCTACTGTTGGTTTGTCTGTTTATTTTTACTGTGAAACATACTCCCATCGAAAAAGACTTATTTTGTTCCACATCGAAACATAACCTGCTAGTTTATTTCAAAACACAGTTGCAAACATAATTCCGATTTCCAAACACACTTATTTCGAAACATAAGCACCTTATCTATTTCGATTCACATACCTAGCTTTTAAAGGTCTCTTGATTCGAAATACATTTTCCTTTTTTAAATCATCCTATTTCGAACCAACATCACACTCCTATTTCGATAAATACCCTATTCCTAAACAATTTAGTTTCCAAAATTTTCTATTTCGAAGCATCAACACTTCCAAAACCAATTTCGATTCAATCACCCTATTCTTAACCTATTTCGCACACCCATCCACACTTCAACTTTTCAATTTCGAACCCACTTGTTCAACAAACCCGAACCTATTTCATTCCAAATCAATTTTGTTCCCACAATCCTATTTCGATATCAAACTTCTATCCCTATTTAAATAACACTTATTTTCTGTTTGGATCACCCACACCATGTTTCCTATTTCGATTAGTCCTTTCTGTTTCGATAACCTTTTGTAATCCTGTTAACACAGTAAGTTACAAGTTACAACAGCTTCATAAGTTCCCTGTTCTTAACCAAAATGAGTACACACCTTTCGGGTTGGAGTCCTGATGCAAATACGGACAATGTGTATACGCAAAAGGGTTTAGCACCTTCTTGGGCTCAGTCTCCCACTCCCTCGCCCTCATCCATCCCATCACAAGCGGGTTTCATTATGGCCAGTCAATGAGCTTTTGTTGCCAATCAAAATCAAAGTATTCAAAACCTCCTTTTTAGCGAGAACGAAACTGGAAGTAGTAATTGCCCGCCAAAGCTCATGCATATGAACGAGTATCCCGGATGACAGGATAGGTTCCATACGTATGTTCTTGGGCAGAATACGGAGTTGTGGTTGTGGTTTGCTACGGAATTCGATCAAGCACTAGAGGAAGCCGGCTCAAGTCCTACGTCATTTGCTGATCTTACGGCCGACGAGAAGAAGGCATATGATTTAGAGAAGAAAGCCATTGCAATTCTAACCCAAGCCTTAAACAAAGATATTTATCATCAGTTTGTGAGCTTCAAAACAACTAAGGGGTTATGGGATGCGTTAAAGATGAGAAGTCAAGGAAATACGGCGTTACCAAACTGAGACATGATCTACTTAAAAAGGAATTCGACTGTTTCATTTGTATGGAAAATGAGTCACCGGGAGATATGACTAGTCGGTATTATCATTTATTGAGTTAAGTGGTTAGTTTTGGGGTAACATTAACTCCAGAAGAGGTTGTTACAAGATTCGCCGATGCATTGCCACTCCAATCGAATGGATTTCTGGAAATTTTGAAGTATAATGGCACTTTGGCTACAATCAACATCTATGATTTCATTCAGTCGTTAGAGAACAAGAATCAAGAAGAAATCAGGAAGGCAAGAAGAGTTCCAGTGCCACAAAACCCAGACATGTACTATGGAAATTGTGGAGGTACTAACAATGTTGCAAGACCTGCTCAACATGCTTAGTTGCAAACAACTTTTGACTCAAACGCCAATCCATTTGGGACACCACAACCGGTTGCCTCAGAGACAACGTTCAGTCTTCTGGAGTACCATCATTCCTTGATCCAAACCAAAATAGTCAACAGGCGTGTTATGGAAACAATTCATGAACTTTCAATGTTGGTCAGTCAGCTAATCCAAACACAGTTCGGCTAGAGACTTCAAGTTTCTCAAAAGTGAGTGTTGAGGTAGCAAAGGAACATATGGAACTCTTAAACACTTTGGTGAGTGCGTACTATGGGTTAGTAGCAGGGCAAATTGGAAACATCAACTTGACTCAGGAAGACTATCAGCAAATAGATAAGGATGAAATGGACTTAATAGATATCAAATGGGCGTTTTCTAGTGTTGTGAGGCAAGAAAAAGACTATATGGAAAGAACCGGTAGAACAAACTTCGAAAGCAAGAAAGACTCCAAGTATGGTTTCGATAAGCAAGCAGTCAGGTGTTTCAACTGTGGTGAACGAGGTTATTTCAAACGGGAATGTACTAAGCGAGCTCAGCATGGGAACTAGAATCCATTCAGAAATTGAGCCAACCAACCGAATCAGAGTGCCAACTCTAATCAAACCGGGAATACTAAGCGTGCCTTGATGCCTGTAAACAATTGACCTAGACCATCAAATAACAATCGAGCTCTTGTGGTATAAGCTGATGAAAGTTGTGACTGGTCGATTCAACTGGGTAGCAGTGATCAGCATGCAACAACTTGCTTTGTTGAGGTTATCAAGCATCTAAAACAAGCTTGTGGTGGAGAATCTTCAGAAGATGAAGACATTTCTGGATACAGTGGAAGTTCGGACGACGAAAGCTCAAGTTCGGGTGAAAATGGTATTGATGGAGTGTCGCGTGAAACCATTGATGCAGATGTTGAGAAATTTTTAGGTGAAGCTAAAGTAGTGAATGACAGAAGATCAATTTGGATGGATCAAACATCTTTTTCTCATCATTCTGCTTTCATGGCTAATGTTGGTGGCCCGTCAAGTCAGGTAGGTGTCGATGAACTAAAATCCGATAGGTGTGATTATTGAGTTGAATTAAGTGCTAAACTATCTGAGTTGCAAAGCAAATATGACGTGACATTTATCCATAATCAAAATTTGATCGTGGATCTTTTCAAATGCACAGAGGCCAATATGTTTCATAAAATCATGAAAAAGAATTTAAAAATGTAATTGACACATTAAAAAGAAGATCTTTCCGAGCTAAAGAAAACTGTTTCGAGAAAACAAACTTCAATTAACAACTACATCAACATGCTCGAGGAAACAAAATGAGAATTGGCTTGTGCTAAGTGTGAAAATGAGGTGATCCAGCTTAAGTTAGATAGTTATTCAAACTCGAGGTATGTGCTGGATCACATCATTGACATACAGATAAAGAAAGAAGATGTCACGTGCATTGGATATAAGAAATGTCATCCACCTGTTAGACACAATTATATCGCGATGCCTGATGAGGAAGATAAGCCTCACTTAGAGCCTTCAGTTCCATTGGACCTTGAGGAATTTGCAGCTGGGCTCGGATTCAAAAAGGAAATATCCTCATATCTGGATCAATCAGCAGATGCGAAAGTTTCAACAGCTGAACAAAATTAGGATCCTCCGGTCCTTGTTGAGGATACTAATTCTTCAGATGATGAATCTGAGGATACCAAATTAGTACAGTCTAATGTAGTGACTAAGGAAGAGGACATACCTCTCAAGAATCATATTCTGTGTGATCCTCCCGCAAAACCTGCTAAGACTGTTCTGGTAGAGTCCATTCCTGTGCAAAACTCTGAAGGTGTGAACTTGCTGTATACTCTGATTAGTGATGATAGAGTCTATTCAAACAAAGATTTTTCAATTAAGAATGTAAATCAATCTCTAATTAGTAAAGTTTTTGAGGAATCGACAAGTAAGTTTTTGGGAGTTGTGGTAACACAATGTCCTCCGATTCCAAAAGCTGAAATTCAAAAACAATATGGCAAGCAGAAATTACCAACAAAGGAAAATCAACAAAACCACACTAAACCAAAAGGAAAATTGACGACTCAAGGTCGAAAGGAACAAAACCAAAGAAAGGCTCAAAAGATGAAATTTGTGATGTCGAATGGAACCGATAAACTTGAAACGTTTGAAAACAAATCTAATGTATATTATGTTAATCATGTTAAAATCTTGAAAAGAGACTGTCAAAACAATTCAGGACCAAGTACTTCAAAATCACAAAGTTCGTCAACGAGCCATCAACATGATAATTCGGGGTTTGTAGAACGAAGATTATGTTTCAAATGTGGTGAATTTGGGCATATCATTCAAAATTTCCCTTATCTGCATAAGCTAAAGGCTAGTGCGGATGCTTCCCCAGAGAAAAGTTATCGAAAGTGATCTGTCTCACCAAAACAAGATCTGTGGATCCAACAACAAATGCCTGACTAAGGTTTTGAATTCCCATCTACTCCTATTTTCGTTGATAATTCTGCTGCCATACAGATCACTAAAAATCCTGTGCAGCATTCAAAGACCAAACACATCGATATCAAATATCACTTCATACGTGATTTGTGTTTTTTTATTTATCTTACTTTTTGCATTGTAGGGGGAGTGATTTCCAAGAAAAATACAAAAACATTGAAAATTTTCAAAAACACAAAAACATTGAAAAATTACAAAAATCCAAAAACAATAGAAAATAAAAAATGAGTTTCCTGACGAGAAAAAGAGAAAATAATAGTAAACAAGTAGTCTGTCGAAACGTCTTTGAACTTAAAATGAAAAACGATAAGTAGCTCTATATAAGATGTATCGGTAGGCTCCCAATCATTTAAAGTGTGCAGAGTGATATAAACATAATCGATTGAAGACCGTGTGGGAACCACTCATTGGCATATGGTCTTGGTACCGAAATTTTGTTTGATAGATTGTCGATGTTCTGAGATACATAGTCTTTATACTGTTTATCATCGGGGTATCATGGTTGTTTCTCTTACCGAAAACAACGAGGAAGGAAGCCTAGAACTTCCGTGATACTATACATACGTGTACAGTGGAGAGTTCAAATGAGAAGAAATTTTTTTTTAGAAGAAAAAAGAAGAAACTTCAACCACTAAGAATGTTTAATTTTACTTCATTTAATATAAATATTTAATATTACTATAAGGGTACATTGGTAAATCTACATAGGTCATTAATTTGTAGTCTTCCTCTTTAATAGCTAACTACATTAATTTTTTTGTAACTTATCTTCAAAATATATATTTTTTCAAAAAAATAAAATAAAATAATTTAAAGTGTAGGATAAATTAGGAGTTGTGTAGGATAAATTTCAACGTGTAGGATGAATTTCGAAATATATAGGAAAACTTATGATGTATGTAGGCAAAAAAAAGTTAGTGTGGAGGATAATAGTCTTTATGACGAATTAATTAGTCAAAAATGATAATAAATGAGATAAGTGAAAAAACTATTTAATGTTTTACAAAATTACCCTTTGTTCTTTTTCTTTTCAATTAAATTTTCTTCTCAAATGAACCTTCCCCTATGTGTACAAACTATACATACATGTATATATTACATTCTGCATACGACCATCAATAAGTGATAAAAATATCACAGTCACCCCCGAGTAAGTGATTCTAAATCACATCTATCATCTGAGAGTCAAGTTCGTCTCTTTGTCGGTACGATGGTACTAACCTGTTCACGGACTTGCTCTTGAGCCCTGCATGCATCCGAATATCAAGTTCCTCATAAATAAGTGATTTTATCACCAAGGGCTTGTATTCATCCTCAAATAAGTGAATATCTCACATCATATACGTTAAAAACAAATGATAAATGGTATACTCACCAGTAAGATGAACTCTCTCGTGCATACCTTGATAAGGGAATGTGTCGTGAGTGGATGAACACAGGTCAGTAAGTATAAATCATACCTAAACGTATCCCCAAGTCATATGATTACATCTGATTGTTGAGTTTAAGTGGACAACAATACCGATAATCATTATAGGATGCTTATCTAAATGCCAACTAATTGAACAACAAGGGTGTTCTGGCATGACCGTACACTGATATGATTCTCTTACCTTCGAAACTAGCAAAAAGAATGTTTGTAAATATTTATTTATTGCTTTCCGTCTTTACATTTAAAATATTCAAAAATAAAAAAAAAAGATTTTAGGTGTGTTTTAATATAAACTTTATAAAAGCCAAAAAGATTTTGCTTCAATCTTATTTTTGTTTGACCGATGTAAGAACTCGAATCTATCCACCTAAAACCTGATTGAAAACCAAACAATTGCCTCTTCATAAACGGTCGAAGTTAACAAGTTTTGAAAGTTATAGATCTAAAATTGAACAAATTTTAAAACTTTCAAAACGTTGTTGATTGAGAGTTTGTCACATGTGTGTCGTCTGTTTATATTGTTTAAAATCGACTCTGAATGAGGTTTTCATCTAAAAAATTTTCTAAGATTGATTAAATCCTTAGCTGTTGTTCTCATTATGCGTTTAGCTCTGTTGTGTGTGTAGATGTGGCATTCGAACCAACTAAAGGAAAAGAGAACGTGTTAGATGATAAGCTGTGGAGTGACGACACGACATAGATACAATGAGAGAATCAAGATGATCAAGTTGCAGCTGACCACTCATCAGCACCACGAGGATCTGAAGTCTTGAAGATCAAAGATTCACGAGCAGCTTTCAAGGGGGGGGGGGGGGTTTGTTGATGCACCTCCTGATTGTGACATGTGAAAACTTTCAAAAATCCTGCAGTGTGAAGAACGAACCATCACCGGCAACATCCAAGGGGGAGTTTGGTGAGGTACTTTGTGTGATGTGAAACGGTTCGGTTTGTTTCAGTTCAAGAACAGCGTAGCGACTTTCCTACGTCGTAAAACCTGAAGAACGCACACGAAACACGGCGACACACGTACAAAAGAGGTTGCATCGTGATGACATCTGCATGATGTCATCATGACCTCATCAAAAGCATATGAGTCGAAATACAAGAAGCATGTTTGAATTGAAATAGACTTTTATTTCATTGATTCAAAATAGACCTGATAATACAAATGCACCCCCTTCGAAATAGAAAGATATAAACATTAATGCACATACATCGAAATAGACAATCAAGTCTATTTCGAAACATATGCATTATATCTATTTCGATTGGGTTAAAGCAAGTCTATTTCGATGAAGAATGACCATGTCTATTTCGATTACTTCACAACTTATCTATTTCGATATTTATCAAGTGTATTTCGCTGTAAAATCTAGTGTCCCGACATGTTTTGTTGTATTTCGTGTGTAATGGTTCTATTTCGATGTAATGTTTGCTGTATGGAGTATAAATACAACGGATATACTCTATTTCTGTAAGAGAGAGCGCCTTCAGAGAGTTGTGAACATTGTGTAATGTTACTCTGCTGGAATCAAACCATTGAGCTTAAAAGTGATATCTATATTGTGTTTGTTTGTGTTCTTTGCTTCGATTTGCACATAAACAAGGATTTCCGCACTTGTTTGTGTGTTCACCAACAAGGAATAGCTTCTCTAGATCCTCCTTTAGGGACCTACAGTATCGTATCGTATACGATACTATAAGACACAATACTACATCTATAGACTTATACGAGGCTAATACGAGACCTATACTACACCTATACTATACTACACAATAGAATAGTATATTATACTATGCCTATACGAGAGTTATAACACACTATATGATACTATACGATAGAATAGTATATTATTACTTCAGAAACCTGCCTCCATATATGCCTCCTATCGGCCTGTACGGGGCGCATCGTATCGTATAATGTAGTATAAGTCTCGTATAGACCTATACGTGTAATATAGTATCATATATCGTATTGTATCGTATAGGCCTATAGGTGCAGAATAGTACACTATAGTATCATATAGGTGTAGTATAGGTCTCATATAGGTCTATAGGTGTAGTATAGGTCAAGTATAGGCCTACATGTGTAGTATAGGTCTCATATAGGTTATGGATGTAGTATAGGTCTCGTATAGGTTATGGATGTAGTATAGTACACTATAATATCGTATAGGTCTCGTATAGCGCTTGTATAGTCTTATGGGTGTATATATTATACCATAATTATACACTAATAGGCTTATAATAGGTCAATACGGTACTTATACTACTCCCGTAGTATGAGGGTCCAAATGTAATATATATAAATAGGTAAGGAATATATGATGCAAGGAAAGTTTTCGTTTTTACACGTCGTCATGCCTGATTAAAAAACTAAATGATGATAAATTAATATTTATATAGTAGATTGGCCATATGGGCATTGCCCTTTTTAGATTATACTTTGGTCGGGTGCACTCCTGTGCATCTATGATCTTACGATTTCCAAATCTACCTCGTCATGAGAGTTTTTTAGAGGTTTTTTCCCAAACTAGTGTAGATACAAAAATTATTTACCTATTTGGTTATTTTGAAAAATATTTACCTGTTTGGGTACTTTTCTATATCCTTTTAATTTTTTACCTAATTTACACATTTCTTTTTATTTTTCTACCCAAAGTTAAATTAGATTACTCACATAATTAGAATCAGCAAAAATATGAGTAATTATTTTTTGTAAAAAAATAAGAAATTCTGCAAATATTCAAAAAAAATCTGCAAAAATTCTACAAAAAAATTTGCGAAAAATCCAAAAAAAAAACTGCAAAAATATATTAAAAAATTCTACAATAATTTTGCAAAGTTAAAAAAAATCTGCAAAAAATATTATAGAAAAACCATAACAATAATTCTGCAAAGTTAAAAAAAATCTGCAAAAAATATTATAAAAATACATTATATGGTTTTTTAATAATATTTTTAGCAGATTTTTTCTTAACTTTGCAGAATTATTGTAGATTTTTTTAATATATTTTTACAGATATTTTTGTAGATTTTTCGCAGATTTGTTTTAGAATTTTTGCAGATTTTTTTTTGAATATTTGCATAAATTTTTTTTTATCTTTTTACAAAAAATAATTACTCATATTTTTGCTGATTTTAATTCTGTGAGTAATCTAATTTTACTTTGGGTAGAAAAATAAAAAGAAATTTATAAATTAGGTAAAAAAATTAAAGAGATATAGAAAAGTATCCAAATAGGTAAATATTTTTCAAAGTAGCCAAATAGGTAAATACTTTTTGTATCTACGCTAGTTTGGGAAAAAAACTCAGTTTTTTAACTAGTGTTTTTTGTTTGCTTTTTTTTTTGTTAATTTTGTTCGTTTTTTTTTTTTTTGTTATTTTCTTTTTCACCTTTCGTATATCTTTAAGCTTCAATCACATTTTTGGAAGGTTGAGTAATCATGTTATAGGGTTAGGATATAATAGGAAGTTTATTTGGCTAAGAATTCTAGGAAGAAATATTGACCATCCATTTAGTTAATAAAGGGCTAAGATTAAATAAGAGAAATTTAAGAGAAGAAAAGAGGCGCGTTGGTTTGTTTAGGGGCATTCTAGTCAATCCAATGCAATAGTTTTTCTCTTCTCCAATTCCCCCCCCCCCCCATTTTTTAAACGTTAATAACTCTTTCATACAACATTATTTTTTTTATAAAAATTGCATAAAAAAACGAGCGTTTTTTTTATATTTAAAACGAGTATACTATTGCTATATTTTCGAAAAAAAAAATTTTAAAACCCAGTAGCGTAAAATGCAATGGAAAAACCCAGTTGCGTAAAACGCAATTAAAAAAAACCTAAAAAATGACATTTTTCTAAAACGCAATGCACAAAAAACACATATAAATGTCTTATTTATAAAACGCAATGGCTAGAAAACACAAAGAAATGCCTTAATTCTAAAACGCAATAGCCTAAAAACACAAAAGAAAGTGTACTTTCTAAAACGCAATGGACTGAAAACACATAAAAATGTGTTTTACCTAAAACGCAATGCACAAAAAACACAAAGAAATGTCTTATTTCTAAAACGCAATGGCCAGAAAACACTTAAAATGTCTGTTTTCTAAAACGCAATTGACTGAAAACACATAAAAATGTGTTTTACCTAAAATGCAATGCACAAAAAACACAAAGAAATGTCTTATTTATAAAACGCAATGGCCAGAAAACACTTAAAAATGTCTCCTTTCTAAAACGCAATGGCCTAAAAAAACAAAAGAAAGTGTTCTCTCTAAAACGCAATGGACTGAAAACACCTAAAAATGTGTTTTACCTAAAACGCAAAGACTAAAAACACTTCCAAAATGTGTTTTTCTAAAACGCAATGGCTAGAAAACATATAAAAATGTCTTAGTTCTAAAACGCAATGGCCTAAAAACACCAAAGAAATTGTTTTCTCTCTAAAACGTATTGAACCAGGACAATAGTTGTCACGGCCCCCGACCCGGTTTGACCCGTTTCAGGAGCCGCGGGACAGAAAATACTGCGGTATTGATTTAATTGAGTTTAACAGCGGAAACAGGATCGCTTAAAGCTAAAATTCTTTTCCCCGGTTATTTTATTTCACAATTCGGGATAAAACCCCGATAATTTACAATAGTATGTTTTTATTATAAAAGTGTGATATTACAAAAGTATTTATTTATTTTATATTGAGCCACTATCAGTCAGCTTGTGATGCTTCCTAGTACTTTTCCTGATTTACAACAGATCACCTGAAACATGTTTGAAAAAGGTTTTGTCAGCGGGAAATACTGAGTGAATCATTCTATTTACTAAAATGACACATTTGTTATAATATACAGTATTAAGAGCGATTACAATGTTTCTGATATCAAGCCAACTACCCACGGTACTTGCCACTCGACCCATTGGCCCATTCGTCCAATGGTGTCTGTGACTGCGGTCATATCCCCCACTGGCTGCCCCAATGGTGACGATTATCAAGTAATGTATACAAAACCCCACATACCGGCTGTAACTTGGTGATTACAAAGACTTAATCCCCGTAATTATAACTTTGAATAAAACATGATTTTGTAAATAGATTTGATAGAAAGAGAGAATGACTCACAAACTGTGAGAAAAGAAGAATGACTCACAAACTGTGAGAAAAGGAGAATGACTCACATTGCTGATTTAATATGGTCAGAGTCTAATCTATGATTTAGCCTTGTTAACCTAATATAAATACAATGCACACAAAACTGGGTTAGTAATCAATCCAGCAATTACGATAATTTACGAAATCAAACTATCACAATGAAATGTCAAAATGCAATACTTTGTCCATCGAATTAACGATGATCCATTGAATTAACAATGAACGACAAGGTATAATACTTTACCCATCGAATTAACGATGATCCGTTGAATTAACAACGAACGATAAAGTATAATACTTTACCTATCGAATTAACGACAATTCGTCAAATTAATGACGAACGATAAAGTATAACCCTAATGTGGGCGGCATTTAAACATGCATTGGATATCTTGATCTTCGAATAATTGAATCGTAGCAGCGATTGTGCTAATACCCTGTTTTGTAGCAGAATTTCGATACCCGGGGGTGAAATTGAAGTAAACAGAACTTATTTCGACGTATTTGTGAGAATTATTTCGACGTAATATGATCAGAAATCGACTACCAGTGTCTGCTATTTATAGGTGAATTTTGAGATGCCCTGCGCATCGTAGCAAAACATCCCCTACGATGCGTATGGGTCTTTTAAAGGCCTGCGCATCGTAGGCCATATCTTGCTACGGTGCGTATGGGTAAAAAGTAGGCTCATAGACTAGCCACGACTGGGACTAGCCTTGGTGAGTCAGTATTTTCACATTTCAGTTATTTGACAACGAATTTTTAAAGATAATTATCAACTAGGGTTTACCCCCCTTGAGTTTTAGGGGCCCTAATCCTGATTCTGAAAATTATGAAAATTTCAGGGTTTGTTCAGAATCACTTGGGTCTCTCAATTAGGGTTTCCTTTTAGACTAATTAATACATTAAATAGTACTTTTTGATGAGAGTTGTTACATTCTACCCACCTTAAGAAAAATCTCGTCCTCGAGATTTACTGGAATAAATATGGATATTTTTTCTTCATTTCTGACTCCAGTTCCCAAGTGTATTCAGCTCCCCTCTTTGAATCCCACTTTACTTTGACTAAAACTAGTCGTTTGTGTTTGAGAAACTTGATCTTTCGATCCTCAATTTGAAGAGGTTTCTCAACAAATTTCAACTTTTCGTTTACCTCTATATCTTGGAGAGGTACTACCAGAGATTCATCTGATAAGCATTTCTTGAGATTGGATACATGAAATACATTATGTACTCCAGATAATTCTTCTGGTAATTGTAAACGATAAGCTACTGGTCCTATACGTTGGATCACTGGAAATGGTCCTACGTACCTGGGACTTAGTTTTCCTTTCTTTCCAAATCTGACTACTCCTTTCCAAGGAGAAACTTTCAATAGTACTCGGTCTCCAACTTGGAATTCTAACGGCTTGCTTCTATTGTCTGCATAACTTTTCTGGCGATCTCGAGCAGTCTTCAGCCTTTCCTTGATTTGAGTAATCTTATCAGTTGTTTCTTGTACTATTTCAGGTCCTGATAACTGACTTTCTCCTATTTCTGCCCAGCAAACTGGGGTTCTGCACTTTCTTCCATACAGTGCCTCGAATGGAGCGGTTTCAATGCTTGAATGATAACTATTGTTATAGGAGAATTCAATTAATGGTAAGTGATCATCCCAACTTCCACCAAAGTCTATTACACATGCTCGGAGCATGTCTTCTAGAGTTTGGATTGTCCTTTCACTTTGTCCGTCTGTTTGTGGATGATATGCAGTGCTCAGGTTTAGTCGGGTTCCCATAGCTTGCTGGAAACTTTTCCAGAAATGGGAAGTAAAACGACTATCTCTATCCGAAACAATGGAGAGTGGAACTCCATGTAAGGATACAACTTCATCTACATATAATTTAGCCAGTCTTTCCATGCTAAAGGTTTCTTTCATAGGTAGAAAGTGAGCTGATTTGGTTAATCGATCCACAATTACCCAAATCGCATCATTACCTTTTCTGGTTTTGGGTAACTTAGTAACAAAATCCATTGTTATAAGTTCCCATTTCCACACTGGCATCTCTAACTGTTGTAGTAATCCTGAAGGTTTTTGATGTTCTGCCTTAACTTGTGAACAAGTAAGACATTTAGAAACATAACTGGCTATGTCCCTTTTCATTCCTATCCACCAGAAATTCTTCCTTAAATCTTGGTACATCTTATTGTTTCCTGGGTGCATAGTGTACCTAGATTTATGAGCTTCTTCTAAAATCTTAGGTCTTAAGTCTCCATACTTAGGTACCCAGATTCTACTTTTATGGAATCTCCAAATTCCATCTGCTCCTTGTTCTAATTCTTTGATTCGTCCTTTCATTCCTTCAGCATTATCCTTGATTGCTGTAATTTGAACATTCTTCAATTGTTCCATTAAATCTATTTGGAGATTTAATCTGAGAGCACGAACCCTTCGTTGTTTCTCATAATACTTACGACTTAAGGCATCTGCAACTACATTTGCCTTTCCTTCGTGATACTGAATATCACAATCGTAGTCACTTAAGATTTCCATCCATCTTCTTTGCCTCATGTTTAACTCTTTTTGCCCAAATATGTATTTTAAACTCTTATGATCTGTATAGATAGTAAACTTACTTCCGTACAGATAATGTCTCCAAATCTTAAGGGCAAAAATTACAGCTCCTAATTCTAAATCATGAGTCGTATAATTCTCTTCGTGCTTTTTCAACTGCCTTGATGCGTACGCAATTACCTTCTTGCGTTGCATAAGCACACATCCATATCCTAATTTTGAAGCATCACAATATACCTCAAAATCTTCAGTTCCTTCTGGTAAGGCTAAGATTGGTGCATTGGTTAGTTTCTGTTTCAAAATCCTAAAGGCTTCTTCCTGTTTAGGTCCCCATTCAAACTTAGTGGCTTTACAGGTTAACTTAGTTAATGGTACGGCTATCTTGGAGAAATCCTTAATAAACCGTCTATAGTACCCAGCTAATCCTATAAAACTTCTAATTTCCATTGCTGTTTGTGGAACCTTCCATTTAGTAATTGCCTCTATCTTAGCAGGATCTACATGAATACCTTCATGATTCACCATGTGTCCTAAAAATTGTACTTCCTTTAGCCAAAATTCGCACTTCGAGAATTTGGCGTACAACTTTTCTTTTCTTAACAAAGTTAAGAGTGCATGAAGATGTTCACAATGTTCTGTCTGACTTTTGGAATAAATAAGTATATCGTCTATGAAAACAATTACAAATTTATCCAAATACGGTTTACAGATCCTATTCATCATGTCCATGAATGCTGCAGGTGCATTCGTTAACCCGAAGGGCATGACTGTAAACTCGTAATGACCATACCTAGTTCTGAAAGCAGTTTTAGGTATGTCTTCTTCTTGTACCTTCAATTGATGATATCCAGAGCGTAAATCTATCTTAGAAAAATATCTAGCTCCTTGAAGTTGATCAAAAAGATCATCAATCCTAGGTAATGGATATCGATTCTTAATTGTAACCTTATTCAATTCCCTGTAATCGATACACATTCTCATTGAACCATCCTTTTTCTTTACGAACAACACTGGCGCTCCCCAAGGGGATGAGCTAGGTTGTATGAATCCTTTACTTAGTAATTCATCTAATTGCTTTTTCAATTCTAACATTTCTGTGGGTGCTAACCGATAAGGTGCCTTGGCTATCGGTGTAGTTCCTGGAATTAAATGAATCCTAAATTCTACTTCCCTATCTGGAGGTAATCCTGGTAAATCTTCTGGAAATATATCAGAGTATTCCGATACTACTGGTATTTCCTTAAGATCTTTTCCTTTAGTGCTAATGATTACTGAAATCATATACACTATTCCTTGTTTTCGTTCATAATTAGCAACTTTCATTACTGATATGAACTTCATGGGTTTCCTTGGTTTATCTCCTGTAATTCTAATCACTTCTCCGATAGGTGATTGAATTTCTATGGAATTCTGATCACAAAGGATTCTAGCATGGTTGGCTACTAACCAATCCATTCCTAATACAACATCAAATTCAGCTAAATTCATCGGCAATAGTCTTGCAGAGAATTTATGTCCTAAAAGTTCTATGTTTCCTTCTTGCAACACTTTATTTACTTTAACTGAATTTCCGTCTGCAGTTTCAATGGTAAAAATCTGCCTAGTATTGGTTAAAGGTAAACTAAGAGCTTGACAGAATGAAGTATTTATAAAACTTTGGTTTGCACCAGAGTCAAATAATACTTTTGCATACACGTTGTGAACTAGGAACGTACCCGCTATCACATCTGGAATGAGTTCTGCTTCTTGGGTGGTCAGTTGAAATGCCCTAACATTCTTCTTAGTAGTTCCTTCTGTCGTCTTTGGTTTGTTGTCTACTGGTTTGACCAATTTAGGACATTCTGTTTTGTAATGCCCCGCTTCACCACAATTAAAACAGATAACTGTTTTCTTTTTGCAGTTTTCTTCACGATGTCCTACAGCTTTGCAAAAATTGCAAGTAATATCACATCTTCCAAAATGCTTCTTTTTGCATTTCTTGCAGAATGACGGTCCTGGAGATTGCCCTGTGCCTTTTCTCTTGAAGCTGTTATTATTACCCACACGAAATCCTTGGGTAATTTTCTGAGCTAGTGCCTTCTTCCTATCTTCGTCTCTTGTACGCACCAATTCATCGGTCAGAGTGTTGGCTAATTCTACCGCATCATCAATAGTGCGAGGTCTCGCAGCTTTAACAATATTGCGGATTTCGCTTATTAGCCCCCAAATATAGCGAGAAATAAGTACCGGTTCTGGCGAAGCCAATGTTGGTACTACTCTTGCATATTCGAAGAATGTCGAGGTATAACCGCGACAGTCCACACTCATCATCCGATGATTTAGAAACTTATTCGCCATCTGTTCCTTCTCATACTCGGGACAGAATTTTCTTTCCACCAAACCTTTAAATTCTTCCCAAGTCATAGCATAAGCTATTGCTCTTCCTTTTGATTGTAACACAGTATTCCACCACTCGAGTGCTCCTTCTTTGAACAGATTGGATGAATACATGACTTGATCATCTTTACCACATTTACTTATTGCAATGACTGCTTCGGTTTTCTCTAACCAACGCAGTGATGCAGTTGCTCCTTCATTGCCTGCAAATTCAGTGGGTTTACAAGCAAGGAATTCTTTGAAAGTGCAACCAGGCGTTGCAGTTTTCATTTTCTTGGTTAATGGAGCTTGATGTGGTTCCTTATTATGGTTAACATGATTATTGCCTCCATTTACACTATTACTGAAGTTATCTTCAGTAATCTGTTTGCTCGGAACAAGTTGTTGCGGTTCGGGTGGATTCTTTATAGCAGCGACGAATGCTGGAATAGCATTGGCTATCCCTTGAGCAACAATGGTTTCAATATCTTGCCGAGTCATATATTGATCTCTGGAATGTTGTTCAGAATGATTAACTTCATTAATAGGTTCATCATTACTGTTTGCCATCTGATAATGTATATATAAATTTTATTAGTAACTGACAAATAATAATTATATACAAATAATCAGAAAATTGCATAATACAAATATAGTCAAAACAATCGATCTTTCGATTTTATTTATATATATATTGTAATATGCATCATTACTCACAGATATCATACAGAGTTTTTATTGGGTATTTACAGACAAACTTTATTAGTACTATTTTACAACTACCATTTTATCATCATTCTAACTTTCGTTACTTGCGGTTAAAAACGCATTTCTCTCTCGTCGTACTTCCACGCAATCTGTCCACCTATCTCCCTCATTCTATTTCCCATATCAAACAACTCTTCGCCAAAGTGGCGAAGTTCGGCCATATTTTCAGTACTCATGGGTGGATTAGGTAATGGTTCTGGATCGAATTGTGGAAGAAAAGTGTAAGGATCATTGACAATATTTTGAAATTGCCAATCGTTTGTCCACCATTCGTCCATTCCTATGGGTTGGGAATGAACTATTGGATCGGGAATTGCTGCTGGTTCCCAATTCATAGGGAATTGGTTTTCAATAGGATAGGTAAAAAGATTTGTCTGGACAGGCTGAATTGTCTCACAGTTTTCCAACAGAAAATCTATCTCATCTTGAAAAGTTCTTTCATGGTTTGGATTGGAATTCTCCCCAATTTCTCTCTGAGCTGGTATAGACCCTTGCCCAACTTCCATTATTACTTCTTTAGTAATTTCCTCCAATTGTATTTCTACCTCCTTACCCTTCTTTTTATCTCCAGTTTCAATTTCTTGTGGTTTGGAATTCTCTCCGGTTATGACTTCTTTTCCCTTTTTCAAAGGATTATTTATTTTGGGCAGTTTCTTAGCTGGCTTCTTCTTACGGATTTTCCTCCATCCTACATAAGTTCTTTTCTTCTGTTTTGGCTTGCTCAGGGGTGGAACCTTGAATTCTACAGGTTGTTCAATATCGGGATAGTAGCTAATATATTCTTTGGAAGCTTCGACAGTTACGGGATAAAGATTAAGATTCTGGAAATCTTCGGTTATCTCACTCATGCTGATGTAGCATATATGCAAAATGCATAAAATTCTAAGTTAAAATTTACAAATAAACTTTGTAATTTATTCCATAATATGTACTAGTTGATTTACAAAGATACTAATAAACATACTCAGATTTCCAGTTTTATTTATTACACAAGGTTTCTAGATTCATGAGAGTAGGGTGCTAAACTTTAAAGATTTATATTTTCTGCTACGGTGGCTAGCATATATAAATTAGCCCATTTCTCATCTAGTTTATCTTCCCAAGGTGATTTATCAATTAATTCTTGAGTTTCCCGTTTAATCCTCTTTTCTCGGATTTTCTCTTTACTTTTCTTAATAATCATTTCCCTCCTTTGAGGAGAAAGTGATTCCTCGTATTGTGCCTTTCGCACGAATATTCCTTCTTCAGGAATTTCAGACTGACTTGAGGATTTAGTACGGGATGAACTTCCTTTTTCATTAGATGATTTCTCTAATTTAAGATAAATGCTTGACAGCTTTTTCTTACCCATTCTGTAACTAACAAATAATCAAATAATCAGTTAATAATACAAATAATCACATAATAGTAATCAGAAAAAATTAAGTATTCCCAAATACTTAATCAATTTAACCCAGTGGCTGTAATCAGGAAAATTTTGAGTATCAGCTTAACCCAGTGGCTCTGATACCACCTTTTTCTGTCACGGCCCCCGACCCGGTTTGACCCGTTTCAGGAGCCGCGGGACAGAAAATACTGCGGTATTGATTTAATTGAGTTTAACAGCGGAAACAGGATCGCTTAAAGCTAAAATTCTTTTCCCCGATTATTTTATTTCACAATTCGGGATAAAACCCCGATAATTTACAATAGTATGTTTTTATTATAAAAGTGTGATATTACAAAAGTATTTATTTATTTTATATTGAGCCACTATCAGTCAGCTTGTGATGCTTCCTAGTACTTTTCCTGATTTACAACAGATCACCTGAAACATGTTTGAAAAAGGTTTTGTCAGCGGGAAATACTGAGTGAATCATTCTATTTACTAAAATGACACATTTGTTATAATATACAGTATTAAGAGCGATTACAATGTTTCTGATATCAAGCCAACTACCCACGGTACTTGCCACTCGACCCATTGGCCCATTCGTCCAATGGTGTCTGTGACTGCGGTCATATCCCCCACTGGCTGCCCCAATGGTGACGATTATCAAGTAATGTATACAAAACCCCACATACCGGCTGTAACTTGGTGATTACAAAGACTTAATCCCCGTAATTATAACTTTGAATAAAACATGATTTTGTAAATAGATTTGATAGAAAGAGAGAATGACTCACAAACTGTGAGAAAAGAAGAATGACTCACAAACTGTGAGAAAAGGAGAATGACTCACATTGCTGATTTAATATGGTCAGAGTCTAATCTATGATTTAGCCTTGTTAACCTAATATAAATACAATGCACACAAAACTGGGTTAGTAATCAATCCAGCAATTACGATAATTTACGAAATCAAACTATCACAATGAAATGTCAAAATGCAATACTTTGTCCATCGAATTAACGATGATCCATTGAATTAACAATGAACGACAAGGTATAATACTTTACCCATCGAATTAACGATGATCCGTTGAATTAACAACGAACGATAAAGTATAATACTTTACCTATCGAATTAACGACAATTCGTCAAATTAATGACGAACGATAAAGTATAACCCTAATGTGGGCGGCATTTAAACATGCATTGGATATCTTGATCTTCGAATAATTGAATCGTAGCAGCGATTGTGCTAATACCCTGTTTTGTAGCAGAATTTCGATACCCGGGGGTGAAATTGAAGTAAACAGAACTTATTTCGACGTATTTGTGAGAATTATTTCGACGTAATATGATCAGAAATCGACTACCAGTGTCTGCTATTTATAGGTGAATTTTGAGATGCCCTGCGCATCGTAGCAAAACATCCCCTACGATGCGTATGGGTCTTTTAAAGGCCTGCGCATCGTAGGCCATATCTTGCTACGGTGCGTATGGGTAAAAAGTAGGCTCATAGACTAGCCACGACTGGGACTAGCCTTGGTGAGTCAGTATTTTCACATTTCAGTTATTTGACAACGAATTTTTAAAGATAATTATCAACTAGGGTTTACCCCCCTTGAGTTTTAGGGGCCCTAATCCTGATTCTGAAAATTATGAAAATTTCAGGGTTTGTTCAGAATCACTTGGGTCTCTCAATTAGGGTTTCCTTTTAGACTAATTAATACATTAAATAGTACTTTTTGATGAGAGTTGTTACATTCTACCCACCTTAAGAAAAATCTCGTCCTCGAGATTTACTGGAATAAATATGGATATTTTTTCTTCATTTCTGACTCCAGTTCCCAAGTGTATTCAGCTCCCCTCTTTGAATCCCACTTTACTTTGACTAAAACTAGTCGTTTGTGTTTGAGAAACTTGATCTTTCGATCCTCAATTTGAAGAGGTTTCTCAACAAATTTCAACTTTTCGTTTACCTCTATATCTTGGAGAGGTACTACCAGAGATTCATCTGATAAGCATTTCTTGAGATTGGATACATGAAATACATTATGTACTCCAGATAATTCTTCTGGTAATTGTAAACGATAAGCTACTGGTCCTATACGTTGGATCACTGGAAATGGTCCTACGTACCTGGGACTTAGTTTTCCTTTCTTTCCAAATCTGACTACTCCTTTCCAAGGAGAAACTTTCAATAGTACTCGGTCTCCAACTTGGAATTCTAACGGCTTGCTTCTATTGTCTGCATAACTTTTCTGGCGATCTCGAGCAGTCTTCAGCCTTTCCTTGATTTGAGTAATCTTATCAGTTGTTTCTTGTACTATTTCAGGTCCTGATAACTGACTTTCTCCTATTTCTGCCCAGCAAACTGGGGTTCTGCACTTTCTTCCATACAGTGCCTCGAATGGAGCGGTTTCAATGCTTGAATGATAACTATTGTTATAGGAGAATTCAATTAATGGTAAGTGATCATCCCAACTTCCACCAAAGTCTATTACACATGCTCGGAGCATGTCTTCTAGAGTTTGGATTGTCCTTTCACTTTGTCCGTCTGTTTGTGGATGATATGCAGTGCTCAGGTTTAGTCGGGTTCCCATAGCTTGCTGGAAACTTTTCCAGAAATGGGAAGTAAAACGACTATCTCTATCCGAAACAATGGAGAGTGGAACTCCATGTAAGGATACAACTTCATCTACATATAATTTAGCCAGTCTTTCCATGCTAAAGGTTTCTTTCATAGGTAGAAAGTGAGCTGATTTGGTTAATCGATCCACAATTACCCAAATCGCATCATTACCTTTTCTGGTTTTGGGTAACTTAGTAACAAAATCCATTGTTATAAGTTCCCATTTCCACACTGGCATCTCTAACTGTTGTAGTAATCCTGAAGGTTTTTGATGTTCTGCCTTAACTTGTGAACAAGTAAGACATTTAGAAACATAACTGGCTATGTCCCTTTTCATTCCTATCCACCAGAAATTCTTCCTTAAATCTTGGTACATCTTATTGTTTCCTGGGTGCATAGTGTACCTAGATTTATGAGCTTCTTCTAAAATCTTAGGTCTTAAGTCTCCATACTTAGGTACCCAGATTCTACTTTTATGGAATCTCCAAATTCCATCTACTCCTTGTTCTAATTCTTTGATTCGTCCTTTCATTCCTTCAGCATTATCCTTGATTGCTGTAATTTGAACATTCTTCAATTGTTCCATTAAATCTATTTGGAGATTTAATCTGAGAGCACGAACCCTTCGTTGTTTCTCATAATACTTACGACTTAAGGCATCTGCAACTACATTTGCCTTTCCTTCGTGATACTGAATATCACAATCGTAGTCACTTAAGATTTCCATCCATCTTCTTTGCCTCATGTTTAACTCTTTTTGCCCAAATATGTATTTTAAACTCTTATGATCTGTATAGATAGTAAACTTACTTCCGTACAGATAATGTCTCCAAATCTTAAGGGCAAAAATTACAGCTCCTAATTCTAAATCATGAGTCGTATAATTCTCTTCGTGCTTTTTCAACTGCCTTGATGCGTACGCAATTACCTTCTTGCGTTGCATAAGCACACATCCATATCCTAATTTTGAAGCATCACAATATACCTCAAAATCTTCAGTTCCTTCTGGTAAGGCTAAGATTGGTGCATTGGTTAGTTTCTGTTTCAAAATCCTAAAGGCTTCTTCCTGTTTAGGTCCCCATTCAAACTTAGTGGCTTTACAGGTTAACTTAGTTAATGGTACGGCTATCTTGGAGAAATCCTTAATAAACCGTCTATAGTACCCAGCTAATCCTATAAAACTTCTAATTTCCATTGCTGTTTGTGGAACCTTCCATTTAGTAATTGCCTCTATCTTAGCAGGATCTACATGAATACCTTCATGATTCACCATGTGTCCTAAAAATTGTACTTCCTTTAGCCAAAATTCGCACTTCGAGAATTTGGCGTACAACTTTTCTTTTCTTAACAAAGTTAAGAGTGCATGAAGATGTTCACAATGTTCTGTCTGACTTTTGGAATAAATAAGTATATCGTCTATGAAAACAATTACAAATTTATCCAAATACGGTTTACAGATCCTATTCATCATGTCCATGAATGCTGCAGGTGCATTCGTTAACCCGAAGGGCATGACTGTAAACTCGTAATGACCATACCTAGTTCTGAAAGCAGTTTTAGGTATGTCTTCTTCTTGTACCTTCAATTGATGATATCCAGAGCGTAAATCTATCTTAGAAAAATATCTAGCTCCTTGAAGTTGATCAAAAAGATCATCAATCCTAGGTAATGGATATCGATTCTTAATTGTAACCTTATTCAATTCCCTGTAATCGATACACATTCTCATTGAACCATCCTTTTTCTTTACGAACAACACTGGCGCTCCCCAAGGGGATGAGCTAGGTTGTATGAATCCTTTACTTAGTAATTCATCTAATTGCTTTTTCAATTCTAACATTTCTGTGGGTGCTAACCGATAAGGTGCCTTGGCTATCGGTGTAGTTCCTGGAATTAAATGAATCCTAAATTCTACTTCCCTATCTGGAGGTAATCCTGGTAAATCTTCTGGAAATATATCAGAGTATTCCGATACTACTGGTATTTCCTTAAGATCTTTTCCTTTAGTGCTAATGATTACTGAAATCATATACACTATTCCTTGTTTTCGTTCATAATTAGCAACTTTCATTACTGATATGAACTTCATGGGTTTCCTTGGTTTATCTCCTGTAATTCTAATCACTTCTCCGATAGGTGATTGAATTTCTATGGAATTCTGATCACAAAGGATTCTAGCATGGTTGGCTACTAACCAATCCATTCCTAATACAACATCAAATTCAGCTAAATTCATCGGCAATAGTCTTGCAGAGAATTTATGTCCTAAAAGTTCTATGTTTCCTTCTTGCAACACTTTATTTACTTTAACTGAATTTCCGTCTGCAGTTTCAATGGTAAAAATCTGCCTAGTATTGGTTAAAGGTAAACTAAGAGCTTGACAGAATGAAGTATTTATAAAACTTTGGTTTGCACCAGAGTCAAATAATACTTTTGCATACACGTTGTGAACTAGGAACGTACCCGCTATCACATCTGGAATGAGTTCTGCTTCTTGGGTGGTCAGTTGAAATGCCCTAACATTCTTCTTAGTAGTTCCTTCTGTCGTCTTTGGTTTGTTGTCTACTGGTTTGACCAATTTAGGACATTCTGTTTTGTAATGCCCCGCTTCACCACAATTAAAACAGATAACTGTTTTCTTTTTGCAGTTTTCTTCACGATGTCCTACAGCTTTGCAAAAATTGCAAGTAATATCACATCTTCCAAAATGCTTCTTTTTGCATTTCTTGCAGAATGACGGTCCTGGAGATTGCCCTGTGCCTTTTCTCTTGAAGCTGTTATTATTACCCACACGAAATCCTTGGGTAATTTTCTGAGCTAGTGCCTTCTTCCTATCTTCGTCTCTTGTACGCACCAATTCATCGGTCAGAGTGTTGGCTAATTCTACCGCATCATCAATAGTGCGAGGTCTCGCAGCTTTAACAATATTGCGGATTTCGCTTATTAGCCCCCAAATATAGCGAGAAATAAGTACCGGTTCTGGCGAAGCCAATGTTGGTACTACTCTTGCATATTCGAAGAATGTCGAGGTATAACCGCGACAGTCCACACTCATCATCCGATGATTTAGAAACTTATTCGCCATCTGTTCCTTCTCATACTCGGGACAGAATTTTCTTTCCACCAAACCTTTAAATTCTTCCCAAGTCATAGCATAAGCTATTGCTCTTCCTTTTGATTGTAACACAGTATTCCACCACTCGAGTGCTCCTTCTTTGAACAGATTGGATGAATACATGACTTGATCATCTTTACCACATTTACTTATTGCAATGACTGCTTCGGTTTTCTCTAACCAACGCAGTGATGCAGTTGCTCCTTCATTGCCTGCAAATTCAGTGGGTTTACAAGCAAGGAATTCTTTGAAAGTGCAACCAGGCGTTGCAGTTTTCATTTTCTTGGTTAATGGAGCTTGATGTGGTTCCTTATTATGGTTAACATGATTATTGCCTCCATTTACACTATTACTGAAGTTATCTTCAGTAATCTGTTTGCTCGGAACAAGTTGTTGCGGTTCGGGTGGATTCTTTATAGCAGCGACGAATGCTGGAATAGCATTGGCTATCCCTTGAGCAACAATGGTTTCAATATCTTGCCGAGTCATATATTGATCTCTGGAATGTTGTTCAGAATGATTAACTTCATTAATAGGTTCATCATTACTGTTTGCCATCTGATAATGTATATATAAATTTTATTAGTAACTGACAAATAATAATTATATACAAATAATCAGAAAATTGCATAATACAAATATAGTCAAAACAATCGATCTTTCGATTTTATTTATATATATATTGTAATATGCATCATTACTCACAGATATCATACAGAGTTTTTATTGGGTATTTACAGACAAACTTTATTAGTACTATTTTACAACTACCATTTTATCATCATTCTAACTTTCGTTACTTGCGGTTAAAAACGCATTTCTCTCTCGTCGTACTTCCACGCAATCTGTCCACCTATCTCCCTCATTCTATTTCCCATATCAAACAACTCTTCGCCAAAGTGGCGAAGTTCGGCCATATTTTCAGTACTCATGGGTGGATTAGGTAATGGTTCTGGATCGAATTGTGGAAGAAAAGTGTAAGGATCATTGACAATATTTTGAAATTGCCAATCGTTTGTCCACCATTCGTCCATTCCTATGGGTTGGGAATGAACTATTGGATCGGGAATTGCTGCTGGTTCCCAATTCATAGGGAATTGGTTTTCAATAGGATAGGTAAAAAGATTTGTCTGGACAGGCTGAATTGTCTCACAGTTTTCCAACAGAAAATCTATCTCATCTTGAAAAGTTCTTTCATGGTTTGGATTGGAATTCTCCCCAATTTCTCTCTGAGCTGGTATAGACCCTTGCCCAACTTCCATTATTACTTCTTTAGTAATTTCCTCCAATTGTATTTCTACCTCCTTACCCTTCTTTTTATCTCCAGTTTCAATTTCTTGTGGTTTGGAATTCTCTCCGGTTATGACTTCTTTTCCCTTTTTCAAAGGATTATTTATTTTGGGCAGTTTCTTAGCTGGCTTCTTCTTACGGATTTTCCTCCATCCTACATAAGTTCTTTTCTTCTGTTTTGGCTTGCTCAGGGGTGGAACCTTGAATTCTACAGGTTGTTCAATATCGGGATAGTAGCTAATATATTCTTTGGAAGCTTCGACAGTTACGGGATAAAGATTAAGATTCTGGAAATCTTCGGTTATCTCACTCATGCTGATGTAGCATATATGCAAAATGCATAAAATTCTAAGTTAAAATTTACAAATAAACTTTGTAATTTATTCCATAATATGTACTAGTTGATTTACAAAGATACTAATAAACATACTCAGATTTCCAGTTTTATTTATTACACAAGGTTTCTAGATTCATGAGAGTAGGGTGCTAAACTTTAAAGATTTATATTTTCTGCTACGGTGGCTAGCATATATAAATTAGCCCATTTCTCATCTAGTTTATCTTCCCAAGGTGATTTATCAATTAATTCTTGAGTTTCCCGTTTAATCCTCTTTTCTCGGATTTTCTCTTTACTTTTCTTAATAATCATTTCCCTCCTTTGAGGAGAAAGTGATTCCTCGTATTGTGCCTTTCGCACGAATATTCCTTCTTCAGGAATTTCAGACTGACTTGAGGATTTAGTACGGGATGAACTTCCTTTTTCATTAGATGATTTCTCTAATTTAAGATAAATGCTTGACAGCTTTTTCTTACCCATTCTGTAACTAACAAATAATCAAATAATCAGTTAATAATACAAATAATCACATAATAGTAATCAGAAAAAATTAAGTATTCCCAAATACTTAATCAATTTAACCCAGTGGCTGTAATCAGGAAAATTTTGAGTATCAGCTTAACCCAGTGGCTCTGATACCACCTTTTTCTGTCACGGCCCCCGACCCGGTTTGACCCGTTTCAGGAGCCGCGGGACAGAAAATACTGCGGTATTGATTTAATTGAGTTTAACAGCGGAAACAGGATCGCTTAAAGCTAAAATTCTTTTCCCCGATTATTTTATTTCACAATTCGGGATAAAACCCCGATAATTTACAATAGTATGTTTTTATTATAAAAGTGTGATATTACAAAAGTATTTATTTATTTTATATTGAGCCACTATCAGTCAGCTTGTGATGCTTCCTAGTACTTTTCCTGATTTACAACAGATCACCTGAAACATGTTTGAAAAAGGTTTTGTCAGCGGGAAATACTGAGTGAATCATTCTATTTACTAAAATGACACATTTGTTATAATATACAGTATTAAGAGCGATTACAATGTTTCTGATATCAAGCCAACTACCCACGGTACTTGCCACTCGACCCATTGGCCCATTCGTCCAATGGTGTCTGTGACTGCGGTCATATCCCCCACTGGCTGCCCCAATGGTGACGATTATCAAGTAATGTATACAAAACCCCACATACCGGCTGTAACTTGGTGATTACAAAGACTTAATCCCCGTAATTATAACTTTGAATAAAACATGATTTTGTAAATAGATTTGATAGAAAGAGAGAATGACTCACAAACTGTGAGAAAAGAAGAATGACTCACAAACTGTGAGAAAAGGAGAATGACTCACATTGCTGATTTAATATGGTCAGAGTCTAATCTATGATTTAGCCTTGTTAACCTAATATAAATACAATGCACACAAAACTGGGTTAGTAATCAATCCAGCAATTACGATAATTTACGAAATCAAACTATCACAATGAAATGTCAAAATGCAATACTTTGTCCATCGAATTAACGATGATCCATTGAATTAACAATGAACGACAAGGTATAATACTTTACCCATCGAATTAACGATGATCCGTTGAATTAACAACGAACGATAAAGTATAATACTTTACCTATCGAATTAACGACAATTCGTCAAATTAATGACGAACGATAAAGTATAACCCTAATGTGGGCGGCATTTAAACATGCATTGGATATCTTGATCTTCGAATAATTGAATCGTAGCAGCGATTGTGCTAATACCCTGTTTTGTAGCAGAATTTCGATACCCGGGGGTGAAATTGAAGTAAACAGAACTTATTTCGACGTATTTGTGAGAATTATTTCGACGTAATATGATCAGAAATCGACTACCAGTGTCTGCTATTTATAGGTGAATTTTGAGATGCCCTGCGCATCGTAGCAAAACATCCCCTACGATGCGTATGGGTCTTTTAAAGGCCTGCGCATCGTAGGCCATATCTTGCTACGGTGCGTATGGGTAAAAAGTAGGCTCATAGACTAGCCACGACTGGGACTAGCCTTGGTGAGTCAGTATTTTCACATTTCAGTTATTTGACAACGAATTTTTAAAGATAATTATCAACTAGGGTTTACCCCCCTTGAGTTTTAGGGGCCCTAATCCTGATTCTGAAAATTATGAAAATTTCAGGGTTTGTTCAGAATCACTTGGGTCTCTCAATTAGGGTTTCCTTTTAGACTAATTAATACATTAAATAGTACTTTTTGATGAGAGTTGTTACATTCTACCCACCTTAAGAAAAATCTCGTCCTCGAGATTTACTGGAATAAATATGGATATTTTTTCTTCATTTCTGACTCCAGTTCCCAAGTGTATTCAGCTCCCCTCTTTGAATCCCACTTTACTTTGACTAAAACTAGTCGTTTGTGTTTGAGAAACTTGATCTTTCGATCCTCAATTTGAAGAGGTTTCTCAACAAATTTCAACTTTTCGTTTACCTCTATATCTTGGAGAGGTACTACCAGAGATTCATCTGATAAGCATTTCTTGAGATTGGATACATGAAATACATTATGTACTCCAGATAATTCTTCTGGTAATTGTAAACGATAAGCTACTGGTCCTATACGTTGGATCACTGGAAATGGTCCTACGTACCTGGGACTTAGTTTTCCTTTCTTTCCAAATCTGACTACTCCTTTCCAAGGAGAAACTTTCAATAGTACTCGGTCTCCAACTTGGAATTCTAACGGCTTGCTTCTATTGTCTGCATAACTTTTCTGGCGATCTCGAGCAGTCTTCAGCCTTTCCTTGATTTGAGTAATCTTATCAGTTGTTTCTTGTACTATTTCAGGTCCTGATAACTGACTTTCTCCTATAATGTAGTGATTATTGAGATAGAAAGTGAAGAAATGATTGAAGATGATGGGTTTTGAAAATGGTGGGTTTTGATGTTACTGGGAAGAAGAAGGAAGAAGAAAAGGATAAGATTGACTAAAATACTTTTCCTCTTTATTTTAAATTTTACCACATGTCTTAATCCTATTGCTTTCTATACTTACTAGCCAAAATAAACTTCCTATTTGATCCTCACCCTCATGTTATAATGATTTATTGAGAAAACTGTAACACTGAGCAACATAAGAAGTAAAGCGCACATAAGCTTTATATATACTACATCTTGAAACAAATGAAGCTTTACGGCCTATATATGCAACATTTCAGAAATAGCCTTATATATCCCAGAAAGTCTTACTCAACAAATCCATTTAATGATTAGGCTACTCAGTATAGTATGGGACAAGGGTAGTCCTTGGAGGATGTCCCTCCAACTCAGCGCCACGTCACAGTCCTTGGAGGATGAGGAAATGGTTGATTACCCTACCCTACTTATTTAATTTTTTTTTTAAATTCGACATGTTTCTGCCATTTTACATATATATTTGTATATCTATAATACTATATTAAGAGAACTGGGTTTTCTATCCTTTTCGTAATTTTGCCATAGGTGCAAATCTTGAAGCACCATGTACAAATGAAGCAAGCCATTTTAGATGGGAGAAACTTGGACATTGTCCAAAGTTTTAAGACACTTTGAGGGCAATCTAGACATTTCATCCATGGAATCAATGCCCACTTATGTCTTCCATTAATTGAATTAAATTAAGGAATTAAATAAAAGTTTTATAATAATTAAATGAATTAATTGATTAAATTAAAGATAAGACATGCAACCTTTGGATTTTCATGATTTAATAGTATGTATAAATATAAATAATCTATACTACCTTATTAAGAGAACTAGGATTTTTACCCTATCGGTAATTTTATATTGTGTACACATTTTGAAGCAACATGTACAAGAGATCCAAACTATTTTAGAGCGTGTAAACTTGAGCATTTCCCAAAAATTTAAGATACTTTACAGGCATTTAGGTGATTTCGGCACCTTTATAACCTATAATTAAGATAAATGTATAAAAATTTTCATCAGTACTGCTCATCAATATTTTATGATTATCAGATAAATGTATAAAATTAATAATATTTCAAACATATATTTATATAACAAGTGATCAAAACCAAACTCTTGGTGGAGTTGAAAACTTTAAAAGATAAACCAGGTGAAACAAATCATGCAAACTGCAGGCCAACAACGATTACACCTTAACTTTAGGTTTCATTGATGATACTGATTTTCAGTTAATTTTATTCAGTCCTAGGTGATATGCTAAATTTGTTCTTTCATCCAACCATTGTTACACATTTGAAGTTAATTTATCATAACTCACATGTTTCGTTTTGTAAGATAAAAGCGACATGTTGGGTTTTGTAACTAAGAAACTTCATGCTTAAAAGTCAACATTTATAATACATATCATAAATAAATATGATATCACTCGGGATACCCGCCGCAATGCGCGGGCTTTCCCACTAGTATATATATATATATATATATATATATATATATATATATATATATATAGGGGAAGGTTCATTTGAGAAGAAATTTAAATTGAGAGGAAAAAGAAAAGGGTATAATTGTAAAACATTAAATAGTTTTTCTCTCCTTTCATTTATTATTATCTTTGACTAATTAATTAGTCATAAAAACTATCATCCTACACACTAAAATTTTTACCTACACACATCAAAATTTATCGTACACGTTTTGAAAATTTATCCTACACATATTGAAATTTATCTTACACTACTCGTAATTCATACTACACACATCGTAATTCATCCCACACTTTAAATTATTTTTTTTCTTCATTGAAAAAAAAATATTTTTTTGAAAATAAGTTACAAATTTAATATAGTTAGCTATTAAAAAGGAAAACTACCAATTAATGATCTATCTAAGGTTACCAATATACCCTTACACTAATATTAAATACAAAAATTAAATGAAGTAAAATGAAAGATTTTTATTGGTTGAAATTTCTTCTTTTTTATTCTTACAAAATATTTCTTCTCATTTGAACCCTACACTATATATATATATATATATATAGAGAGAGAGAGAGAGAGCAAACATATTTATAACAAATAAAATCCACCAACAACAACCGATTTAAAGCAAAATCAACAAAGTTTGAACAATTACCGATGTAAAATCAGATATGAGAAGATAATAATAGCTAAAAACAATGAGAACTTAACCGATTCAGATCTACAACAGCTGAAATCTACTAACAACAACAAACAATTTAAAGCAAAATCAACAAAGTTTGAAAGATTACCCATGAAGAATTAGATCTGAGAAGATGATGAAGTTGAAGGAGAAGAAGAACGCCGATGATGTAAACCCTAGCTCTTCAGTTGAAGTTTTGGAAATGAGAAGGGGGAGGCCCGACACAAAGAAGAAGAACAACGGCTATATGTTTTGTCCTCTAGCGCCCCGTCGTCAACGTATTGCACCCGCCGTTCACGACGACACCTAACCCAGAAATGGTGTTGGAGGTCGTCGCAAGGACAGGCTGGGCCTGGACGACTCCCACACCGAGTGGCCTTAAAACCATAGCAAATGAGCCCATTGAATTTAATTATATGGTGCTTAGTTTCTTGACTTTTGCATAAAAAAAGATTGGGTGACCTATTTGGGTGGCTTAAAATCAACATAATTCTTTGAGTAAAATGCCCCAAATAGTCCCTGTGGTTTGGTGAAATTTCACCATTAGTCTATAGCTTTTGGATGTTGGTATTCAGGCCCCTTCTTATTCAAATATAAATGAATTAATACCAAAAGAACCGTCACCGGATGGAGAGTTTGTATAGATTATCGTCGATTAAATGAGGCAACAAGGAAAGATCATTTTCCCTTACCTTTCATTGATCAAATGTTAGAAAGATTATCCGGTCATAAATTTTATTGTTTTTTAGATGGTTTTTCAGGTTACTTTCAAATACCGATAGCTCCCGAAGACCAAGAAAAAAACAACATTCACATGTCCCTTCGGAACTTTTGCTTATCGACACATGCCTTTTGGTCTTTGTAATGCCCCCGCAACTTTCCAACGTTGCATGGTGGCCATCTTCCATGATATGATAGAAAAGACTATGGAAGTCTTTATGGACGACTTTTCTATCTTTGGAGATACATACGACCAATGCCTCGATAACCTTGAACGAATGCTATCCCGATGTGAGGAAACTAACCTCGCCCTTAATTGGGAAAAATGTCATTTCATGGTAACGGAGGGAATAGTACTCGGTCACAAAATCTAGCGAGGGAATGGAGGTTGATCGGGCTAAAATAGACACCATTTCCCGATTACCACCCCCATCCTCTGTTAGAGCTATCAAAAGTTTTCTAGGGCATGCTGGATTTTATAGACAATGTATCAAAGACTTTTCTAAAATCTCAAGATCTTTAACAAAGTTGCTTGAAAACGATGCATCGTTCATCTTTGACAAGGATTGCAATCAAGCATTTCTAACAATAAAAGAAATGCGAGTCAATGCACTAATCATGATAGCACCTGATTAGAAATTACCTTTTGAAATAATGTGCGATGCAAATGACGTTGCAGTTGGAGCTGTCTTGGAACAACGAAAAGATAAGCATTTTCACCCAATATACTACGCTAATAAAACACTTAACGATGCACAAGAAAATTACACAACAACTGAAAAAGAATTACTAGCTGTAGTATTTGCTTTTGATAAATTTCGTTCTTATCTTGTTCTTTCTAAAACAATAGCTTATACAGACCATGCAGCCATTCGTTATCTCTTTAAAAAAACAGGACGCCAAACCACGTTTAATCAGATGGATTCTACTCCTCCAAGAATTCGATATTGAAATAAAAGACAAAAGAGGAGCAGAAAACACCGCTGCAGATCATATATCCCACTTGGAAGATCCAGCTTTGGAGGCAACTAGGGACGAACTCATCAATGAAAAATTCCCAACTGAGTTATTAGAAATGGTGGAATACCGAGAAGAACCATGGTACGCCGACTATGCCAACTACCTAGCTAGTGGAATAGTCGCAAAAGGGTGGTCACATCATCAAAGAAAAAAGTTCTTTGCCGTTGTAAAGCATTATTTTTGGGAAGATCCTTATCTTTTCAAAATATGTGCCGACCAACTTATCAGACGATGCATACATGGTAGTGAAGCAAGAAAAATTCTCCGCCATTGTCATGAAGGTCCATACGGAGGACATCATGGTGCCGCTAGTACCACACGAAAGATATTTGATTCAGGATTCTATTGGCCAACCATTTACAAAGACTCCCAAAGTCTTGTCAAGACATGTGATGCATGCCAACGGTCATGTAATATTTCTTCCAAAAACGAAATGCCACAAAATGGCATTCTTGTTTGTGAAATTCTTTATGTGTGGGGACTAGACTTTATGGGACCTTTCTCACCGTCAAAAGGAAACAAATATATACTTGTGGCAGTAGATTACTTGTCAAAATGGGCCGAAGCCGAAGCTCTTCCAACAAATGATGGAAGAGTTGTGGTAAGATTCCTGAAACGACTATTTTCTCGTTTCGGAACTCCAAAAGCATTAATAAGTGATAGGGGTACCCATTTTTGTATCCATCAACTTGAATTTTTTTTAACAAGATATGGGGTCTATCACCGGATCTCAACTGCGTATTACCCTCAAACAAATGGACAAGCCGAAGTAACTAATCGAGGTTTAAAAAGAATACTTGAAAAAACCGTAGGGTTAAATAAAAAAGAATGGGCCGACAAATTAGACGACACTTTATGGGCTTTTCGGACTGCATATAAAATAACCATAGGTACGACCCCATATAAGCTTGTCTATAGAAAAAGTTGTCATTTGCCAGTAGAAATAGTACACAAAGCCTACTGGGCATTAAAAAAACGTAAACTTAGACATGGAAATTGCTGGAAAGAATCGGTTTTGTCAATTAAATGAATTAGATGAATTAAGGAATCAAGCATATTCTAACTCTGAAATATATAAGGAAAGAATGAAAAACCTGCATGATAAACATATTAAACTTAATGAATTTCGAGTAGGAGATCAGGTTGTATTGTTTAATTCACGACTTCGATTATATCCCGGGAAGTTAAAGTCTAAGTGGGCGGGACCTTTTTCCATCACCCATTTTTTTCCACACGGTGCAATTGAAATTAAATCTCGGAATGGAATTCCATTCAAAGTCAACAGACAACGGCTTAAGCTTTATTAAGGATTCATTGAGGATGAAGAGGAAGAGATCCCGCTACAAGCGGTCGAAGAATAAACAAAGGTTTGCATACTAACATCATGTCTTGTAGGTAATGGACTTCGGGAAAGCTTCAAAATCGGTAAGATTTCTAAACCAAGTTTTGGGAACAGGTCACTCACACGTGCACTACTATAAAATATATATATATATATATAGTTTTTAGTCGCCCATGGGTCCGTGCCCAGTGAGCACGGGGCCGTGTTCGGCTACTGTCAGGAATAAAACCCCTTTTGTCTTCTCATTTTCATTTCACCACAACCCGTTCCCCCGAAAACTCTCTGGTTCATCTGAGAATCTCTGCAGATTTTCACGTTTTTCCTTCATTCAACATCATCAAGGTATGATTCTATCATCTTAGTTAGTTAGTTTAACGATTTACATGTAGATTAACATCAAAAATTTAGGGAAAAATCTAGGGTTCTTGAACTTGAACCGAACCAAACCCCAAATTTTTGCTTAGATCTATTAGTATTAGTATAGTTGCATGTTTTAGGAAGTAAATCAACTGAAATTGTTTGTAGATTTGCCCGATTTCAAACAGAAACCTCAAACCCTTGTTTTTGAACCGAAAAAGATGAAATTGAAGGGGTAAACGGTTTGTTTTTGGAAAAACGGCACTTGGGGTTTGATTTTCGGGGAAAACCGCCCCTACTCAAACAAAAATTTTCAAGTTTTCGAATCCGGGTCGAAAAATGGCATTTTTGGGAAACAGAACCCTGACCACGGGGTCGTGGTCAGTGAACACGGGGGCGTGGCCAGAAGAATTCAACTGAACACGGGGCGTGGCCATTGGTCACGGGGCCGTCTTCAGCCTTCTGTTTTCAGTTTTCTACGAAAAATTATCGTTTCATGCTGATTGTTTTGTGTTTTCTTTTGCAGAGATGGCCAGCAAGTTCACTAAGTTTAAGCCAATTGAGTAGGACTACTATACCCGCTGTGACATTCTGAAAACAAGGCCAGAAGAAAAACCAAAACAAGTGTGCCTCGATACCTTAGAAGCTATGGGGCAACTAGACCGCTTCAACACATTGGTCACGGGTCCACTAAGGGTGGCCCTCTACACAAGACTCCATGTGGTTCATGAGTATAGCATGGAGTTTTACAACTCTTTCGCGTTCAAAGCAAAAGCAGAGCCATTCGACGGAGAAGGAGTTCAGTTCCGATTTGCGGGAGAGGTGCTTTCAATTTCTATCGCACAATTTGGAGTGCAAGTGGGTCTGTTCACTGAGGAAGAGTCCGGTGAAGAAGAGAACACGAGTGGTCTTCATGAAATCTCAGCTAACATGCGCCAGACAGCGTGGGCTCAAATCGGGGATGGTGAATATGATCCAAGTGTCACAAAGAGCTCCTAGTTGCGGGACCCCCTCTATCGCTACATTCATAGGGTCCTTAGCAACTCTCTCAGTCAAAGGTGTGATAGCACCGATGTTGTCAACTTGCGTGATCTTACGGTCTTGTATTGCATCCACAACCGCGTTCCTCCTGATGTCCCCCACCTACTCCTCGTAACATGCGTCTGAATCAGTTGGCTTCCTCCACAACACCTATCTTCTTTGGGTGATGGATCTACCGCCACTTCAAGACCTATGTTCAACGCATGCCGAAATCATTTCGTAAGGGTCCATGGTCGGGAAGAGTAGATCTCACCCAATGCCGTTCAATGGGGATCATCCACGAGACGGGTGACGGGACATTCTGCTTCCAAACTACTCATGGACACGTTTGGAACCCGGAGGAAGCCCTCGTTCTTCATGCCAACCCAAACCATCCTCCTCCTCAGTTTCAAGGCCAACCAGGTCCCTCCTCCTCTCATGAGGGTGGTTTTCCTAACTTTCAAAGTTTACATGATCTTTTGTAGGAAAACTTATTGTCCACCCGCAACACTTACAACATGGCCAGCAACACCTACACCCGGGTTGGAGCAATGGAGCGCAACATCTCCGACATGCAAGATGACATCACCTACATCCGGGAGCATATGGTGTACCAAGGAGGAGACGATGAGGACGAGGACATGGACTGATCGGAGGCATTGGAGGTGGTGTGAGGTTGGATGCAGCTTCTCAGGTTAACCCTTTCTATCCCACAAAACAATTTTTGGCCTGCGTGCTATAGTTTGAACAATTTACTTTCCTAAACACTTTTTATTTTCTGCATTTTATTTTTGTTTTATGTGTGATGACGGATGATGAACCTTGGTAAATTTAGGATGTTTGTTATGTATTGTGTGGTGTGGTGTGGTATTTAAGCAAAACAAGTACCCAGGAAGCTTGGATGCACTAAGTATTAGTGCTACATAAGCCCGGAAACCCGAACCAAAAGCCAAAAACCTGTAATCATCACTTGCAGACTGTCACCACGGGGTCGTGCTCAGCGACCATGCCCCAGTGCCCACTTACACAAAACTCTATTGGAAGCGCTAATCGCCCCAATTTTTTTTCAAAATTTTTCATTTTTACTTGTCTTTGTTTAATTTGGGAATATCAAGTTCTAAAAAATGTTATATTTTTACAATTTACAACCGATAGCGTCGTGATAAAAAGAACCACATAAGAAAATTATGAAAAGGCATGACAAATCTAATTAAAATTTGATTATATATACTTGATGACATTATAAACCCATTCCCACAACAAGTGAGTTTTGAGTCTTTATTGAGCCTATAAGCATATATCTTTAAACTAAATGCTCATTTTTTCGTTTCTTGTGTGAATAGCCGCTTGGTTCTTACGACTCAACAACTTGCCACGACGATACATTCGCGGTCCTTACCAACTTAAACCCAAGTAAGTAAATGATGGAGGCACTAGGACTAACCCATTTTCCTTTCAACACCATATTTTTCGTTTTTTTATCACCTACCAAAATCCCCCTAGTAAACCCTTTTGAGCCTAAACATTTTCAATTCAAAACCTACAAAACACTTTACCCACCAAAACCCGTTTTTCTTTTCAACCCCTCGTTTTAGTAAAAAGCTCGGTTATCTTGTGACGTTTCCTATCAATATATATATAGGAGATGGTTCAAATGAAAACCACTTTTATTGTGAAAACTCGAAAACTAACTAAAAAAAGCCTAAAAAACACACCAAATTTTTTTTTTTTCATTTTTTTTATAAAAATTGCAGGTTTTTATATATAAAAAAAACTTTTTTTCAAAAAAAAAAAAATTTGTAGTACACATGTGTAATAATACACATATGTAGTATTACACATGTGCACTACAAAAAAAAACTTTTTTTTTGAATTTTTTTTTTATATATACATAAACCCGCGAAAATTGGTATACAAAAAAAAAATTGATATGTTTTTTTGGCTTTTTTAATTAGTTTTTGAGTTTTCACAATAACTAGTGGTTTTCATTTGAACCTTCCCGTATATATATATATATATATATATGAAAGTCTTGCAATAAAGAAACGAGTTCCTCAAAAAAACGTTGTTTGAATATTCTTAGTTTGAATAAAAGTCACAAAAACAAAAAGTTTTACGACAACCGACGCTTTTTACGCTTTTCCCCATTTTTACAAACCATTAACCAAAACCACATACTCTTAACCCAAGCCTAACCCTTTCTCAAAGTCCTCTTGATATTTACAAAGGTTTATAGTTAAAAAGGAGGAGGTTTGATTGCTTGGCCAGCATATGGTAGAAGTAAGTTCCATGCCGGTCTCGAGTGCTTCACAAAAATACATCTTCGGCAGAGTGTTGAGTGATCTCTCGTGAGGTATGTGAACTTGTATATAAATGGAATTTTAAAAAGACTTGTTATGCCCAAATAAGTAATTTTTCTTATAAAATGTTTTAAATAAATCATGACGAATAGGATTGTAAATAAAATAAAAATAAAAACCCAATAAAGATCTTGGATTCCCGACACTCAAGACAAGCCCAAAACTTCTCTCATACCTTTTCCATTTGGGTGTGTAAAGCCACATATTAAACAATTTTGCTTGAGGACAAGCAAAGATTCAAGTGTGGGGGTATTTGATGTGTGCAAAATGTAACATACAAATTACATCAAATGAGGCATAAAACTAACCCTTTTTAGTACTAATGTTGAAAAAGGTGTGTTTTTGTCTTTTTTTTGAATTTACAGAACCGAATGAGCTTAAACGAGCAAAAGGAACAAATATACAACCAAAACCAACATAAATACAAAGAAAAGGAATAAACGTGACATTCCCGACCCCTCGACAGCATCCCCAAAGCAAAAACAAGTCAACAGAAGACTGACCACGGGGTCGTGCCCACTGGACACGGCGGCGTGGTCAGGTGCCTGCAGAAAAGACAAAGCCGTAGAAGCTTCTATGCCCACCACGGGGGCATGCCCAGCTCAACACGGGGCTTGGTCAACTCTAAGATACGCAGAATCTTGCAAAATCTTGATAGTACAGATACGCTTCTGACCACGGGGCGGCCGTGCCCCTGGATACGGGACCGTGTGGGACCCTCTGCTGACAACTGTATTTAATGAAGGAAGAGAAAAGGCTGGCCACGGGGGCATGCCCACTGGACACGGGGCCGTGGCCAGGGCTCTGTGCAGGCTATAAATAGGGGTGCTTGGTTCACTTCAAAGGCATCCCTTGGCAAACCACTACTCTCCCACTTTGCCACCACTCCACCACCACTACACCACCAACACCCACCACCATCATCCATCTATAGAGTGTGTAGTACTCTCGGGATCCAAGATTGATAGTAAGAGTTCTTGCCAATCAAATGCCGTGTTTGGTTTAGCCTCTTACATCACTTGGTGAAGACAAGTCTTTTATGTATTACTTTTGAATTTTATTCTTTCAGCACTTTTATTTTGGTTTTGTATTAATGACTTTAATAACTAGTTTCTTATGTTGAAGGTGAATTTTCTTTATCATTTGTCCGTGGTGTCTTGGCGTTACTTTACTGTCTATATAAAGTAAAAGATTGCACCATTCATGTCTCTACGGTCTATATAGAGACATGTTGGCTACCTGGTCGGGGGTTAAGGGAATGGTTTAGTAAGGTTCTTGCCTTGTTCAGTGTATAGATCCTGCAAGGACCTGGTTCAAGCTTACTAGGACCTCCTTCAATACCCACTGTTATTGGATGGCGGGGGTGCGAATGGCTTGAACCCCTCATATGTAAACTACTATTAATACATTAAACCAGCTACTTGGGATTGTATCCCTGCTGACTCAAACCACTTAGTCGAGGGTAACGTCACCTTCAAAAGAGGGGCATGCCACTTTTCGCATTAATAACTTAATTAATTATCTTTCAATATTCCGACCGTTTAGGATTGTATCCTTGCTGACTCAAACCACTGGGTTGAGGGTAACGTCACCTTCAAAAGAGGGGCCTACTACTATAACTAAGATAATCTCTTAAAAAGTCAAAAAGTGCGAAAATCATCAAAGGGTACATTAAAGGCGAGTCGAATCCAAGTGATTCATCTTGTCTATCTGTTTTTATTTTATTTTTATTTCTGCATTTTTATTTTTTATTTTTTATTTTCATGTTTAAAACCTTTTCTCAAAAATTTTAGATTGATTAGACGTTGAGAATAAACCGGTACTAAAAGCCCTTGTGTCCTTGGACGACCACGGTATCTTACCAACGCTATACTACATTCACAATGGGTGCACTTGCCCAAGTGTGTGTTTAGTGTTAGTAGAATATCGTGTTTTATAAAATTTTAAACTTGACTAATGTGTAAACTGGGCTTAAAATATTAATAAAAATATATCACGCTTTGCACACACCACTCCTCATAACGTGACTTTTAATAAAACAAACTAAAGATACTAATTAAAAACAAATAATAAACCATAACTCAAGATTAAATCTAACATTGGACATTACACCTATGCTTATTGTGGTTTAATAAGTTGTTACTTGGATAGTCGCTTGAGTGGATTGCCGTTAGTTTCGCCGTTAAGTCCACTTAAAATGACTAAAATACCCTTACTCAAGAAAAGCATTAATATTTTTGTTTATTTATGGGGCCCACCCACCACCTACTCATCTTTAGCCTCCACCCATCAACATCCACCACCATTAACAACCTCCACCCATCTAATTAAAATAGAAAGAGAGAAAGAGAGAGAGGAGCCGGCAAACTTCCGATTGAAAACACCTTTGGTGGTAACTGTTAAATCAAAGGGGTGGCATTGGGATGTTTTCGTAGAGGTTAGACTCGTATCTGGCATGATTAGTGTTTTGTGGTTTGGTTGTGACCAAAGTTAACACCGATGGTTAATGTTCCAACGATAGGGAGTTAGTCGTGATATTGCAGGTTGACAACTATGGTGATGACCTTCTGAAATTAGGATTTTGTGGTGGGGGTCGAAAACGACTATTCTGAAATTAGGGTTTGGTGACATAAGGTTCATGATGGCGACCCAAGACTGGCTTCGGCAAAGCTGCTAGCGACAGAGGTGACATCTGGCCGCTGGGCAAATGTGGATAAAGGTCATGATCATGATGATGTTTTGATGTCTGATGGGTGGTGTTGGGTGTTGAATAATATCAGACTTAGGACTTTTGGATAACCAGGACACGGGCGCATTAACCCCCAATATTTAAGTTATCAAGCATAGCAGATTAAAATGGGTTATTTGGATTTTGGACATATTGATCATTGATCCCATACCCGACAAAGCGGTAATAATTTATCGTATCCCAAGCCCGTATAGGGAAAATAGGTTAAGAGTATTTACCTGATCTTTATGTTTACAATCCAAAGATATATGTAAGCACAACCGTTTAAATCAAAATAACTAACAAGGTTGCAAATTTACTGGACGCCCTTAGTCTGGAATGAACGGAACTATGATCCGCTAGAATGTTAACGGGCCATATTCAAGTCATATGACTTGGACCGGTTAACTATAATAAAATCGGTACGGTTCGCTAGATTAAGTGGAGACCGGATAGAATGTGGGTTTCACCCTCACAAGTACTATGACTCGTATAATATGGGTCAAACAATAACATATTCTGATTAGAACTGATTTGGAATGATTTTGACCAGATCGGCTAACTTATATAAACTAGGCTATATAAGTCAACCGTACGTGCATAGTCGGCATCGGGTGATCAGATGGGTCAATGTCAAGTTCATTATGCCCAAAACATGTTTAATATGTTACCACATCAGTTTATAACTCACATACATATTCATTATGATTTCAAAATCAATTTATGCACACAAGGGCATAATTGGTATTTTTAAGGCATAATACATGGACTTACATAAGGCATAATACATGGACTTACATAAAACCCGACATACAATATGATCAAATGGTATAACCTCAGAGGGCTATTCCCTACATTAATATGATCATAATATAACTTCAAATCAGTAACTAACTTAGCTTAAACGGATCAAAACCGAATAGTCAAAGTAGAAGTCAAACTGTTTGACTTTCGGTTACGAACCGAGCTATAAGCATGAAATGACGGGTTGGACATAATCTAACATGTCCTAATATGTTATACCAACTGATATAATGTCAAAAATTGGTGTTTAGATACTTAGAAGTTCATTAAACATAATTTACGAAAATTTATGTTTTGACTTTTATTTTAATAGAACTTTGACCCGTCATTTAACCAACTTAACGTGATCTTTAGGAGGTTCCCTCATAGGGGATTATCACCTACCTTATTATGATCACGTAGCCATGTTTGATTCGAACATTGGCTTGACCGAAATGGTCATAACCGAAAGTCAAAGCAAAAGTCAATTTGCTTGACTTTCGACTATTAACTTAGCCTAGAATGAAAAAAAAAACAGAATTAGAACACTTACAAGTGTTCAAGGCAAAGATTAAACTCCAGTAGGAGGCCTCTATAGATCAGAAGCAACTCCAAGAGTGATTTAGAATGAGAATGAGACAGGTGCAAGTTGGAATGGTGCATATTCACCTCTACTTATACTTGCACAAGATTAACAAGATCATGCCAAGTGTTAGCAGGGTTTTTCTAGTGTTGATTAGTGTCCACTTAGGTGGAAGAAGTAGGAGGATAGTGGCAATTCACAAGCAAGGTGTCCATAGCAGTAGGCTGCCATGCCAGCTGCACATTCTGCCAGCTGCACCCCTTACTGACCGTAAGGGGTGGTGGCTTACGATCCGTAAGGACCTAGCGCGCCCATGGTATTCAAATGCCTTACGGTCCGTAAGGAACTATCAGAAACAATATTAATCAATGTCTTACGGTCCGTAAGTGTAACAACCCGCACGTTCGTGCGTTGTTACTAATCGCTACACTCGTTACGCCTAGCACCAGAGATTCAGATCATAATGTAATTGCGTTGCATACTACACTATTACAAAGCTATTTTCGCATAATACATTAACGCAAACACTAGAGCTAACAATGACTCTACAAGTGCGTACTACCCCACCGACCGTCGTGACGATGATGGCAATACGAGTGGGGTGGTACCTCGTTGATCATTGTAGCATAACACGTCTCATCGCACATACTAACACTCACGATGACGTTGCAATGAGGACCTATTCTACCCTCCTCGATAGCCGTGATGTGTCGCAAGTAATGCAAACTCGAAACAAAACCCGACTATCGCAACGCAAACTGGGGAATGTAAATACGTATGTACGACCTTTTGTGATTAATTATGATATATATATATATATATATATATATGAAAATGTGTAACCAAAACTATCGCAACGCTCATCGAAACACCGAAACACAACTCGCCAGATGCCACCGATCGACTGACCGATCGATCGGATTGCCACCCGATCAAGGTGTCGCTCGATTGGACAGCCATCTGATCCGATGAACTGCATCACCTCCACTCCCCTTCACCTAAAAATAGCACTTGTCACATCACTTGAACAGTGATGTGACAGCTCTCACTCAACCAGCACGCTCTTGGACACTTTTCTCTCGATTTCTCGCGATTCTTGTAAGTTTCCGACCTAAATCTTGTACTTCTATAATCTACACACACTTCTTCATCTTTTTCACCATCAGATCTCACTTTTCCACTGCTAGATCTTCGGATTTGAGCCGTTCTAAGGTGAAGTCATCATGGAGTTCTTAGGAATAATGAAGTGTGTCCTCATCTCATCAAGAACAGTCCAGATCTGAAGATTCCACGGTGTATAAACACTAATCTCACCTAAAAGCTAAGCCGAATCTAAGTTTTCTAAGCTTTTCTTTAAACTTTCTTAACTTTTCACTCAAAACCGGTAGCAACAGAGCTCGTGCAGACCTTCTACTCTGTCTTTAGTGAAGTGTCGGTTTGAGAATTGGTTCCTATCAACGAGATGACTGGCTTATCATGTTGAACAAGAATAACCGTCGAGAACAGTTAACTGATCGGACGGGGTGATTCCCATCCGATCCAATGACTTGGACTCGGTGGAGTTTCCATTGTTTAGCTCGTAGTCATACCGTCTCGATCAAATCGAAGAAACTTAACAAAATAAACAAGTTGTGAAGTGATCAGGCTGCGGGATGGATTGCCGTCCGATCGGATTACCGCCCGATCGGACTGCCACCCGATCGACCCGCAATCCGATCGGATTGCACTTGGTATCAAGACTTAAACAATTTTCAAACCTTCAAGGATCTGAACGATGAACGGATTGCCGTCCGATCGAATGACCATCGGATCGGTTGACTTTGGATCCTCAACACTTAAACGTTTTACAAATCTTCAAGGCACATCAGTTCCAACGGATTGTTACCCGATCGGACTACCACCCGATCGAGCGACCACACTGCTGTGAGCTTATCATAAAAAAAATGTTTTGCCGATCGGATCACCGTCCGATCGAACATCCACCCGATCGAGTTGCCACCCGATCGACCGACCTGAAAGGTAGAGATACTTCACTGTTTTCAAAATGCTACAATGAACACTTCAAAAGGCAAACCATCATACACAAACTCCTCTTCATCAAACAAAGTGACAATCCAATCGAATGGTCTTCCAATCGGATGACCATCCAAACGGATTGTCACCCGATCGACTGGCTATCCGATCGGATTGCCATCCAATCGGATTACCATTCGACACTTGGTTCTGTCACACCCCGATCGGATTTCCATCTTGGCCGGGTCTTAATGTGACACATGGCTAGGTCTTGTCCTTTTTAGATTTTGCCATTTTATTATAATGGTAGATCTTATAATATAGGAATGATATTTTTAAATATAATCGTTCCATTAAAACTTAAACAAGTATATATGGTTGCCCTAAACGGGACTTCTAATAAAAATGACTCGCCCATGCAAGGGCTAATCAGAAAATAACAAAAGAAACAAATAAAACGAATTAGGATTAGTCCTATGTTCTTGTCTAGACTCAAGAATGTGCAATTGTGTAACTGAGATTAAACACAAAAGACTAGTGTTTAATTCACTCAGTGTTGGCTCTGATACCAACCTGTCACACCCCGATATTTCCACGTGTCACCGGTGGGCCCGGTAGGGGAGTATCGTGACGTAGTTGATATCATCATAGTCAAACAACACAATATATATGAATGCACAGTGGAAGCAAAAGATAAATATATTACAATCCGAATATAAAGTAATATCCAGTATTACAACGAAAAGTAAAGGATCCACAGGCAGATCTTAAAACATAAACATTGTTCAACAGACTTTAGGCGCCTAGAATTTGCAAGATTCCTTATAACCGCCCTGAGCTTCCAGCCAATTACGTTCAGTACCTGCCACTTAACCCTTTTGGAAAATACGTCAGTTTTCACTGGTAAATACACTCAACCGACTCATTTTGAAAAGGTTTAATAAAAATTGATTTGAATGCACAAGGCACAAACTCTTTATAACTTGGGACAATTATAGTTATAATCTTGTATACAGATTTACATGTTCGTTATACGTTCAGGGCCCGATGTAGAAACCGAGTCAGATTAACAGACACGCCACAAGTATAGGCCCACAAGAGAGTGAGATACCGTTTTTCCTTAAACAACTGTCAGGTGTATGCCTATACCCCGTGTATAAGGCGTGGCCATTTTATAACACAATGATGTCAAGGATATCCGGGACATGGTCATTAACCCCTAAAGGTCTTTATTTCAAACAATACAGATTTAACCAGGTTACCTCAATAATTTAACCATAATAAGATTAAATATTCAATACCCGACCAAGCGGTATTATTATAATACCGTATCCCAAGCCCGTATAGGGAAAATAAGTTAAGAGTATTTACCTGCGCTAGCTCCTGACTTAAATAGCAAGAATTTAATAACTCAGCCGTATTCACTTAAGTAAGCGTAGGTACCATTTACCGGAAGGCTCTAGTCTGGAATGATGGTATAAATAACCAATTAGAATGTTAACGGGTCTTTAATTAAGCCTGAGGTTAGACCGGTTAGTCTTACAGAAAGATACGGTTCAAACGCATTATAAGGTGAAGACCGGATTAGAATGCGGTTTTGACCCGACAAGTTTGAAGACTTGTATAATATGGGTAATCTAAACACATTCTGGATTTTGAGACAAAAATGATATAGTTTGACCCGTTTCGGCTAATATATGCAAACTAGTTACATACGCCGATCCGAACGCGAAAAGTGCGTAACAAGTAACCAAATGAGTCATATGCAAGTTTCCTAAGTTAAAATGCTTTAGATATGTTGTGACATCAGAAAGATATCTTATATTATGCCCAAAACGGATTTAGACACACCATACGCCCCGTAGGGGCATTTTGGTCATTAAAAAGGTTATAAAAGAGTTTAAATATGAACCTGAGTTTCGGGTCTGATGAAATCAGTAAAATTACTCAATTTACTAGGTTATATCAGTAGGGTATCATATATATGTGAAATCTATCCTTTATAACCAAACTATGCCTCTTAAGGGTATTTTGGTAGTTTCACATAGGCTTAAAAGGTCAAAACTGGAAACCTATGTTTAAAAACTTTTACTTACTGTTAATATATAAAAATATACTAAAAATATCAGTAGATATCAACCTTATATGTTTAATATGGTTTTAGCACACACTATGCATTAAAAACGCTTAAAAAAGCGATTTGGAGCCATTTCCGGGTTTTCAAAGGAAAGCTGGTATTTTTATAATTCCAGAAGGCTCAAAATATTTTATTTATCAAATGAAATCAGTAGAAAGAGGTTTGGGGTCAAAAGGATTTGTAAAACTAATTTTACGGCTTAAAAGGGCAAAACCGGCATTAACCGAATCATACTTAGAACTCTAAGTTATGCTTAGCCTAAAAATAATTAAAAATCTCCAAAAATCCTTAAATATTATTTTATATCAGTGGGTAAAAATTTTGATATCAAAAAGTGGGTTTAAATAGGTTATACGCTAAATACGCCATTTAATTAACATAAAGCTTTCAAATTACGCTAATGAGCATAACTCTTAATCTAGACCTCAAACTGATGTCAAATTTTAGGTGCAAGTTTATAAATCAGTAACTAAGGTTTCTACTCTTTTACTTTTTCAAAAATCACGTTTTAAGGTCAAAAGGGCATAATAGTCAACATTTAAGCATTTAACGGAATCACGCATATGAATCGGATAACTAATGAACCAAGTTGTATAATCACAGAGGGTTATACTTATAGGTAACTTGGTCCTAATAAAGTTCTTAGGCATGTCTAAACTATGCTTAAACGGGTCAGAACTGAAAGTCAAAGCATTAGTCAAACTATGCGACTTTCGGTCCCGAACCGAGCCTAAACTGAAAATTGTCGAGTTGAACATGTTGGGACATGTTCTTATATTAATTACCAAGTTACATAAATGATCAAACAGGTTACATGTATCCTACATTGCTAATTATGCTTTAAGTTGGAAATAAACATTCTGTTGACTTTTTAAAGTAAGCTTTGACTCGACAATTAACATAGTTAGAGTGGGAATCTGGAAGTACCCTTTTAAGGGTTTATTACCCACATAATTACCTACTCATAGGTACTTTCAATTTGAATTTTGACTGAAGGGATTAAGATTAATGACGAAGTCAAATCTTAATTACGATGGTTTGACTTTACGCTAAACAACTAAGTTAAACTGAACTAGAAAGGATTAAGGACACTTACAAGGGTCCTAATTATGATTAGAGATCACTAGGAAATGTCCTTGAGCTCCAGCAACCTCCAGGAGTCGAGTTGTGGACTTCCAAGTGAATGAGCAATTTCAAGAACACAACTTCATGGCCTTTATATAGGTTTCTAAATTCAATTTGATCATGCCAACAAGGTCTACAAGTGATATGAGATCATTCCAAGTGTCCCTTGACCTTTTAAAACCATCAAACAAGCCCTTGAATTCGAATACCATTGTTTTAAGTCGGTGCAACCGGAACTAACAGGCAGCTGTTAAGAATTTTGCATCTGGGACCTGCTTGCGCACCGCAACGTCCACAGTGTTGAGGTGCGCAAGCAACATGCCAGCACAACAAAACTTTCAAATGTTTACAATTTGGCCCCTGGACCTTCCAAACGTCGTTTTCGCATTATTTCTTGCATTATAAGCCTTCTAAATTTACTTTTGAGGGTTCCAAGACTTATACAAACTTTGTTAAGTCCTTGGTTAACTTTGTAATCACCCGAAAAGCCATAATTTCTTACGTTGACTCTTTTAACCCCTTGTATATGAATTTGATCATAACTTTCTCATACGATAACGAAACTTGATGATATTTTTATCATGTATTCTAGTGAGCATATTTAATCGTTACAAAGCTTCGGGTTTGCTAAAAGGTCACTCAGAGGTATACTTTAAACATGTTGACACATCTAACCCCTGTAGTTTGTAATCTCTCACTTTCTTTTATATTTAGCTTCGTATGATCCATGATTCATTCGTGTGAATGTATAAACATCTTGTAGGGTTATTGTAAGGTATATTTATCCATTGTTGACATTTTGAACTCTTATATTCACATAGTTTCTTTATTTGTCAACTTTAGTCCCTCTAGAGTATTCTTTCACACGTTCAAGCTTATGACACGTGTCAATACATTATAGGACGTGAATTTTCGAGGTGTTACATCCTCACCCCCTTAAAAGAAATCTCGACCTCGAGATTTGTTAAAATGCTGGAAATACTTTTTGTCGCATAATGGACCTAACTCCAATAACATATCTGGAGTCTTTCCAAGCTCCCACAGTTGACCTCTATAATAGGCACATGTATCCTTTTGGAGCTTCTTCACCTGTGGATCCTTAATCGACATAGGTTGCTCATTATATCATAAATCTGCATATCATTATGTGATAGTGCTTCTTGACTTATTGGCGAAACACATCCTTAAATCATTAGTGTGAAATGTATTGCGAGCTCCATCCAACTCCTTAAAAAAGGTTTTAGCTTTAAGCTATCTGATCTTGATACATTCGATTCCTTTGAATGATTTTATATATTCAGAGCTTAACTAGTCTAATAATTAACAAATTGGCACACCCTTCCATGGTGATATCTTTTGTTGGACCTTATTCTTTAACAAGAACTTAGGAGGGTTGCTACTTTCATAAATCCTTGATTTTCTGCCGTATACTGGCAACTTACAATCGATTATGGATTTGTATGATCCCATCTGTTGTTTCCAAGGCAACCTTCTGATCCTGATAATTGAACTTCCCAAAGTCTCATCCATCAAACGGACATTTTGATATTTTATCTATACAAGGTCTCCAAAGGAGCAACCTTGATACTTATATAACAACTATTATAAAAGAACTTATCTTAAGGTGAAATGGTTATTCCAGCCACTGCTTAGAACTAATCCCAAGGAATAGTTAATCCTTGTGTTAGTCGATCAAATCGACGATCCTGGGCAGCTAATGACAATTCTTAATTGTTGTCTAATTAGGGTTGCGGTAATCAAATGCACACACAAAATGAACCATCTTCCTTAATTAACTATAACGAATTCTCAGAATATTGAGTTAGGCTATATGAATCTCTTATCTTAAAGTTTACTTAATCAGGGTTTCGATTATTCCATAATCAATCATGGAGTTCTACAACACTCCAACCCAAAGTGGGATGTTAATCTTAACTCTACCTTCCTCTCAGGGGTAAACATGGTAATCTTAGGAGAAGATAATTAAGGTACAAGGAGGTTACAGAGATTTCCAAATCTCAGGCTTCAGTTCATCAATCATATTCTGTATCAGATAAGTGACACATTTATGTTACGAGTCCATGAATTCCTTAATCGGGAACATTTACTTGGACCATTCCATTTTGGATATCTTCTTTGAATACCAATAGTTGACCTTAGCACCATATGACCATTGAGATATCCTTGTGGTCCCATGCATTAAACCTCCATACTGATCAGGCATGGAAGCAATCTATGGGACATATTAAGATACACCAATCCTCATATGACGCTTTTATCATACCGTCTGGTATCCGCAATCATTAGAGATCCAAGAGATATCAATTCTAAGTATTGACGCATTACACCTAGAAGGAGGATACTTCTAAAATTCTACGACTGAAGGTTCTTGACAAGAACAGAAGAAATAGTTCTTATGATTCTTGCCTTCACTTAATAACTATGGTTCTTAAGAAAGATTTTAAAAGTTTGCTATACTTATAGTTTACGAAGGATTTGGAGCAAGTAGCATTCGGCTCTTGAATTTTTCTCACGATCTTCTTCACAGCTTTTCCCACAGCTGCGTCTTATCATAGTTTGAAGAACATCCTTGGACTTTTTCAGGTTTATAATTGTAGTATCATTAGCATGCGCCGCCTCATCAATGGCGTGATTGACTGATGTCTTATCCGAGTTTGTCAAACTCAAGATTTGGTTCCTATTACTAAATGAATCAATCTCTTTGTTGCGATCCGACAACTACTATTCATCATCCTCATGGTCTTATATACTAACCATGGTTTCATTAAACCATACTGGCCAATATAGAATTAACATTCTCAATGAACGTTATTTAATATATATAATTTTACTTAGCCTAGGTCACAAAAGACCTTTAATGGCATTTAAAGTTTAGTCCTAATCCATCACCTTTTTGACAGGGGATCAAAATGTCACATCTGTCTTTATTATAGTGATGAATTTGGATAGCTTGAAAGCTTGCCATAAGGATATCAGGAAAGAGTGATTTAAAAAAAATATCAATCTAAGATTTGTTAGAGCATTTTCTATAGTGTCATCGGTCAATTTCTATCTTGCGTTAAATGACCGGAGTCCTAATCAGCGGAGATAACAGTTCACAACAATTATTGTTCTTTAAGGAATTATATGTGCCAGTATCAAATAAATTTCTTTATAAACTGCTTGATACGGAAAGGTACCTGCTATAAAGTTATCATTCTGCATCCTGGGCGTTCCTCATGCGTTTGTTTTCTTGGCTTCTTCGGGCTTCTTCTGATTCCTAGGGCAGTTGGTCTTGATATGCCCCTTCTCGTTGCAACCGTAACAGGTTGCATCTTTCAACTTCTTGCACTCCAGGGTTTTATGTTCCCTAGACTTGCAAATTCCACACGGTAGAGCCTGAGATTCAAACCTGCATTTCCCGAGATGGTATTTTCTACAGGTTTCGCACCTGGTCTTCTCACCCGACTGCTGGCTGTCTTTCTTAAACCCGGAACTCTTCTTATCCTCAGAGTTCCTCTTCCTATCGGAGCGGTGAGAATCCTCATCCTCCCTTTTACGCTTTCCATCTTCAGAGGCTTTGGCAGCCTTGTTTCTGACTACATCGAGTGTAAGAGATAGCGACAGATCGGCCGCTGACCTGAATGTAGTAGGTCTTGAAGCCTTAACACTGGCTTTGATTTCTGGGGCTAAACCCCCAATGAAGCGAGCAATTCTCTTGGGTTCTGGTGTTACTAGGTAAGGAACCAGTCTTGACAGGGTATTGAAACTGGTGAGGTAAGCTTGACAATCTAAGTTTATCATAACCAATGATAAGAAATCTGACTCAATCCTCTCAACCTCGTGTTGAGGGCAGTAGTTCTCCATAATGAGAGCAACAAACAGTTCCCATGACATGTTGTAAAGTGGGATCTTTCCAGCAGCTTGAATGAGAGCCTTCCACCATGCTAGTGCCTCTCCCTTGAACGATTGGGATACATACTTTACTACATCCCTCTCAGCACAACCACTGATATCGACAACTGTGTCCATTTCATCCAACCAGGTCATACAATCGATTGCCCCTTTCTCCCCAGTGAAGTCTCGGGGTTTGCAGGAAACAAAGTATTTATAGGTACAGGACTTGGTACGCGGTTCGTTATCGAACACTATCCTCTTGGATGGAACACTGTGTTCATTAGATGAATGTCGATCATCATCCTTCCTTGACTCATCTTTCTTTGAGGGTGGCTTGCTATGAGGCTCTGAATGAGTTTTAGACTTAGAGTAGGGTACAGATGAGGCTCGACTATGCGTCCCACTATACTCCTTAAATTGCTCCTCTACAGCTTTAGATACAGCTGTATCAATCAGTGTACGGAGCTCTCCTCTGGTTATATTAACCCTATCATCATCGTGGTTTTCCAGATGATGACTGTTTATCTCGTCAGAGTCAGCCATGTAGGTAGTTTTAATTACTACAAAAAGAAAATAAGGGCAAGTTTTATTTAGAAGCCCATACAGTACTATCGTTCTTAACGATTTATTAACCATGGTTTTTAATAATCATTTTGGTCAATTTGTTAAATACATAATTATTCAGGATCTTTATCATAAATCCTAATTTATAAGTAAATAATAGCACAAAAATCTGAGTCACGTAGACGAGTTTACTTTACAAGCCCAGATTTTATGGAATCAAGGCATTAAGGTTTGAATCAAAGTTCATTACCTTTCTTTGACAGGGAGTTGTAAGCTACCACTGTCTTTAGTCTTATATGACATTGGATATGACTCGTAAGTATTATATCCCCAATTATAATTTAATAATGGCTCAACAGCCTAGTCACATGGACATATTTAATTTATAAACCAGGATTTTTATAGAATCGAGGTACTAAGGCTTGAATCAAAGTTCATTGCCCTTTTTAATAGGGGGTTGTAGACCACTACTGTCTTTAGTCTCAAAGGACATTAATTATAGCCCGTAGGCATTTCATCCATAAGGGATGGTTATATAAATAAGGGAATTTAGAACATCCCAATTTAAAATGACTTATGTGATTTTATCGAATCATATCTTTGTCATTAATGATAACATATCAGATGTTAATAAGGGTTTTAATCTTTCGAATAGGTTTTACCATCTTGGCCATGTCTGCAATGACATTTAGGCTAGGCTTTACCTTTAAGGTTCTTTTTTAATAATTAACGCAGAACAATCCTAACTCAGGATGTTAATAAGGATCTGAATCTAAATTGAGGAACTGCCATCTTGGCCGGGTCTTAATGTGACACATGGCTAGGTCTTGTCCTTTTTAGATTTTGCCATTTTATTATAATGGTAGATCTTATAATATAGGAATGATATTTTTAAATATAATCGTTCCATTAAAACTTAAACAAGTATATATGGTTGCCCTAAACGGGACTTCTAATAAAAATGACTCGCCCATGCAAGGGCTAATCAGAAAATAACAAAAGAAACAAATAAAACGAATTAGGATTAGTCCTATGTTCTTGTCTAGACTCAAGAATGTGCAATTGTGTAACTGAGATTAAACACAAAAGACTAGTGTTTAATTCACTCAGTGTTGGCTCTGATACCAACCTGTCACAACCCGATATTTCCACGTGTCACCGGTGGGCCCGGTAGGGGAGTATCGTGACGTAGTTGATATCATCATAGTCAAACAACACAATATATATGAATGCACAGCGGAAGCAAAAGATAAATATATTACAATCCGAATATAAAGTAATATCCAGTATTACAACGGAAAGTAAAGGATCCACAGGCGGATCTTAAAACATAAACATTGTTCAACAGACTTTAGGCGCCTAGAATTTGCAAGATTCCTTATAACCGCCCTGAGCTTCCAGCCAATTACGTTCAGTACCTGCCACTTAACCTTTTTGGAAAATACGTCAGTTTTCACTGGTAAATACACTCAACCGACTCATTTTGAAAAGGTTTAATAAAAATTGATTTGAATGCACAAGGCACAAACTCTTTATAACTTGGGACAATTATAGTTATAATCTTGTATACAGATTTACATGTTCGTTATACGTTCAGGGCCCGATGTAGAAACCGAGTCAGATTAACAGACATGCTACAAGTATAGGCCCACATGAGAGTGAGATACCGTTTTTCCTTAAACAACTGTCAGGTGTATGCCTACACCCCGTGTATAAGGCGTGGCCATTTTATAACACAATGATGTCAAGGATATCCGGGACATGGTCATTAACCCCTAAAGGTCTTTATTTCAAACAATACAGATTAAACCGGGTTACCTCAATAATTTAACCATAATAAGATTAAATATTCAATACCCGACCAAGCGGTATTATTATAATACCGTATCCCAAGCCCGTATAGGGAAAATAAGTTAAGAGTATTTACCTGAGCTAGCTCCCGACTTAAATAGCAAGAATTTAATAACTCAGCCGTATTCACTTAAGTAAGCGTAGGTACCATTTACCGGAAGGCTCTAGTCTGGAATGATGGTATAAATAACCAATTAGAATGTTAACGGGTCTTTAATTAAGCCTGAGGTTAGACCGGTTAGTCTTACAGAAAGATACGGTTCAAACGCATGATAAGGTGAAGACCGGATTAGAATGCGGTTTTGACCCGACAAGTTTGAAGACTTGTATAATATGGGTAATCTAAGCACATTCTGGATTTTGAGACAAAAATGATATAGTTTGACCCGTTTCGGCTAATATATGCAAACTAGTTACATACGCCGATCCGAACGCGAAAAGTGCGTAACAAGTAACCAAATGAGTCATATGCAAGTTTCCTAAGTTAAAATGCTTTATATATGTTGTGACATCAGAAAGATATCTTATATTATGCCCAAAACGGATTTAGACTCACCATACGCCCCGTAGGGGCATTTTGGTCATTAAAAAGGTTATAAAAGAGTTTAAATATGAACCTGAGTTTTGGGTCTGATGAAATCAGTAAAATTACTCAATTTACTAGGTTATATCAGTAGGGTATCATATATATGTGAAATCTATCCTTTATAACCAAACTATGCCTCTTAAGGGTATTTTGGTAATTTCACATAGGCTTAAAAGGTCAAAACTGGAAACCTATGTTTAAAAACTTTTACTTACTGTTAATATATAAAAATATACTAAAAATATCAGTAGATATCAACCTTATATGTTTAATAAGGTTTTAGCACACACTATGTGTTAAAAACGCTTAAAAAAAGCGATTTGGAGCCATTTCCGGGTTTTCAAAGGAAAACTGGTATTTTTATAATTCCAGAAGGCTCAAAATATTTTATTTATCAAATGAAATCAGTAGAAAGAGGTTTGGAGTCAAAAGGATTTGTAAAACTCATTTTACGGCTTAAAAGGGCAAAACCGACATTAACCGAATCATACTTAGAACTCTAAGTTATGCTTAGCCTAAAAATAAATAAAAATCTGCAAAAATTCTTAAATATTATTTTATATCAGTGGGTAAAAAGTTTGATATCAAAAAGTGGGTTTAAATAGGTTATACGCTAAATACGCCATTTAATTAACAAAAAGCTTTCAAATTACGCTAATGAGCATAACTCTTAATCTAGACCTCAAACTGATGTCAAATTTTAGGTGCAAGTTTATAAATCAGTAACTAAGGTTTCTACTCTTTTACTTTTTCAAAAATCACGTTTTAAGGTTAAAAGGGCATAATAGTCAACATTTAAGCATTTAACGGAATCACGCATATGAATCGGATAACTAATGAACCAAGTTGTATAATCACAGAGGGTTATACTTATAGGTAACTTGGTCCTAATAAAGTTCTAAGGCATGTCTAAACTATGCTTAAACAGGTCAGAACTGAAAGTCAAAGCATAAGTCAAACTATGCGACTTTCGGTCCCGAACCGAGCCTAAACTGAAAATTGTCGAGTTGAACATGTTGGGACATGTTCTTATATTAATTACCAAGTTACATAAATGATCAAACAGGTTACATGTATCCTACATTGCTAATTATGCTTTAATTTGGAAATAAACATTCTGTTGACTTTTTAAAGTAAGCTTTGACTCGACAATTAACATAGTTAGAGTGGGAATCTGGAAGTACCCTTTTAAGGGTTTATTACCCACATAATTACCTACTCATAGGTACTTTCAATTTGAATTTTGAGTGAAGGGATTAATATTAATGACGAAGTCAAATCTTAATTACGATGGTTTGACTTTACGCTAAACAACTAAGTTAAACTGAACTAGAAAGGATTACGGACACTTACAAGGGTCCTAATTATGATTAGAGATCACTAGGAAATGTCCTTGAGCTCCAGCAACCTCCAGGAGTTGAGTTGTGGACTTCCAAGTGAATGAGCAATTTCAAGAACACAACTTCATGGCCTTTATATAGGTTTCTAAATTCAATTTGATCATGCCAACAAGGTCTACAAGTGATATGGGATCATTCCAAGTGTCCCTAGACCTTTTAAAACCATCAAACAAGCCCCTGAATTCGAATACCATTGTTTTAAGTCGGTGCAACCGGAACTAACAGGCAACTGTCAAGAATTTTGCATCTGGGACCTGCTTGCGCACCGCAACGTCCACAGTGTTGAGGTGCGCAAGCAACATGCCAGCACAACAAAACTTTCAAATGTTTACAATTTGGCCCCTGGACCTTCCAAACGTCGTTTTTGCATTATTTCTTGCATTATAAGCCTTCTAAATTTACTTTTGAGGGTTCCAAGACTTATACAAACTTTGTTAAGTCCTTGGTTAACTTTGTAATCACCCGAAAAGCCATAATTTCTTACGTTGACTCTTTTAACCCCTTGTATATGAATTTGATCATAACTTTCTCATACGATAACGAAACTTGATGATATTTTTATCATGTATTCTAGTGAGCATATTTAATCGTTACAAAGCTTCGGGTTTGCTAAAAGGTCACTCAGAGGTATACTTTAAACATGTTGACACATTTAACCCCCGTAGTTTGTAATCTCTCACTTTCTTTTATATTTAGCTTCGTATGATCCATGATTCATTCATGTGAATGTATAAACATCTTGTAGGGTTATTATAAGGCATATTTATCCATTGTTGACATTTTGAACCCTTATATTCACATAGTTTCTTTATTTGTTAACTTTAGTCCCTCTAGAGTATTCTTTCACACGTTCAAGCTTATGACACGTGTCAATACATTATAGGACGTGAATTTTCGAGGTGTTACAGGTTCACTCACCACCGTTTAACGCACTGTTCGACGCTTATGCTATCAGACTGTAACCAGGCTAATCTCAGATGAACTCCCATCAATCCAATCATGTTGTGTTTGCTTGTCAAACACCGACTGTGAGTATACTTGAACCCTTTTAGCTTTCGCACTTTTGGGTGTAACATACGTTGCTATCAAATCGAAATACATCAAATGCTTAAACTACTTATCACTTGCGAATGACTTACGTGCATAGTTATACGTGATGCTAGTTACATATGTGCTAGGACTTATACTCGCAACGTCCCACCATGACTAGTATAGTACTATTGCACCCGACGGGGTCTAGTTTAGCAATCGCAATCGCAGCTCGAGGACCTAGCTGGTAGTATCAGTTTTGTGAGTATATATGTCGTGTATTACGTTTATGTATGTGGAAGTTCGCAACTTTTATCTATTACGCTATTACATATCAAACCTATATACTCGCAAATACTTTTGTATTGACATTATTTTAACGTATGTTGCAGGTTTAGTCGCAGTCTACATCAAATCAAGCTAGGAAGTCTAGAAACTCACCTAAAATTTAGGTTGTCGGATTTGTATTGTTCGAGAGGACAAGAAATATGTGATAACTTATGTGATTGTATTGTTTGTTAGTATGGGATAACAAAGGTAATCAATATTGTCGCTTTATAGCTGTTATGGATTCTCTTGAGCAATCTGATTCGCCTAGTGCCGGGCCCCGATGATTCCGCCATCGGTTGGGGTGTGACAGATTGGTATCAGAGCCATAACTATAGGGAATTAGGCCAGACTTGACCTAGTCCGGGTCGATGTCTTAGAAATGACCTAGTCTATAGTCTAAGTACCAACAGGCCGACTCGTATGAATCCAGTAGGATTTGCACGGGCCTACTTGATACTCTCGCTCGAATTCGCTAAAAGCTACTACTTCGTGTGAACACCGCATACTACAACTTCACACGAAGAGCCTTTCCTAAGGCTAGAATATTACTTAGCCTTTCCCAAGGCTAACACAATACACACGTTTTTGAAAATACTCGCGTAACACAACCGAGTGATCCAGTCGAGATCAGGCATGAAAACCAAGAACTCTCGATAAGATCGCTCACTTAGCGCATTTTTCTAGCACGAGAACTTTTCGTTGAGCTAGGAGTGACATCCATATCTCAACGAAAGTCTCCATTTCAAAATCTAGTGGAACTCCCGAATTTATTCGAAGAGCACAACCACAGTTAGGAGCGAAGTTATTAAGTCAGGGGTGAAACCCATACCTTAATAAACCGCTCCGCTCTCTATAAAATGATTTTCAAAAGTTCTCACCAAGGAGTCAACTATAACGATAACTCGAGCCACGCGAAGACCAAAGAAGATGAATGCCATGAGCTGCATCCCAGTGGAAGCATAGGCCTTCTAGGGCAATGCGCGTGCACGAGCTGGTTGGTTATGGTTGAGTTACCTTGGGCAGTCGACGCCTAAACACCCGAGGCATTCTATCTATTTTTCTAGCATACGACTCGCCGATTTTACGCTTTATGGAATCTATTTACGCTTATGTGTTTACAATTTAAACTCTATGCTTTATCGATTTCTTGATTTTCGCTCCCTATTTTCGTAAAACACACAACTCGCACGTCCATCGCAATCTAAAACGAAAACCAAATGTTCGCAACAAAACTAATGTCTAATTACTCGCTCTCACTCTCTGCATCGCGTCCTCGCGCATTCTATACCGATATGTATGTGTACGAGTATAAACTACAACTAACTATATGTATAAAACAAATCAATTGTGTGGGAATCTAGGAATCTCGTGTCTCCTATGTGGCTCCTATGTGAAATCTATTATATTACTCACAACAAGTTTTGATCGCGCTCAATCGCATCGCGAAACTCAAAATCATTATGACCGAATCTCACTCCAAATCTCTCTCTGTCTAGATGCCTTCCAACAACTCTACCTCGAGACAAACAGCTAGGAGAAGAGCCAAACGGAGCGCCGAGAAGAGGATTTCCTCGCTTGTGGCCAAGGAAGTGGTCAAGGTCATTCCTCAGATTGTCTCTCAAGTGCACTCTCTCAACAGCTCTTGAACCTCAGAAGACTCTAAGACAGAAGCACCGCAATCTGTTTGTCACACCCCCAAAAATCCACATGCAGAGTATCGCCGCTTGGAGGCGTGACTGACCAGGATCAAGCCACCAATAATATTGAACAAGCATGTAAGTAGTATATATAATCAAACACAATACAATTGGTGTCTAAACAAAACATAGTTTAAGTTGCAAGCGGAAGCAAAATGTTTAAACTAAATCATAAGTTTAAACGTTTCAAATGTTTAGCATGGCACACAGATGTCCATGTCCCACAATGACTCTTCCCACTACGTTGCAAGATCCATAGATACCTAACGACCTGCAAGGCATGTAACAACGAGTCAACAACAAAGTTGAGCGAGTTCACAGTTGATTGTTCAGTTATCGAGTTCGTTTCATAAATCATAAGTTCATTTCATAACCATGTAATACCCAGTATCCTTAATTTCCCAAAACCTTTTCACGATATTTAGTGGGGGCTTCCCATGTTGTATGTTACTAGACTAGTCGTATCCGTAAGTGTCCTTCCCAATCCGAGGACAGTGTTAAGTATGAGTGTACGTAGGTTTTACGTACGTGCCCTTCCCAATCCGAGGACAATAGCAAGTATGAATGTACGTAGGTTTTACGTACGTGCCCTTCTCAATCCGAGGACAGTAGCAAAATATGAGTGTACGTAGGTTTTACGTATGTGCCCTTCCCGATCCGAGGACAGTAGCAAGTATGAGTGTACGTAGGTTTTACGTACGTGCCCTTCTCAATCCGAGGACAATAGCAAGTATGGGTGTACATAGGTTTTATGTACGTGCCCTTCCCGATCCGAGGACAGTAGTAGGTGGTCTAGTAGTGTTGATAATATAAATAGTTATTCAATCCCATTCCCAACCCACCGGGAATCCCATGCCTTAGGAGTGTGAACTCCCCTTGGTTTGCTCGGTATGCTAAACTATGTGCTCCCAAGTAATCAATCAAGTCCTATAGTTATGCACGTATTCATAATCAGTTTATATCCACATAGTTCACGTATCATTCATGATCATACAGTATCGATTAAGTAACATACGACTCATAGCATTAAACAGTTAATCGCATATTCACATGAGTTACATTTAACGACATATAACTAACCCAGTTAACTTCTAACAGAATTAAACTCTATTACTGTACTATTTAACCCTTGACGAAACATACTTGTTTCGTCGTGATCACCTCGGCTAAACACCCTCCTGTTTCGTCGTGATTGCCCTCGGCGAAACACCCTTCTGTTTCGTCGTCCTACGTTTCATCGATGTCTAGGTTTCGCCGCATACCGAGCCGTTACAGAAATTTCACAGAAACCCTAATCATTTCTAACAGCCGTTTCACTCTATTATCGATCAAACAGTTAATATGCAGCGCCAAGATCATCGATCATCATATAGCAATCATATAACAAAATAATCAGTCAATTGAACAATTTTATACTCTACACTCATGCAACATCTGAATAACGTGATCAATAGCATCCAGTCCAATCTAAACAGTGGCCTAAACATCAGATATATTCATTAACAACAATACGCACAGAAATACAGATCTAATCATTAAACACCAATGAATCCCTTCACACGGTTTCAATCCAACAGATTCGTTCAATAATGTTACAACCCTAATACATGATTTTCGATTCAAGCATAACATAATCGTTTAACAAGAAATTTCTTAGACACCAATACATAGCATAGCAAGTGACTAGGATTGATTATCAAGACTAACCGTTTGAGAGGGAGGAAAACGCCAAGAACTTCGAGTGAATGAGGGCAGCCGTCTGTTGGCAGAGAGAGAGCTCTAGGGTTTCGGTTTTGGTGATTTGTTTTCACAAATGAAACTGTTTTTGTGAGATATAACTCACGTAACAGAGCTGGGCCCTTAACTGGGCTTCGGCGTAATACTGGGCCGGCGAAACACTCCATTTCGTCGGAGTGTAGATGGCGAAACACTCATGTTTCGTCGAAGTGGTTCATGGCGAAACACAATTGTTTCGTCGGGTATAGTTCCGAATCTCAAATAGTTTACAAGTTCATGAACCAAACACTTTAATCACATAACATAACAACCAAACATCTCAACATATAATCCAACGCGTACAATTACAAGGGAAACAAGTCGTGTAAACAAACAACTTAAACAATCAACGTGCAATTAATGCGAAGGTGGAATCTTGGAAACTCGAGTTGTCACATTATCCCCAACTTGAAAGAAATTTCGTCCCGAAATTTAGCATGCGGTTACTGAGGAAGCTAGTGAAGTTTGCATGGTTTACTGGTTTTCCTGGGGTGTCACATCATCCCCCCGTTGATTTGGAATTTCGTCCCGAAATTCCGCAGTAGCTTCAGCCTCAGTAGTAGTTGCACTGTTCTCGAACAACTGGGGATACTTGAGGTTCATTTGATCTTCTTGTTCCCAGGTAAACTCTGGGCCACGACGGGAGTTCCAACGAACTCAAACAAGAGGTATTCTGGTGTGCTTGAGGACCTTAACGTCCCGGTCCATGATTTCAACTTGTTCCTCGACGAATCGCAACTGATCGTCGATAGTGAGCTCCTTCAAAGGAACTATGAGGGTCTCATCTGACAGACACTTCTTCAGATTTGACACGTGAAAAACTTTGTGAACTGCACTGAGTTCTGCGCGGTAGGTTTAGTTTGTAAGCCACTTTGCCTATCTTCCCAATGACTTCGAACGGTCCGACGTAACGCGGAATAAGTTTGCCCCTTTTTCGAAAGCGAACCACACCCTTCCAGGGTGAGACTTTGAGTAGCACTTGATCCCCAACTTGGAACTCGAGTGGTTTCCTGCGCTTATCAGCGTAGCTTTTCTGACGGTCACGAGCTGCCGCCATGCGTTGTCGTATCTGAGCAATCCTTTCTGTAGTATCAACTATGAGTTCTGGGCCAGTGATTTGGCTGTCGCCAACTTCTGCCCAACAAAGAGGTGATCGGCACTTACGCCCGTACAGTGCCTCAAACGGAGCGGCTTGAATGCTAGTGTGGTAACTGTTATTATACGAAAACTCCACTAGAGTGAGATATTTTTCCCAGCCGTTGCCAAAATCGATTACACATGCACGAAGCATGTCTTCAAGATTTTGGATGGTGCGTTTAGACTGCCCATCTGTTTGCGGATGATAAGCTGTGCTCATGTCTAATCGAGAGCCAAAAGATTTGTGCATCGCTTGCCACAGTTCTGAAGTAAAACGTGCATCACGATCAGAGATAATAGAGGTCGGCACTCCGTGCCTCGAAACCACTTCCTTTAAGTAAATGTCTGCTAGAGTGGAGAACTTATCCATTTCCTTGATAGCCAAAAAGTGTGCAGACTTTATGAGTCGATCCACGATCACCCAAATAGTATCATTTCCACGTTGAGATCTAGGCAGGCCAGTAACGAAATCCATGGAAATTTGCTCCCATTTCCATTGTGGTATCTCTGGTTGTTGGAGTAGGCCCGATGGTTTCTGATATTCAGTCTTGACTCTCGCACAAGTCAAACATTTGCTAACGTAAGTTGCTATGTGAGCTTTCATGCTAGGCCACCAATACGTAGATCTGAGATCGTGGTACATCTTATCCGAACCAGGATGTACTGAGTAGCGAGACTTATGTGCTTCATCCATTACGAGTTCTCGTAAATTGCCATAGAGTGGGACCCAAATGCGTCCTGTTACGTAGTAGGCGCCGTCTTCCTTTTGTTCTAACCGTTGCCTTGAGCCGCGTAGGGTTTCAGCCCTGACGTTTTCTAGTTTCAATGTTTCTGCCTGAGCATCTCGTATCTGGGAAGGAAGACAAGATTGGATGGTAAGTTGTAATGCTCGCACGCGTCTAGGCGTAGTATCTTTCCGACTGAGGGCATCGGCCACAACATTGGCTTTGCCCGGATGGTACTTTATCGCGCACTCGTAATCATTCAATAGCTCGACCCATCGACGTTGTCGCATGTTCAACTCCTTCTGTTTGAAGATATGCTCGAGACTCCTGTGATCGGTGTAAATGGTGCACTTGGTACCGTACAGGTAATGTCTCCATATCTTGAGTGCGAAAACAACAGCTCCCAGTTCCAGATCATGTGTAGTGTAATTCCTTTCATGAATCTTAAGTTGGCGTGAGGCGTAAGCAATGAATTTATCTCGTTGCATCAATACACAACCAAGACCCTGAATTGACGCGTCGCAATAAACCACAAAATCGTCTGTGCCCTCTGGCAATGAAAGAATAGGAGCGCTACAAAGTCTATCCTTTAAGTGCTGAAATGCTGATACCTGTGTATTATCCCAATGATAGATAACGTCTGTCTGAGTTAGTGAGGTGAGGGGTTTTGCAATCTTGGAGAAGTCCTTGATGAACCTTCTATAGTAGCCCGCCAAACCCAAGAATTGGCGGATTTCTGTTGGTGTACGGGGTGCTGGCCAGTTCTTGATCGAGTCTACCTTGGATGGATCAACGTGTATCCCATCCTTGTTTACCACGTGGCCTAGAAAGTGGACTTCACGAAGCCAGAAGTCGCATTTCGAGAACTTTGCATATAGTTGCTCTGTACGAAGAAGTTCCAGAATAAGTCGCAAATGCTGCTCGTGTTCCTCCTGACTCTTGGAGTAGATCAGAATGTCGTCGATGAATACCATGACAAACTTATCCAGGTAAGGCTTGCACACTCTGTTCATAAAATCCATGAAGACTGCGGGTGCGTTAGTCAATCCAAAAGGCATTACCAAAAACTCGTAATGTCCATACCGAGTCCTGAACGCTGTCTTAGAGATGTCCTCGTCTCGGACTCTCAGTTGATGGTATCCTGACCTCAGGTCAATCTTTGAATAGTACCTCGACCCTTGCAACTGATCGAACAAGTCATCAATACGTGGAAGAGGATAGTGATTCTTCACAGTCACCTTGTTGAGTTCACGGTAGTCGATGCACATCCTGAAGGTACCGTCTTTCTTCTTCACAAATAATACTGGAGCTCCCCAGGGCGAAGAGCTTGGACGAATGAAACCCTTATTCAAGAGTTTTTGTAATTGCTTGGACAGTTCTTCTAGTTCGGTTGGAGCTAAGGGATAAGGTGCTCGAGCTATGGGCGCTGCTCCAGGAGCCAGCTCGATTTGAAATTCAACCTGACGATGAGGCGGAAGACCTGGTAATTCCTCAGGAAACACTTGAGGAAAGTCGTGTACAACTGGAATATCCTATATCTTCTTCTCTTTCGGTGATGCGTCAGTAACGAGGGCTAAAATAGCGGTATGGCCCTTTCGCAAACACTTCTGGGCCTTGAGAAAGAAGATGATGCCCACAACAGCACCACTCTTGTCGCCTTGAATCACGAGAGGTTCTTTACCAGAACGGGGAATACGAAAAATCTTCTCTTTGCAAAGGATCTCTGCTTGCTGTTGGGATAACCAATCCATCCCAATGACAATGTCGAAACTACCCAAAACTATAGGAATGAGATCGATAGAGAAATTCTGACCAGCTAAGACGAGATTACAACCCTTAACTATGTGTGTGGCTTCTAGGCTTTTACCGTTTGCTAACTCTACGGCATGCTTGGTGTTCAAAAGTGTTGGTGTGCGTTTAAGCATTTGACTAACTTTTAGAGACACATAACTGGTATCGGCACCTGAATCAAATAAAACAGTAGCATAAAAGTCGTCGAGAAGAAACTTACCCATCACCACGTTAGGATCATTCCTTGCGTCACCCTGACCAATCACGAACGCTCGACCCCTGGCACCATTGCCGTCGTGATTACCCCCATTGTTATTCCCATTATTTTTCCCGTTTCCTTGGTTGTGGTTCTGATTCTGATTCTGATTTAACTGCGGGCATTGTCTCTTGAAGTGACCTTCAGCGCCACACTGATAGCATCCCCTGTTGCCTTGTTGTGGTTGCTGATTCTGCGGTTATTGCTGTTGCTGCTGACGATTCTGATTTGCAGGCCATGAGCTCCTGCAATCCTTGGCTTCATGACCCATCTTGAGACACCTCTGACAACGTCCCTTGTTGCATTTGTTGCATTTTGGGTGGTTTCCCCGATATCCACCCTGCCCTTGACTACCATATGATTGCTGACCAGGACTCTGGTAGTCATCAGTCTTTCGCTGCTGTGCCTGGGACTGAATTGTAGTTGAACCCTTGCTGGAGGCTCCATCCCATTTTCTCTTGTTGTCATTGGGAGTAGTAGAAGTAGTAATAGCAGTAGCACCTATACGCTTAGGTGGTTTGTTCTGTTCCACTGCCTGGTCTGTGAGATGATGAGCAAGACGAGTAACATCCTGGATGGTAGCAAGGTTAGCATAAGTCACATGGCTTTGAATCTCTGGTACGAAGCCTTTAAGGTACAGCTCGATGCGTTTAATGGGAGGATCCACCATAGTAGGACACAAAATTGCCAGTTCGTTTGATCTTTTTATGTACGCTTCAATTTCCGACCCTGTCATATTCAAGTTAAAGAACTCCACTTCCAGCTTGTGGATGTCATCATGATTACAGTACTCTCGCTTGATCAGCTCCTTGAAGTCGTTCCATGGGGTGGCATTAGCAGCAACTATCCCCAGCATTTGAACCTGAGCGTTCCACCACGTGAGCGTTCCACCACGTGAGCGTTCACCCTACGAGCCTCAGGGCATCACACATTTCGAAGACCGACTCGAGCTTCTCGAACCAGTGGAGGAGGCCTACAGCTCCTTCAGTGCCGTTGAAAGTAGTAGGTCGGCAATCCATAAAGATTTTGAAAGTACACACAGGAGGCTGAGCGTGTTGACCTGTCGTGTGTGAAAGCAAAATTAAGCACAAGTGTTGGTTTACGAGAGTAGGATCTAAAGATCCTAGAGTAAGTTGTGATGGCATGTTATACCTCCGGCCTGGGCAGCTGCGAGTGCTGCAGTAACTTGTTCAGTGATCAAAGCCGCCAACTGGGCTTGAGTTAGGTTAACGCGTCCACTCATGATCTTCATATCAAAGGAAACATGAGTGAGAAAGGTTCACGAAAGTGCGATGACAGAAGAGAGTAAGCACACATGTGTTTTCCAACAATAGTTGTTACGTTCATCTAAGCATACCATAAGCAAAGTTCTATGTAACTAACAAGTAGGTAATATAAACATAAACCATATCACCTATAGTGTTGGGCCTTGCACGTGGAGTGAAGCGTCGTTGTGGATCGTTGAGCACTGTACAGGTTATAGTCTGGTTTTACCAAATAGTTTTCCCCCTTTTTAAAACCAAGTTCACTATATCCAATGGCTCTGATACCAATCTGTCACACCCCCAAAAATCCACACGCGGAGTATCGCCGCTTGGAGGCGTGACTGACCAGGATCAAGCCACCAATCATATTGAACAAGCATGTAAGTAGTATATATAATCAAACACAATACAATTGGTGTCTAAACAAAACATAGTTTAAGTTGCAAGCGGAAGAAAAATGTTTAAACCAAATCATAAGTTTAAACGTTTCAAATGTTTAGCATGGCACACAGCTGTCCATGTCCCACAACAACTCTTCCCACTCCGTTGCAAGCTCCATAGATACCTAACGACCTGCAAGGCATGTAACAACGAGTCAATAACAAAGTTGAGAGAGTTCACAGTTGATTGTTCAGTTATCGAGTTCGTTTCAGAATTCATAAGTTCGTTTCATAACCATGTAATACCCAGTATCCTTAATTTCCCAAAACCTTTTCACGATATTTAGTGGGGGCTTCCCATGTTGTATGTTACTAGACTAGTTGTATCCATAAGTGTCCTTCCCAATCCGAGGACAGTGTTAAGTATGAGTGTACGTAGGTTTTACGTACGTGCCCTTCCCAATCCGAGGACAGTAGCAAGTATGAGTGTACGTAGGTTTTACGTACGTGCCCTTCTCAATCCGAGGACAGTAGCAAGTATGTGTGTACGTAGGTTTTACGTACGTGCCCTTCCCGATCCGAGGACAGTAGCAAGTATGAGTGTACGTAGGTTTTACGTACGTGCCCTTCTCAATCCAAGGACAGTAGCAAGTATGAGTGTACGTAGGGTTTACGTACGTGCCCTTCCCGATCCGAGGACAGTAGTAGGTAGTCTAGTAGTGTTGATAATATAAATAGTTATTCAATCCCATTCCCAACCCACCGGGAATCCCATGCCTTAGGAGTGTGAACTCACCTTAGTTTACTCGGTATGCAAAACTATGTGCTCGCAAGTAATCAATCAAGTCCTATAGTTATGCACGTATTCATAATCAGTTATATCCACATAGTTCACGTATCATTCATGATCATACAGTATCGATTAAGTAACAAACGACTCATAGCATTAAACAGTTAATCGCATATTCACATGAGTTACATTTAACAACATATAACTAACCCAGCTAACTTCTAACAGAATTAAACTCTGTTACTGTACTATTTAACCCTTGACGAAACATACTTGTTTCGTCGTGATCACCTCGGCGAAACACCCTCCTGTTTCGTCGTGATTGCCCTTGGCGAAACACCCTTCTGTTTCGTCGTCCTACGTTTCGTCGATGTCTAGGTTTCGCCGCATACCGAACAGTTACAGAAATTTCACAGAAACCCTAATCATTGCTAACAGCCGCTTCACTCTATTATCGATCAAACAGTTAATATGCAGCGCCAAGATCATCGATGCTCATATAGCAATCACATAACAAAATAATCAGTCACAAGAACAAGTTTATACTCTACACTCATGCAACATCCGAATAACGTGATCAATAGCATCCAGTCGAATCTAAACAGTGGCCTAAACATCAGATATATTTATTAACAACAATACGCATAGAAATACGGATCTAATCATTAAACACCAATGAATCCCTTCACACGGTTTCAATCCAACAGATTCGTTCAATAATGTTACAACCCTAATACATAATTTTCGATTCAAGCATAACATAATCGTTTAACAAGCAATTTCTTAGACACCAATACATAGCATAGCGAGTGACTAGGATTGATTATCAAGACTAACCGTTTGAGAGAGAAGAAAATGCCAAGAACTTCGAGTGAATGAGGGCAGCCGTCTGTTGGCAGAGAGAGAGAGCTCTAGGGTTTCGGTTTTGGTGATTTGTTTTCACAAATGAAACTGTTTTTGTGAGATATAACTCAAGTAACAGAGCTGGGCCCTTAACTGGGCTTCGGCGTAATACTGGGCCGGCGAAACACTCCATTTCTTCGGAGTGTAGATGGCGAAACACAATTGTTTCGTCGGGTATAGTTCCGAATCTTAAACAGTTTACAAGTTCATGAACCAAACACTTTAATCACATAACATAACAACCAAACATCTCAACATATAATCCAACGCGTACAATTACAAGGCAAACAAGTCGTGTAAGCAAACAACTTAAACAATCAACGTGCAATTAATGCGAAGGTGGAATCTTGGAAACTCGAGTTGTCACACTGTTTTCCTCTACAAACACTTCAAAGCCTGTGACCCGATGGAGTTCACAGGTGAAGGAGGTGTCTCCCAACTACTCCAGTGGTTTGATTCTATCGAAGTTACCCTTCGTCAGAGTGGGTGTCCTGATGGTTTTCGTACTACTTGCGCAACCGGAGTATTTCAATCGCGAGCACTTGACTGGTGGACAGCCGAACGTAATAAACGGGGGACCTCTGCAGCTTACGCTCTCTCTTGGAATGAGCTGAAAGAGCTCATGAAGGTAGAGTACTGCCCGCACCACGAAGTCCAGAAGCTAGAAGACGAATTTTGGAAAATCAAACAAGTCGAAGGTGACAATGCTGGCTACACCGCAAGGTTCAAACAGCTTAGCATAATTTACCCAAGTCAAGTCAACACTTCAGAGAAAGCCATCACGAAGTACATTCACGGCTTGCCTGAATGTGTGGGCGATTTTGTTGAAGCTGCAAGACCTGCTACCATCGAAGAATGTAAGGATCGGGTTTGCGACCTAAACGAGTCGGTTCAGAGGAATTCTATCAAATACAGGTGCGGAAAACAAGTATTTGACTTGTAAACAGCTGAATCTTCACTTTAACACTGATTTGTATTGATATGAACACAAATACAATCAGTTCTCACACCGGCAGCACCTCGGTATGGAAATCTCACAAAAACAACTTATGATTTCGCTTGACCTTGATCTCCTATATATAGGGAATGAGATTTCGCTTCAGCATGACTCAAGCGAAACCCTTTACATACATATTTATTCAAGCGAAATCTTGCTAACTCTCTCTAATTCTCTCGTTCTACGTGCCCTGATCTATTCTAACTAGTCTAAGACTTGATACAAGACGAAGTCGACAGATGTAGTGCACCAACAGACTCCCCCTCAGATGTTGACGAGTCGACTATCGAGTCACACCAATGCTGTGTCTTCACATCTTCATTCTTGATCAGTCTCTGGGCTTTTCTCTCTCTATCTTCTTTTCCAGAATCACCTAGCTCTATCAGACTCCCCCTCACGATTTGCTGGTATTCATTTGTTCTTCAGCAACATCTGCTTTAGGAACGATGTCTGACTCAAATGTTGTTTACAAGATCATTGCCTGGATTTCATCTAATTCTCTTGATCAGATCTCTTGATTCATTAAGTTCATCAGCATCAGCAGCTAGCAAACTTTAGATTCATGATCAGAGTCTGACTTTTGTAAGCTTTGAATGAATTAACCTGGTTCACCTGTAACAATCTTAACCCAGAAATAAATTTTCTAAATTTAACAATTTAAATGTACCAACAATCTGATATAACCAGATAACTCTCTCTCATATCATAAACCAATGATGACCCAAATGTAGGTTTTAAAATAACAATTGTGAGAATTTTAACAATCCTTTTGACATTTTAAGATTCACTCCCCCTCACAACCAAGTCATCATGTTTAGCACTTGAAATTTTGACAATCAGCTTTCCAATATCAGTTGTCGAAAATCTTTTTGAATTTTTAAAATTTATGCTAAAACACACTAAAAATCTTTTTGTAATTTTTGATTGTAAAGGAATACAATAAAGAAATATTTACAAACAATATTTTTGTGAGTTTGTGCAAGAGGATCATATCAGTTTCTGAAACATATCACTAACACCATTAAGCTTCATTTCATATTAAGTTCTAAACAATTTACCTAGATTGTCAGTATATTTGTCCATTTAAATTTTCACACAAAGTTCAACTGATCCGAGATACGAAGTTAATGTTTTAAGCTCTTGAACTTATTCGTGTGTTCCACTACTTGAATATACTCCCGTATCCAGATCCCAATATTCAGTCTTACAGGTGAGTATACCACAGATGATATCTGTCAGGGGAATAAATTATAGTACGAGGGCCGTGAGAGCTCAGGTCGATCTTTCGATACGCAGAGAGATGACGGCTTCGACTTTTGGTGTGTCCCCTTTAGAGGATCTTTTGCATTACAACAGCAGCGACTATCAATTTTATTGTTTCATCAGCTTGCTGAGGGCGATGCTATGTTTCAAGCATTTGCAGAAAGCATTATCCGAGGACTAGGTCAGAAATTTCTTTCAGCAGAAGTCCCGAGATAATACCCCAGATATCACTGAGCATAAAGACCTAGTATCTCAGAATAAGGGACCTTTCAAACAAGATTTCAGGGGTTACCTATATATCCAAGTTTGTGTTAACCCACAGAACAAGCAAGTTTGAAATTTAGGTTTATATCTCGTCACAATCTACTAAATGTGCAAAAACCTACTGACATATCCGCAGTAAGATTGTTTATCACATTTTTACTTTTCATTTCTTTAGCATGTTGTGATAGTCCACTGATGTACTATCATTTCCTCTATATGCAACAAAAACTCATTTTTGAATTTTATCATGTTTTTGTCTTTTTCAAATTTTCAAATGTTTTTGGATTTTCTGAAAAAAAATTTACTCCCCCTAAAATGCAAACACATTTTAGGAAATTTGAAAATAAACTGTACAATAAAGTGACAACTGATATCGAATCGCATCAAATCTCCATTCACTTGGCATAAACAATCAGAACTCCCTCTATCACAAAACTATTTTCTCATTTAGATTTCAAAACACTTAAGTTTGTTTTAATCAAAATGATTTTTCCGGAAAATAAGTTTTTATGATATAATCATTTGAAGATTCGGAGTGTGGTTCATCACATTGTCTATTCGAAATACCAATTGTAAGTATGGTCCAATCAAGTTCAACTTAATGACCTTGATTAACCTTTTTCATGTATACACCTACTATACCAAATGTAAGAATTACCACATGTAGGAATGTTACGTCTACATCACCATTTTACCAATCAGAATGCCGATTCCTGCTTCGCACTTACCAACCTGGAAGCTCCGGCGTAGTCATACATCCTGTAAACATCCAAACACTATCAAAAACTTTTAACCAAAAACTTCAAACATTAGAAAAATGCCGATTCCTGATCCACGATATAAACTTGGGATCTCCGGCAAGTCCTAAGACTTTAAGGAAAGCAAACTTCCACCCAAGTCTTCTTAGACTTGGTGGCTTCCAATTCTTGTGCAGTAGGGTTGTAAGTTGCCTTTTTAGTTGCATAAAAATCTTTAACCCCCTTTACTTTCCCATCAAGCATTTTCTTGAAAATTTTCTTAACATTTTCATTGAATGTTTTTTCAATATCAAAATCTGAGATTTCTACTTTACCAACCATTTGTTTAATCTCTTCCACACTCAGTGATTTAATGTCAACATCATTCATCAAATCTTTGATCTCATCTTGTGACTCCTCTGATTTTGTGGAATCAGAATCATCGTCAGATTTTTCACCTGATTTTTTAACAATCCATTTTTGATTGTCTTTTGCACTCTTTTTGTACAATCTTTTAGAATTTTCACCAACTTCATTCTTTGAATTTTCAAAATTTTTGAAGTTTGTAGTTGGTGAATCATTCTTTTCAACCACTTTTTCTTTAAGTTTTTCGGAAACTCCCTGTTTTTTGTTGACTTTGTTTGGACAATTATGAGCGATGTGTCCAACAACTTGACATTGAAAACAAGTTCTTGTGTCTCTGGTTTGAAAAACTCCAGTTGGATGAAAAACTCCAGTTCCTGTCCTTTTCCTTTCAGCAAGGAACTCTTGATTTGATTTTTTCAAAGATAAGCTATTTGACTCCTCTTCATAGCTTTTTCCTGCAACATATGTCATTTTTGATTTAAAATCTATAACATATTTTTCATTTTTACGATTTTCAGGTGGAGTAAAACCAAGACCTTTCTTTTTGTAACTACAATTTTGATTTGTTTTCTTTTGAAAACTAGAATCAGAATTGTAATTCTTTTTTCCTTTTTTCTTGTTTAACCTTTGTTGAATTCTAGAAGTGTATTTTTTAGGTTTTTCAATAGATTTTAGATCCTTAATTTCAGAAAAATTAATTTCTGTCATTTTGAAAACCTTTTTAATCATGTCAAAACGAACACTTCTAATCGGAAACTCTTTGTCAGAGTATAATTTGTCCGAATCATTTAAAGTATATGCAACTTCAAATGTTTCATCATCCAAATTTGCTTTTGATAACAAAAATTCTTTACTGTATGACCGTTTTTCCGACAACTTTGAACTGTTGACTGACGAACTTGAACCCCCAGACTCAAACTTTGACTCAGACACCTCCTCAGTATCCAACACCTGATCGACCACCTTTTTGATTAACTCAGACTCATGATCAGTATCAGACGAGGTAAACGTGATATCAATGTTATCTGGTAAAACGTCAGTTGTCTCGGATTTTAACTTTATATTGACTGCTTTTTCGACTTGCTCCTCATTTGGTTTTCTAGGAGAATACCCTTCCCAGATAGGAGGCGGACACTTGTTGTATTTAACAGTCGATTTCTTACCAGTCTCATTCTTTTGCTTCTCATCCTGAAATGCTTCAAAACCTGCAACAGTAGGATAAACTCGATCAATAACATAATCAGAACAAGAATAACTCAGTAATAACCTTCTGATCCTTTCATTCTCAATCTTTTCTTTCTCCAACTCTTGCTTTAGATTAGCATTTTCTTCGATGTAATGATTAATTGCCTTTTGCTTTGCCATCAATGTAGAATTCGTCATCGTTAAAGCTTTTTCTCTTTCAGAGTTTGTTGTTTGAAGACCTGTCACAGTTCTGTTCAACACGCTATACGATTCTTTCACATAGCTGATGTCAGATAGTAGCTTTTCTATCAGTCTTTCTCTATCAAACAAAATCACATCTTTTTCTTCACAACTTTTACAGACTTCCAAACACTTCTTGCAAGGCTTTTCAACTTCAACAATCTTTTCAACCTCAATTGTTTTTACCACTTCAATTACTTTTTCTTCATCCACTCTTTTAACTTCTTCAGTTTGAATAACAGTTTCAATCTTCTCGTCTTGTTGTTGTTCTTTTGCAGCTTGTTTCTCCTTCAGTTTCTCCATGCGATCTGCAAAATAGAAATGAAAACTTTCAGGAGAAAGATGTTTTTTAGCAATATTAATATGTTTCTCTTCTTCATCATCACTGCTACTCTCCATTGGTGTTTGATCAAACTCTACGGATTTTTCAGAATCAGCATCTGAAATACCAGAATCAGATGGTGTTTGATCAAAAACAACTTCTTTTTCTGAAGTATCCTCATTTTGCACACTCTCATCTGTACTTAATGACTCAGAATCAGCACTTTCTGAACTTTCTTCAGATGTAATCGATTGATCTTTCACTTTTTCACCAATTGAACTCATGCAAGTAGCAAACAAATCTGGTTCTCTAACAATCTTTGCAATGAAAGCTTTGAAATCCCCTTTTTCATCAACAAACATATCCCAGCTGAATCCTTCAGGTAGTTGTTCATCATTTTGGTCCACTATACATGCTGTGCTATTAGAAGAAATGTAGTTGCTCCAGTTGAAATCTACCAAACATCCTTTCTTTGAATCTTCAATCTTTCTACCATGAGCCGTCTGTAATTCTTGTGTCTGACCAACTTGCTGATAAATGGCTTTCCGGTAGTAGTCATCTTTTCCAAATGGATTTTGAGCACCACTAACTTCTCTGTTCTTGCACTCCCGCTTAAAATGACCTTTTTCCCTGCACCTGAAACAAGTAACTTTAGATTTATCAAAACCTAAAGTAGAAACACAAGCATCAAGAAAGTCATTTCTCCCAGTAATTGTTTTGAACTTCTCAGCACGTCTAAGAACACTTGCAAGACACCATTTGATATCCATTAGTTCCATCTCTTCTGCATCTATTTGGTCGTAATCCTCTTTGGTAAGCATAGGATTTCCAATTCGACCAGCCACTAAACCTTCATATGAGATAAGCACGGAACCAAGTAAAGCCATATGATCTTTTGCAATGTCTTCAGAAAAACTTTGACCTTCTGGAAGATTTAGAGCTATGTTGCATTGAATCACACAACCATTTCCCATCTTTGTGCTTTGAGACTGAAAACTTTCTGATGAAGTCTTTGGATTAACACTTGGATAAGATGAGAATCCACTGCTTTTGTTTGTGCTTTGATCAATTTTTTCTGTAGTATCCCCAACACCAACACTGTATGCAGTCTGAATTTTCGGACTTCTTTCAGCTTCTGAATTCGGAACACTACCCTTGTAGTACATCTTTACATCTTGTTGACCACTTGGATTATTCATCCTAGCAATCTTCTGCTGTTCCAAATCCTGACTTTCAATCTTTTCAATGAACTGAGAAATTGACAATCTATCATAAACTCCGGTATTCTTCAGTATCATCAAATAAGTTCCCCACTCTTTCTGAGGTAACGCATCAGCAAGTTTATCCACCCATTCTTCATTTTCCTTTTTAATGCTCATCATTGACATTGTTCTCACTAAGTGACAATATCGTTCAATGAGTTTCTTCGTATCTTCTCCGGGCAAACTTGTGAACAAATCAAATTCCTTTTTAAGCAATGCCTTCTTGCTTTTAATCATACTCGTACTACCTTCAACCTTGATTTTTAGAGCATCCCATATTGATTGTGATGTTTTGTCATGTTGAAGTAGTATGAAGATGTCTTCTTTGATGGCCTGTTGAAGTAAACTGATCATCATCTTTTCAGCTCGGTATATTTCCCGTTCTTCTTTACTAAAATCTGAAAGCTGTTTTTCAGTCTGCATTTCGGTTAGTGGTAGAGTATACTTTGTTAAAATACATTCCCATGATCTCAAATGATTTGCCTGCACCCAGTTTTCGAATCTATCTTTCCATCCATAGTATTCTTCAATTCCCATTAGCTTCGGGGGTTTCTGAGTAGTCCCCATTTCATTTTCAGAATTCATGTTCTGAGCAATGGAAGATGAACTAGACGATGTTGCAAACGCGTTGTGAAAATCGTTATCCATGTTTCAATAACAGATTCTTTCAAGCGAAATAGTCAATTTGTAGCTTTCAAGCGAACTGGTCAACTGAACTTTCTTCAAGCGAAATAATCTGTCAAACTAGTTGAAGTGAGACTAATCAATTCTTTGAAGCGAAATCGTTCAAGCGAAACTTTCTGAAGCGAAAACCTTGAAGCGATAACCTTGAAGCGAAAATGAACTCTGTTTGAAGCGAAATGTTAAGTGTCGCTTGAAGTTTCAAGCGAAATCGTCCAATAATACTGAACTGTTCAAGCGAACTCCATTCAAATGTCGATTTTGATCACTTTTAGGTCGAATTTTGCTGTGAAACTTTCAAGGGTTTATTATCTAGTACTTTTAAGCAATCCGTGAGAAATTGAATCAATTTTGACCGTGAAATATTTCTGAACTAAGAAAAGAAAGTGTAGAAGTAAGAAATTTTGATCGATTTCGGCTGAATTTTGCAGAACTCCTCCTCCTGAGCTCTGATACCAATTGTAAGGATCGGGTTTGCGACCTAAACGAGTCGGTTCAGAGGAATTCTATCAAATACAGGTGCGGAAAACAAGTATTTGACTTGTAAACAGCTGAATCTTCACTTTAACACTGATTTGTATTGATATGAACACAAATACAATCAGTTCTCACACCGGCAGCACCTCGGTATGGAAATCTCACAAAAACAACTTATGATTTCGCTTGACCTTGATCTCCTATATATAGGGAATGAGATTTCGCTTCAGCATGACTCAAGCGAAATCTTAACATGTTGATTTCGCTTGAGCTGCTTCAAGCGAAACCCTTTACATACATATTTATTCAAGCGAAATCTTGCTAACTCTCTCTAATTCTCTCGTTCTACGTGCCCTGGTCTATTCTAACTAGTCTAAGACTTGATACAAGACGAAGTCAACAGATGTAGTGCACCAACAAAGAAACCTACCGCTTGGCCGCAAAAATCAACGACAAACGAATCTTGGACGGATTCTTCTCCTAGAATCATGTCAAACAAGCTCATCAAGCAATCATCATCGACTCATCCGACGATTCTGCCAACGAATCTACCGATGATTCTTCCGAAGATTTCTCCGACGATGTCTCCAGCGAATCATCAGACGAATCCTCCAACGATAACGGCACCTCATCTCAGGATCGCAAGGAGCTCAGCCACAAGCGAAAGGAACCAAGCGTGGATGAAATTCCAAACCCCTCACCGCTACGATTTGCTCCCGTTCTAGTGAAGCGTGCCTACACCGGAAGCCATCCCCTGTGTCTCATGTGTACGCATCATCACCCACCAGGAGCTAACTGTCGCTATTGCGACAATTGCAATAGGTATGGTCATTTTACCCAGAACTGTCGCACAAGACCGCAACCTTGAGGAATTTCAGCAGCGATCGCAGGCTCCGCAAAAGTCCTGCACAGCAATATTTGTCATGCTTCCAATGTTGTAGTAATGCTACGATTTTCGTCGTTGGTTTCTTTTATGTGTTGAATTTGTTCTATCTCTCGACGCAATGTGGACTCTATTTATCTCTCGCTTTCTCTCTCGCCTTCGCACTTAATCTGGAATCACACACATGCTATATATTATATCACGATATAATGTGTTTTACCCTCACCACACTCTTAGAATAAGGTACGATAAACGTGCAAGGAACGACTAATCACGGGTGCACACGGGATTATTTTGTTCAGTGCACGGAGATCGAAGTGAGTTCTAATGGTGCCATAAGGTTAAAAGCATGGTCGAGCGTGGTGGATACGCCGCTGGTACTTCCTATATATAAGCGTCTTGACCATGTCAACAAAGTGCGACATCTATTCACAGGATGCAAGTAATAGGGGTAAAGCAAGGTGTGCTTTGCCATACTACCGAAGTCTCGTGAAGAAAGTGCCACGTGGAGTTGAACGTTATTTAGACCTATACAATTATGGTAATTTTTGACACACTACACTCATTCGCAAGGCGTAACAATTACATTGCATCATCGCGAGACTTGTCGTAAGTCTGCAAACGCAATGCAAATGCCTCATCGATGGACTCTGGAGAGTCTACCCCCGCAGGGCAATTGCATCGACGCAAGACTGGTCGTAAGTCTTTAATCGCAACTCAATCGCAATTTTGCTGGAATCTAACGCACATCACCCTCACAACACTTTAACGCTTAACGCATCTATTGATCTCATCACTTCGATACTCGCATCGCTCTAATGCTTATCGCTACTTGTGTATGTTGGCACACATGCCATCGATTCACGAAACAGATCTAGTATGGATAAAACATGGTGGATACGCCGCCGGTACTTCCTATATATAAGTGTTTTTGCCATATTAGCAAACTTTCGTGGAAAGATGCCATGTGGGGCGCAACGATAGTTAAAATTTGTGATTCTATCCGAAGCTAATTAAATCGCTTTATCACTAAAATCTATCTCGCAATCGCTATCGCCTATTATGGGAATCGCTATCGCCTATTATGAATCGCTATCGCCTATTATGTGAATCGCTATCGCTTATTGTGTGCATCGCTGTATCGCTTGCTGTGTATTGCTCAATCGCTCGTCGCCTATCGCTATCGCTTACCGTTGTATGTGTTATCTGTGTTAAAATTAGCACACATGACCTCGCTTCACGGGACGAAACTCATATGGTTAAAGCATGGTGGATACGCCGCTGGTACTTCCTATATATAAGTGACCATATCAGCAGACTTTCGTGGAAAAAGGCCATGTGGGGTCTAATGTTAGTTGAATTTTGTGGTGTTGATCAATCCAATCGAATCGCATTAATCGCGCATATCACCATCGCTGGCATCACAACAATTGTCGCTTATCGCTCGACGGTTGTCGCTATCGCTCATCGCTTTTCGCTTATCGCATACCGCCATCCCTCTCGCTTGCATTGCTGAACGACCTCATCACTCAGTTCGCTCAATCTTTCTCTTACACTTGGCCCGAGCCTCTTTCGCTTAGACCGAGGGAATCGAGCTCTATCGGTACTGTGTCGACACATATGACACTGCCACACGGGACGGAAACCATGTGGCTAAAACATGGTGGATACGCCGTTTGTACTTCCTATATATAAGTGTTTTATCCATATTGTCGAACTTTCGTGGGAAGGTGCCATGCGGGGCCGACTTCAAATTTTAAAATCTTGATATTATTTAAAACCTTTGTGAAAACAAGAATTTTCCCTTTATAAAACTTTCTAAAAACCTTTGTACGAAACGAGATTTTCTTATAACACTGGCGTGACAATCGACTCAAGTTAACGCCATGTGATGAGAAAATTTCGTAAAGCGAGTTTTAAACACTTTAAAATCTTTTAGTAACCCAACAAAACCCTCCTCATAGCGCTGGTGTGAATATCGATACAGTTAACGCCGCACTATGAGAAGGAATTTTCGTAATCAAGTTTTTCAAATTAACCGACTTTTCAAAAATTCTAAACGCTTGGGAATCGCCTTTCTGTGTGTGTTATCGCTTTTGGTTATACCAATCGCTTTAACTCGTCACCCACGCTCGTCGAATCTCAATCGACCACTCGCTTATAGTGACGTTTTATCGCTACCGTTATTCGCCTCAACTTTCGCAACCCTTATTGTGGATTAATTTCGGGACGAAATTTCCTAAAGCAGGGGAGACTGTAACAACCCGCACGTTCGTGCGTTGTTAATAATCGCAACACTCGTTATGCCTAGCACCAGAGATTCAGATCATAATGTAACTGCGTTGCATACTACACTATTACAAAGCTATTTTCGCATAATACATTAACGCAAACACTAGAGATAATAATGACTCTACGAGTGCGTACTACCCCACCGACCGTCGTGATAATGATGGTAATACGAGTGGGTGGTACCCCGTTGATCATTGTAACATAACACGTCTCATCGCACATACAAACACTCACAATGACATTGAGTGAGGACCTATTCTACTCTCCTCGATAGCCGTGATGTGTCGCAAGTAACGCAAACTCGAAACGAAACCCGACTATCGGAACGCAAACTGGGGAATGTAAATACGTATGTACGACCATTTGTGATTAATTATAATGAATATATATATATATATATATATATATGAAAATGTGTAACCAAAACTATCGCAACGCTCATCGAAACACCGAAACACAACTCGCCGGATGCCACTGATTGACTGACCGATCGATCGGATGGCCATCCGATCGGAATACCATCCGATCGGATTGCCACCCGATCGAGGTGTCGCTCGATCAGACAGCCGTCCGATCTGATGAACTGCATCACCTCCACTCCCCTTCACCTATAAATAGCACTTGTCACATCACTTGAACAGTGATATGACAGCTCTCACTCGACCAGCATGCTCTTGGACCCTTTTATCTCGATTTCTCGCGATTCTTGTAAGTTTCCGACCTAAATCTTGTACTTCTATAATCTACACACACTTCTTCATCTTTTTCACCATCAGATCTCACTTTTCCACCGCTAGATCTTCGGATTTGAGCCGTTCTATGGTGAAGTCATCATCGAGTTCTTAGGAATAATGAAGTGTGACCTCCTCTCATCAAGAACAGTCTAGATCTGATAGATTCCACGGTGTATAAACACTAATCTCACCTAAAAGCTAAACCGAATCTAAGTTTTCTAAGCTTTTCTCCAAACTTTCTTAACTTTTCACTCAAAACCGGTAGCAACAGAGCTCGTACAGACCTTCTACTCTGTCTTTAGTGAAGTGTCGGTTTGAGAACTGGTTCCTATCAACGAGATGACTGGCTTATCAAGTTGAACACGAATAACCGTCGAGAACAGTTAACTGATCGGACAGGGTGATTCCCATCCGATCCAATGACTTGGACTCGGTGGAGTTTCCATTGTTTAGCTCGTAGTCATACCGTCTCGATCAAATCGCAGAAACTTAACAAAATAAACAAGTTGTGAAATGATCAGGCTGCAGGACGGATTACCGTCTGATCAGATTACCGCCCGATCGGACTGCCACCCGATCGACCCGCAATCCGATCGGATTGCACTTGGTATCAAGACTTAAACAATTTTCAAACCTTCAAGGATCTGGATGACGAACGGATTGTCGTCCGATCGGATTGCCGTCCGATCGAATGATCATCCGATCGGCTAACTTTGGATACTCAACACTTAAACGTTTTACAAATCTTCAAGGCACATCAGTTCCAACGGATTGTTACTCGATCGGACTACCACCCGATCGAGCGACCGGACTGCTGTGAGCTTATCATTAAAAAGTGTCTTGCCGATCGGATCACCGTCCGATAGAACAGCCATCCGATCGAGTTGCCACCCGATCGACCGGCCTGAAAGGTAGAGATACTTCTCTGTTTTCAAAATGCTACAACGAAAACTTCAAAAGACAAACCATCATACATAAACTCCTCTTCACCAAACAAAGTGACAATCCAATCGAATGGTCATCCGATCGGATGACCATCCGAACGGGTTGCCACCTGATCGACTGGCTATCCGATCGGATTGCCATCCGATCGGATTCCCATTAAACACTTGGTTCACTCACCACCGTTTAACGCACAGTTCGACGCTTTCGCTATCAGACTGTAACCAGGCTAATCTCAGACGCGCTCCCATCAATCCAATCAAGTTGTGTTTGCTTGTCAAACACCGACTATGAGTATACTTGAACCCTTTTTGCTTTCGCACTTTTGGGTGTAACATACGTTGCTATCAAATTGAAATACATCAAATGCTTAAACTAATTATCACTTGTGAATGACATACGTGCATAGTTATACGTGATGCTAGTTACATATGTGCTAGGACTTATACTCGCGACGTCCCACCATGACTAGTATAGTACTATTGCGCCCGACGGGATCTAGTTTAGCAATCGCAATCGCAGCTCGAGGACTTAGCTGGTAGTATCAGTTTTGTGAGTATATATGTCGTGTATTACGTTTATGTATGTGGAAGTTCGCAACTTTTATCCATTACACTATTACATATCAAACCTGTATGCTCGCCAATACTTTTGTATTGACATTATTTTAACGTATGTTGCAGGTTTAGTCGTAGTCTACATCAAATCAAGCTAGGAAGTCTAGAAACTCACCTAAAATCTAGGTTGTCGGATTTGTATTGTTCTAGAGGACCAGAAATCTGTGATAACTTATGTGATTGTATTGTTTGTTAGTATGGGATAACAAAGGTAATCAATATTGTCGCTTTATAGTTGTTATGGATTCTCTTGAGCAATCTGATTCGCCTAGTGCCGTGCCCCGATGATTCCGCCATCGGTTGGGGTGTGACAGTAAGGCATATGCCTTGCAGTCCGTAAGGATCACTCAGAGGCCAAACTTTGGCAATTTGTCACAAATGATCCCTCCAGATCCAATCTTCCACAATTTTACATATTTGGTCCCTCTCGTCCAAATAATTTGGCATATTTGAGAGTTGATTGGACACGTGTTGCCATATTATTTGTTAAAAATTTCCGAGGTGTTACAACGATACAATAAGACACAATACTACACCGATAGACTTATACGAGGCTAATATGAGACCTATACAAAACTTATACTATACTATAGAATAGTATATTATACTACGCCTATACGAGACTTATAGCACACTATACGATACTACACCGGGGAAAATGGTCTTTATTGACCAAACCTGCCCCCCGTATATGCCTCGTATAGGCCTGTATGGGGCGCATCGTATTGTATAATGTAGTATAAGTCTCGTATAGGCCTATACGTGTAATATAGTATCATATCTATACATCTATATAAAGCATTTCAAATGGATAGAAATGTAATTTTCTCTCATTCTTTAAGATGCCATCTTCAAAGTCTCAAGCTAAGCTCCATGATTTTCATCCCCTATTCCCAAATCTGCCCCTCATTTAATAAGGTTTCAATGATTTCTTCCACCCCTTACCCTCGTCTGTTCCACATCCCCTCACCGCATGAAAAAATTGAATGCTGCACTTGCATCGTTTCCCATCCAAGCCACACCGTCAGAGGTACACTTGAAATCAATGAAAGGGGTATAAATCCATCAAATGGTACCTGCATTGCACTCGGTTTGGGTTAAATTTGACTCCTAGGGTTCCGGTCGAGACTTCCAGAGGTATGTTTTTGTGTTTGAATTTGAATTATCTTCTTCTACTCTGACACCCCCGCAGAGTTTTGATTGCTAATTTTAGTTCTAATTTACTGATTTTATTTCAGGTCATGTGGCTTATGGATGCCTGTATTGCCCAATTTCATACATGAAAAGTTTGCTAGATTCTGTCCTTTTCTTTATCTCCTTTAAATTGTGAACCCTAAATTTGGATGTGAAAATCGATTGAATAGAGGGTTATATTTCTTATTTGGGGTTTGCCTTTACCTATAGAGCCATCCAAGTTCAAAGCCAGATTAATATGATTTAACTGTTCATGTGTGTGTGTTTGGTTGGCTAGAATTAAGCCTAATAATCGTAGCATAACTAATATGATTAATTTTGAATATGTTATGTATAACCTGAAATCAAATCTAGGATTTAACATAACAATAATCTTTACTTAAAGTGAGTCACCACACAATCCTTTAAAAAAATTTCACTTGTTTTCAGGGTTATTTTGGATATCAGTGATTGGAATGTGGAAAGAGATTTTGCCACCAAATTTTTTATGCTAGGAACCGCGGAAGCACGATATGAACGGGTACTGCCATCTGAGCCGGCATCTTGATTTGGGCATTAAGGCAGAGTTATGTTAATCCGAGCCCTAAGTTTTGTCCACCAAATCATTCGATTGTTAATCTTATATGCAAGGTTAGCTTTTCCCTTGGAGATTTATTATATTCCTTTCCTTATTATTTGTGACTTGTATTTTTCTTCTTGTGAGTTTTTAATTCTCATCAGATCCGACATTTTGATGTGAGCAAAACCATTGTAATGCACTTTAAGTGAACAATAAGGTTTAATTGCTCAATCATCAATCCATAATGAGAAGATACCAAACTGAGATCAGGTCAATTAGGTCAGGGTAAGGTGCTAGCGTTTGTTCCTGTGTTTTCTCTCACATCTTTTTTGAGTTTCTATTGACAGCACTCCCAATCACTCACAATTTGTGTGTTCAATTTCAGGCGCTAGGTTATGACGTTGATGTGGATGAATATCAGAGTCCTAACGTCTAATTGTAAGTTATTCTGCTATATTTTTTGATACGCAAATATCAACCACATAATGTCTATCTGCCGGCACCTTGTATTGTATCATTACATTTTAATTTGTTTGATTATATGCATTAATTGTTGGAAAAATAGGTGAAAATAGCATTTTTCACAAATATAGGAAAATGATTTTTTTCCTATTTTGGACTAGAAATAAATATAATAAAATGAGCGGATTTTATATATTTATTTGTGGGTTTGTGTTCTATGTTGGAAGAGCTTCGCAACAAACAAAACCATGTCCAAAACCGAGCTAAGATGAATGAGATATCGATGCTCAAAGTTGGGTGTTTGAAACATTGAATGCTGAAACAAAAGGGAAAGTAGCACCTTGTCCCACATCGGAGGAGAGATGGAACTTAAATGGGTATTTAAGGTGGAACTCTCCATCCTTATTGTTTCATGGAAGCACACACTAAGTGTCCTCGCGAAGGGTGCGTAGCACCCTAACTCGCACTCGCACTCGCACACGCGCGCGAGCGTGGCGTGGGCGATGTGGCGCTTTGATGGCACACTTTGCACTTCGCCGCGAGCCGCTTGAGAGCCGCCTTTGTATTTTTGACCACGTGCGCGTGGTGGAACACAGAGGCTGCAAGGACCAAGTGGTGAAGTGGCATGCAGGTTCGAGGCTCGTGACGTGGCAGTCCGCGCGCGTGCGGGTACAAGTGGCACGAAGGCGCGCGGTTGCGCATGGTGCATGGGTCCTGATGTGACGTGCGCGGCGCACCAAAGTGAGCCAAAACAGCGCGACTGTGTGGCGTACTCGTAGAGGCTCACAGGTGACGTGGCACACGCGCGCATGGACCTGAGTTAGTGAGCCAAGAGGATGCGTCGCGCATGGGCGTGCAGACCTGGCTGCGCGCGCACCAGTGTGGTTTGCGCACGCAGAAGCTTCCAGCATTGAATGACAGTGCAGTTACAGTTCAGATTCGAAACTGACGAGTTAATGGTCTTGGACTGAGAATTAAATGACGTATTAAATTGCATTGAAGACGTTTAATGCAATTTAAACCTCTCCTTTAATTCCTTTTTGACCGTTTCGATGAATATGTAGTATAAATACAACATCTCCACCACTGCAGGATATACACCACGAACACCAGCAACACAACAGCATTTACCACTTTCTCTCTACAGCTTCCTGATCTTTCTCTAGCAGTTTTCAAGGTAACCTTCGGGTTGTAGGCAAACTCCGGCAGTACTACTGCTCCGGCTGTTGTACCCTGGGAAACAAAACGAGTACTCCTGGGAGACTCGGAATTTGTTTTAAGGGAAGCGTGTGAACACGTGCCTCAGTCACTCTTCTTCTACTCCTTTCTTGTATTTTGGTTTATTTCAGTTGTATTTGTACTAGCATTTTAGCTTTCTTATTTCTGTATTGTAACCTTATTAATAAAATTTGTTTTATTTATTTAATTATGCGAACGGTTCCTACAATCTTAAAACAAATTTTTAAAACCGTTCGTGTAATCAAAACCATTCTGTTTGTGATTCAAACCAGTTTTGTTTTCACTCAGTTTGAGTTTTAAAAACATATTTTTTTTTTGGTTTTCATCTTCAAAGGAGCGACTTTGGTTGAGAACTATTTTGGTTACATTCAGAGTGTCCTAAAATTTGCTAAAACTTTCTGATTTGGTCTTCAAAGTTGGACTTAGAAGCCAATCAGTAAGTTCTAAAATTTATATATTTTCTGTTTTTTGGTCTTCAAAGTTGGACTTAGAAGCCGAAACAGTAAATTGTGGTAAATTAAATTTTTGGTAGTTTACTTCTGGTTTTTGCGTAAATCAGAATTTTTTGACTAAACTTTAAAATTTTAATTTTTTCAGCATGTCGAATGAAAATGTCAACGTTAACAACACCACAAATGTTGTGACGGGAACCCCTCTTAACGCCACCACTGTGGGAGTGTCCATAGTGGCCAATCACGCTGAACGACCTGAGAAGTTCTCGGGTCTACACTTTAAGAGGTGGCAGCAGAAGATGGTCTTCTATCTGACCACCATGAACCTTGCGAGGTTCTTAACTGAAACCGCTCCCCAACCTGCGGAAGGGGAGACCAGCGCTCAAGCTCTGAGCGCGATAGAGGCTTGAAGCACTCGGATTTCATTTGTCGAGGCTATGTGTTAAACGGGCTTTCAGATGCATTGTATAATGTGTACTACAATGTCAAGACTTCCAAAGATCTTTGGGATGCCTTGGACAAGAAGTACAAAACGGAGGATGCTGGTACAAAGAAATTTGTGGTAGCCCGTTTCTTGGATTTTAAAATGGTTGATTCTAAAACAGTTATGAATCAAGTCCAAGAATTGCAAATTATACTACATGACATCCTTGCGGAAGGCATGACACTTAGCGAGACATTCTAAGTGGCAACGATGATTGAGAAGTTACCTCCTGGTTGGGTGGATTTTAAGAATTATCTTAAACACAAACGAAAGGAGATGACTATAGAGGACCTTATTGTTCGTCTTCGGATTGAAGAGGACAATAGAATTGCCCTAAAAGGCAGCCATGCGCAGACTAGTGCTAGCGCAAATGTGGTTGAGCATGGGCAATCCTCTAAGGACGCGAAGGGTAAAGGAAAAAAGGACAAAGAGAAAGCAAAGGCTAGCAAACTTGGACTGAAGAAAGGGGTTGTGAAAAAGAAACCTCAAACTTTCCAAGGAACTTGTTACAACTGTGACGAGCCGGGGCATCGGGCTAACCAATGCAAGAAACCAAAGCATGAGCGTGCGCACATGGTGGATGAAGACGGAATGCCTTTGGTGGCAATGATTTCCGACAAAACCATAATGTTGGATGAGGTCAATGCTGTGACCAACGCTCCAAAAGGATGGTGGGTTGATACGGGAGCGACCCGTCATGTGTGCCCAGACAGGAGCCTCTTTACCACCTTCAAAGAGCTTGCGGGAGATGAGAAGCTGTACATGGGAAATGCAGCCACCGCGGACATCAAGGGTGAAGGAACGGTTATTTTGAAGTGGACTTCAGGGAAGGAGCTCACTTTAAGCAACGTGTTATATGTCCCAGACTTGCACAAGAGCCTAGTCTCGGGTTGGTTGCTTAATAAGTTTGGATTTCGTTTAGTTTTTGAGAGCGATCAATTTGTACTAACTAAACGAGGAATGTATGTAGGCAAGGGCTATGCCCAAAATGGTATGTTTAAATTGAATGTAATGGCAGTCTAGAAGAACATGAATAAAATTGCTACTACTTCTACTTATATGCTTGAGTTTTCTGATTCGAATAAATGGCATGGTAGATTAGGTCACGTTAATTTTAATTCAATACGCCGTTTAATCAATTTAAATTGTATACCAACATTCCATATTGATTCACACTATAAATGTGAAACTTGCGTTGAATCCAAACTTACAAGATCATCATCAAAATCGGTTGAACGAATAACCGAACCTCTTGATTTAATTCACACTGATATTTGTGATTTAAAAGCGGTACCCACAAGAGGTGGAAATAAGTACTTCATCACGTTTATTGACGATAGTACTAAATATTGCTATGTATATTTACTAAAAAGTTAAGATGAAGCAATAAGTAAATTTATCTTGTATAAGAATGAAGTTGAGAATCAACTTCAAAAGAAGATAAAAGTTTTGCGAAGTGACCGAGGAGGCGAATATGTTGCACCTTTTGCCGATTTATGCGCAAAAAGTGGCATTGTACATGAGTGTACACCTCCTTATTCTCCACAATCAAATGGCGTGGCGGAACGAAAGAACCGTACATTGAAAGAAATGATGAACGCCATGTTGATAGGTTCTGGAGTGAGCCAGGAAATGTGGGGGGAAGCCATTCTCTCGGCTAATTATCTTTTGAACAAGATACCACTCAAAAAGAGAGACGAAACTCCATAAGAGTTATGGAAAAGGAAGAAGCCTTCATACAAATACTTGAAAGTGTGGGGGTGCCTAGCAAAGGGATTGTGCCACCTCCTAAGGCTCTTAGGATAGGACCCAAAACTGTTGATTGCATATTCATTGGGTATGCGCATCAAAGTAGTGCACATCGCTTTCTTGTACATGAGTCCAAGAATCCTGATGTACACGTAAACACTATCATGGAGGTGAATCCTAACGTTGTGTCATACTTTGAAAATGTGTTTCCTTTGAGAAGACAAACACATGCAATGTCATCAACACCTAATTTTGAAGTAGGTGAAAGTTCATCTACACCAGTTGATGAGGTAGTTCATGATAAGACACATGAACGACCTGAGGTTGAAGAAAGTGATCGTAGGCGAAGTAAAAGGCCAAGGGTTGAAAAATCCTTCGGTCCAGACTTCGTTAGCTATATGGTTGAGGGCGAGCCCAATACATATCGCGAAGCGGTTTCCTCTTCAGAAGGACCTCAATGGAAAGAAGCAATAAGGAATGAAATTGATTCTATATTGCAAAATCATACTTGGGAGTTAGTAAATCTTCCACCTGGTTGCAAACCACTTAGATATCGGTGGATATTTAAAAGGAAGATGAAAACTGATGGAAGTATTGATAAATACAAGGCTAGGTTGGTGATTAAAGGATTTAGACAAAAGGAAGGTCTAGATTACTTTGATACCTACTCACCTGTGACGCGCATAACCTCGATTCGATTGGTTCTTACTATAGCGGCTTTAAGAAATTTGGAAGTTCACCAAATGGACGTTAAAACCACATTTCTAAATGGCGATTTAGAAGAAGAGATTTACATGGAGCAACCTGAAGGTTTCTCTGCCCCAGGTCAAGAGGGTAAAGTATGTAAACTCGTCAAATCTTTGTATGGTTTGAAGCAAGCACCAAAAAAATGGCACCAAAAGTTTGATCATGTCATGATTGACAATGGTTTCAAAATAAATGAGTGCGACAAATGTGTTTATTTCAAAGACACAAATGAAGGTTATGTGATTTTACGCCTTTATGTAGACGATATGCTTATCATTGGGAGTAATGATAAAATTATCAAAGCTACTAAAAGCATGTTGAAAGCGAGATTTGACATGAAAGACATGGGTTTAGCGGATGTGATTCTTGGAGTAAAGATCATAAGAACCCAAGATGGTCTTGTGTTAAGTCAATCTCACTATGTGGATAAAATTCTTGAAAAATTCAACTCGGGAGATACGAGTGTAGCTCGAACTCCAGTTGATACCTCCAAACATCTCAAGAAAAATAAAGGAGATGGGGTTGCTCAGTTAGAGTATTCAAGAATTATTGGCAGCCTAATGTATCTAATGACATGTACGAGACCCGACTTGGCTTACGCGGTGAGTAGGCTAAGTAGATACACCAGCAATCTGTGAGCGGATCATTGGAAAGCTATCACGAGGGTGCTTCGATACATAAGATACACAAGAGATTATGGACTGCATTATACCCGACAACCATCAGTGATCGAAGGATACACGGATGCAAACTGGATATCGGATAATAAAGATTCCAAATCAACAAGTGGTTACGTGTTTACACTTGGAGGAGCTGCTATTGCTTGGAAGTCTTCTAAGCAAACGGTCATAGCAAGATCCACAATGGAATCCAAATCTATCGCCTTGGATAAGTCAGGCGAGGAGGCGGAATGGCTACGTCAATTCATGGAATATATTCCAAGATGGCCAAAGCCTTTGCTAGCCATTTGTGTACATTGTGATAGCCAATCTGCGATTGGTAGAGCTCAAAGCTTGATGTACAATGGCAGATCAAGGCATATGCGATGTAGACATAACACGATACGAAAATTACTCTCAACGGGTGTTATCACAATTGATTACGTGAGATCAAACGATAACATTGCAGACCCGTTTACAAAAGGCTTAAGCAGAGAGTTAGTAGAAACGTCGTCAAGAGGAATGGGACTAAAGCCCGTGGTAAATGGAAATATGAGGGAAACCTAACTTAGTTGACTGGAGATCCCAAGATCTAAGTTCAATAGGACAACTTAATCATATTACCAAAACGGAGTCACTGTGGGGGAGTACCCCAAAACTAAATAAAAAGGAGTTATATATACTTCCTAGTCCATTCCAATCAGTGACATTGAAGTGAGGCTAAGCATATTAAGGTTAATGATTTCGGGAAATCAAATAACCATGATGCTTTTAATGATTCAGGGAATCACCTATGTTAGAGAGAAGTAGGGTCGTTTTGAATGGATTTGTGGGGTGCGCAAATCCTAGAGCTCTCGCAGAACCAGGCTAGTGTTCCAGGACCATAATAGGACACGACAATGAGGAGTTGGCCAAACCAGGGAGAGTATTGTGTGAAGTGTAATGTCGTTCACACAAATGGGGGTATGTTCAAGGACATCGCGTCTACAAACCGCTAGTAAGCTAAGTATGCTTCACAAAAGAAGGTTCAAAGGCAACAACCTACCTATCTTGCAATACTCAACTGTCGAAGTTTATCGTTGAAAAGTGTAAGGAAAAGATCGATTTCCATACATGTGGGGGATTGTTGGAAATTTGATGAAAATAGCATTTTTCATGTGGGGGATTGTTGGAAAAATAGGTGAAAATAGCATTTTTCACAAATATAGGAAAATGATTTTTTCCTATTTTGGACTAGAAATAAATATAATAAAATGAGGGGGTTTAATATATTTATTTGTGGGTTTGTGTTCTACGTTGGAAGAGCTTCGCAACGAACTAAACCACGTCCAAAACCGAGCTAAGATGAATGAGATATCGATGCTCAAAGTTGGGTGTTTGAAACATTGAATGCTGAAACAAAAGGGAAAGTAGCACCTTGTCCAACATCGGAGGAGAGATGGAACTTAAATGGGTATTTAAGGTGGAACTCTCCATCCTTATTGTTTCATGTAAGCACACACTAAGTGTCCTCGCGCGTGGCGTGGTCGATGAGGTGCAATGTGGCGCTTTGATGGCGCACTTTGCACTTCGCATCGCCGCGAGCCGCTTGAGAGCCGCCTTTGTATTTTTTACCACGTGCGCGTGGTGGAATATAGAGGGTGCAAGGACCAAGTGGTGAAGTGACATGCAGGTTCGAGGCTCGTGACGTGGCAGTCCGCGCCCGCGGGTGTACTAGTGGCACGAAGGCGCGCGGTTGCGCATGGTGCATGGGTCCTGATGTGACGTGCGCGGCGCACCAAAGTGAGACAAAACGGCGGGACTGCGTGGCGTGCTCTCACAGGTGACGTGGCACACGCGCGCATGGACCTGAGTCAGTGAGCCAAGAGGACGCACCGCGCATGGGCGTGCAGACCTGGGTGCGCGCGCACCAGTGTGGCTTGCGCGCGCAGAAGCTTCCAGCATTGAATGACAGTGCAGTTACAGTTCAGCTTAGAAACTGACGAGTTAATGGTCTTTGACTGAGAATTAAATGACGTATTAAATTGCATTGAAGACGTTTAATGCAATTTAAACCTCTCCTTTAATTCCTTTTTGACCGTTTCGATGAAGATGTAGTATAAATACAACATCTCCACCACTGCAGGATATACACCACGAACACCAGCAACACAACAGCATTTACCACTTTCTCTATATAGCTTCCTGATCTTTCTCAAGCAGTTTTCAAGGTAACCTTCGGGTTGTAGGCAAACTCCAGCAGTACTACTGCTCCGGCTGTTGTACCCTGGGAAACAAAACGAGTACTCTTGGGAGACTCGGAATTTGTTTTAAGGGAAGCGTGTGATCACGTGCCTCAGTCACTCTTCTTCTACTCCTTTCTTGTATTTTGTTGTACCCTGGGAAACAAAACGAGTACTCCTGGGAGACTCGGAATTTGTTTTAAGGGAAGCGTGTGAACACGTGACTCAGTCACTCTTCTTCTACTCCTTTCTTGTATTTTGGTTTATTTCAGTTGTATTTGTACTAGCATTTTAGCTTTTTTATTTCTGTATTGTAATCTTATTAATAAAATTTGTTTTATTTATTTAATTACGCGAACGGTTCCTACATTAATGAGGTTATTATAGATTGTGCATATGTAATATTTGGTTTGGATGTGTTTCAGTTATAATGAAGCAAGGATGGAAATATACCAGGTTTCGACAAGATGTTATATGCTTTTGGGGCCCTTGTATCTTAAGAACTTTTTTTACAAGCTCAAGGGTAATTGAATGTTTAAACTATCAGATTATGTTCTTTATCAGTTGAAAACTTGCGGAATGATGTTTTATTATTTGTATCAGAATCAGAATTTTCTGGAGTTTGTTGTTTGCGGCCTGATTCTTAATTTGGTTTCATCTTTACTAAAATATAAAACTCCAGCTTCTCATGGATTAGATTTACTCTCAAGTATATGTTATATATTTCAGTTTTGCTAACCAAAATGTGCACACAGATTTGCAGATTATCTTGCTGAAGGGAAGGAGGATGCAGGGATTAAGATTATAATGGTGCCGGAACACTGTTATTATAACGACTGGGAAGCTTCTGGTAAACCTGTTTGTCATTGCAGTTTTTGTACGTTCATTTCATACGTTGTTCCTTTATTAAATTGAATTCCTTCATTTTATTTCACTCGGCTAGGAAGCTTCTACTAAAATATGAATCGCTTATCCAAATCTGTTTTCATTTCATCGATTAGGTTTTTTCTTATTGATATTTGTTTCAATATTAGTTAGTGTTGATTGTCTTACAGAAGAGATCAACTTCATCATCAATGGCAGCACAACGCTTTCATGACGTTCGAGAAAGTGTCCGATCAGATGTTCCTACCATGCTCTATTCGCGCACTGAGGTAACATGTTATTCATTATATGGATAATTAACAACATTTTTAAATTTAATATCTTGAAAATGATTTTTTTTTTATGATCCAATGCATCCAACTCATTAGTTACTGACTCAAAATTTTCACCGTAGAAAAACTAAAAGGAACTAAAAGATTGATGTTGGTATTTTTATGGTCATCAATAAAATGTTTTTACACAAAGTAACTAACATTCGGCGTAACAAAAAATACTTTATTTGTAGGGTTAAAATTTGGGATCTCATTATATGAACAAAACCAGAAAAATCAAAATTCAAACTGAATCAAATTACGTTCCGAACCAAAATTCGAGGTCGATATTCATACCATAATGAACCGAACCACTACAAATTCAAATGAAGGCAGCAGTGACCTTCTAGCTACTGTTGCTTATTTCCGAGAGTTTATACTTTATACATGGGCAAGTCAGACCGGCAGCTCTGAAACAGGTCAATTTTTATGCATGTCAAAACGGGCCGGGTCAGTTGGATAAAAGATTGAAAGAGGTTGGGTCGTCTTTATATTATAACAATAACATATTTTAATAAACTATAAATAGATTTTCTGTGTTTCACGTGGGTGACTTTTAACTTTTTTTTCCCCTATTCCCACTTTTAGTTTGTTTTTTCCCGTTTGAGATAAAACAAAAACTGGTCTAATCCATCTATAAGTAAATGTGTCGAACTCGAATCCTCTAGCAAAAATAAGCCTCTTAATAATCTCATATAATTTGTAGAATATATTTGTGAATAGTGAGAATATCATAACAACCTTTTTTTATTTATTTCCACATTGGCAAGAGACACTTGTTTAATGGTCAAATTTTGGTGTATACAACTTGGGTTATATGATACTGGAGCTTGAATTCATTACTTTAATATAAACATACAGTGGTTCATTAAAACGATTACAGGTAGGTAAGATCTAGAGACCTATCTATAGTTCAATATTGGCATCTTTATGTTAGCACTACTTCAAAACAGAGTATTAGACGGGGTGATACGGGTTTTAAGACGGTGTTGAAACACACCGGTTTAAAATCAAGTGTTATCTGACGGTGTTCAATTTGAACACGTCTTAAACTTGATGAACACCGTCTTTTGATAAAAAAAACATTTTCACATATTTAATAAAACAAATATTTTTTAACACTGTCTTACAAGCATTTGCTGGAAAAATAATTACAGTAAAAAGGTTTTAGAGAAATACACATGTAGCTTATATACCAAACCTGTACAAATCATGATTATATACACTAATAGAACATTTTCAAATCAACCCAATAGACATTTAATTCGGAAATAAATCCGTCAAATTACAATCCTTTATTGAATGCATAACAAACTACATTAAATTTTATAAACAAACTACATTTAATCTATCTATAAAGCTAAACTAACAAAATACCTAACTCGCTAAGAAACTTCGGCATCAACAAAATATCTATATCATTATCCGTAGCCTCTCTCGTGTCGTGCCACATCTAAAAGGGTACATGCATTAATCAGAAGCAAAACTTATTTTGCTCTTAAACCATTTTGACCAAAACTCATTTTGATTCACTGGAATCAAACCTCCGGTCATCGCCAAAATAGGGGATTATGGTTGTCGGGGCTTACCTGTTCACTGGAATCAAACCTCCGGTCACCGCCATTATAGCCATAAGCACGCCACCCCCGCTTTCCCATATGAAGACCCTAATGTCTCAGTCACCTCTGACCACATCTACAACTTCAACCTACACATGTGGCCAAACATATTAACTTAAAACATAATTAGTGACACGATATGGAATGATAGCTTTATATGATGATATATATAATGAAGACATTCATGTACCTCAATGAGTTTATATTTACAATATTTTACTTTATACAATCACCAAACAGATTTTGTAACAATACTGCTATACACCAACCCGAAAAATATTTACAACAGCAAAACACTTTTTTAGATTGCAGCCCTATCACAAATACCATCACAACATCAAACTAATAGCAGCAACAACACATTCACACACCGAAATAGTAACAACCAGCACCCAACTAGAAGAGCCAATACAAAAAAATGACATATACATAAGACAGAACAATACCGTTTCAATATAAAGACAACCAACACCTTATATGTTTACAAACAAACAAAAAGAGCACCACTAACATTCTGAAAATTTAATCAATCAAACAGATTCCATGCAAAAGTTGAATAACAAAAAGCACCTAGCAAGGAGGTTCTCCTAATCTATTTGAATAAGCTCCCACTCCTGCAGTTCTTGCAGCCTCTCCAGCCTAATAAGCATCAAAATTATCAAATTTTAACCGACTGTATTCTCTTAGTGACAATAGTATATTCGCACTCTGTTTCATTTCAAGCAGGAGTCGTCTAATCAGCTTCAAAGCATATGGAAATCACTATGTTTCATGGCCCGTTGTATCCACTTTCTATATTTGTTCCGACTATTTTTTAGAACGACTATTTGTGAAACTAGGTTGTCAAAAATCAAGAGGGATACATACCCTTATGTAACATCCCGAAAATGCGAGTTCATAAATTTGCAATTAGGTTGCAAATAAACTAGTAAAATAAACTAACTAGGAATGACACTAACCAAGTTAGTTGGTCACTTATGAGTAGATAGTAGTTAAAACAAATAAAGAATGAAAGATGAGGGACTAAAAGTGTCTAAATGAAAACTATTTTTAATGAAATAACAAAATTAAACTTTAAACACACTTGCCTGTGTGTTGTGGAGATCGACCAAGAGCAGGGGCGACCCCAAGCTCCATCAAAACCCTAGTTCATCACAAAACTCACAAATTGAGGGCTCAAACCAAGTCAAAATCGAAAATCGAGCATATATTACTAATCCCCATTGCTAGGGGGTTGTAAGGTATGTAAAATTTAGTGTTAATTTTCTGTTTGAAATTCTCATGAGTTTGGGAAATTCGAAATTTAATGTTGCATGTTTGCTATTCGGATAGAATAGAGATGATATAATGTCTAGGAGTAAAACCTAGACAATAACATGTGAAATCATGACTTATTCCTGAAAATCTCATGAACACAATGAAGGTGATTCATGGGCTTTGTGGGAAACTAGTAAACACTAGGGTTTAGAATGATTATTCTAGTGTAATATGGGTCATAGAAAGTGATTTCTTAAATGATGATGTTTAATGATATATGAAAGCTTAATTATTGTTAAGTTTAGCTAAATAGCAAGCTATGAACTTGAATATGAATGATATAAAATTCTGCCCGTTAAGTGTTTGTAAAAATGCCCCAAAGATGGCTCGAAATTGAAATTTAAAGTTTAAACGCATGATTGTGATGATTTGACAAATTATGCGATATATGATTGAAATGGAGTTCTAAACAAATCGTGATTGAACTCTATAGGAAAAGATACCGGAGCGTCGAGTGGACAAGCCGGTGGCGATTTACGTTTGAAGGGCGTGCACTAAAGGTATGTAACTTGATTCGTTACATTTGGGTAAATTTTGATATTTAGCATATATGTAATTGAATTGTGGAATAAAAGTTGAGTTAGATTAAAGCGATAATGTTCGCTATGTCGAATAATAGGCCAAGAATTTGGTTAGATCTCGTTGGTAGTCATCAAAATGGAGGATTCCTTAGATGAGCCAAACGGGTCGAATAACCAAATAAGCCATGGTAATGCATCGTAATATGATCACTCGGTTTTTCGTGATTGTTATTAAAAGAAATATTAGAATACGAAAAAAATAGTGTGATGGTCTGTTAGAATGAGAAATCCGAGGATTCGGGTTCGGGTAAAATGAATAATTAGGACAAACATAAAGTTGCAGAGTCCACCGTAACTTAGAGAATAAATTGTTACGGTAGTTTAATACTGTGTTACGGCAGACCCAGGGTTATTCAGGAGCTACCGTAACTTACGGTAGATACCGTAAGTTACGGTAGAGCCCAGAAAGTTTTGATTTAATTTTAATAACCTAGTTAATCGAATCCGTTTCGAGCGTAGTTTCGATTAAGCAATATTTCTAAGAACTCTAACACTAAGATTTGTTAAGATTCTCTAGTTTCAGGTTTGGCAAGTATGTGGACGATGATCAAGAATGTTGGAAGAACCGAACACGAACTTTTGAAGCTTCCGCTTAAATTAACTTTGTTTGGACAATGTTTATGATGTAAGCGATCTACTAATCATGTTTTGAATGTTTAAATTAGTTAGTAGTTGTCTAGTAGACAATCCTTATAAATCTTCGATTTTGAACTTACTTTGAAGTAAGTTACCGTTTAATATATAAAATCCCGCATATTTACATTAAATTATTATAAAATTAAGACGGGTGTTACAAGTTGGTATCAGAGCTTAAGGTTGTCAACAAAGTGTTCGGTTCAAGTTTGATTGATCGTCCGGTAAGAATTAACTTATTATTTTAATAGATTATATCTTATGTTAGAAACGAGAAGTGAATTGACGTGCATGGGAAGAGTGTGTTAATTCACTCAAACCCGGAAAATGCACCAAATGTGAACGGTTAAAGCAAGTTAGGAACTTGGCTAAACCGAAACAAATGAAGCAATTTTATAAATGTAATGTTTAACGTTTATTGTAAACATTTCAGTTTCAAGATGTCGGAAAGAAACGATGATGATCCGGTGCAGACAAGCACCGAACAAATGAAAGAGATAATTGCCGAAGAGGTAGGAAAGGCAATTGAAGGAAGTCTATCCGGGTTTATAGACAAAATTCAAAGCACGGTGTTGTCACTTGTCGAAGAGCGAGTCAAAAGGTTGGAGGATAGTGTCAACCTTATGAAGGAGAAATCGGGAGAACGTAAAGGGTGTTCATACAAAGAATTTATGGCGTGCAAACCACCAATCTATAACGGGGAAGTTGACCCGATAATTTGCCAAAGATGGTTGGACGACATTGAAGGGGTGTTTGAAAGGACCCATTGTGATGAAAGTGACTTTGTTGCTTACGGAACGGGCCAGTTGAGAGGTCAAGCCAAAGACTGGTGGGACAACAAAAAGAATGAAATAGGAGCCGAAGCGGCGAGAACCATGACATGGGAAGAGTTTAAGACACCGTTTCTTAAACATCATGCAACTTAGGCACAAGGGCGAGACCATAGACAAGATTATGGCGATGTTTATGGATAAGATGAAGTTTAGTAGTGAATTGGTGACGAACGAAGAACATAAAATATACTACTACTATAACATGTTGAGCGCTGAATATAGGGAGTTTATGACTCCTTCAAAATACGAGACCCTTACCGTGATCATAAACGTTGCTCGAGAACGGGAAATCGAGTTGAAGAAACAACTTGAAAGGGGTGAGCGAAGGGCACATGATGTGAATCCAAGCCCTACAAAGAAAGCCCGAACTGGAGAATCGGGAAAGAAGGTGGATGCTAAAGGTGGGTCGCCAAGTTGTAAAGTGTGCGGGAAAGGACACAAGGGAGAATGTCGGTTCAAAGACAAACCATGCCCCATATGTAGTAAAACGGGGCACACGGCTTCGCTATGCCCGGGTAAAGTCTCAGTTTGCTACAAGTGTTATCAACCCGGCCACAAAAAGTCTGAATGCCCGGACTTAGTCGGAAAGAGAGATATTAAAGAATCTACAGCAGAAGCTCCTAAGGCGAAGGCTAGGTCCTTCCAACTTACCGCGGCTGAAGCAAAAATAGAACCCGATGTGGTCTCAGGTATATTCACAATTAACTCAATTCCAGCACGTGTATTGTTTTATACGGGTGCGAATAAATCCTTTATTTCGCATGGATTTATTCGACATCCTTCATTTGTATTGACGAAATTATCTGTGCCCCTAGAAGTTGAAATAGGGGACAACAAAAGTTTTATAGTTTGTGATAGTTGTCGAGGCTGCAAATTAAGCATCGATGATGAAGGATACCAAATAGATCTAATCCCGATGTCAATGGGGGAATTTCAAGTAGTCGTTGGGATGGATTGGCTATCTCAGCACCGCGCGAAGGTCGTGTGTTTTCGTAAGGAGATAAAGCTAATATCTCCGAGCGGGAAACATGTCACTATCTATGGCGAAAAGGGAGGCAACCCCATAATATGCTCAATGTTGAAAGCTCACAAGCTTATGAAGCAAGGATGCAAGGCATTTATGATATACGCAAATGAACCCGAGAAAGAATCACTGAAGATTGAAGATGTACCGGTAGTACGGAACTACGAAGATGTGTTTCCGGAAGATTTACCGGGGGTACCGCCTGAACGGGAAGTAGAGTTTGGGATTGAACTGATTCCGGGCGCAAAACCCGTAGCTAGAGCACCGTACCGGCTCGCGCCGTAAGAATTACAAGAGTTGATGTCCCAGATTCAAGAGCTGCTTGACAAAGGATTCATAAGGCCGAGTGTGTCTCCTTGGGGCGCACCGGTACTGTTCGTGAAAAAGAAAGACGGAAGCATGCGTATGTGTATCGATTACCGGGAGTTAAACAAACTCACGATAAAGAACCGATACCCGCTTCCGAGGATAGATGATCTATTCGACCAACTATAAGGTGCGAACTGGTTTTCAAAGATTGACCTTAGATCGGGGTACCACCAACAAATGGTCAAGGAAGAAGATGTGCCGAAGACGGCTTTCCGCACGCTATACGGACATTACGAGTTCCTCGTGATGTCATTTGGGCTGACAAATGCACCCGCGGCTTTCATGGACCTCATGAACCGGGTTTGCAAGCCAATGTTGGATAAATCAGTCATCGTGTTTATCGATGATATTTTGGTGTATTCGAAAAGCGAAGCTGAACATGCACACCACTTACAAGAGGTGTTAGAGACACTTAGACGAGAGAGGTTGTATGCGAAATTCTCTAAATGTGCCTTTTGGCTACGAGAGGTGCAATTTCTTGGCCACATCATAAGTGCCGATGGAGTATTGGTAGATCCGTAAAAGATCAAGGCCGTGTCGAAATGGAGTCCCCCGAAGAACCCTTCGGAAATTAGAAGTTTCTTAGGGATTGCGGGGTACTATAGGAGATTCATTCAAGGTTTCTCCAAGATTGCGTCACCACTAACCAAGTTAACCCGAAAGGAGGAGAAATTCATTTGGGGTGTCGAACAAGAAAGGGCGTTTCAGACGTTAAAAGAGAAATTAACTCAAGCTCCGGTATTAACGTTGCCGGATGGAGTCGAGGACTTGGTGGTTTATTCGGATGCCTCATTATCGGGGCTCGGATGTGTTCTGATGCAACGGGGCAAAGTTATAGCTTATGCCTCGAGGCAATTGAAGATACATGAGAAGAAATATCCCACGCACGATCTTGAATTGGCTGCGGTGGTATTTGCGCTAAAAATATGGAGGCACTACTTATATGGAGTAAAGTGCACCATATTCACCGATCATAAAAGCTTAAAATACTTCTTCGATCAGAAGGAGTTAAATATGCGCAAGAGACGATGGCTAGAAATGGTGAAGGATTTCGACTGCGAAATACACTACCACCCTGGAAAAGCAAATGTGGTGGCGGATGCTCTGAGCAGAAAAGCGGACTATGTCCCAATACGAGTAAGGTCGATACAGCTTGTGGTGACCTCGGGTATACTTGAACGTATTCGAGAGGCGCAAGTAGAAGCAGTAAAAGAGGAGAACTGGAAGAAAGAAAGAATAATCGGCCAGTTGAAAGATTTGTCGGATGGAAGTAACGGGTTGAAGACTCGATCCGGAAGGATATGGGTTCCAAATACTTGTGGGGTGAAGACGCTTCTACTTGATGAAGCTCATAAATCCCTATATTCAATTCATCCGGGTGCTACCAAGATGTACAATGATCTGAAACAAAACTATTGGTGGCCGGGAATGAAGAGAGGTGTGGTAAAATACGTAGAGAAGTGCTTGACTTGCATACAAGTCAAGGCAGAGCATCAGAAACCATATGGAAAACTGCAACCTTTGGAGATCCCGGTTTGGAAATGGGAACATATCACTATGGACCTATTGACCAAACTACCTAAAACGATTCGGGGATTTGATGCTATATGGGTGATTGTAGATAGACTGATGAAGAGTGCTCATTTTATTCACATACGCGAGACATATACTTCGGAAAAGATGTCTGAGGTATATACAAATGAAATAGTGGCACGTCACGGAGTACCGGTATCTATTGTGTCAGATAGAGATACCCGATTTACTTCAAACTTTTGGCGAGATTTTCAAGAACAAATGGGAACGAAACTTTTCATTAGCACCGCCTATCATCCCCAGACGGATGGGCAGAGTGAAAGAACAATACAGACGCTAGAAGATATGTTATGGGCATGTATCATCGACTTCGGTGGAAGTTGGGATGTTTATCTACCTTTGGTCGAATTTTCGTATAACAATAGTTACCATTCGAGTATCGGCATGGCACCTTATGAGATGCTATATGGTAGAAAATGCAGAACCCCGGTGTGTTGGGGTGAAGTGGGACCACGCGAATTGGCGCTTACAGACATAATTCAAGCCACTAATGAGAAAATTGAAGTGGTGCGAGCCCATTTGAAAGCGGCCCAAGATAGACTGAAGTCTTATGCAGACAAAAGACGAAGACCGATTGAATTTCAGATAGGTGATATGGTTATGCTAAAAGTTTCCCCATGGAAGGGCATTATCAGATTCAGATAAAGGGGGAAACTAAGCCCGAGGTTTATCGGGCCATTTAAAATCATCGAACGGGTTGGCAAGGTGGCTTATCGCCTCGAGTTACCGGAAGAGTTGAAGGGAATACACGGCACGTTTCACGTGTCGCAATTGCGGAAGTGTCTAGCGGACGAAACATCTTATATCCATTACGATGATATCGAAGTGGATAATAGCCTGAATTATGCGGTGAGACCAGTGGAGATTTTAGATCGAAAGGTCAAGCACTTACGAAACAAACAAATCGATCAAGTCAATATCAAGTGGGAGCATAGGAAAGGCTCGGATACTACGTGGGAGTCCGAAGAGGAGATGCGACGTCTCTACCCTACTTTATTTGGTACGTACTTTGGTTTCGGGGACGAAACCCTTTTAAGGGGGGTGGACTTGTAACATCCCGAAAATGCGAGTTCATAAATTTGCAATTAGGTTGCAAATAAACTAGTAAAATAAACTAACTAGGAATGACACTAACCAAGTTAGTTGGTCACTTATGAGTAGATAGTAGTTAAAACAAATAAAGAATGAAAGATGAGGGACTAAAAGTGTCTAAATGAAAACTATTTTTAATGAAATAACAAAATTAAACTTTAAACACACTTGCCTGTGTGTTGTGGAGATCGACCAAGAGCAGGGGCGACCCCAAGCTCCATCAAAACCCTAGTTCATCACAAAACTCACAAATTGAGGGCTCAAACCAAGTCAAAATCGAAAATCGAGCATAGATTACTAATCCCCATTGCTAGGGGATTGTAAGGTATGTAAAATTTAGTGTTAATTTTCTGTTTGAAATTCTCATGAGTTTGGGAAATTCGAAATTTGATGTTGCATGTTTGCTATTTGGATAGAATAGGGATGATATAATGTCTAGGAGTAAAACCTAGAAAATAACATGTGAAATCATGACTAATTCCTGAAAATCTCATGAACACAATGAAGGTGATTCATGGGTTTTGTGGGAAACTAGTAAACACTAGGGTTTAGAATGATTATTCTAGTGTAATATGGGTCATAGAAAGTGATTTCTTAAATGATGATGTTTAATGATATATGAAAGCTTAATTGATGTTAAGTTTAGCTAAATAGCAAGCTATGAACTTGAATATGAATGATATAAAATTCTGCCCGTTAAGTGTTTGTAAAAATGCCCCAAAGAAGGCTCGAAATTGAAATTTAAAGTTTAAACGCATGATTGTGATGATTTGACAAATTATGCGATATATGATTGAAATGGAGTTCTAAACAAATCGTGATTGAACTCTATAGGAAAAGATACCGGAGCGTCGAGTGGACAAGCCGGTGGCGATTTACGTTTGAAGGGCGTGCACTAAAGGTATGTAACTTGATTCGTTACATTTGGGTAAATTTTGATATTTAGCATATATGTAGTTGAATTGTGGAATAAAAGCTGAGTTGGATTAAAGCGATAATGTTCGCTATGTCGAATAATAGGCCAAGAATTTGGTTAGATCTCGTTGGTAGTCATCAAAATGGAGGATTCCTTAGATGAGCCAAACGGTTCGAATAACCAAATAAGGCGTGGTAATGCATGGTAATATGATCACTCGGTTTTTCGTGATTGTTATTAAAAGACATATTAGAATACGAGAAAATTAGTGTGATGGTATGTTAGAATGAGAAATCCGAGGATTCGGGTTCAGGTAAAATGAATAATTCGGACAAACATAAAGTTGCAGAGTCCACCGTAAGTTACGGTCTCCACCGTAACTTACGGTGGAGAATAAATTGTTACGGTAGTTTAATACTGTGTTACGGCAGACCCAGGGTTATTCAGGAGCTACCGTAACTTACGGTAGATACCGTAAGTTACGGTAGAGCCTAGAAAGTTTTGATTTAATTTTAATAACCTAGTTAATCGAATCCGTTTCGAGCGTAGTTTCTATTAAGCAATATTTCTAAGAACTCTAACACTATGATTTGTTAAGATTCTCTAGTTTCAGGTTTGGCAAGTATGTGGACGTTGATCAAGAATGTTGGAAGAACCGAACATGAACTTTTGAAGCTTTCGCTTAAATTAACTTTGTTTGGACAATGTTTATGATGTAAACGATCTACTAATCATGTTTTGAATGTTTAAAATAGTTAGTAGTTGTCTAGTAGACAATCCTTATAAATCTTCGATTTTGAACTTACTTTGAAGTAAGTTACCGTTTAATATATAAAATCCCGCATATTTACATTAAATTCTTATAAAATTAAGACGGGTGTTACACCTTACTAATAAAAAAATTAATGACATGACGGTAAACAAAGCCTGAACTCCTCTAATTCTGCAATTAACAATTATACCCTGAATTACCCTGTTAACCTAGATTAGAACTGCAACTTCATACCCCTACAGTGATTAGTCTTTTTTTAACATCGAAACACAACCGATTTTATTCCACCAACAAGGGCTCTACCAAGCAAGGAACTTGGCAAAACCAAAACACCAAACAGAGAATTCGATACACCACAAAAACCAATAAAAGGACTAAACAAATCAGATAAAAATACAACAAAATGTTGCAGCTTAACCAAATCCAAGACCTGAGAATGAGATTAGTCTATTTAACTTTTATTTTCTTCAACCAAATATGTAAATATGTTTATGTGTCTTCCTCTTTCAAGTCAAACTATTCTAGAGTTTCGTTGTTAGTTAAAAAACGACACAAATCTACTCAAATAATCAACATATCGACTGAAACTACTAAGAAATTCAGAATGTACGTACCGTTTTCGGAGCGGCGTCGGAGATTAATGCGGATGGAGTGCAGCGGAGGCGGCGTGTGGTGTGTTGTGCATATACGATGGAGGGAATATGCCTGCTCAATTGGGAGGATGGAGTTTTACATGCTTTATTCAGGGATAAACCCTAAGCATTTTAATTTATAAGACGGTGTTCAAAAATAACACCGTCTAAAAGTTGCATAAATTAGTATAAGATGGTGTTTATGCATTAGACGGGGTTCTTTTTGAATTTTTTTGGATATTTTAATCAAAGCAGCACGGTGATCATATATGTATTGATTTTAAGACGGTGTTTTTGCTTTAACCCCGTCTAAAATAAATATTGAACACCGTCTAATACTCCATTTTATAGTAGTGTCGCTTATGTTTTTTTTTTTAAGAATTTTATTAATTAGTTCTTTTGACTTTAAAATATTCTTTTTTATGAATACTTATTTTGTGGATTCATTGAATAACAAAGAACCATACATATCACTTTACAAAACTTGGGCGACCCTGCAAAAAGTAAAGGTATAATAATTTTGGAAGAATTAGATTTTATGTGCAGTCCAAATCGCTTTATAAAGTTTCTGGTTCCATATATTGTGTTGTTGGGTTGCATTTTCACAAACTGATTCTCTATGGTTTTTGTTTGAATGTAGGGGGGGTAGTTGCACGGACCTCCCATCCGCCGGAGTATTGCAACTCCGCAAGCTAGCTTAGCCCCATAGCTGCCTGGCGGTGATTACCCACGGTGAAGAGCCCCAACACCCCATAAGGGCATTGCCGGGAATCGAACCGGTGACCTCAAGTAGAGGCCTGGGTGAGGCTGGCCAACTGGGCTACCCCAGAAGGTTATATTTGAATGTATGGTGTTACATTTGACATTTTACATATAATGATATATGATTATATAATTGTTATATAATATGTGTTAACCAATTCCAATGTGTATTGTCGACTCCGCCGCAACGCTCGGGGTTCCCCACTAGTATCGTATTGTATTGTATAGGTCCCGTATAGGCCTGTAGGTGTAGTATAGTACACTATAGTATCGTATAGGTGTAGTATAGGTCTCGTATAGGCCTATAGGTGTAGTATAGGTCAAATATAGGCCCACATGTATAGTATGGGTCTCATATAGGTTATGGATGTACTACAGGTATCGTATAGGTTATGGATGTATTATAGTACACTATAGTATCGTATTGTATTGTATTGTATTGTATTGTATTGTATAGGTGTGACATAGGTCCCGTATAGGGCTATAGGTGTAGTATAGGTCCCATATAGGGCTCATACAGGCCTATGGGTGTAGTGTAGGTCATGTATAGGCTTATAGGTGTAGTATAAGTCTTGTATAGGCCTATAGGTGTAGTATAGTATACTATAGTATCCTATATGTATAGTATAGATCTCGTATAGGGCTTGTGTAGGCCTATGGGTGTATACATTATACCATACTATATCACACTTATAGGCTATAGTAGGTCAATGTGGTACTTATACTACTCCTATACGATACGATAGGTGTAGTATCGTACAAAAATATTAATATTTTATAACAATATTTGTAATTTATTAAAATATACTTATTTTTATTTAACTTTCCTAAAACAATTAATATTGTATAAGATGTTTGTAAAAAAACCCTTACATACGCCTAATATAGGCCTATACGTGGCATACACGGGGTCTTATACGCCCCCCGTATAAGCCTATACGTGGCGTATAGGAGCAACCAGACCAGAAGCCACACCAGTCAGGCGCTGATTTTGATGTAACCTTATACTTCCCGTATAAACCTATAAGAGGCCTATACGAGGCAATGGGTGTGCAAATAGGCAGATGAGGTGTATGGATAGTTTGAGCCAAACAAAAAACTAATACATTGATTTGCATAGTCATTATAACTAGAATTACCACCCGCCGCAATGCGGCGGAGATTCATTAGTTATATATCATATTAGATTAAATGCAAATGTTTTTTTACATGACCGCGAGCCTGTGTGTAAAACATAGAAAAGAATAATTAAATCGATCCCTGACCCGCGCGTTGTGATAGACTTATCAAAGGAAAAAATAGACGCGCTGTGATTGGCCTGTCAAACAGGAAAGTAGATGAAAAAACGTTAAACCCCACATGCATGTTGCAGCGTGTTAACTCGGAAAATTTAGAACGAAACGTTAAACGGAAAATTTGCGAAAGATGTAAAGTACAAGAGATCAAAATTGAAAGTAAAAAAGTGTTAGGGTTAAATTGTAAAAGATGAAAAACTTTGGGTTAAAAGCAAAATAATCAAGGGGTTAAATTGTAAAAGGTGAAAACTTTTGAATTAGAAGTGAAAAATCAAATTAATTAAAGAGGTTAAATTACTAAAGATTGAAATTTTAGACTTAAATTGTCAAGTATTGAAACTTTAAGGTTAGAAATTAATTTTTTTTTAAAAACTCCCAAGGCCAACAATACAACTACCTTATGCATAAACATGTTGGTTATTTATAGTTTTGTAATTATTTATAGGGGTAAACTTCGGTTTTGCTCCATGTGGTTTATTCATTTTAACGGTTTTGCTCTAATAGTTTAAAAAAATAGCCATTTTCCTAACTTATCTTCATTTTGCTCCCAGCCTCTAACTCAATCAGGGAGAAAACTGGCGACAAACTCGAAAGTTTAGGGAGCAAACTGGCTACAACTCGAAAGATAAGGGAGGAAAATGGCTATTTTTAAATTATTGGAGCAAAACCTTTAAAATGACCAAACCACAAGGAGCAAAACGGAAGTTTACTCTATTTATAGTTTTGTAATTGTAATGTAATTATCAAAAGAGTTGTTGGGGCAATACCCCACAAGATATGTGTTTTTCTGCTTCCAAATTGTTCGCTAACAAATACAACAATACTAGTTTACATACATGCACTAACCATAAAATATCAATACAGAAGATTACAAGCTTACAAGAAAGAAGATCCTTCATGTCTCTTGCTTAAGTTTCAGACTGTCCAATTACATTATTTGCACAAACTAGTTTTGCTTAGAGTTAAATGTCAGTCCTTCTGGTTTGGGTCATTTTGTCAGTTTAGTTTAAATGTTTCATTTTTCATATATGGGTACAAAAAGGTTCACCGTTGTCATTTTCGTCCACCGGCCAGGTTAAGTTCATCTATTTTTTCTAGTAAACGAGAAGGGCAATTCAATTATTTTATATATAATACTGTCAACTAGAAAGCCAATTCGGTTATTTTATATGGCCGAATTGGCCTTCTCGTTAACAGAAAAAATGAATAGGGTTAGCCCAATGGACTAAAATGGCAACGGTAAAACCATCTTGGACCCACATGAGAAAAACGAAACCTTCAAACTAAATTGGCAAAATTACTCAAACCACATGGACTAAAATAGCATTTATGATTTAACTCTTTTGCTTAATTACTCTATCAATATGTCTCGAGGGTTTTTGGAGGATATACCCGTAGTATAAGGGTCCAACTGTAATATATAAATACGTAAGGAATATATAATGCAAGGAAAGTTTCCATTTTTACACGTTGTCATGCCTAATTAAAAAACTAGATGATGATAAATCAACATTTATATAGTAGATACGTTGGTTGGGTGCACTCCTGTGCACATGGCCCGTAGCTGGTGGCATGTGCGGAGTAGAATACATTTTTGCAAACTTTCATCCGCAGGTGCCAATATAATAAAATAATAAACATATGATCTTACGATTTCCAAATCTACCTCGTCATGAGAGGTTTTTTTTAATTAGTTTTTTTTTGTTTGCTTTTTTTCTTTTGTTAATTTCGTTCACCTTTCATATATCTTTAAGCTTCAATAACATTTTTGGAAGGTTGAATGATTAACCTCACAAAATCCAGTTATAATGATTTATTGAGAAAACTGTAACGCTGAGCAATATAAGAAGTAAAGCGCACATAAGCTTTATATATATATATATATCGTCTTGAAACAAACGAAGCTTTACGGCCTATATATGCAATAGGTTGCAACTTTTCAAAAATAGCCTTATATTCCCCCAGAAAGTCTTATTCAACAAATCCATTTAATGATTAAAACCATAGCACATGAGCCCATTTTTAATTTAATTATATGGTGCTTAGTTTCTTAACTTTTGCATAAAAAAAGATTGGGTGACCTATTTAGGTGGCTTAAAATCAACATAATTCATTGAGTAAAATACCCCGAATAGTCTCTGTGGTTTGGTGAAATTTCACCGTTAGTCCCTAATTTTTGGAAATTACACCCGTGCTCCCTGTGGTTTGATAGGATGTTACTCGGATGATCTCTAGAGTGGATGACCGTTAGTTTCGCCGCTAACTGCACTTAAAATGATTAAAATGCCTTTACTCAAGAAAAAACATTAATATTTTTGTTTATTTGTGGGCCCCCACCACCTACTCATCTTTAGCCTCAACCCATCAACATCCACCACCATTATTCAACCCATCAACATCCACCACCATTAACAACCTCCACCCATCAGATCAAGAGAGAGAGAGAGAGAGAGAGAGAGAGACTCAACCCATCAACATCCACCACCATTAACAACCTCCACCCATCAGATCAAGAGAGAGAGAGAGAGAGAGAGGAGCCGGCGAACTTCTGATCGAAAACACCATTGGTGGTAACTGCTAAATCAAAGGGGTGGCAGTGGGATGTTTTTCGGAGAGGTAGACTCGTATCTGGCATGATTAGGGTTTCGTGGTTTGGTTGTGATCAGAGATAACAATGATGGTTAATGTTTCAGCGATAAGGAGACAGTCGTGATATTGCAGGTAGACAACTGTGGTGACGACCTTCTGAAATTAGGATTTTGTGGTAGGGGTCGAAAACGGCTATTTTGAAATTAGGGTTTGGTGACATAAGGTTCATGATGGCGACCCAAGACTGGATTCGGCAAAGCTGCCAGCGACGGAGGTGACGTCTGGCCGCTGGGCAGGGGTGGATAAAGGTGATGATGATGATGATGATGTTTTGATGTTTGATGGGTGGTGTTGGGTGTTGATTAAGATCAGACTTAGGACTTTTGGAGATAATTGGAGGTGTGACTCAACTATTCAAACCAAATGGTGGAGTTTGTTGATGGTGATGGTGATGGTGGTGGTGGTGGAGGTGATGGTGGAGGATGTTGATGGTGGTGGGTGGGTCCCACATATACATAAAAAGATTATTTTTTTTCTTGAGTAAGGACATTTTAGTCATTTTACATTGACTCAACGACGAAAACTAATGGTCATCCACTCTAGGGACCATCCGAGTAACAAACTATCAAATCATAGGGAGCACGAATGTAATTTCTAAAAGTTGGAAACTATGCATGAAATTTTACCAAACCACAGAGACTATCCTATCCGAGCATTTTACTATAATTCATTTAAAGTTTGACGAATGGCTTAATCCAATTTCTAAGTTGAGCAAACAGAATGAGGCTATAGGGTGTGGTCATGAACCTCATGACCATCATGACCCTCCATGTTAGTGACATGTAACCCACCTCTAATCCACCATCCAAAAGCACTACCCTAAGAGCGTGGTCATAACCCAAACCACTAGCCCCATATTTATTTTAATTTATTTTTTTCTAAAGAAAAATGAATGTTTTTTTGAAAAATGGAAAGGAGGACCATGGTTGCCATGGTTTAATCCATGCAAACCATTGTGAATCAAGTAAGGGGGTGGTGTAGCATTTCATTCATGTTCCCAGGTATAGCAAATAATGTTCCAACCATGACCCCCACACCCTATAGCCTGACTAACCATATATTCTTAATGCCAACTGGCAAGTGACCATGTTTCCTTACTTAGAGAACCCTAATCTGTACTATATAAAAAGTTGAAACACCGAACTAAAAAAGGCTGGAGATATTTGGACACCCATCGCGCCTATTTCCACACCTTTTGTGACCTAGACGCCTCGTATAGGCCTATACGAGGCGTCTAAGCACTGAATTCAAGGGGGTCTCAGAGGGTGTCAGGCACAAAGTTTAAGGAACACTAGACGCCTCGTATAGGCCTAAACGAGGCGTCTAGTGTTGGGTTTTTTTTTTTTTGCTGCAATGAGGGGTGTTTTGGTGGGTTTTGGTATGGTTTTTTTGATAGTTTTTGAAGATGTGTTTTGTGGTTGAAAATTTTTTTGGTTTTAAAAAAAGTTTTGTTTTTTAAAAATCAACTATTTTAAAAATCGGCTCTTGAAATATATTATATCGATTAAATATTATAATGTTTTTAACATTTTACTTTTTTAAAAAAAAGTTTTGTTTTTTAAAAATCAACTATTTTTAAATATTAAAATTTTATCTCGTTCAAATATTGTTTCCGTATTATATTAAGGGGATATATTGTTTCCGTAATATATTCAATACATATTTTGTTTCCGTATTATCTCAATTTAACACAACAATCATTAAGTAACCGAATAACTGAAAACAAACATAAATATGACATATATAAGATAACTTTGTACATCCATAACAAAAATATATGAGATAAGTTTGTACATCCATAATAAAAATAAAAACAACAACAGGTCTATGCATCTAAATCCGAATCCGAATCTGGCTGCTGCGGCTGCTGCTGCTGATGTGGTGCTCGAGCTGGTGGAAGCGGTATCGGTGGTAATCCCTCTCTCTCTCGTCTATCCTGAGCCTCTCGTACCAGCCAGCCTACCAAATCGTTGAGCCTGTCAAGCTCGGCTCGTACATCCGGATGTAACGCAGCTCCTGGGGTACCAACTGGAATAGCGTGACGTGGAAACTGAGGCGCCCCGGCAGGTGGCGGTGGCTGTGGCACAGCTGCACCGTCTACATCCTCCGGAGGCTCCTCCACAGGCACTATCTCAGCAGGATCTACAGGAGGATAAACGGGCTCGAAATGCTCTGGTAGTGCCTCCTCTGTCCATATGCCCCCGGTCTCGCGGTTTTTAAACCGCATGCCAACTGCAAACCTCTTGATTACCTTCATCCCCCACAGCGACTGCATGCCCATCCGCGTCGGCATGACTGGCGGCGTCCGTAGATGTGGGTCCTCGTGCAGCACGAGGCCAAATGAATGGGCAATGACGGTCACGTACGCCCCGCCATACAAAAATCCGCGCTCCTGCCGGTGATGGGCGGAGGCGTAGTACTGGGCTAGACCGTGTGCTAGCGCGCACGGCCTCCTATACAACAAACAGTAAAGGAAAAAAAGATATGTGGTCGTACACCACTCACGGCTGTACCCGCGCGCTGAGATAGAAGTAGCGAGCAAATGGTGCAGATACCTGCAGATAGTGTTAGTGTTAGCGAAATACAGAAATAGAGATAAATAAACAATGCACATAATCACAATAATTGCCGTAATAAACGTACGTACCTGTACAGTGGATCCGCAACAAACGACACCCTCCCCTTCGACTTATCGTGCTCCCAATGATCTGGCCCCGCAATCACCTGCCAAAACCCTAGAAGAATGGGTTTTTCAACCACCACTAGCCCCGCTGTGTAAACCTCAGTCTCGATCTCCCCCTGCATGTATAAACCTCAGTCTCGATCTCCCCCTGCATGTATAACATCGACAATAATAATAAATAATTTTAATAAATAAATAAATAATATTAATAATAATAATATTAATAATAATACTAATAATAATACTAATAATAATAATTAAATAATTAAATAATACAAAAATAGTAATTAATACCTGCTTTTTTAAGTACGGACTGTCCTGGATGGGAGGTGTCTTACCACCATATCTACCATATCCACCATAACCACCGTCTCCTCCGTATCCACTATATCCACCATCTCCTCTGTATCCACCATCTCCTCTGTAACCACCGTCTCCTCCGTATCCACTGTCTCCTCCGTATCCACCGTCTCCTCTGTATCCACCGTCTCCTCCGTATCCACCGTCTCCTCCGTATCCACCGTCTCCTCCGTATTCACACCCGTATCTATAATCCGGATACCCTTGTTGCGTCAGATAACTTGGTTGACAAGCATGGTATGAGTCATCTACAGGGGGTGTTTCATCAACAGGGGGATGATTGTTCAAATCTAGAAACGGTTTGTTTTGTTCTCCTTGTATACTAGACACAACCTCCTCTTGCTCATTAGAATCGGGAACGCAAGACTCCTCCAAAATAAAGAACCGTATCATCATTAGTAAATAATAAACTAAAACAAAAACTAATTAAAACATTTAAGTACCTGTACTGTTACCGGATCGCTTTCGGGCACCTAGTTCTCGCTATAATACTGCCCGAAGACATAGTTGCCGTCCCAGTGTGATGACATTTCAACACTTCGGGATGATAAGAACACAAATTAAATGCCGTCCCAGAATGAAAGAAGAAGAAGAAGAAGAAGCAGAATGAAAGAAGAAGAACAAGCAAATGTCTTAAATGTCGGATGCTAGGGACAAACCATACACTGTATGTTGCACTTTTTCATAAGCCATCGACGCCTCGTATAGCTCTAGACCCCTCGTATATCTTTTTGTCACCTGTCGAAGACGCCTCGTATAGGTCTATACGAGGCGTCTTAGTGCCTCGTATCCATCCCTCGTACAGACCTATACTCCCCGTCTGATGTGACTGATTTGACATTGTGCTTTGTGCAGAGATGGTCGGAAAAGTAACCCTATACGCCTCGTATAGGTCTATACGAGGCGTCCTGAAGGGTGTCAAAATAGGCATAAAGGTGTGTAAATATGTAGACCCCTAAAAAATGATAAATAAAGAAAATTAAAGAATCATGATTCTTGGTATAAATAAATTCAACAAAAATGATGTAAGAGTCCTACGTGTCCTGAACAAAAACGAGAAACTAATTTCCGATCAATATCCAAAATCTATTATGTAATGCGAGAATAGGCTGGTTCAATTTTTTATTATAGCTCAATTATCTGATTCAAAGTTTGCTTATTGTTTTCGTCATGCCGTCAAAAGAACAATTCGGTTTCTTGATGTTGATTACAGTTAATATTAAAAACTTATGTTATAAACAAATATAATAGAAAGAGGTATAATGGTTATTATGTAAAATTTCATTAAAGTTGGGCATATATAATATTTATAGTTTTTGGTTGAGTATATATAAAATTTTGTCAAGATTACAAATGTATATATGAAATTAATCCATTTTATTGATTTATTAGCTAAAAATCTTGAAATTTTAAAAATCATATTGTATATGTATAAAAAATCTAACTGATTACAATCATTAGTTTTTTTAACGGCAATTTTTTATTAATCCTACTTATTACTTTTCAGATTTTTTATTTAACTTCTATTAATTCAAACGGTTTTCCTCTATATAGAATATATGTAATGCGTAATTATAATTAGTATTTAATTGTTTTTAATAATATTGTTTTCCTTATTCATCATGTGTAATATACCGGATTATAACCTAGTTTATATTATATCAAAGATGCAAGAGATAACATATTTACTGGCCCCTCCTTTCTCGCTTAAATAAAAATAGGAAGCTTCCCGTTTTTATTTTATTTTAATTTGGTTTAGTGTATGGTGTTAATTTTACACATATTTTAATCCCTATAAAAACACGTTTTGTGCACGTTGCAATGCAAGATCCGTGGGTATTATAAGAGCTCACTTGGATCAGTATCTTACTATGTTCTAAAGTATTTATGCTTATAGCCATAGAGATCAAGACACAGTTCAGAGGCAAAAAATGATGGGGAAGGGTTCATTTTGTGACAAAAATGGATTGAAAAAAGGCGCATGGACCGAAGATGAAGACAAGAAGTTAACAGCCTACATCACAAGATACGGCCACTGGAACTGGAGTTTACTTCCCCAGTTTGCTGGTATGAGGGTTCGCTTTACCAGTTCATATTTTCCCCCATAGATTTGAACATTTTCATCTTATGGTTCTTTGATTTCTTATGCTTTTAGGTGTGTCTAGAAGTGGTAAAAGTTGCCGGTTGAGATGGATGAACTATCTTCGCCCAAACATGAAACATGGGAATTTTACAGAAGATGAAGACAATGTCATCATAAGTTTACATAACAAGATTGGCAACAAGTAAGTTTAAAACACCATTTTTTTTTTTAAATATGAAAATCACATAAATGTTTATATGACCAAACATATTACCTAGATGACAATTTTACTAAATTTTAAAACAATCTATCTTTCTTATCATATGATATATGGCCTTACACTTTTTAGCCTTCTGTTCGTGAAATTCACGCTTTTGACGTCACTTTCCGTCATATATTACATAGACAATTAGTAATTTATGTTAGGAAGTGACATCAAAAGCTGCTGATATATATATATATATATATATATATATATATATATATTCTGATAAAGAGGCATATGTCATGTTGTGGTTGGTGTTTTTTACATTGCCGTGTAATTTTCACTAAGAACATGTGTAGTGGGGCGTTTTTTTTTTTAAATTGCCCAATCATGCCCAATAACGCCCCTTCCCCACTACACCTGGGCGTTATTGGGCGTTATCTTGCAAAAAATCCTCCTTGGCGTGGTTTGAAAAACGCCCAATGGGGAAAAGGTTGGCCAATCACATTAGATATTCCATTTGCTTGGCTAATAAGATTTTAGGTGTTTTTTTAATTTTATTTTACTACAAAACATATTGCCCAATAATGCCCCATCCCCACTACACCCATTTTAGAAAACGCTCAATAAGGCCTCATTACTGACTGGGCGGGCTGCCACATGGCGCAAAACGCCCAAGGGTATCAAGTTGCCCACTACGCATGGTCTAAGTGTGATCTATTTTTTCAAATTCCCATAAGAAACGATTTGAGTAATACTGTAGGTCGTTAGAAATGACCATTTTGGTGATTGTTCCCAACAAAAATAATTAGTTAGTACATTCCAAATTTCTAACTCTAGTGTTTCTGTTCATTTTTTGACAGATGGTCTAAAATAGCTTCAAAGTTGCCTGGAAGAAGTGACAACGAAATAAAAAATCGGTGGAACGTACATTTGAAGAAACGCGTTCAGCACAACCAAACTGTGTCTGGAAGCGAATACACTGGAACCCTTGAACCTGATCAGGCTAACCTAGACGTGAATCCTGTCAAAGAAACAGATGTTGAATTTCAGCATGAGGATAGGATATTATTTCCAGGAGTACCACCCTCTGAATCATCATCATCATCTTTTTCAAGCACAGAATTGTTGTCATGTTGGTTGAATGGTATAGACTCTGCAGGTTCGCGTGATCTTATGCCACAAACATTTGACGAGGAAATGGTTGGTGATTTCTGGACCGAGCCATTTCTACCAGACAATGAGGGCAGCATACCATTAGGCGATAACTCGTGGTCACCTTTTAATCTTGTCAATGATTTCATCTATCAATCTTCTTGCCAGGATATGTTTATGACTGATGAGGTTTTAAGGCCAACACTTGATACATATGTTGAAGACAATGTTGAGATAAATTGAAGACAATGTTTATGACTGATGAGGTTTTAATTAAGGCCAACACTTGATACATTTGATGAAATTTATTGTAAGAAATTAGTTTAGACTAAATCAGTAATGTTGATCAATTCTATAGATAAACATGATAGAAATAAGGCTTTTTTTTTTTTTTTTTTTTTTTTTTTTTTTGCAGAAGTAGTTCACTTTCCGAAAACAATTTCACAACTAATGCCGTCTTGGAAAAACTTTCAATAATAATGTCATTTCCATTTGAAGTGACGATTGGTTAAATATTATAGGTGTCTTATATAGGACGTGTAAGAAAACAATGATTGGTTGTAAGAAACGCAATACACTTGGTTTCAATACACTACGTGAAAAAGGGGCTACGGCCACACTTTTGGCAAAACCGCCCTGTCACACATTTATAAAAATGTGTGGCTAAAGGTTATTCATAACTTTTTAAAACACTTTTAGCCACACATTTTATTATTAATGTGACCATTTAAACCCATTTAGAACCTTTAACCACACTTTTAGAAAATAATGTGACATTTATTAGCCACAAATCGAAATGTGTGGCCAAATGTGATCTATGGCCACACATTTTTGTTTCATGTGACGAAAAAGCATGTATCTGACACCTTTAGCCACACTTTAAGAAAAAAATTGTGACAAATATTTGCTACACTAGCAAAGTGTGGCTAAATGTTATCTACGATCCCATTATATATTTTTCTGTGACCAATAACATATGTATTCAAAACCTTTAGCCACACTTTAAGGAAAAACTGTGACATTTATTAGTCACACTAAAAAAGTGTGGTCAAATTTGAACTACGATTACTGTATTTGTTTCGCATGACTAAACACAAAACTATTCCAAACCTTTAGCCACACGTTAAGATAAAACATCCACATTAGAAAAGTGTGGCCAAATGTGTTCTACGACCACATTATATGTTTAATAATGTGACTAAAATCTAATACATATGGCCACATATATTATTTTATGTAACCAAAGGTTAGATAATAGTCACACTTAAAATTAAAAAATTTAATGTGGTTTTACATTAAAATTCGTCACACAATCATCATTTTCTTTATTTTGTGTGACGAAATGTTATCAAATGTCATTAAAAAAATGTGTGACCAAATGTTAAAGTTACTACATCTTTAAAAATTCCCCCCAAAATATTTAATTCCAAAACTTAAACTTCCACCTAAAATATTTCATCCTAAAACTTTCCCCCAAAATATTTCATTTTAAAACTTAAACTTCCCCCCAAAATATTTCATCCTAAAACTTAAACTTCCTCCCAAAATATTTGATTCAAAACTTTCCTCCCAAATAATACTCTTATTTAAAAAAATACATTATTTAATATTAAAAAACAAAAAAGATCTTACTAGATAATTAATAATTCAAATTATTATTAAATATTATATATTTTAAACCTTATTTGTTTTCTTCTAAATGGTATATTAATGTATGCATGTTAATAATGGTACCAGATTTCTCGTAGTTAATTGTTTTCAGTATTGGTACTTTAAGTTTGACACGGTACCGGTACTTTACCAAATTTTACTTTCATATAGCGTTGTGGTACGAGTACTGTACAATACCATACCGAACATTTTTTTTGTACCAGTACCTGTACCCATATTTGATGATTTCCAGTTTTGGCATTTTCGGTACCGGCATGTTCGGTACAGTACCGGTACTGAACTCATCCCTAATCATATATTTGTTAATAGACCATATTGGGCTTTACTGGGTCACAATGGCCAATAGTGGTCATAGATATGTTAATGAACCATATTGGGTCTTAATAGATCACAATAGACAATAGTAGATCACACATGTCTTAATGGACCAGATTGGGCTTAAATGAAGCACAATGGACAATAGTGGATCGTATATGTCTTAATGGACCTTGTTGGGCTTTGATATGTCACACTGGCCAATAGTGAATCATATATGTGTTAATGAAGCATATTGGGCCTTAATGGATCACAAGGTCAATAGTAGATCAAAATTTCTTAATGGACTATATAGGGCCTTAATGGATCACAATGGCCAGTAGTCGATAATACATGTCTTAATGGACCATATGGGCCTTAATGGAGCACAATGGCTACTTTTGGATCATTTATGTCTTAATGGACCACATTAGGCCTAAATGGATTACAATGGCTAGTATTAGATCGTACATGTCTTAATGCACCATATTGGGCCTTAATGGACCTCCATGTCCAATACTAGATCATAAATGTATTAATGGGCTATATTGGGCCTTAACGGATCACAATAGACAATAGTAGATCATACATGCTTTACGGTGGGGCCTTAATGAATCACAATAGACAATAGTAAATCATACATGTCTTATGATATAGCATGACTTACTAGAACCTTATATAATGCTTTAACACCCAATACAACATATTAAAGCCCATCTTGTTCCAATATCAATCATCAAAACTACAAATGGACCATATATGTCCTTAATGCATCATGACTGATAATACTAATACGTCTTAATTGACCACATTGGGCCCTAATGTATCTCAATAGCCAATAGTATATCACATAGGTCTTAATGGACCACATTGGCCCCTAATGTATCTCAATAGCCAATAGTATATCACATAGGGCTTAATGGACCATATTGGGCCTTATTAGATCATTATGCTCAATAGTAGATCGCATATGTTTTAATGAATGATATTGGGCCTTAATGAATCAAAATGCCCAATAGTAAATCCCTCAGTATTGCAAAGAACCAAAAGAGTAATTGAAAAAAAAAAAAGAAAAAATATATGAGATACCCTGACAAGTATATAACCAATATATTCGGTTTATTACAATATCACTTGTATTTTATTAAGTTTTATATAAGTAGATTATTAAGAATCCACCGAATGAACACATTCTCTGTTCATGTTTGTTCGTTTAGCTTAACGAAAAAAATTTCTTGTTTATATTCGTTCATTTAGTAAACGAACAAAAATAAACGAACTTTCCGCCGAACGGTTCACGAACTATGCGCTGAACGTTTCGTTCGTTTATGGACCTATATATAAGTACTTAATTAAACAATATATTTACACAATGTGTTATAAAAATTAAAATTAACTTTTTTCTAAATCACAATTCCCTCGTTGAAATTTTCCAAATATTTCAAACATTCCCTCCATTCCAAAATTTGCCTCTTCATTATCAGTTTTAATCCTATCTCTTTCATCTAGAAGATACCCAAACCCTAACTCAAACAAATACGTCATTTGTGCCTATGGAGGTTGATAGCAGGCCATCTTCGCAGCGAATCGGAATCCTACATCCAAAACGGTCCTTCACGACATACCTATCTCCGTCGATTATCCGTTTCATATTCGAATAATGTTGTTTCTTCTTCGTATGCGTGTGTGGTGACTAACCTAATTACGCAATTATGTAGGTTCGTCATTGTTTTAATCCAGCTTTTGGTCGATTTTGGTCACACAAGAACGCAGCCATGTAAGAACGCACACCCAGGTTCGTCATCGTTTCAATCTGGTCAAATTTTGGTCCGATTTTGATCATATTTTGGTCTAGGGTTCATCATTTGTTTCCATTTGTAGTTCCGAACCTGCTTATTTTGGTCTAGGGTTCATAATTTGGTCAGATTTTGGTCCGATTGGGATTAGGTTACTTATGGAACCTTCTTATTTGTTCTACTTTTACATGACTGCACATATAATGAAGACTGAAGTTTGTATTTTGTAGTTCAGAACCTGCTTGTTTAACAAATTGTAGTCTTGGGTTTCTATTTTGTAGTCTTTGTTTTCCAAATATTTTATTGAGCCTGCGTATTTTGCAAGTCTTGGGTTTTGACTTTTTCGATGTTATTTGAACCTGCGTGTCTAAATTACATACAGAATGAATAAGATATTGAAATATAAAGTGGGGTTTTGCCATATTATTTGAAAGGTTTCATGACAAGCCACATCAGATTATGTAAATGCAATTTAAAAAAGGGTTTCATTATAAATGCACAGTAGATTGTTTAAAGCCTTGCTTAAGACCATGGGGTATGGTGGGGCGGGGGTTTGGGGCATGGGTTGACACGTGGAGTTCGAGCCCCCCCGCTGGTGAGTGACGTGTTCGTGGGATATGGCGGGGCGTGGCTAGCCCGGCCTGGCTTGGCCAGGTGTATTAAAAATAAAAAAAAAGAATCTAAAATTAAAAAATACACACAACATTTAAAAAAAAGCCTAAAATTTTATAAAAATTTCCTAAACATTACAAAATTCTACAAAAAAAAAGGATTACAAAAAAAAAAAAACCTAAAGCGTTAGGTAGATTTCGAAAAGGGCGAGCTTGTCAAACGGCTTCCGCTCCTTGCCCCGGAACTCGATGTTGGCCACCGCCACCCGGTCTTCGTGACTTATCTCACCGCCCGGGACGCTGTCGTAGTAGGCTTTAAAACGATCAAGTTTCGGTCGTAGCTCGTGCCACTTGTGTTGGCACACGTTTAAATTGTGCCGGTCGTTTCCCACGTTGTGCCGGTAGCTTGCGAAAGCTTCCGGTCAGTAACGGGTCTCACCGGGTTGGCGGCCATTCATCGCGTCCACGACGCTCGTGACAAGGGCTAGCTTTTCCTCGTGCCTCCAATAGGCCATCGATCAAGTGTTTGTGGGTAGCGGTTCGGGTAGGTGACTTGGGTTGGGGTAGCGATGGGGACAGCCGGTGGGGTTGGGGGTTATATAGCGATGTGGACAGTTGGGGTGGGTGAACCGTTTGGCTTGGCCAACGGTTATATTTTAAAATTTAAACATGGCCCGCTATGCCCTAGCCAACAAGCCAATAAGAGCCGGCCACATAGGATCGCTAGCATGCCCCACGCCCGGCCTTAAACTCCCGCCCAAGGGGCCACGCCCAAACCCAAGCCCACCCGGGGTGGTGACTTGGGCGTTTCTCTCCAACCCACGCCCCAACCCCCGCCCCATACCACATAGTCTAAAAGTTAAAACGTGAAACTTATGTAAAAGACCTTTGTTGTGCCAAACACCAGCCTTGTCAGAATTTTTTTCTCTTTATTCGGTTTATCTTTCTGACATAATATGTTTTAGTCTGGTTATTTTTTGTTGATTAATGAATCCACTGTAGACTTGCTGATTTTGGTTTTGTATTTGCTGTTTATTGTGTAAATTAAAGAAGTTAGGGTTTGTATGTTAACTGTTTGGACTTGGGGGTAATATTAAATTCTTTTGCAACTTTGTTTATGGTCACATAAGGGGCAATAATAGAAAGCCTTTATGGCAGGACCTGGAATGTTACAGTGTGGCCATTAAAAAAGATCCATGGGAGATTTTAACCATGTTTTGAGTCTGTCCGAGCAATCTACTTGTACTTAATCTGTTGATTGTCCGAGCAATCTACTTGGCTAATCATCGAATGCCTAAATCCCTTACCAGTACACCTGCACCTGTAACCTAGTTTCTCATACAGATTGTTCAGTACAATCCTGTTTGTTGGTTTAGATTTGAATAATGTTATTACAAGTGTTGATATTGGGTTACATCCGAAGAGTTTTTAGCTCAGCATATAAGTAGTTCATAGCTAGCTTTGATGCACAGATGTTTAGTTTCCCCACTACCAATATTTAAACATCAACAAATCTTTTATTACAGCATACTTTAACAAAATTACAGAGTTTAAAGCTAATTACTTGAGTTGATGTTGCAGTTTCTGGTCGTGTTCGAGTTTAAAGCTAATTACTTGAGTAGTTGTATAGCTTGAGATTGTCGGTTACCTTTTGGTTAGTCTGTTAGGTAGCTCCATTGTAGTTTGTTCTCCTATATATAGAATAGAGCTTCTCATCGTACATTTTGATTGATTCGCTTTCATATGAGATAGATGAGTTATTGGTGACTTTAAGTGTAACGGAATCTGGAGAGTAGCAGTGTAGGACAACCTTTAAAAAGTGGCGGATCCAATGTTTTTCATTACGAGGGCCAAAAACAGGTCGTGTAAATAAGGGCCGGTTCAAAGAAGACTAGATTAAAGAAGACTAGATAAATAATCTAGTCTTCTTTGAACCGACCCTTATTTACACGCCTGTTTTTGCCCCCTGTTTGCTGCACTACAAAGTTACGTTCAACAATTTCAGTAACTATTTTTTAAAGAAAGTAATCATGTATTAGGTGCTCGTCACTATAGCATGGTTATATTAGGATCAGTTTCGGTTTATATTACTTTACTATTCAATGATGATGATGATTTAGTATGTAGCCTGATGTTAACACGTGGTAGTCTTTCTTTGTTTCCTTAAATTAGTAATTAGTTAACTTGTGGTGGAACAGGACAATGGCATCTCACATTGCTGGATATCTACATATGGGCCCCAAGAGAGAGCTGAAATTTGCTCTCGAATCGTTCTGGGACGGCAAGAGCACCGCCGAAGATTTGCAAAAGGTGGCTGCTGATCTCAGATCATCCATCTGGAAACAGATGTCCGATGCTGGCATTAATCTCCTTATTGTGTTTTCTTTTAAATTCTTGAACAAAATGATTCACCAATCGGTTATTAAAGTCTTCACACCAAAGTTATACTGTAAAAAATGATTCACCAATCGGTTATTAAAGTCGCTGATGTGAAGAAAAATACAGAAACTGTTCAAGGATCAGATGTTTATCCTGCTGCACAACAGATGCTTATTCATCAGGGTAAAGTGATTAAAGATGGCACCACCTTGGAAGAGAACAAAGTTGCTGAAAATTCTTTTATCGTCATTATGTTATCTAAGGTAAAATTAAGCCCCCGTTTTTCTACAGACACCAAAATATTATTTATCTGAATTAAGTGTAAAATGTCATTTTTGTCCCTAAGGTTTGACCAGTTTTGCAGTTTTTGTCTAAAGGTTTGTTTTTTCGCATATGGATCCAAAAGGTTTGAAATCTTACTATTTTTATCCGGCTCGTTAACTCCATTCATTTTTCTCCGTTAAGTGAGGGGTGTTTTCGTACATAAAGTGAAAAAGGCTGAATTGCCCTTTAAGTGTATACTTGTACATTATGCTAAATGCTTGTACATTAAGTGAAAAAGACCGAATTGCCCTTTAAGTTAACAAAAAAGACGAGAATCCCCCTGACTTAACGGTGAAAAATGGATGTAGTTTACGAGCCAGATGAAAATGGCAAGAGTTCAAACCTTTAGGATCCAGATGCGAAAAAACAAACCTTTGGACGAAAGTCGTAGAACTGGCCAAACCTGAAGGACGAAAATGACATTTTACTCTTGAATAAAAATGCCACTAAATGGAAACTTATTGATGACGGATGCATACCAGGACATAAGTTCCTTGATCTGAGTTATGTTTGTATAATTATTTTTAATTTATTTCCAACCGTGACTACTGAGTAAGGTACCCTCTGGCCAAACTTCAACAGCATCAACTGCCCCTAAGGTATCAACTTGTTTGTTTAACTTCTATTTTCTTCCACTTTTAGTCCTGTTCTAGCATCTCATTTATGTTTCTAAAGTTTGTATTTGATATGCTTTGAACGGTTTGAACCTATCATGTCATGCAGGCACCTCAGACAAGTGCCGCTTCGCTTGCACCGGCTGTCACTCAAGCTCCTCCTCTAGCCGTGACACAGTAAGCTTAATCTGCTACATGTTTGTGCATTTCTAAGTTATAATCAAAATGCAATTTCTTCTAGACAACATACTTTCCTATTATTGCAGGCCTGCAGTTGTTCCTTCTGCTCCAGCTCCAGATTCAGTAACTATTTCGAACGCACCGTTAGTATTTTCTTGTTACTATTGTATATATTATGGATGCTTTTCTTGTTACTATTGTATATATTAATATTGTCTTTTTGGAATAACTTATGTCTTATGATGAAGCGTGCGACTTTGTTTTGTGAAGGTGTTTTGATTGGCTAAGACAAAAGGGCGAGCTAATGGCCAAAATGAAAACAGGAAGAGTTTTTCAAGGAATGAGAGAAGGTTACGTTACAAGTGTTTCCAGGAGTGATGTATGTTGAGACAAAAAGTGCGGTTGTTGCAAGTGCTGCTAGGAATGATGCAAGTTTATGTATTTAGTATTCAAATTGACATCTTATGTATGGATTTTGGTTTACTATTGTTAATATTATTAATTTTGTTTTTTAGGTTTGTTCATCTTTGCTATTGTTTAATTCTACGAAAAATTGAAAATAAAATTGCTGATTACACGAAAATGGCCACATAGCCACAACAATATATATGACTATAAAATAGACACGACCACACAGTAAATTTGTGTGACTGTTGATACCATTTTGTTACATTTAATGGGCCATTTTCTTCATTACAACAATCTTTTTGTCACATTTTTTTTAAAATTCATGTGGCTAAAACAAACTTTTTAGTGACTATATAATAGAAACAGACACACTTATGGTAAACTCATTTGACTATACAATAGAAATGGCCACACTTAAAATAAATTCATGTGGCCATCGATAGCATTTAGTCACACCTAATGGACCATTTTGTTAATTACAACAACCTTTTTGTCACAGTTTTTTAAAATTTATGTGGCTAAAACAAACTTTTTAGTGACTATATAATAGAAACAGCCACACTTACAGTGAATCATGTGGCTATATAATACAGACGGCCACACTTACAATAAATTCATGTGACCATTGATACCATTTAGCCACACGTAATGGACCATTTGCTTGATTACAACAACCTTTTTTGTCACAGTTTTTTAAAATTAGTGTGGCTAAAACAAACTTATTGGTGACTGTATAATAGAAATAGCCACATTTATAGTAAATTCATGTGGTTGTTACTACCCGTTTAGCCACACTTATTTGACAAAATGATTGATTTCAACAAGACCTTTTAGCCACAGTTTAAGTTGCTATGGCCACACATAAGTGAATGTGGTCGTATGATGGCTACGATGACTCGACCTTTGGTCACACTTAAGCTGGAAAAAAAAAGTGTGACGAAAGGCGTATGGTCACACTTTTGTTATGTGGCCGTAAGCCATTTTTGACGTAGTGATAATGCGAGTGATGTAGGAAGAACAATACAAATGATAACCGAGATATTCAATAGAGAAACACCTAATTGTTTTTAGGTCAAGTTTCCTTAGGAAATGATTATAAAGTTTTGCTTTGGCAAGATAGCCCTATACTTTCATATATCTAAGACTCGGTTTCCCTCTTGACCAAAGTTCATAAAGAGTTTTAGGACACATTGTATCTAAAGAGTTATAAGCGAAAAACAAAATATACTTAAAATATTTAAAAATAATAATAATAAAGTATAATAACAATAATAGCACAATTAAATAATTAATAAAATTTAAAATTCAGCAGTCACTATTCATTGTTTATTTATTATATTACTAGAATAAAGAAAATGGTAAACGAATTCAATTTATAAAAAAAAAATCATAATCGGCAAGTTAGCTTTGATTCCATATACGTTTGTTATTTGATCACTGGTAGATTACTATTCAAACCTCGATTTTAAGTAAAATTTATATATCTAAATGTAGATTAAAATAAGGACATCACAATTACATACATTGAGTTTTAATATTGTAATAAAAAGTTATACGTATATTTAAAAGTAATAATAAAACAATTTAAAGTATAAATAATTTCATTAGCCGCCATTCATTGTGGTGGCATTTGTAATTAATACGTTACGGTATCCATACTATAGCAATCGAAAGAAAAAAATTAGCCGGTAATTGTTTAGCCCCTCAATACGGGTATTACACTGTCACTCCGTGTAGCAATCAAAATAGATATGCTTAAGATGATATCGACACATGCTTTAAATCAATCTAAAACATATAAATTAATACAAGTACGATACCAATGTTATTTAGACGATATCAGTAGTAGGTTCGATTCGTCACGTTATCAGCACCATACCAACACTCGCTATTTCTTACAGTACGAAAAAGATACTCTATTGCAAGAACAACTCCGTTTTTAATGAAATTTATGCCAGAACTTTGAGAAAATTATAAATGAACACATGTACAGATGTTGTTGTTGAGATGGAATCAAGTTGGTTCGTCATGGTAAAAAAAACATAAGAAATCAATTATATTTGACTTGTTCTATTTTGAGTAAAACTCCATGAAACGTTTATAAAAATAAGCACATTGACATGGTTTATTTCATAAATTTTTAATGCATTATATTATATTATTAAAACTGCGTCATGTTATATAAAAACTAAACCATGAGACAATTTTGAGGACATATACGTATATGCTTCGATAACTTGCATATTACTATTCAAAACATGGATTTGAGTAAAAGTTTTATGAAGAAGTAGATAAAAATATGAACGTCGGAACGACATGTTTGTGTTTTTATAAAAAAACCTCATATCTTGAAAGTTATAAGAGGAAAGCAATAAAATATGTTTAGGCGTTAACCCTTGGGGGCTTGGAAATCCTCACGGGGCATGTTGGCAATGGCGGTCGAAGATAGTGATAGGTGGATTGAAAATAATGATTGGTGAATTACAATAAAATAAATAAATAAACAAAAAAATGCTCATTTCCCACCAACCCATTGTGGGGTTTTAAAGGACAAAGCCTCATCTGCACGTCACATGACGAAAAACACCCCATTGCCTTTGCCAAATACACCGAGTAGCCTTAAAAGTAATTCAAATAATAAAAAAATAACTAAGTAACATGGCAAACATTGGAAACGTTCAAACTTCAATAAAAAAAAGAACAAAAAGGAACTAAACAAATGAAACCATGCTATAAAAACATCTACCCAACATGTACGTGCTTTGATAACTAGGCAAAATAGCAACACAACATAGTCACGAGGAATATAGCATATGCGACAGAGAAAGAGAGAACGAACCGGGTTAATCAGATTGTTAAATAGCATGGCTTTCGAAACATTTGGAGAGATTAGCCGTCACCAACCTACACAACTTCCTTGGCGCTTCCTCCTATGAGTTCTTCGGTTTAACCTCAAGTATTATCATTTAGTTTATACCAAGAATATTTAGGGTTCAACAATCAACGAGCAGATGCCATGGGCGTCACGCGATTTAGGGCTCGTTGATTTAAGGAGATCGATTTGATTTGGTAACAGTGGAAAGTGGAACCATGAAGGAACACATGATGACATGGAAACAGTTGACATGGTTGAATATAACTTGAAGATAATTAGAATTTAATATACTATTGACGCCAACCCTCAATAACCGTTTTACGTGTGAACTTGGTTGTTAGATAAAATCAATCCAGCAATCTTGCCTGTATAAATTATAGGCGAAGCAATCTCTTCACCTCTGATTGGTTTCTCTGATTTTTTTCAATCTATTTCTCTGCTCATCTTGTTTGTTTTTCATTACTGTCCAATTTATTCTCAGATTTGCTCATCATTCTTTCATCTTCATCTATATTATGGTAATTAATGGCTCACAATTTATCATCTGTAACAAACTTTGTTCCAATCAAACTCAAACACGATAACTATCCAAATGGGTGGCATTACATACCTACCGTGCTTAAAAATCTTGGACAATTACAATTTTTGATTCGCAAGCTATCGATTTTGGAGACTGGCTCTGAGGAACATTATGCATGGATCAAACCTGACAATTACGTCTCAACCTTCATTATCCTCATCTCTTTCACATTTAATTAGTAGGAGAAACAAGCACTTCATCTGAGTTATGGGAGAATATTGAAAATGATGGATCAGAACAATAGTTTGATAAAAACAGTAAACGTGCCAAAGTTCTCTCAAGCTTTTATTGAACGTGAAAATTGAATGTGATGATTAAACCATCACAGAATACATTCTTAAATACCGGAAAAGACAACGGCTCTATGCCATGAAAATAGAACAAACTAACAGAAACTTATTCAAAACAAAATACTAGTCAACTGAAAACTATGAGAGAACAAACGGATAGCTTGACTTTGGCAATCTGCACGTGGGACTTAGTTTGGATCATTTTCAATACCCCCCCTTGATACAAACTCCTTGACTCCAATCTGATGCCTGAAATACACAAATTTTTCTTTTGCAAGTGCTTTTGTAAGGAGGTCTGCAAACTGGTCATCTGTGCTGCAATATTCCATATTGATTGGATCTTGGGAAACGACATCTCTAATAAAGTGATATTTCAGCTCAATGTTCCTTGTTGTGTTGTTCAAGACTGGATTCTATGACAGGTCTATGGCTGATTTATTATCACAAATTATCTTTGTAGCTTCTGTTTGAGTAACATCCAAATCTTCCATCAATCTCCTTAGCCAAATGGCTTGACAAGTAGCACTAGTGGCTGAAATACATTCAGCCTCTGTACTAGATAGAGCCACTGTTGACTACTTCTTGGACGACCAGGATATGGCACAACCTGCCAGCATGAACACATTGGCAGAAATACTCTTTCTGTCATCTGAGCTCCAAGCCCAATCACTATCAGTGTAGCCAAGTAGTTTGATTTGAGCACCTGTTTTAAACCAAAGCCCTAAGTGACTTGTTCCAGCAATAAACCTCAACACTTTTCGGGCTGCTCCTGAATGTAGTTTAGAAGGACTTTGCATGAACCTTGACAATACACCAACTGAATAGGACAAGTCTAGTCTTGTGTGAGTTAAATAGATTAGTGCCCCAACTAGACTTCTGTACTCAGTTTCATTTACCATCAATTCACCATCATTCAACACAGGCTTTTCTTGTGGACTCATAGGAACACTTTCAGTCTTACAATTCTTCATACCAAACTTATTTAGCAAGTTCAGTGCATACCTTTCCTGACATACAAAGATTCCAGCACTTGTTTGCTTCACTTCAAGGCCTAAGAAATATTGTAACAGACCCATGTCTGTCATTTCAAACACTTGCTTCATACCCTCTTTAAACTCTTTAATCAGATGATCACATGAGCTGGTACAGATTATATCATCCACATAGAGACACAAATAGATGATATTATCTTTACCTGTCTTCTTCACATATAATGTGGACTTTTCTTGAACCCATGCTCATGGAAGTAACCGTCTATCTTTGTATACCAGGCCCTTGGAGCCTGCTTCAATCCATAGAGGGCCTTTCTTAACTTGTAAAGTTGATCTTCCTTGCCTTGAACTTCAAACCCTTCTGGTTGTTCCACATATATATCCTCCTACAAATCACCATTCAAGAAGGCTGACTTGGCATCTAATTGATGCACAAGCCAACCAAAATGAGCTGCAACTGCTAATACAAGTCTTATTATCTCAAATCTTGCAACTGGTGCAAAAGTTTCTTCAAAATCTATGCTGTTAGGATCGGAGGCTCTCATGATTGTGTTTGTTTGTATGTTTTGAACGATTTGTGAATATGAAAACATGTAAAGTGCATCGGAAATGAAAACAAACTTTGTAAACACAATCAAAGGAGAAAATAGTTTGATAAACAATTGCTTTTCATAGAGTCGAAGGATTTACAAATCAAAGCAAAAGATTACAGATATGCTTACAAACTAAACTCCCCCTCAGCCTGATACCCCAAGGTTGGTTGCACACAAGATGAAAGGATTAGACATGAGGAGAAGAACCCGCTCAGTCAAATCAAATGTAACAGTACAGGGTACTGTTACATTTATAGGCAAACCAAACCACTGAGGTATCTCAGCTGACGTCACCATGAAAGCGACGTCTAACAGCCTAACAACCTGTATCTACTGTCCTTACACAAACACTGCTATCCTAACCACTGACTATACATAAATAAAACAATTCACTAAACAGCTGCTCTCCCTTTATGTCAGTGCTTTACTCAAGGTTGATCAGTCCTTGACTAGGCAGTGCTTTATCATCAGTAGATAGGACCAGCAGTGTTGGATACTTCAGGGTTTTGATCAGCAGATGAAGGACCAGCAGTAGTTGTATCTGAACAGCGGATAAAGACCATCAGTTGTTATAAATCACTTTCAAGGGGAAAGCTTAATGTAAACTGCTGCTTATTATGAATCCACTGTTGTGACCTGGTTTTGGCTTTATATTATCTGTTCCTCTGGTAGGGTTCAATCCCAACAATCTCCCACTGGAACAGATAATGCCAAAACCTGTCATTATTCTGGATCTTTATTCCTCATCAAAAGTTCCTTTGCTTCTCTTTTAAAATCTGCTTCAAAGTCTCTGGAACTTATATCATCTTCATCCCGGCACAGTGTAAGTTCAAGGAGATCCTGCAAATCTTGAACACTAAGGCCTAGTGCTTCTTTCCTTGATATGTACTTCACATCTCCATTGGATCTGACTATAGTCAATACGTGGGTCTTTTGGTCAGACATCCACTTTAGTACTTTCGAACCCAATGGATTTTTCGGGAGTGGGTTATTTACTGATGAGTTGAGGGATGATGGCCTTGAAAACATCTGCAGACTTTCAGACATTCTTTTGAAAGCTTCTTCAATGACTTTGTCTGCTGCAGCTATGTCTTCTGCAGTTTCTTGTTCAATAAGTTCTTATCTTTCAACTTTTGTCTTGTCTTTTGCAGTGTTTGGAGACGCAGGTTTGTTTAATACCTTCTTAAAAAGGTTTTGAAGCTTTGATGAGCTGTCTTCATTCAGACCCATTTTTAAGATGGCGCCCTTGAGATACTCTGCTTCTTTTTCTATTACCTCTTCTTCAGTCAGCTGTTTGCCTTCAACTTGGTTTATCACAAGAGTAGAACTGTCTGCTGATTTTAACATTGTCATGAGGTTTTCAATTTTCTGTTCAAGCTTCATCATATGTTCTCGCTTCTTTGAGGTGCTTGAAACAATTATCTTTCTTTTCTTTAGCCTTTCATAGGCTTCATCGGTCTGCTGTTTAGACCATTTTGATATGGCTTCAGCAGTATCCATTTTTGCATCCACCAGCTCCTTTTTCTTTCTCTTATATTCAGTAGTTAAGTCAGCAATGAGCTTTTCATATTTTCTCCAGTTAGGAGCATTCCTCTTCTTCGTAGGATCATTCTTAATCTTTTTAATCCTTTCTGCCTCACGCTTAAGAGCTACTACTGGCCATTCTTTGAACTGTTGTTCTTCAGCAGGATAGAATTTCTCTTTCATGATGTAGGCTAGATATTGTTTTCTTAACTCTTTCTTTTGATCAGCGTTTTCTTTGTTTAGGTCTTGTGCAAACCCTTCTATCTGCTTTACTTTTGTGAAGTAGAACTCCAGTCTTTTAGCAATGCCATCTTCGCTTAACCGTTCTTTTTCACTCTCAACTTTAGCTCTTAGTCTTGCTTGCCTTGCCTTGATTTTGAGGTAATCATCCATATCATCTGGTGGCATGTAGCCTATGAGTGAGGATAATCTCCTTTTTGAAGGATCTTCTTCTATATAGAATTGCCTCGTCTCATTTTTTATGGCTTCAAGTTCCAGTGGATATTGTGCAGCATTAGGGTTATGTATACCCTCATCGGCAGGGATTGGCTTTCTTTTTCTATTGAAGAGCTTTGGTTGTGATGTAGACAGGGTGAGAGCAGTGGTGGATGACTGACTAAAAGCTGTTGAAACAACTGGTGTCTCAACATCTGTTGTCATTACAACTGCTGATATGTCAGCAGTTGTCTTCTTCTTTTGAGCAGGGGATGGAGGTGGTGAGGTAATTTTTGATGGTGGTGATGGTGGTGGTGAATCAACATCTGATATGAGATTCCTTCTCCTTTTTAATGAAGAAGGGGCAGATGATGTTTTGGGTGAATCAGTGGTTTGAATGATGGGGAGTGTCTGACAAACAACTGTTGAAACAACTGGTGCTTCAACCGCTGCTGTCATTACAACAGATGTTGTAACATCTGTTGTCTTCTGTTTTATGACAGGAAGCAGTGGTGATGGTGTGATTGTAGATGATGATGGTGGAGCAGTAGTTGTAGTGGTGTGTGGTAGAGTGGTGTGTGTTGAAGATGTGTGTGTTGATGACATGGCAGCTGTTTGGCTACATACAACAGTTTTTGTAACTACTGTTGTATCAGCTGTTTGGCTAACAGGTTTTGAGACCTGCTTTTCTTTTTCTTTTTCTTTTTCCGGTTCAATATAGAGCCCGTCTTCTATTCCTTTCTTTCTCAACTTGATTTTCTCCCTCTTTTTGGCATTATCTGCAAGGGGTGTATCCATGAAGAGAATGGAAGAGGGAACTTTTCCACCGTGGGCAGTCTCTTGTATGCTAGCCTTTATAGCTTTGATATCTGCTTGAGTGTCTTTAAACCTTGATTCCACCATGTTGGTCAGCATTTGTACTTGAATAGCATGCTTTTGATCAGCCATCTGTTGCTGTTTTTCAAGCATGGGTTGGAAAATATTCCAAAGCTCATTTGCAGCAGGTGCTTGTTGTGGAGCAGATGCTTGAGCAGGAACAACATTGGATTGTGCTTTCTGAGCTTTTAAAATCTCTTGCACCATCTCCTTTATTTCAGAAACTGATTCTTCAAGTTTTTCCACTCTACCCGTCAATTCCTGATATCTTGAATCATCACCCATTTTACTGGGATCATCTGAATCCCCACCAGCAGTGGTTATATCAATGTGTGACTTAGGAAAAGAGTCCCAAAAATCACCCATTGATGCCCCTTGTTCTTGGTACTGGGGACTTCTTTCTTCAGCATTCGATAAACCTTTGATGGTACCAGTGGTTAGATCCAACTCACTGGTGGTTACCGAAGTTGCCATGGAAGAAATTGCCTTCAAGGGAGTCTTACTTATGAAACAACTGTCCAGCTGAGGATCTGTTGATCTACCAGTTGTAGTTGCTGCTCCACTTGAACAACCACCGAGAGTTACTTGTAACTCAGGGGGTGTAACCTCCTCAATTGTTGCTGGGATAGCAGGAGTAGTAGCATCAGACCCAGTCACCTGTGGGGGTATACTCTCAGTGACAGGTGATAGAGAGGAACTGGTTTGTGTCTGAGCTATAGCAGCTGCATGTAACAAAGGTAGCATGGATTGTGGCATTATGATTGGTGAGGGTATGGGAGTTGAAAGAGACATGTCCTTGGGATCAGGACTGAGGAAGATGGATCCGAGTGGATTTAGAGCTTCATATTGTGGTGTCCCTGTGCTTACAACCTGATCCTTTTGTGAGGATGCAGGAGGAGTTTTAGGCATGGGTTGAGATCTTTCTTCCAACTGCTGTGAGGAAGTAGCAGCAGTGGTTTGTGGTGACTTTTGTGTTGTCACAGGCATTTCCTCTGGGATCTCATCTTCCAGAGTTGCCTTTGTTTTGGGTTTGGTGGGTTTTCTGGATGGTTTTCTTTTGGTCTTTTTGGTTATGTCAGGTGTGGGTTTCAAAGCAGTGGTTGTGCTGCTATGATCACCTGGAGTAGTGGGCTCAGCAGCTGATACCTGAGGAGCAGTTGTAACCGCTAAAATCTGCTCAGGTACCCCTGCTTTTGTTTTTATTGGTGCCATCATTCTGGAAAATGTTTCTTTTGTTAAGCCTTTTATTTGACAATGAACACCTTGTTTGAGCAAATTTACATTTTCCTTTTCAAATTTTTGTTCAAAATAGTAACTCAAAAATCTTGGAAAAGGTAAAAATGCTTTACTTTCAACGTTTTTCACCATGTCATTGAAAATCTCCTGGGAGTAGTTGTAGTCCTTATTATTCAAAATAGCGTAACCCAGGCATTGAATTTTCAATGGTATTTCGTTAAAAGATGTTGTTTTATTCGAAGCACACATCAGAAGTGTGTGAAATAAAAATCTGGGTGCAGATGGAAAATAACCTTTTTGTAAGGTATCTACCTTTGATTCTTCTGCATATCCCCTTTTTACGAAATCAGTTTTCATCTCGGCTTTATCAAAAGAGATTTTACCTTCCTGATCGTCAAGATTAAAGACTTCGGAGATTGATTGTGGTGTGATTTGAATCACTTTACCCTGTATCGAGGAGTTAATGGCTATGACTTTATCGTCTTGTTTTTCAAGCGTCGCCTTTTTCCAAAACTCTCTCTGGGTTTGCAGATAGATGGGAGCATTTGCTGTTAACAAAGTTTTGTACTTTGATGCAGATAATGTATCAATGATGGTGTCAAAGGTGTGATTATCAGTAGGTTTTGTGAGTAAACCCAGATAGTTGTGAGATTGTTTGTATGGTATTTCGATGGGTTCTTCGGCCGTTTGAGCGACCTCTTTTGAAGATGGTGGTGATTTTGGTTTTGGTTGTGATTTTGATTTTGACTTTGATTTTGTCATTTTTGCAGAGAAGAACGAAGAATGATTTTGAAGCTTTTGAGAAGAAGGGTTGGAAACTGCTATGAGAAGAGAATTTTTGGAATTCAATTCGACAGTGTAAAACCCTGTTTGGGGTTTAGGGCAGGGTTTTATTTAGGGAAAAAAATGATCGCTGATGTGGCAGCGGTTATTACGATCTGACGGCTAAAAACTAACCACGTGTCAAACACTGATGAGACGGATGAAGTATGGAGAACAGTTGTTTTAAGAGCCACTGACGTATCAAGCATCAGTGGTTACAACGGTAAAAATTGTGGGCAGTGGATGATTTTTACTATCAGTGGATAGCATATCAGTGGATAAGACACTGATTTTGAACATCAGTGCTTTTCAAGAAAATGAGGGATCAGTGGTTAACTTTCAGCAGTGGACAGTGTTTAGAGATCAGACGTTGAAACAAAACAGTGCTTAGGGTAAATGGTATAGATCTTGAAGGACAGGTGTTTCAGCAACAGTTTGGAAGATTTTCATTCAAGGTTTTTGCCAAATGTCAATTTTGAAAGACAGTGGTTTAGTACCCCAGATGATGAAAACTTTTTGCTAAGGCAACTCATTTTCGTTTAATATTCACTTAAAACATGAGTACCCTAGTAATTCAAGCACAGTTTGCAATCAATTTTTGATGAAAATTTAGGAGCAAACCTGAGTATGACATGATCATGACATATGTACCATTTCCTTTTGACCCATTTATGAGGACACTAATACCATCAAAAATAAGGTATTACATCCTGACAGGAGCTGAAACTATTGCCAACAAAAACAAGCATAAGTTCCAAATATATTATTCCGAAAAAAAATGAATAATATATCCTGGTTATTCGAGAAAATCCTTTGAACACAACAAAAAAAATGGTTAAAGAATTTTCTAAGAATAGTATCAAAAAGATCTGGTATGATTTCAATAGAGAATATAATCACATCACTCACAAGTTTTTGAAAAATGGTCAGCAGTTTGACACCAGTGGTAGGAAACTTTTGGAATACATTTTGACCACTGTTTGGTACCATTTTCTTTGTCAGTTGATTGCAATCATGAAGACACATGGATAAATTTTTGAACATTTGTCTAGTCCTCTTTGGAGTTCATTTACTGGGATCAAAACCTTTTCCTGAACAGATGAATGCACATAGTTGCTTAATGACCATTATTACCCTAAACTTTGACTCATAAGTGTTTTATGTTTATACTCTTTTTCTTTTGTCTTCAAAAGTTTTGAGATAAACACACTTCTGAGTTTTTGTGAATTTACTTAGTGTATTTTAACAAAGTTGTTTTTGTCCTTTTGAGGAACTCAACCTGTTTTCAACACCTAAGATCTGAATGACTAAAGTTTCAATTCCCTCTTTATAGAAAATCAAAACACTAATGTCTTATGAATCATAGGTTTTGTTAATCTGAGGTTGATACTTTAGTACTTAATGAAAACATCACAAATATTAAAACAACAGTTGAAATCAGTATTGAAAATATAGAGCAATCCCATAATTTAACAGATATGTTTACAGATCTGAAAACTATGAGTGACTTCTGCATGATATCACTTGTTGTGTGAAATTTGTGTGTCATATGACATCTTGGTTGATTTACAGAGTTTTTGATTAACCACTTAGAACATGATTTACTTGATACTCTGTTTTTCAACTAAATACAACCAACCTTAGTATCAACGAATTTTGAGCCGAACTGTTATGTCAATTTGACGGTTAAATCGAAATTGACTGTCCAGGCTCTGATACCAATTGTTAGGATCGGAGGCTCTCATGATTGTGTTTGTTTGTATGTTTTGAACGATTTGTGAATATGAAAACATGTAAAGTGCAGCGGAAATGAAAACAAACTTTGTAAACACAATCAAAGGAGAAAATAGTTTGATAAACACTTGCTTCTCATAGAGTCGAAGGATTTACAAATCAAAGCAAAAGATTACAGATATGCTTACAAACTAAACTCCCCCTCAGCCTGATACCCCAAGGTTGGTTGCACACAAGATGAAAGGATTAGACATGAGGAGAAGAACCCGCTCAGTCAAATCAAATGTAACAGTACAGGGTACTGTTACATTTATAGGCAAACCAAACCACTGAGGTATCTCAGCTGACGTCACCATGAAAGCGACGTCTAACAGCCTAACAACCTGTATCTACTGTCCTTACACAAACACTGCTATCCTAACCACTGACTATACATAAATAAAACAATTCACTAAACAGCTGCTCTCGCTTTATGTCAGTGCTTTACTCAAGGTTGATCAGTCCTTGACAAGGCAGTGCTTTATCATCACTAGATAGGACCAGCAGTGTTGGATACTTCAGGGTTTTGATCAGTAGATGAAGGACCAGCAGTAGTTGTATCTGAACAGCGGATAAAGACCATCAGTTCTTATAAATCACTTTCAAGGGGAAAGCTTAATGTAAACTGCTGCTTATTATGAATCCACTGTTGTGACCTGGTTTTGGCTTTATATTATCTGTTCCTCTGGTAGGGTTCAATCCCAACATATGCCTTTTGTAACACCTCGTCAAATCACGACCAATATTATAAGGACACGTGTCATGGACTTTAGACGTGTAAAGAATTATTTCAGAGGGACTAAAGTTGACAAACAAAGAAAGTATGTGTGTAAAAGGATTCAAGGTGTCAGCATTTGATAATTATACCTTTCAACAACCCTACATGATGTTTATACCCTTTAACGAATGAATTATGAATCATATGAAGCCGTTTGTGGAAGAAAGTGAAAGTTTACAAATCGCAAGGGTCAAATGTGTCAACATGTTTAAAATTATACCTCTGAGTGACCTTTTATCGAACCCAAAGCTTTGTAACGATTAATTATGCTCCCGAGAATAAGAGATAAAAATTTCACAAAGTTTTGACATCGTATGAAGAAAATACGTTAACATTCGTAAGTGAGGGGTTAAAAGTGTCAACGTTGAAATTCAGGACTTTTCGGGTGATCGTATAACTGATCGGAAGCTTAACAAAGTTTGTTTATAACTTAGAGTCCTTAAAAGTCAAGTTTAAGGGTTAAAAGTGTAATAAAAACAAGTTAAAACAACTATTAGAAGGACCAGGGACCAAAATGGCAATTTCTGGAAGTTGGTTGACCAGATCTGGCACTCATACCGGCCGCGTAGACCTTGTCCAGGTCATACGTGGGCCGCCTGAAACCTGCAGATGCAGAAAAAGTTGGCAGTTGCCTGTTACAGCAGGTTGCACCGCCTTAAAGGCCTGGTATTCGAATTCAAGAGCTGCACCAGTGGTTTTTCATGCATAGGGGACACTTGGATTCATCAGGGATCAATGGTAGACTCATGTGGAATGATCTTGTGCAATTAAACTTCCTATATAAAGAACTCTATGTTGCAACCATAAACTTGCTCATTTCAAAATCATTTTAAACCACTCTCTGGACTTCAAGCAAGCTTCCATAAGTTCATAATTCGTGCTAAGGACCATGTTGAGTCTTCTTAGCCTTCCTAATTCATGTTTTATTAGTTTAATGACCGAAAGTCAAAGCCGTTGTAATTAAAATTTGACTTAGTGATTAATCACTAATGGTCTAGTCATTTCTCGAATTGAAAGTGGCTATGAGTTGGTAATTATGTGGGTAATAAACCCTTAAAAGGGCACCCTCTGATTTCCACTCTAACTAGGTCAATTGTCGGGTCAAACTTAATTATAAAAAGTCAACAGAAAGCTATTTTGCAAATAAACACATAATTAACAATGTAGAAGCTATGAAACCTGTTTTAACACTTATATAACTTGGTAATTAATTTAAGAACATGTCTAAGCATGTTCAACCCGACACTTTTGAGTTTAAGCTCGGTTCGGAACCAAAAGTCGCAAAAGTAGACTTTTGTTTGACTTTCAGTTCTGACCCAATTTAGCTTAGTTTGGATATGCCTTAGAGTTCCATTAAGACCAGGTTATAGGTTAGTATAACCCTCTGAGGTTATACAACTTGGTTCCTAATAAATCCGATTCATTTGTATGTTTCCGTTAATTACTTAAATGTTGACCATTATGCCCTTTTGACCTTAAAACGAGATTTTTGAAAATCTGAGAGGACAAAAACCTTTATTACTGATTTATAAACATGTCCTAAAAATTTGACATCAGTTTGAGGTCTAAATTAGTAGTTATGCTCAATAGCGTAAATTGAAAGCTTTTTATTAATTAAAAGGAATAAGTAGCATAAAGCCTATCTAAACCCAAATTTTTTACACCAAAACTTTTACCCACTGATGTAATATAATATTTTGGGATTTTTGAAGATTTTTATTTATTTTTAAACTAATCATGGCATAGGGTTCTTGCTTTGATTCGGTAATTGTCGGTTATACCTTTTTTGCTAATAAAATGAGTTTTACATAACATTTTAATACCAAACTTTTTGCTACTGATTTAATATGATAAATAAAATATTTTAAGCCTTCTAGGCTGATAAAAAAATCTCAGCTTTCATTATATAACCCGAAAATCGCTTAAAACCGACTTTTACGCGTTTTAAACGCATAGTATGAGTTAAAACTATTTTTGGCATATAAAAATTAATACCTACTGATGTTTTAAGTAAATTTTTATACTTTAACAGTAAGTAAAAGTTTTAAACTCAGATTTCCAAATTTGACCTTTAAAGCTTATGTGAAAGTACCAAAACGCCCCTACGGTGCATAGTTTGGTTATAAATGATAAATTTCACATATAGGCAATACTCTGTCTCTACTGATATGACCTGCAAAAATAATTATTTTTACTGATCATTTCAGACCTGAACCTTAGATTAATATTTAACCTCTTTTATAAGCTTTAAAATGACCAAAATACACCTACGGGGCATAAATTGATTTTAAATTCGTTTTGGGCATAATGGAAGGTATCCTACTGATATCACAACATATTTAAGGCATATTAACTTGTGAAACCTGTATATGACTCTTTTGGTTACCCGTTATGCATTTTTCGCGTTCGGTACGGTTTATGTGACTAGTTTGCATAAATTGACCGAAACGGGTCAAACCTTATCATTTTTATCTCAAAATCCAGAATGTGTTTATTTTACCCATATTATACAAGTCTTTAAACTTGTCGGGTCTAAACCACATTCTAATCCGGTATTCGCTTAATCTTGCGTTTTGAACCGTATATCTTCCTTTAAAACTAACCGGTCTAAGTTTAGACTTAATTAAGACCCGTTAGGAATCTAATAGGTTATTAAAACCTTCGTTCCAGATTTAGGAGCCCAGTAAAATATATCTGCATTGCCAATTATATACGGCTGGGATAAATTGTATAATTTGCTCAGGTAAATACTTTTAACTTATTTTCCCATATACGGGCTTGGGGTACGGTATATAAAATACCGCTTGGTCGGGTATTGAATTTTTAATCGTGTGAAGGTTAAATCATTGAGATAACCCGTTTAATCTGTTTTGTTTATTCTAAGCCTTTGGGGGGTTAATGACCATGTCCTAGATATCCTCGGCTCATTCATTGAAATGGCCACGACTTAAGCACGGGGTGTAGGCATACACCTGCCGGTGCGTATGTAAAATAATGTACCCACCTGTTCGAGAATAACTCGCCGTGGGATATATTATGTGGTGTGTCTGTTAATCTTTAACCCGGTATTAAACCCGGGCTACTGAACGTATAATAAACATGCAATTTTTTAACAAGTTTATTTTTAAATAATTATCCCAAGTTATAAAAGATATTTTGTGCGACGTATTTTCCAAAAAGGCTAAGTGCAGGTACTCGACGGAATAGGCTGGCTATTCCTAGCATCAATAAAGAGTCTTGCAAGCTTAGATGTTTATAAATTTGTTGAACAATGATCCTTTTAACTTTGATCCGCCTGTGGATTCCTTACAACCGTTTTTGTAATAATTGATATTAATTCCATTCGGTTTGTAATGTTTTTATCTTTCGACTTCCGCTGTGTATTAAACTGTGATAAATTGTCTATGATGATATCAACTACGTCACGATACTCCCCACCGGGCCCACCGGTAATACGTGGAATATCGGGGTGTGACACCTTTCTTCTGTGAATAACCTTTTGCCACCAACCTGGCCTTGTGCTTCAAGATCTTCCCATCTGGACCAAATTTTGTCTTGAACAACCACTTAAGTCCGACTACATTCTTTCCTTTTGGAAGTGATACAAGCTCCTAACTCTGATTCTTTTCAATTGAGTTTATCTCTTCCTTCATAGCTTGTATCCATTCTACCTTCTTCACTGCTTCATTGAACACAGTTGGATCTGCCACACTCAATGCAAATTGTAAGTTCATAAAATCACAGTGAGGAGTGTTCACAACCTGTGTTGTTGCATATAGGTCATCAATTGTTCTGATCCTGCTGGGTCCAGATGAGTCACTTGAGCTGGATCCTTGTTCTGTTGTACTAGACTGCATATTGCTCAGAGGTGTTTGTGGTTCTTCATTTGCAGGAGTCTCAGTATCTTGAGAAATAACTTCTTCATTTTGTTCTTCTTCACTTGGGAATGGGTCAACATACAGTCTTTCATAGTGATCAGGCGTGGATCTGTATGTTGCAGCCCAATCCCATTTTTCATTCTCTAGAATTGTCACTTCTTCTCTTGGTCTTGTCACAAACTTCTTTGATTCAGGATTATATAATCTATAACCTATACCCTGCATGGAATAACCAATAAAAACACTCTTGTCCGCCCTGTCATCCAACTTTCTTCTTCCTTGAGCATATGTATGACCATAACCAATGCACCCAAACGTCCTCAAAAGAGAGACATCAGGCTTCTGGTTATACCATAGCTCATAGGGGGTCTTCTCATCAAGAGCTGATGTTGGAGATCTGTTGAGAGTATACACAGCAGTGGCAACTCTTTCTGCCCACAGGAAGTTAGGAAGAGATTTGTTTTTCAGCATACTCCTGACCATACCCATAATAGTTTTGTTTTTCCTCTCCACCACTCCATTGTGCTGTGGTGTGTGAGGAGGTGACAATTCTCTCCTAATTCCTGCTTCATCAAGAAAGGTATTAAATTCTGTTGAGCAGAATTCACCACCTCTGTCAGATCTTAGGGCTTTAATAACTTGTTCAGATTGTTTTATCAACTGCAGCCTTGAACATTTTGAACTTAGAGAATGCATCAGATTTATTTGTAAGAAAATAAACCCAAGACATTCTTGTATAATCATCAACAAGCAGAACATAATACATACTTTTACCGAGACTTGGGACTTGCATAGGACCACATAGATCAATATGAATAAGTTCAAGTTTCTTACTTGCCCTCCATGAATGAGAAGTAAAAGATTGCCTGGTTTGCTTTCCAAGTATGCAACCTTCACACAATTCTGAACCCTTGATCTTTGGAATGCCTATAGCCATTTGTTTGTCATGAAGAGCCTTCAAACTGTTGAAGTTTAGATGCCCAAATCTTTGATGCCACAGCTTGGTAGTTGAGGTATTACTTGCTGTATTATTGCTAGACCCTTATGATCTTGCGGCATCCAAGAGAAACATGTTATTGGTTGATACACCAATCTGCTTGACAGTTGCTCCATTGTACTTGATTGTGCACTTTCCATCTCCAAAGATCGGTGTGTACCCTTTCTTCATTAACTGCCCAACACTGAGTAGATTGTACTCAAGTGTAGGAGCATAATACACATCTTCCAACAGTTTGTATTGACCTGATCCTGTAGAGATCTTGACAGTTCCTTTGCCTTCAACTTTTAAAGTTTTCTTATTGCCAAGTTAAACCTCAAGTTTGAAATTTCATTCAAAGTGACAAAGCTACTTCTTGAACCTGTCATGTGATTTGAACATCCTGAATCTATAAACCATAAATTGTTGGATTCACTTACTTGAGTAATCATAGCCATGAACAGGTGAGGTTCTTCACTCATATCATCTTTTTCTGTTGCTTGACAAGTCAAGTTCACATGTGACTCCTCATTATACCAACAATCTTTAGTAAGATGTCCAAATTTCTTACAAACTGTGCATTGTGGAACTTTACTTCTGTCAAAGCTATGACCCCTACCTCTTCCTCTGGCATTGAATCTTCCTTTTCCTCTTGAACCAGGAGTGTAGGATGGTCTGTTTGTGTCTTGTATCACTTGGAGGGCATGTTCTTCTATTTTTTCAGACTTCTCAGGCAGTCTGTTGTTCAGTCTCTCCTCTTGGGACTGAAGTGACCCCATTAACTTCACAGGAGTCATTTTTGACAGATCAAATGAGACTTCAATTGAGGGAACAATGAAGTCAAATTTAGGAGATAAGCTCCTAAGTATTTTTTCAACAATAGTTTGATCTGTGACAGTTTCACCATAAGATCTTTTCTGGCTAACTATAGCCATGACCCGTGAGATGTAATCTCCCACAGGCTCATTTTCTTTCATTATCAGATTCTCAAATTCCCTACGAAGGCCTTGAAGCTTGTTAGCTTTAACCTGTGTGTCACCCTGGTACTCCATTTTGAGGATCTCCCAGCTTTCTTTAGCAGACTCAGCAGCAGCAATACGAGAGAAGAGATTATCATGTACAGCCTGTTGAATGAGGGCCATAGCATGAGCATATCTTTTCTTTTGATTCCTAATTTTACCAGCATCAGTTTCTGCATGATTCACTCCAGTTTCCACAAGATCCCACAAGTCTCTTGACTTGAGGATAGTTTTCATTCGTATACTCCAATGATCATAACCTTCTCCTTTGAATACAGGGATTGGAGTCGGTGCAGTGGGTAGGGTACTTGTTTGATCGGCCATTGGATAGATAGAATGAGAACAAGGAACAATTACGAAAGCACTAGCTCTGATACCACTGATGGATCAGAACAATAGTTTGATAAAAACAGTAAATGTGCCAAAGTTCTCTCAAGCTTTTATTGAATGTGAAAATTGAATGTGATGATTAAACCATCATAGAATACATTCTTAAATACTGGAAAAGACAACGACTCTATGCCATGAAAATAGAACAAACTAACAGAAACTTATTCAAAACAAAATACTAGTCAACTGAAAACTAGGAGAGAACAAACAGATAGCTTGACTTTGGCAATCTGCACGTGGGACTTAGTTTGGATCATTTTCAATAGAAAATTGATTCATTCAACAACATAATCAACACATGATGGTCACGATGGTTAGTTTCATGGCAGATCTTTAGTGAACATATTGATGGTCAACGGCGGAGTAATGATGATCATCGGCTGAATAATGAACAAAGTGATGGTGGCTCAACGATGGATTCTAGGATTTCAGCTTATGATTTTTCATATTATTTTACAATGGATCTGGATATGGATTTAATGTTAGTCAAACCTCATCTCTTATGGGCCAAGGCCTAAACTTCATTGCACACCCCGTTGAAACTTCTTCACATGTCAATGGAATCATTTCTGAAACACAATCTGCATCTTGTAATTTAGAATCTGAACTACTTCGGGCGTCTATTTTGGGCCCAGGCCCAACATCTACTTCACAATACTTTGTTACTCAGGGCATTTCTGGTTTTGGAAATGGATCTAATAAGTTTGTTTATACTTATGGATTTGGACTACATCACTTTACTACATGGGCTATACAACAGTCGTCTATACATTTTAGATAATCTGTTGATTTTTTAGGTATTATCGAGCGTATTGACTCATGGATTCCCGACTCTGGCGCCACCGCTCACATGATTGCTGACTCTTCTCTCATTTTTTACTCCTATCCAATAGACTGGTTTTGAGAAAGTTGTTGTTGGAAATGGCATGTCTCTCACTGTTGGTACGACTTTGCTTCACTTATCTGATCGTAATCTAGTTCTTAGGCATGTTTTTGTGGTTCTTTGCTTAGCCAAGAACCTTTTATCGATTATGTAGTTAGTGATTGATCATCTGATAGTTGTTGTTTCCTCTCATCTTGGTCTGTCTATTTTCACTCTTTATAGACAGCTCTTCCACCACAAGCATGGCAGTCCACATTAGCTATATTCACTTGCAGCTTTCATTTCAACTTCTCGTGGGATTTGGCATTCTCGGATGGGTCATCCATCTGATGATGTTTTCTCTAGATGTTTTTTTTACATACGACAAACAAAACCACATGCACAAATTGTACTACTTGAAGTGTTTCGAAATCGACTAAATTACCTTTTAAAATCAGTTGGTTCTCATTCTATGTTATATTTACATATTACATATTGTGACATTTGGGGTGCCTTGTATGTTATGTCTAGATATGGATGCCAATATTTCATTACTTTCAGTGATGATTTTAGTCACTATACATGGACGTATCATTTGACTTGTCGTCCTCAAGCGGTTGATTACTTTTGGCATTTCAAACCACTAGTTAAGAACCTCTTCTCCTGTTCCATCAAACATCTTTAGTGTGATGGTGCTCCTAAGCTCATTGGTAGTTCTATGGCTCGTTTTCTTTCAAATTTTGGCATTGCTTATCGCATTTCATGTCCCTATACTCCCCAACAGAATGGGGTTGTTGAGCGGAAAAACCTCCATCTTTTAAAGGTAGCTTGAATTTTATTGTTTCATGCATGGTTACCAAAGAAATTTTGGTATGATGCATATGTCACTATTGCCTTCCTTATTAATCAGTTACCATAACCGGGTTTTCATCACTTATTTCCTTACGATGTTCTATTTGGATCTCGTCCTGATTACTCTCTTATTCGTACCTTTGGGTGTTTATGCTATTCGTTTTAGGTGATACTCGAGCAGATAAACTTTCACCCAAGTCTACTCCTTGTATCTTTTTTGGCTATGCTCCATCTCATCTTGGTTATCTCTGTTATGAACCTCATACGTCTCGTGCGTATACTTCTCAACATGTTCGATCCCATGAGTTGGCTTTTGACATTCCAGGGAGTTCTACTACTCTCACAGCTTTTCCAGATTCTATTACTTTGTTTGTTCTTCCTCATTCGCTTCTGACTTCTTTTTCTTCTCATCCCTTTTCATCTCCTTCTATTATTCCTTCCTCATCTTCTCCTGATATTTCCGCTCCAAATATTCCTTCACCCCCTTTTCCTTCTCATCCTCCCACGATTCACCCGATGGTTACACGATCTCGTGATCATACATGGCAGCCATGCCAGATTCCTAATTATGTTCTTTTTCATGTCTCTGCTATTCCCACCACTGGGCCTTCCATATTTAGACATGCCCAATAGTACTCTATTTGGTGGGATGCGATGCATGCTGAGATTAATGCTCTTCATGCCAACAAGGCTTGGATTATGGTTCAGGATCCCACTGACACCAACATTTTTTGTTGTAAGAGGGTTTACAAGATTAAACATAATCTTGATGGATCGATGAGTTGTTATAAAGCCCGACTTGTTGCCATGGCCTTTCATCATACTAAGGGTATTAACTACACTAAAACTTTAGTCATGTGGTCAAACCTACTACTATTCGTCTCGTTCTCTCTGTCACTTTCTCTTGAGGTTGCTCTATTCGTCAAGTTGATGTCAACAATGCGTTTTTACATGGGGATCTTTCTGAGACTGTGTATGACCCAGCCCCCAGGCTTTGTTGACTCATCTAACCACATTATGTTTGTCGTCTACAGAAGGCTCTTTAAGGCTTAAAGCAGGCTCCTAGAGCTTGGTATTCCAAGCTATCCACCACTCTGCTTGACACTAAGGTGTCACATTTCTTTCAGACTACCTACTGATTGACACTAGGCCACTGTCAAGCGAATTTTGCGGTATCTTAAGGGTACCATTTCTCATGGGTTATGTATACGCCTGTCTACTTGTGTTGATTTGCATGCTTCTAGCGATGCTGACTGGGCTAGATGTCTCGTTGATCGAAGTTCTAGCACGGATTATTTTGTGTTTCTTGGGCCTAACCTTATCGGTTAGAGTTCCAAGAAATAGCATACATTTGCTAGGTCGAGTACAAAGGTTAAGTACCGAGCGCTTGGTCATACATCTGCTGAGTTGTGATGGATTACATATATATTACACTAGGTTAGAGCCTGCGTGTACACTCGGTTTAACAAATAAAAATACTTTGAACTTGTGAATTTAATATAAAATAAATAAAATAAATTCAGTATTAATAAAATAACTTAAAATTACTTATGATAGGTAAAAAATACAACAAATAATTCAAATTTTATTAAAAATTTCCTCGTACACACATTGGTATTCTTATTTGTATATCTAGACCTTTCCATTGATGTTCGTTCTCAAATATTGATTCACCGCTAAATCCGGAACGACAACCTGCCAATCATGAGAGTAAGAACAACTCAAGTGTGTAACTATTCCAGAAATTTAAGAAAGAACAACCTTTCAACTAATTAATGGAATGATCGTCCATAAAATATCGTGTAATCTGATTAGTATCTCCACCTCTTCTTATCTCTAGTTTCTACATCTATAATATGCAATAGGCATCTTCGGAATATACATCCAAACATGACAAGTCTTAATATGTTTTGACTTTTTGACAAATTTACAGTCAAAACAGCCACTTTGAAAATGCAAGATAATATATCACGAAGATAAAGAAACGAAGACATATAAGCATTATTAGATGGTTTAACAAAGCCTCGTCAGTTTTCTTCAAATCTACATAAAACTAAAACTATTAAAATCATATAACAGTTGGGTTTGACTATAAAAGACAGCCATGGATGATGTATTAGCAAGTAGCAACAAACAAAAGATCAATATAAATATTATTAATATGCAATAAAATAATAAAAACGTTTAGTTTCCATGTACTTGAAACAACCACCAGGAATTTCCATCCTAATAGTGTGTTGGGTATGGATCGGTATTTGAAGATAAAAATCGGTACCGGACCGGTAACAAAAACACAAAATTTAGGTACCTAATCAATACCGTAAATCGAGTTGATTCGGAAATTCGGTACCAGAATTGGTATCCTGTACCATTTGCTCGTCCATACTTCCATTAAAGTCTTGGTAATGTTTCGGTTAGAGAAACCATATGTAGCATAAAGCCAAAAAGAAAATTGTTATTGCAGACAATAGGTACACCTATTAGGTTGTCATTAAGAAAAATGCATTTATAAATGTTTATTTAAGTTATAGGAAGCAAGCTTTTCGCGTAACAAATTATTCTGCCATGGAAGCCAACATCTCACTCAAGTTCTTTAAGTTAATTGAACCATCATTATCATAGGCTGCGCAATCATCATATTAAGATTTTAGAGTATCCATTATATCCATCATCATAATGAAATTATCATTAATATTCATCACCAAAATCATTTAAAACATCATATGCCTCAAGAGTATATAATAAAATAACTTAATGAAAGAGGGTTAAATGCTTTAATATCCTAAAGTTAGAAGAGAATACTTACAAGTAGCTAGTCAAACTTAAACTACACCTGAAATCATAGAGAGTAGAACAAATGTATCATATTTGAAAGATAGACAGAAGTATACCTCTACAGAAAAAAAACCGAAGGCAATCTCTTATTAATTCTCATGCAGTCTTGAAACATGTAGGAAAAGGAAAGAGTTGCCTAAATAATTAGTAAAATTGAAATGGGATATAAGTACTTTAACTGGTTTAATATTTAACTTAGATCTTGAGGAGGAAACAATGGTACGCTTGAACCATCAGTCTTGTGATAATGAACATGCATAACTGGAGAAGTCAGCATTAACCCTTGATTCATTCTTTAAGCACATATCTAATGAAGCATCTGTAGAAAAAAAGAATAGAAATTGTGGTTTTAGTCGCTGTGGTTTAATAGTTATTTCCATATTTTACAATATCTAAATGTCTTGCAATTTACATAACAAGGTTTCTATTTTATTGCGGTTTTGGTCCATACATTAACTTTATCCAACTTATAGTTAATTCCTAGTCACATGAGAGGCATGTGCTGGTTATTTTTGTAATTAACCATTCAAATGAAAGAAAACAAATATGATTTTCCACAATTTTCTTTATTTTAACTCATTTATTTATCATTCTTTTCTTTTTATTTTATATTCATTTAACCCATTATTACTTGTTGTTTCTTCATCTTCAAACTCGTAATCTATATCATATCATCTCCAATTTCATCTTCTCTTGACACATTATCCAGTTGATCACAAAAGCAAATTGATAGTTGTTAATAATTTGTGCTCGTATATAATAACCTTGAATTATTTTTATGATAACATATTTAATCTATCAAACTTTGTAAAATCTTAGATTTGTGAGTAAAAATTCCACAAAGAGCATTAACAAGAATATGATGGCAAGAAATTCATGCAGGTCGTTGAATAAGATAAGAATACAAAATCAAATAGCAATACAAAATCAAAAAACAATGGACCATAAAAAGGAACCACACAACATTAGACCAACGAAATCGAATGGCAACACAAAACCAAACAACAAAATTATGCAGAATTGAACAACGAAATCGTGCAAAATCATGGAACCACAAAAACCGATTAGAAAAATCTTTAATGACAAAATCACAATCGTGTAGATACTCAAACAACAAGATCGTGAAATACAAAATCGAACTTTACGAGAATTGTTGATGCCAAAAACATAAGCCATGAACCTGATAATAATTAAAATCGCCATTACGATAATCATGATGAAAATCGTCGTGGATACTGAAAGTCGCAGAAGCAAAGCCCCGAGTCACACCTGTCCCAAAGATGGTTTCTTTTATTATATGTATAGATAGATGAGTTACATATCATTAACACTTGTCCCTTATCTCTTTGGTGTAACAATATTGGCGCTACATGTTGGAAATTTGTGAAAATAGTATTTTTCACAAATATAGGAAAATGATTTTTCCTATTTTGGACGAGAAATAAATATAAGAAAATGAGCGGGTTTTATATATTTATTTGTGGGTTTGTGTTCTATGTTGGAAGAGCTTCGCAACGAACTAAACCACGTCCAAAACGGAGCTAAGATGAATGAGATATCGATGCTCAAAGTTTGGTGTTTGAAACTTGAATGCTGAAAAAGTGTGAAGTGGCTCCATGTCCCACATAGGAGGAGAGATGAAACTTAAAGGGTTATTAAAATGGGAACTCTCCATCCTTATTGTTTCATGGAAGCACACACTAAGTGTACTCGCGAAGGGAGCACCCTAACTCGCACTCGCACACGTGCGCGGTGTGGGCGATGAGGCGCAATGTGGTGCTTTGATGGCGCACTTTGCACTTCGCACCGTTTGAGAGCCGCCTTTGTATTTTTTACCGCGTGCGCGTGGTGGAGCACAAGGGCTGCAAGGACCAGGCGGTTGGTGACGTGGCGCACGCGTGCAGGCACGCACGGATCCTGAGCAAGTGTGGCGCACACGTGCATGAGAATGCAGACCTGCGCGCGTAAGGGCGCGCGCGCACCAATGCAAGTGAAGTTACGTTTCCGCATTCGAAACTGACGGAGTCAATGGCTTTGACTGCGAACTAAATGACGAATTAAAGTGCATTGAAGACGTTTAATGCAATTTAATTCTCCCGTTTAATTCATTTTTCAGTTTCTTCAAGACATACAGTACAAATACGAGTATCCTGCTGCAGATCAACACAACAAAAATTCACAGCAAATACAATCTTCTTCCTCTGAATTCTTCATCATCTTCAAGCAGCAAGGTACACCTTCGGGTTGGAGTCAAGACCGGCAGTGCAACTGCTTCGGGCTGTTGTATCCTGGAAACAAACGTGTTCTCCTGGGAGACACGGAATTTGTTTTAAGGGACCCGTGTCTAACACGATCCTCAGCCAAGAACTGTTTTTTTTTTTTTTTTTTTTTTGCAAATTATGTTCTTGTTTTCTTTTATTTTAGTTGTAATTGTATTACATTTCAGTTTTCATTCTGTTCTGTATTTGTAATTCAAGTTAATAAAATTTTGTATTTAATTTTACACCAACGGATTCCTACAATCTTAAAACAAATTTTTAAAACACCGTTCGTGTAAGACACAAACAATTCTGCTGTGATTCTAATTTTTTTTCCCACAGCAGGTTGTGTTTTAAAAAGGTTTTTCTCTGTTTTGATTCAAAGTAGCGACTTTGTCAAAACAGACTTTGCTTCTACTCCTTTCTTTAACTGAGTTCTAAAAACGTACTGTTGTAGTCTTCAAAGTTGGACTTTGAAGCTGCGCAGTGGTTTCAAAACTCTTGCTTCTGTTTAGTTTGGGACAATAATAAATTAGCACATTTATTATTTCTAAACATAATTTTTTTAACTTGTTTTATTGCATTTTTCAGAATTTCGACTGAAAATGTGAACACGAGCATCACCAATGTTGTTGTTGGTACCCCTGCCAACAGTATGGAGCGTCCATAGTGGCGAATCATGCTGAAAGACCCGAGAAGTTCTCGGGTCTCTGTAGGTCCACCCGGAGGATCGAGTAACCTCTGTTCCCTGTTTTCTGACAAACCCGAAAGTGCGGAATCCAAACGGGTAAGTTAAACCAAGTCACGAACACGTAAGACACAAGATTCAACGATTAACACTCAATGTATTAATGCTAGAAAACGGTTACAATGCGGTGTTTACAAATGGTCTCTGTAAACTCTCAGTGTGTGTGTTACAATGTGTTCGCTCTCAAATCTATTCAGACTTGTCTACTTTTTTCTGTTCTGTGTTTGGGTATTTATACTAACATGTTGATGACATCCAGTGGCCCACGAAAACATATGTACGAACACCAATATCTCAACGAAATCACATGTGATTTCGTCAAACATATGTGATTTCGCCAATAAAGGGATTTCGCCAAATGCATCTTCAGGTTGTATTCGTCACACATTGGTCTTCGTCCATGTGAGAGCTGGCCCAATGCAACAAATGGCCCAAATATAGTTTCGGCCCAAAGTTGAAGTTGATTGGCCCAGATGAACATTCGGTTGACTAATCTTTGATTCAATTCAACATAGGACAAATCTGTGACATCATCATGACATCACAATGATGATGTCATGGTGATGTGTAAACGGGACTTGGCTTGCGGCGCACCGTGCTTCGCGTGTCGAACTCTGGGGTGTACGACGGAGGAATGTCGCTACGTCGGGCTTGAGCCGGACCTAACCGAGTTGACCCGAACCGAATCAAACCGAGTCGAGTCGCGTCCACATAAAGTGTACCAACTGTCTCCACTTCAAAAGGTGGCAACAGAAGATGTTCTTCTACTTGACCACCATGAACATTGCGAGGTTCTTGACTGAAACCGCTCCCCAACCTGCGGAAGGGGAGACCGACGCTCAGGCTCTGAGCGCGGTTGAGGATTGGAAGCACTCGGACTTCATATGTCGAGGCTATGTACTCAACGGTCTCTCGGATGACTTGTATAATGTGTACTACAATATCAAGACTTCCAAAGAATTACGAGAGTCTTTGGATAAGAAGTACAAAACGGAGGATGCGGGAACAAAGAAATTTGTTGTCGCTCGTTTCTTGGACTACAAAATGGTTGATAACAAGACTGTTATGAACCAAGTCCAAGAGTTACAAATTATACTTCATGACATCCATGCTGAGGGAATGGTACTTGGCGAGACATTTCAAGTGGCAGTCATGATTGAGAAATTTCCTCCTTCGTGGGTAGAGTTCAAAAACTACCTCAAGCATAAGCGAAAGGAAATGACGATTGAGGAACTTGTTGTTCGTCTTCGTATAGAAGAGGACAACAGAGTGGCCCAAAAAGGCACCATTCTGCAAGCTTGGGCTAAAGCAAACATGGTGGAAATTGGGGAATCCTCAAAGGGCAATAAGGTCAGGGGTAAAAACAACAAGGGGGAAAGCAAAGGTTAACAACCTTGGACCGAAAAAGGGGGCTGTGAAAAGAAGCCTGCGCCTTTCCAAGGTACTTGTTACAACTGTAACGAGACGGGGCACCATGCTAACCAATGCAAGAAACCTAAGCGTGAGCGTGCGCACATGGTCGACGAGGATGGTATGCCTCTAATTGCAATGATAACCGGGGAAGCAGCTATGATTGAATAAGTTAACGCGATAGGTGAACCCAAAAGGATGGTTCGTTGACACGGGTGCAACCCGCCATGTTTGTGGAGACAAGGCTCTTTTCTCTACATTCAAGGAAGCGTTAGGTGAAGAAAAGCTTTATATGGGAAATAAAGCTACCGCAAGTATCAAGGGGGAAGGCACTGTCATCCTGAAGATGACGTCTGGCAAGGAGCTTACTTTGACCAATGTGCTTTATGTTCCAGAGACACGGAAGAATCTCGTGTCGGGATGGATGCTCAACAAGTTTGGATTTCGTCTAGTGTTTGAATCGGAAAATTTTGTTCTTTCTAGACGTGGAATGTTTGTTGGAAAGGGCTATGCCCTAAATGGGATGTTTAAAATGTCTGTAATGGTTGTGAAAAACAACAAAAATATGAATGAAAATGCTTCTTCTACTTACATGATTGAGTCTTCTAATGTTTGGCATGGTAGACTAGGACATGTAAATTTTAATTCATTAAGACGTTTGATTAAATTAAATTCGATACCAACATTCCATATCGACTCCAATTACAAATGCGAGACATGTGTCGAATCCAAACTTACGAGATCATCGTTTAAATCGGTTGAACGAATAACTGAACCCCTTGATTTCATTCATACCGATGCGTGTGATTTAAAAGCGGTTCCCAACGAGTGGAGGAAATAAGTACTTCATCACGTTTATTGATGATTGTACTAAATATTGCTATGTGTATTTACTTAAAAGTAAAGACGAAGCAATAGAGAAGTTTATCTTGTACAAAAATGAAGTTGAGAATCAACTTAAAAAGAAGATAAAAGCTGCGAGAAGCGATCGAGGAGGTGAATATGTTGCACCTTTTTGCGGATTTATGCGCAAAAAGTGGCATTATGCATGAGTGTACACCTCCTTATTCTCCACAATCAAATGGCGTGGCGGAACGAAAGAACCGTACATTGAAAGAAATGATGAACGCCATGTTGATCAGTTCGGGAGTGAACCGAGAAATGTGGGGGGACGCCATTCTTTCACCAAACTATCTTCTGAACAAGATACCTTTGAAAATAGGGACGAAACTCCATATGAGTTATAGAGAAAAAGGAAGCCTTTATACAAATACTTGAAAGTGTAGGGGTGCCTAGCAAAGGTGATTGTACCACCTCCTAAGGCTCTTAGGATAGGACCCAAAACTGTTGATTGCATTTTCATAGGATATTGCACATCAAAGTAGTGCACATTGTTTTCTTGTACATGAGTCCAAGAATCCCGATGTACACAAACACACTATCATGGGGGCAAATCCTAACATTGTCTCATATTTTGAAAATGTGTTTCCTATGTTAGGACAAACACATGTGAGCGGCTGATGAAGCAGGTCCAAGTTCATCTACATGGTTAGATGAAGCAGGTCTGAGTTCATCTATAAGGTTAGATGAAACTCATGAACGGCCTGAGGTCGAGAGGGTGAGCTTAGACGAAGCAAAAGGCAAAGGGTTGAAAAATCCTTTGGTCCAGACTTCATGAGCCATATGGTTGAGGGTGAGCCCAATACCTACCGCAAGGCGGTTACCTCCGCAGAAGGACCTCAATGGCAAGAAGCAATTAAGAATGAAATTGATTCTATATTGCAAAATCATACTTGGGAGTTAGTAGATCTTGCATATGGTTGTAAACCACTTGGATATCGTTGGATATTCAAAAGGAAGATGATAGTAATCAAAGGATTTAGACAAAAGGAAGGTCTAGACTACTTTGATACTTACTCACCTGTGACGCGAATAACCTCTATACGATTGGTTCTTGCAATTGTAGCTCTAAGAAATTTGGAAGTTCACCAAATGGATGTAAAGACCGCATTTCTAAATGGCGATTTAGAAGAAGAAATTTACATTGAACAACCTGAGGGTTTTTCCGCCCCAGGAAACGAGGGTAAAGTATGTAAATTGGTCAAGTCTTTGTATGGCTTGAAGCAAGCTCTAGAACAATGGCACCAAAAGTTTGATCATGTCATGATTGACAATGGTTTCAAAATAAATGAGTACGACAAATGTGTTTATTTTAAAGACACACCTAGGGGTTATGTGATTTTATGTCTTTATGTAGATTATATGCTTATCATTGGGAGTGATGATAACCTGATCAACTCAACGAAAGACATGTTGAAAGCGAGGTTTGACATGAAAGACATGGGTCTCGCGGATCTGATTCTTGGAGTAAAAATCACTAGAACCCAAAATGGTCTTGTGTTGAGTCAATCTCACTACGTGGACAAGATCCTTGGGAAATTCAATTCGGACGATACGAGTATAGCTCGAACTCCAATTGATAATACCCAACGCCTAAGGAAGAATAGAGGCGAGAGTGTTGCTCAGTTAGAATACTCAAGGATCATTGGTAGTCTCATGTATCTAATGACACGTACTAGACCCGACTTAGCATATGCTGTGAGCAGGCTAAGTAGATACACCAGTAATCCGAGCGCGGATCATTAGAATGCTATCACGAGGGTGCTTAGATACATAAGATACACAAGAGACTATGGATTGCATTATACCCGTGATCCATCAGTGATCGAAGGATACCTGACGTGAACTGAATATCGGATATAAAAGATCATAGATCGACAAGTGGATATGTGTTTACATTTGCGGGAGCAGCTATAGCTTGGAAGTCTTCCAAGCAAACTGTTATAGCTAGATCCACGATGGAATCTGAATCCGTCGCTTTAGATAAAAGCGGGGAAGAGGCGGAGTGGCTACGTCAAATTGTGGAAGATATTCCAAGATGGCCAAATCCGTTGACGGCGATTTGCATACATTGTGACAATCAATCCACGCTTGTTAGAGAACAAAACGTGATGTACAACTTATCTCAACGGGTGTTATCTCATTTGACTATGTTAGATCAAAGGAGAACATTGGAGACCAATTAACAAAAGGCTTAAGCAAAGATAAGGTGTATAAGTCGTCAAGAGGAATGGGACTAAAGCCCATAGAAGAAGGGAATATGAGGGAAACCTAACCTAGTTGATTGGAGATCCCAAGATCAAGGTTCAATAGGCCAACTTAATCATAAACCCAAAGGGAGTCACTGTGGGGGGTGCCCCAAAAATAATAAAGGGAGTTATGTACTTCCTAGTCCATTCCAATCAGTGACATAAAGGAAAGGTTAAGCATGTTGAGGTTAAGGATTTTGAGTAAATCCAAAGATTAACCATAATGCTTTTAATGATTCAAAGGAATCACCTATGTTAGAGAGAAGTGGGGTCGCTTCGAATGGATTTGTGGGGAGGCGCAAATCCTAGAGCTCTCGCAGAACCAGGAAAGTGTTCCATGACCATAAACGGACAGAACCATGGGGACTTGACTCGACTAGGGAGAGTATTGTGTAAATGTATATTGTCGCCTACATAAATGGGGGGTTGTCCAAAGACACCTCGTCTACAAGACCCTACGAGGCTAAGTATGCTTCACAAAAGAAGTTTCAAAGGTTACACCTACCTATCTTGCAATACTCAACTGTTGAACGTGAATCGTTGAAACTTGATAGATCGATTTCTATTCATGTGGGGGATTGTTGGAAATTTGTGAAAATAGTATTTTTCACAAATATAGGAAAATGATTTTTCCTATTTTGGACGAGAAATAAGTGTAAGAAAATGAGCGGGTTTTATATATTTATTTGTGGGTTTGTGTTCTATTTTGGAAGAGCTTCGCAACGAACTAAACCACGTCCAAAACAGAGCTAAGATGAATGAGATATCGATGCTCAAAGTTTGGTGTTTGAAACTTGAATGCTGAAAAAGTGGTTAAGTGGCACCTTGTCCCACATAGGAGGAGAGATGAAACTTAAAGGGGTATTTAAGTGGGAACTCTCCATCCTTATTGTTTCATGGAAGCACACACTAAGTGTACTCGCGAAGGGTGCGGAGCACCCTAAATCTCAAAGGCACACACCCGCGCGAGTGGCGTGGGTGATGAGACGCAATGTGGCGCTTTGATGGTGTACTTTGCACTTCGCACGCTCGCATCGCCGCGAGCCGCCTTTGTATTTTTGACCGCGTGCGCGTGGTGGAACACAAGGGCTGCAAGGACCAGGCGGTTGGTGACGTGGCATGCAGGCGCATGGGTACGAGGCGCATGACCCAGGTGGGTCCGCGCGTAGTGGCGCATGACGTGGTAGTCTAGCACGTTCGCACGCAAGTACACGTGGCAGGTAGGCGCGCATGGAGCATGGGCGCTGATGTGACGTGCGCGTCACACTAAAGTGAGCCAATACGGCGCGACTGTGTGGCGTGCTCGTATAGGCTCACCGGTGACGTGGCGCACACGCACAGGCCCGCATGGACCCTGAGCAAGTGTGGCCCACGCGCGCACGGAAGTGAGCCAATATGGCGCACGCGCGCATGAGCATGCAGACCTGCGCGCACGCACCAGTGTGTCTTGCGTGCGCGCGCAGAAGCCTCTAGCAATTAATGCCAGTGCAGTTACATTTCAGCATTTGAAACTGACGAAGTCAATGGCTTTGACTGCGACTTAAATGACGAATTAAAGTGCATTGAAGACATTTAATGCAATTTAATTCTCCCATTTAATTCGTTTTTCAGTTTTTCTTCAAGACCTGAAGTATAAATAGGAGTATCCTGCTGCAGATCAATACACTGAAAAATCCAAGCAAATACAATCTTCTTCCTCTGAATTCTTCTTCATCTTCAAGCAGCAAGGTACCCCTTCGGGTTGGAGTCAAGACCGGCAGTGCAACTACTTCGGGCTGTTGTATCCTGGAAACAAACGTGTTCTCCTGGGAGACACGAAATTTGTTTTAAGGGACCCGTGTCTAACACGATCCTCAGCTAAGAACTGTTTTTTTTTTGTTTGCAAATTATGTTCTTGTTTTCTTTTATTCCAGTTGTAATTGTATTACATTTCAGTTTTCATTCTGTTCTGTATTTGTAATTCAAGTTAATAAAATTTTGTATTTAATTTTACACGAACGGATTGCTACACTACATATCTTGCAATCAACCCGGTGTTTCATCAGCGTACCAAATACTTGGAGATTGACTTGCATTTAATTCATGACATATTTTTACGGGTATTTTACATGTTCGGTGTGTTTCTAATACACTTCAGATTGCAGATCTTTTGACCAAAGGATTGTCTAGTATTCGTTTTGACAGTCTGCGGTCGAAGCTTCACGTGGATGCTCCCCTTTCAACTTGAGAGGGCATATATGAGTGTATGTATGTATATATAGCGTATATGTATAGAGGTGGTTAGTTAGGTAGAGAGGTTAGTTGGTTGTCAAACCTCTATATAAAATGTTGTATAGATTGTAAATGTAACATGAAATGAATGAATAGCCTGATTTCCTTTAGTAGGCATTGCAATATATACAAGAGAACCTAGATGAGGTACGCCCAGCTAGATGGAAGCCATGGAAGAAATCAATTAAGGCAGATCGTAAACTTAGTAAGGAATACTTGGCACTGCCAACATGCGGAACAAAAAATATCTATTGCCTAGTGATATTGGAGTTATGAGAGTATATTATTTTTAAACTTTATTCTATATAATGAGGTTTTGGCATAATAAGTTTATGGTTTTGTAAATTGATGGTTGCGTTGTTTTAGAAATAAATGATTTTTAAGTATAATTAAAAAACATTAAAAATGGTGTGAGCATGCGGACACTTGTTAAAAACTATAAAAGCAGTATCTAATTGGATTTACGTTTGATGATCCGATCCTTTTAACATGTATTATAATCTTTAGTTGTGCCGTAAAAAAATCGAAAGCTTACTATAATCGATTGGTGAGAAGTTTGTTGAATGAACGTAACTAACACTACAAGAACGGGCCACCTTTAGCGGCGACAGGTGTCGCCGGTATTGGTCCAATTTATCGCCGCTATTGACTTTTAGCGGCGACAGATCGCCGGTAAAGCGTCGCCGGCATTGATTGGCGACACGTGTCGCCGCTAAAAGTCTTTTTTTTTTAATAAAGTTGTTTTATTTACAGCACCCAGCCATTTTTTCGGCCGAAAAAACAGAACCTGCCTATTTCAAACAACGCAAACATACGCCACAAACATATACTAAAGGTAATATAATTAAAAACTACGTTTAAGTCGTACATTATAATCCTACAACGTTTAATTAGATCTAAATCATACATTAAAAACAAGTCACTCATCGTTATCGTTGGATTCATCGTCGGATTCATTATCGAATAAGCTGTCAGAATCGCAGTCTTTTGACTTTCCTTTTCCTTGTGAAGCAAGATAGTAGTTAAGTTGGTTCAAAAATGACGGGGTTTGGAACAAGCTGTTAACAAAATCCTACAATAATAGATAGCAAAACGTATATTAGCATATTAATTAACGCTACCAACATATATTTAACAAGGAAACATGTGTTCGTTTGTCATTTTATAAATTGCGTAGTTTACCTCGGAAAAGGGTTCTTGCGTCCGAGCTTGCGAAGACGACATGTTAGATGACGAGTGCGAGGACGTGTTGGAAGAAGGTTTAGGCCCCATCCCGCGGTACCATCCTCGCCGCTCACCCAATGCTTCCTGATACGGGGCAATTGGCGGACCCTCACCGCTCCATTCACTTGTTGCCTGTTGTATGTTCCGCTGTATTTTACGAAGATGATTAAATATATATGTGTGTATATATATATATATATATATGTATATATTTGTTATAGAAAATAATACTTAAAAGAAATACTTACGTAATTTTGTTCAGCAACCGGATCAACCCAATTCCCTTGATTGTCCGTGTGGGTTTTAGCATACGTAGGTACCCAATCCATATCATGTTTAACATTAAACTTAGATTAGACATTAAATAAACAAAAGCTTACACACACGCACACATACATAAAACATTACATTTTTATAGGCGGTGCTACCGTACGACGATGTCCCCCCACGGTATGTGAATTGTTGTTTCTCGCGTACTAATGTGTTGGCCTTGCTTTTTTTAATATATTTTTCTTGCCGGAAACCTTCGATGGTTCTCAACCAGTTTTCATAGGGCATATCCGCGGGATAGTATGCCCTTGCACTCTCAAGATCATCGTAACCTCCCTGGCTATCAAATAATTGTCTAGCTTCATATTTGCGGTCATTGTACCGCTTCATAAGCACACTCCTAATACCACCCTTCAAGTTTTTCGCCTTATAATCACGTTCCACTTCATCAAAATTGAAATTTTCCTACAAATTAAATAAAAAAGTTAAAATATCATATATAAATTAGATTTGCATGTGCTTAAATATTTGATAAAATTTTATGCATATAACTTATTTACCCGTAAGTGGTTCATGACGGCATCCTTGTAATGTTGTTCAACATTATCCCATCCAATTTTATCAAACGGGATGCTCCGCCACATATACATGCCGGCCTCCCTTGAAAACATGTCTCTTGATTTACCAACAGGGGTAAACGTGACCTGTCTGTCAAACGTAAGCGATACAGCCCCCCCCCCCCCCCCCCGCATTTACTAGACGCCGTAGTTTCTTGTTTTTAGCTTTCCCCCTAACCTTCTTTGGGGGAACCGCTGCAATTAAAACAAAAATAATTAGTAATAACATTTATAATATATAAAATATAAGGACTACAAAATAATTTAGTAAAAGACTTACCGTCTGTCTCGTGTGTGCCACGAAATCCACCAGGAGGAAGCGGTGGATCACCAGCGCCGTCACCCCCATGTCCCCAGGGGGCCACATCCGCCATCAAATAAGCGAATATCAGCAATATCGAAAACATAATCCCTATAAAGTTACAAATGTTACAGCATGTGTCTAATAGAAATTAAGGGAAAGTACAACAAGTGTAACTCAAATTCAAATAAATATTTCAAACAAGTGTTTATCAATTACAAATCAATATAAATTACAATAACTTTTCTTTTAGTCAGACTCCACATAATCGGGATCATCCTCATCACAATCAGCCTCGACCTCATCACAATCAGTCTCGACCTCTAACACTTCATCGACGGTAGCCGTTGGGGGATCAACTTCAATTGAAGGATCACCCGCAGTAACATGAGAAGATCCAATTTGAAAGTATTGGGTCAAGTCAATGACAAGTGGACAGTCAGATGAATAGTTGTTGTCGACAACGTCATTATCTTCTAAGCCTTTGTCAACATTTTGAACCTTATTGACGCGGTCATCATCACTTAATGGCCGATCCCAAATTTTTCGATGATTAACATTTTCGACTACCCACCTATGTTTATTTTTTTGGTTTCGAGACGTTTCTTGGATGAAGAACACTTGTTTGGCTTGCGAAGCAAATATGAGTTGATCGTCTTTGTCCCATTCACGTTCAGTGCTTATACCGGTGATATTATTGTCATGGTTTACACCCCTTCGAGTATCAAACCACTTGCACCGAAATAGGACAGTGGAATAATTATTTGTATAACGCAACTCAATAATCTCTTCTAATTGGCCATAAAATTTCACACCGTTCTCTCCAACCACTTCCACCCCAGAGTTTTGCGTTGCGCATTTTGCATCACTTTCAAGTGTCTTAAACCTAACACCGTTGACTATGCAAGCAGTGTAAGTGTAAGCAATCATTTTCGCACAAATTGAAAGAGCATACAACTCCGGGTGGAATTCTGGAGAATTTTGTGTTTTCATCGAATGGACCTAACAAATATAGAGTAATAATGTTTGTTATATATGTATTACCTAGCAAGTGTAGAGTAATGAGCATGGTTGTAAAACAAGGTTTCCAAGGACGAGTACTCCCCGAATAGTCGCTACAAGGTAGGCTGCCGAGGCGACTTTCTTCAACTCCGCCTAATTACTCTGAGTCGGTCAAACGCGGTCAACCTTGGCCAGAATTGGATCTAGTAGGTCAACTCGGGCCTAGTTTGACTTAAATAATAATAAAACATAATTTCTATGCCTATCATATTAAGGAATGAATATCATTTTCACATATTTTGTTATAAATATTAGTAAATTTATGTTATTTGACACACATTTAATCTCCAAAAAGTAATTTCTTTATAATTTAACATGTCCGAGTACTCCCCGAGTACTCTCCGCCTAGACCGAGTACTCTCAACTCCCCGGTCGACCGACTAGGGAGCGCCTAGCGACTTTTGCAACCATGGTAATGAGTATTATATATGTATTATACCTTATGGAGAAACCATCCTGGAAATTTGGTTTTAAGATCATCTTAGGGATGTGTATGTTTGAATTCACTACATTGATGACAAATATAAGAAAGGAATGAAAAATACCAATTAACAGATTATGAAAAGTTAAAGATAGAAGCACTCACTTCATGTACACCCTAACTTCTGCGCAGTTTTCGAGGACAAACCATTCCATCTTGCTTTTTTCGATGAATGATAGATATTTGTCCTTTGTTACGCCAACAGGACGACATTTGGACTCAAACACCCATAACTTTCTTTTTTCAACAACGACATCATCGTTTCTATCTGGGCGATTGAACTTAGTCTGAACATCTTTAAGGTACATTGAACAAAATGTTAGAGCTTCTTCAAACACGTAACCTTCAGCTATACAACATCAGGCCTTGCCGGGTTTTTGACATAGTTCTTTAGTTTTTTCATGTACCTTTCAAATGGATACATCCATCTAAAAGCTACTGGACCTCCCGCAATCGCTTCATCAGGTAAATGCACAAGTAAATGAACCATAATGTCAAAAACGCAGGTGGATAGATCATCTCTAACTTACATAAGATGGTAACAATGTCATCCTTTGCTTTCTTCATATCATCCACCGATAGTGTTCTAGAGCAAAGTTGCTTAAAGAACATACAAAGGTCTACTATTGGTGTAGATGTATCCTTAGTCAAAAGCCCTCTAACCCCAATCGGTATCAAACGTTGCATGAGGATATGACAGTCATGAGATTTCAACCCGGTAATGTTAGCATTGTTATCTGTCACCCTCTTATTGATATTAGATCCAAACCCATCTGGTAATTTAACATTTTTTATAAACTGACAAAAAATTTTTCGATCATCGGACTTGAATGAGCACTTTGGGTGGGGACTTAAGAACTTGCCACCCGATTGTTTCAGCCATTGTGTCGGCCGAGTGTTTAGTTTTTCCAAGTCGGACCGCGCATTTGGCGTGTCTTTGCTCTTATCGTTCATTAGAAGAGTACCAAGCAAGCTGTCGCACACATTTTTCTCTATATGCATTGCATCTAAGTTATGTTTCAGCTGCAGAGAAGACCAATACTCAAGGTCAAAAAATATGCTTCTTTTGGACCAGTTCAACTCGAAATCTGACCGGGTTATCCTCCCACCTCCAAAATCTGGATGCTTGCCTGGTAGACGATTAATTAAACGACCGAGTTGAGCTTCTCTGTCAGCTGGGCTAAACTGTCTCGGAGGGTCTCGTGTCTCGGGTCTCCCGTTAAAGTCGAGACTTGTTCTCCAAGATGGTTGGCATCTAAGAACCAGCGATAACCAACATAAGCACATTTACCAGTTACACGTATTGAAGGAGTGTCTTGGTTACAAGTTGTGCATGCCATGTAGCCTTGTCCGCTCCAACCTGATAGACTACTACGGGCTGGAAAGTCATTTATGGTCCATAACAATGCCGCCTTCATTGTGAAGTATGTGTTTGTTGTTGCGTCTTTAGTACGTACACCTGTCTGCCACAATTGCTTAAGCTCATCCACTAACGGTCTAAGGAAAACGTCCATGTCTTTCCCCGGTGATTTAGGGCCAGGAATCAACAAGGTCAACATGAATGTGGACTCTCGCATGCATAGCCAGGGAGGCAGATTATATGTGGTGAGTATAACCAGCCACGTGCTATGAGTCGAGGATCCACTACCGTTGTTAAAGGGATTAAAACCGTCAGCTGCAAGCCCTAAGCGAACATTTCGTGGCTCCATCGCGAAGTTTGGGTACTTTTTATCAAAGTCTTGCCATGCAGATCCATCAACTGGATGACGCATAGTCCCATTTTCCGATCGTCCGGTACTATGCCATATCATATCTTTCGCTGTGTGCCTTGAACAATACAAACGTCGTAGTCTAGGCGTCAAAGGAAAGTATCGTAACACCTTACGAGCCACCTTCGTGCCTTTTGTGTCTTTATCGACCCATCGACTCTCATTACAAACGGGACAATTTTGCAAGGACTCGTTTTCTTTCCAAAAGAGAGCACAATCATTTGTGCACACATCTATCATCTCATATGCCAAACCAATCTTCTTAAATGTCTTCTTAGCTACATAATACGAAGGGGGAATCTTGTTGCCTTCTGGCATTGACTCTCGCAACAACGAGAGGAGTCGATCTACTGCTTCATTTTGCAAATGGTACGTATCCTTTATATTCAAAAGCTTTGCTAAAAAGTCGATAGAAGAAAACTTGGTACAACCAGGATATAATTCTGTTTCAACTTCCTTTACCAGGTCTTCAAAATCATCAACAACACCGCTACTATCTCCATTCGAGTTCTCTTGGTTAAGGTATGTATCTTCTTCCATACGCTCCCCCCTAATGTCTTCAATAACGTTTACCATACCGTCTTGTGGCATAACATCGTTTACTTCTGCAATTGGAGTCGTGTCCCCGTGATAGGTCCACTTCGTGTATTCCTTCCAAAAACTGTTAATACGCAAATGGTATTTCATTTCTGCCATAGTTTTTAAGCCGGAATTTTTACATTTGGTACACGTACATCTAACTTCATCGTGGTTTTTTATCACTCTTTCAAACATCTCGATAAATGACTTGAGTCCTTGCTTGTAGTGAGGTGAATGACGTGGGGAATCAATCCAAGTTTTATCGATAGGCATTATGCAACTGAAAGAAAATCTAATTTAGGATTAACAAGACAAGGCTAGGCTGCTAAACCCACTTTTTGAACACTTTATCTCATATGTGAATGTGTATTACATGATTGTTTGTTTAAGAAAAATTCGGCAGCATTTCCTCTTAGCTCCCAAGTATATATGTAATGATATATATACCCGAGGAGCAAAGAGAAAACGATAACCGAATCCTTCTTAAACAAACAATCATGTAATACACATTCACATCCTAAATGAGATAAAGTATTCAAAAAGCAGTCCCAAGATAAACGGGGACAACCCGAAATTAATTTCTAAATCAATTTCGGGCGGGTATTTCTAAGCTCGTTATGTTTAAAATGATTCATTCAAACACGGGCACAGTTTTTAACTTTGTTATGTTCTTAATGATGGTTTTAAATTTTGGGCGGAACGTTATGTTTTAAATCATGATTTCAATTTCGATTGGGTGTTTTATTAGCTCGTTATGTTTGAAATGATGAATTCAATATCAGGCACAGTTTTTTAAATATGTAAAGTTCTTCATTTTGTTAGCTCCTTTTGTTTTAAATGGTGATTTCAATTTTGGCGGGTATTTTCTATGTTCGTTATGTTTTAAATGATAATTTAAATTCAAGGAGGGTATTTCCTAACTAATATATATCTTTCAAAGTTAAATATAAATGTTTTCAAACCTAAACACAAACGTACTAATTATCAAACTTAAACTTTTTTTTTTCAAACCTACACATAAACATACTTACTTACATACACACATTTTGACCAAAAACACAAAATTTATACTTACTTACATACACATTTGCATATTTTATACAAACATACATAATAACATACACATTTTCACCAATTACAAACATTTACATGCACAATTGTTCATCATTTATATACACCTACATACTAACATACGTACATTCATAGACTTACATACACACATACATGCTTACATACACCAAAATACACAAATCAATAGATTTTCATATACACATTTTCATCAAATACACCTACATTATACATTTGACATACTAACATACACCTACATACATACATTAATTCATAGACTTACATACACACATACATGCTTACATACACCTAGATACAAAAATACATAGATTTCCATATACACATTTTCACCAAATACACCTACATTATACATTAGACATACTAACATACACCTACCTACATACATTTATAGACTTACATACACACATACATGCTTACATACACCTACATTCACAAATACATAGATTTCCATATACACATTTTCACCAAATACACATACATTATACATTTGACATACAAACACACTTCCTTACACACACATTTACATACCTAAATAAAAAATTATACAATTTCTAAACTTTGAAAAAAAAAATATAAAACTAACCGTATTTTGAAGATTCAAAGAGATGTAGACCGCGTAGACGAGGTGGTGACCGGAGAAACGATGGTGGTGATCGGAGAAGTGATGATGATGAACCAATTTCTCTACCATAAACACAAAAACACACAAAAATATACACAAATTAAAGCCTATAACATGTATATAACAGCATAAAGAAGAAATTTAACAAAACCAAAGTTTAACTAACCGATTTTGGAGAATTTCGCGAGAGTCCGGCGGTGGGTTTTCGTTTTTTTGGGGAAAAAATGAAGAAAGAGGGAAAAAATGGCGCTGTATAGGGACTGGTACAATTAATCAGTAGCGGTGACGCCTTGTCGCCGGTATTGACCCTTGTCGCCGGTATAAGGTTGACCAGAGATAAGAATTGTGTGGCTAGGGTTTAAAGTTCTGACACATACTTTTAGCGGAGACACATGTCGCCGGTAATACCCTTTCTTTTGTCGCCGCTAATGTACTTTAAATCCCCCACCGTTAGATCAGCATCTTGATCAACGGCTGGGGTTTGGTTTTATGCTCCGTCACGCGGATCGAGCAATACCGGCGACACCTGGCTTGTCGCCGCTAATGGTGTCGCCGCTAAAAGTATCTGTTTCTTGTAGTGTAATATCTAATTATTAATCAATTAAAAAAGTAAAAATATTCATTTATGTTTATTTACTTTATTAACGAATGATGATTGTACAAGAAAAACAACCATACTTCATAGTTTAAGTATTGCGTAAATAGAATAAAAAGAAGCTTTTAAAGGCTAAAGACACCATATCTCAAATAGAGAGGCAGGTGCACAATTGATGCTGAGCTTACCGATGATGAACTAACTGTTGCTCACAGGATCACATGCATGCTATTGTCAAACAACCATATATTTATGATCGATGCATATTCCAAAGCCAAGAGATATCTTTCAATCCCGTCTCAACATGGCCATTTTCCGTTTTAGACTTGTAAAACATCACACAAAGTTTTGCCGCATATGGATGGGTTGTGGGAGCATAGGAGGCTCAAGAGTATTGACACATGGTTGAAACTTGATATCAGTAACACCAAAGCAGGTAAAACAGACTCATGGAATTACCAAAACAACAACTTTCTTTTTATAGAGGGAGCAATGATTGATTGGTATTTTTGACTAACCGTTTATATAACGTGATTTCCATTCAATCTGATTTCGAGTTGGTTAATATATCATGAAGATAAAATTAGGAATTAACAATCACACGTGGTAAAATCTTATTCTCACATGGTGTATACGGATCGTATAAGGTTATACGTCCCATATAGAATAAAATGAACTGACAAGATATCATGAAGATAAAATTAGGAATTAATAATCACACATGGTAAAATCTTATTCTCACATGGTGTATACGGGCCGTATAAGGTTATACTACCTGTATAGAATAAAATGAACTAACCACAGCCTTTGTCAATTCATTTTATTCTATACTGGTCGTATAACCTTATACGGCCCGTATACACCATGTGAGAATAAGATTTATGTCTGGTTCTATATAATGTATAGGATAGCTTTATACGGGCCGTATAAGGTTATATGGCCCGTATAATTCGAATTTGATATTTTTTTAATTCTAACTGTTTGACTCGACGTATTATTCCTCGATACTCGTGCGACTAGATGTAAGATTCTTCTATTCGATGTTATATTCCTCGATTCTCGTACGAGTTATGTGATTAGACGTTAGATTCCTTGATATTCATGCGAGTTATTTGATTCGACGTTTGATTCCTCGATTCGCGTGTTAATCATTTGAAACGATTTAATATTCCATAAAACATCTATATAAATGTCACTAATCTTATTTATTTTCATTCAACTTCTATTCGTTTCTTCTATATTTCTCTGCATTCAAATTATATTATGCTATCAATATCGTTTTGGGGTGAGGGTAACCTTTACGAGTCGAATCAGAGGAGTTATGAAAACAATCAAAATAACAATCCGGTTTTGTTTGATCTAAATGTTCTGTTCAATCTCAATATTGCGTGATGCAATTCAGGATCCTTGGGGTTTGGATGCCTTTCCGGGTAATTATTATAACAACCCTCCTAAAAATATTTTTGGACACCCTAAATGTCCTAAAGTATACCCCGTACGCGAGAACCGGATCCGGATTAACCCTATACTTGTAAAACTCAACAAAAACAAAGTTTTACAGTCTCTCGCAGGCTGCGACAGAGACCTCTTTGTCTGTCGCGGGGCGCGACAGCCTGGTCCTTATCCGGACACATGGCGTGTCACGTGGCACCTGACTCGACAAAGCTACCCCTTGACTCAGCAAAGCTATAAGTCGACACGTGGTCGCTCGCGGGCCGCGAAGGCCCTAGCCTTCTCTTTCGCGGGGTGCGACAAACCCCCGAATCAGCCTATATAAGGGGGGGTCGAGCTCATTTGAATCCTCGTTCCTTTCTGAATTCTCTCTCAAACTTTCTAATAGTTAAACTTCTTCCCGAGCATAGTACCCACTATTTAGCAAAGCTTTGATTCGTTGTAACTACTGTACGATATAGAACAATATCATTTGTCATAAAAACACCGACACCACCCGCTCTGAGAACTCGCGACCGCTGTGACATTTGTGCTCTGTAAACACTGTACGATATAGAACAATATCATTTATCATAGAAAAAATGTGTTTTGGTCTCAATGTTTGCTTATTTGTGTTTGACAATTTCACGTTTTGATTCTAGTTTGATTTCAAGCTTTTAATCGCTTTCTGGAAAGTTATACGTAAACTGTTACGTAAACGTAATCAGTTTAATGCGACAAACACTCCAGAATAGTGACATAAGCTTACCATACCTTAAATATCCTTTACATAACTTAGAAATAAGTTTTGAAAGGTTTGGTGTGTCAAAAACAAGTTTATTCAATCGTAGGGACTATTTGCGACAAACTGCAAAAGTCTGCCGATTCGTATAGCAACGTACACTCCAGAACATGATCATAAGCTAAACATACCCTAAATATCCTGTACATAGCTTAGAAATAAGCTTTGAAGGGTTCGGTATGCGAAAATGCGCTTAGATGATCAATAGGGACTAAAAGCGTCAAAAACTGCGTAAGTTTGCATTTACTCGCATATCTTACGTTCTAAACTTATCCGGACATCCAAAAATTTTTGTAATTATTAAAATATTTTATTTTAGTGACTGGAATTCAAAAATACCATTCGTCGTGTAACTTGGATCGTTTTCGCATCCGTTCGAGTTTTCATCGTAATTAATAGAATAACGCGACCGTACGACCAAAAGAAATAACATACGTGATATTTTCAAGCATATTACAAGTCCCCTATGCTTTAACATCCTTGTAGAGCCTTGAAATGAGGTTAACGAGGGTTAAAAGCATAAAAAATCAAGTTTTTAGCATGCAAGGGCCTGTTCTGCCAAAATTCAAAACTTCTGGCAAGAGTACTAGGCGGGGCGCGAAGACAGTTGTTGTATCCTTCATGGACCGCGAGGCCTGGAGCTGGGAAGATTCTTTGAATCTTTTAAACAACATGCTGTCTTTGGTTTTATCATGGTTTTTCAATACCTTGAGCTGGTTTAAGTGTTCCCCAAGCCCCCAAATCTGTGTGTAACATGTATAGGGCTAGGATCATGCTTTGAATAACTCACAAACACTTGTAATGATCATAGAGGATCAAGAATTCCTATAAATACCCACTTCTTTTGCTCCATTCTTTGCTCATTCAATTTTCTTTCACTCAATCTTTGATTTGAAGCTCTCACATTGTTGATGGCATCCTACTTGAAGTGTTCTTAGTCTTCCTTTTCAGCCTTGAACACTTGTAAGTGTTCTATCATCTCTTGTTTATGTATTTAAGCAAGAAAGTCAAAAAGTGTTTGACTTTATGCTTTGACCATGATTTGGTCAAGACAAAGTTCGTTTGAACTTTGCAACGTGAATGTAATCACGATGGTTATTGTCCCTTGTGACTATACCTACTGATTACCACGTTGACTAGTCGAAGTGACGAGTCAAAGTTTCGGTCAAAATGCATGATTATGTGCATTTTGCGACGAAACTATTTGCGGGTAACAAAACACTCTGTTTTGATATCAAATCAATTTTCTAAGTTAGTTAAACATGTTTTAACATGTGTAACTCGTCACTTTTAGTTTAGTGCTTATTTAGGGTCGTAAGTCAAGCGGTCTCGACAACAGTTTAGACTTTCGAACCCGACCCGTTTGGTCGATCATTAGGATCCGACCAAACACATTAGGTGACATAGGAAATAACCTTCAGAGGTTATACCTTATGATCACCTCATTTAGTTAGTTGTATGATAGGTAGTTTATATGCCTTAGGAAAATGACCAAAATGCCCTTTTTGACATAATTTCATTTTAAGCATATGTAACCAATGTTTTGACACCTAAACTGATTATACAACATAATTAATCATGTTAGGGCATATAATACTTATCATAGGGCTAGTTAGACCATCCGAATGCGCTTTCGCGCAAATGACGCGTTAAAGTAGCTTGAACTACCTTAACGGGTCATAACGGGTCAAAAGCACATTGGATAGGTTACAATTTAGTATGTAGGATTTGTTAAACCATATCATATGATTTCCAACACTCATTTGGTTTACAATACCTCGTTCTATCCGATTTCTCGATTTATGTCCCGTTACACTAACATAGTATCCAATACACTAGGAATCACTACAACACTTGAACTCTTGATCCTTTGAGCTTTGATATGTCATTGGAACAAGACTATTACGCAATCCCAAGTGAGTACATAGACCCCTCTTTTACCATTTTCAAATGTTTTGGGGTGATTCATACGTGTAATCAATTTGTTTTCCAATGTATGGCATATATGTGGTTACTAAGTGCTTTTATGTGTATTACTCCGATTATGCAAATACAATGTTTATCCAAATCCTTAAAAGATCTATCTATCTTCATAGTTAAATTCTTATAGGATATTTGAAGTATAGTCTTAGATCTTCCTATCTTCATAGTGAGACTTTTAAGAAGTACTTTACGAGACGATGGTTATGGTTTATGTGTAGATTGTTGGTGATTTAGATAACGAAACTAGAGTAATACAATAAGCACATGGTGGATACGTCGCTGGTACTTCCTATATATAAGTGTGCTTATTGTATTACCCTTCGTGGCGTTATCTCGAATCACCATTAGGATTTAGAATGTTGTGATGCAATGATTCAATGTGACTGAAACCAAATCCTTTTAGCATCAATTTATCTTCATAGATTGATTCTTGTAGGATGTTTTAAAGTGTTAATATTGGAGTCCTTGTTTGGATTCATTGTGTACTTTAATGCGTATTTGACTTGACAATCTGATAGAAACCAAATCCTTATAACATCTATCTATCTTCATAGATTGATTCTTATAGGATGTTAAAGTACTGATATTGGAGTCCTTGTATGGATTCATTGTGTACCTTAATGCGTATGTGACAAGACGATGTGACGAGAATCGGATCCCTGTGGTAACTATCTATCTTCATAGCTAGACATACATGGGATGTTTAAAGTGCTAATATTGGAGTCCTTGTTTGGATTCATTGTGTACTTTAATGCGTGTTTACAAGTTGGTGACAAGTTGACGATTTATGTGTGTATGTGGTAGTTGTGAGTTAGATAACGAAATAGGAGTAATAAAATAAAAACATGGTGGATACGCCGCTGGTACTTCCTATATATATGTGTTCTTATTTTATTACTCTTGTAACGTTATCCGAATCAATTTAGGATTTTGTGTACGATTGATTCAATGAGTTTGATTATCCAAATCCGTGTAGAATCTTACATATCTTCATATGTTAGATTCTTAGAAGGATATCCAAAGTATTAATATAAATCATTGATTTGATTTATATAATACCCACACAAGTTTTGATAGATTTCAAAACAGTTATTACTAATCCTTGATTGGATTTCTAATAACACATTAACGAGTTTTACGATGATTTCAACAAGATACAAATGTACGATTTCAATGGCATAAAAATTATTTAGTAACAATCATATTGCCATATACAAAACTATTTGCCACAAGTTTTCACAATCAAGATTATGTATTGCAATACTAAACTTTTGCCATTCTTGGCTTCAAGATTTATTTTTAAACGACAACTCTTGTAGTTGTCAAAGTATTGCAATACCAAACTTTTTACTATTTATTTGGCTAACAAAACCTATGTACTCGCCGGCATTTTTATGCTGACTATTTTTCACATATGTTTCAGGTTTTCAATTATTCAAGCATGCAACGCATAGGACTGCATTCGGGATTTAGACTTCTTAAATCAAAAGACAATTACATGTATTCTTTGTTTGTAAAACAATGTTAACAATATTGAAACAATTTAGTACCAGTAGTTGTGAGCAATTTGTAACGTGACTCCCTGATATTTCTGCCACGTGTTGTTGTATTACGCGATTGGGGTGTTACAGATTGGTATCAGAGGACTGGTTATAGGGAATTAGGTTATTAGTATGCCTTTAACCTAGTCTATAACCTCCTTAGGGATCCAAACATGAGTAGACTTAGGAACTCTATCCCAAATCTTCATCCTTATTCATGCCACAACTACTCTATGATTTACGTATCATCTAACCTTAGATGATTTATCCTAAAACCCATCGGCTTTATGCCTTAAGGTATTCCTCAAAATGTTTTTCTCAAAACATTTTCATTGAAATATTTCTCAAAATGTTTTCTTAAACGTTTTTGTCAAAATATTTCACAACATGTTTATCTCAAACAATTTGTATCAAAAGATTTCTTAAATGTTTTCCTCAAACATTTTTCATCAAAATCTTGGGTTTTAATAATGTGAACACATGTAATCTAGAAGGGTGGATGCTTGTACCCCGAGTTTTCTGTCTAAGGCTAGAGTGTTCGTACAAATTCTCATTATTGGACCAGTCACTTTTACCTGGGAACTCTTAGGGTGAGTGTCCACTTATAGGCTAAAGCATGTATTCGCGAAACATTATAAAAACCTATCCACCTTGACCATGTCCAACGATTTCTAAACACTACAACCTTTGTGACACTACTCATTCATATTACCCTCGGTAATATGTTTGCTATTCACGACAATCGAAAAAAATTTCCTTTCACAATACTATTTCATCATATTACCTTTGGTGATATGTTTGATTCGAGACAATTGAAATGAATTTCATTTTGTTTCACGACACTAGGTAATCCTATGTCATTTTCGAAACACTACCTTTGGTCTTTCAAAATTTCAAAAATTTACCATTTGAATGAGAATTTTCAAAAATTTCAAACACAAAGTTTCTTTATTTTAAAATTTTTTTAATTTAAAAACATTTTATCCTAAAAACAATAAATTTTTAAAAGGTAAAGAATTTTATAAAACAAACCATTAACTTGGTTTGTATTATCTCATCCAAAAATAGTACAAAAACTTATTTCTCAAACAATTCTTGTTTCAAAAACAAAATCTACAACATTATATTTTCTAAGAACAAGACCTATGAACAAGATTTTACTAAGTCAAAGTTAACATTATATTTTCTAAGTACAAGAACGAGACCTATGAACGAGATTTTACTAGGTCAAAATTTTCACTACACAATGATGATACAAACTCATGACAATTTAATGGAATCTAACTTACTTAATTTTTCAATACAGCTATATCTTCAAAATGCCTCCCCACCGCGACGTCATTTGGAACGCTGAAATGGTAGCAAGGATTTCTCAGCATCTAGATGCTTTACTCCCAGGCATTTTGACCCAAGTCAACCAAATCCAAAGCAATAATAACAACAACAATGTTATATCACCATGTAACTATAAACAATTCAACTCGGCCAAATCACTCGGGTTTAATAGGTTTGAAGGAGCAATTGGGCTCCTACAATGGTTTGAGAGTATAGAAAGCACATTCCGCCATGTTCAGTGTCCCAATAAGCGCAAAGTGGAGTTCGCCTCGAGTGTCTTTCAAAGGAGAGCACTCACTTGGTGGAACGGTATCATCAGAGACCGAGGTGCCGATATAGCAATGGCGCAAACGTGGGAAGAATTTAAAACTCTTATGAAGAAAGAATTATGCCCACGAAGCGAAATAAGGTCACTCGAAACCCAATTCTATTATCTAAAACAAGATAGTGGGGAAAATCGTGCATACGCTGACCGATTTGAGCAGTTAAGCTTACTTTGCCCCACTGTGGTCACACCTTTGGATCGGGTCATTGAAAAATACATTGATGGCCTACCTGATCATGTCCAAGACATTGTCACTGGCAGCAAACCTGCAACGCTTAGGGAGGCTAAGGAATTAGCCGCTACCCCAACCGACTCCCAGGTTAGAAAAGGGAAACTTTTTCAAAAGGGAGACAAGAAACGAAACATTGAAACTACTATGGAGAATTCAAAGGGAACAAAGGCTAAATCTTCTAAAAATTCTAAGAAGCGCAAGACTTCAAAAAATTATGCAATACCCGCACCGATTCCACTAAACTCAGTACCGTTTAGGGGATTTTATCGTGGAAAGCAACCACGGTGCAATCATTGCAACTATCATCACGCAACAAATTCTCCTTGCCGCTAGTGTACGATCTGTGGTCTATTTGGACATCTAGCTGCGACCTGTCGTGTCCAGAACCAAGCAGCCCCTACTCAGACTCGCCCTCGAGCATGTTTCAATTGTGGTGATTTAAATCATTTTAAGCAAAACTGACCTAATCTTGCCAATGCTAGTGGACGAGTGTTCAACGTCAATGAGGCTCAAGCTAATGATCAAGCACTTATGATCATTTGAACCTCTACATTTTCTGTTTATTTCCGAAAACAATGTACATATTTCAACTACATTTGTAATGACAATATAAATTTCAAGCCGTTTATCTTTATCCTTGTTATTCGTATTTAAATTACAAATTCCAATGCGATTACACTATGTGTGATTACAACAACATGCTGACTTTGAGGATTCCGTTCTTTAGGAACTAAATCTTGTAATTTAGTATACTATGATTGCACTCTAGTGCATTCATACGAACTTGGCAACACGATCGATACAATACTATGTGCAAATTACTACTATTTTGTGATCATCACATTACATACATGATTTGTTTATCTAGTATGTATAGTACATGATTACAAATATAATTTGCTTCGTATGTTGACTAAACATACTTAGTACACTATTTTCAATTACATTTTGCTTAGTATGTTAACATAGCATACCTAGCACATGATTTGAAAACATTTGTTTTCGATATGCTTACATTATGACGTCAATGCATGTTTAGTAAAAGTTGCATACTACTAGTTTGGTTAGAATGAAACATGTATTAACATTTGTACTAGAATGAAATACCTACTAAATTTGTTGTATGCAAACCAAGTAGTGTTATCATTGCTAGTATAAAACACGATTCGATATGACAAATGTTGTGTTGTGACGATGTTTATTTAATTTAGATGATAGTTCGACCATATTATTTGTTTACCCTTGCTTAACAAGAGGAGCTATGTGGACCATGCGGCGAAACGAGCAATTATGGGTGCACACTTAATTATGAGGTTTGACGCATGAGAATCATAGTAAGCCTTGCTAAGTATGGTGGCATAAAATCTAGAGTGATTAAGGTAACGGGAGGAGTATGCTGCGATAAGAACATGGTGGATACGCCGATGGTACTCCCTATATATAAGTGTTCTTATTGTGTTATTCTTCCGAACGTTACTAAGATCACTTGGAGATTTTATGTTATCTTGGACCATTATGTGATTATGTGATTATTTGTTATTTCTGTGATTATTTGCAATGGACGATAATGAGTACATTCATTAACTTTAATCGATCCGACCAAGAGTATATTATGGTGTTAAAGGTGACGATCTTGATGCCATAGGTATTTTGACCCGTCTCCTATGCATGAGATGCTCATAGTACATGGGATGTACCTCGTGGGACGTTAGAAACCGTGTACGTATGGACAAGGCTTGAATGTACACCCCTTTTTTTTGCTAGGAATTACACTAAGAGCTTAGTATAACATAGTTCCATACCCAAACAATTTTTGAACACTGGTTGACATTTTTAAAAATTCACAAGTCCCAAAGGTTTGAATACCTTGAGATACTTTGAATATCCTAAACCACATTTTGAATCCCCCAAAAATTTCTAACACCAAACGATGCTCTGTATCTTTGGGATCTAGCAATTTGCTTATCCGTCAGTTGTTTCAATTACACTCTACGGTCTCCTTCGAATAAATTTCGGGACGAAATTTCCTAAAGTAGGGGAGACTGTGACATTTGTGCTCTGTAAACACCGTATGATATAGAACAGTATCATTTATCATAGAAAAAATGTGTTTTGGTCTCAATGTTTGCTTATTTGTGTTTGACAATTTCACATTTTGATTCTAGTTCGATTTCAAGCTTTTAATCGCTTTCTGGAAAGTTATACGCAAACTGTTTTGTAAACGTAATCAGTTTAACGCAACAAACACTCTAGAATGGTGACATAAGCTTAACATACCTTAAATAACCTTTACATAACTTAGAAATAAGTTTTGAAAGGTTTGGTGTGACACTTGTAAGTGTTCTATCATCTCTTGTTTATGTATTTAAGCAAGATAGTCAAACAGTGTTTGACTTTCTGCTTTAACCACGATTTGGTCAAGACAAAGTTCGTTTGAACTTTGCAACGTGAGCGTAATCACGATGGTTATTGTCCCTTGTGACTATACCTACTGATTACCATGTTGACTAGTCGAAGTGACGAGTCAAAGTTTCGTTCAAAATGCACGATTATGTGCATTTTGCGACGAAACTATTTGTGGGTATCAAAACACTTTGTTTTGATATCAAATCAATTTTCTAACTTAGTTAAACATGTTTTAACATGTTTAACTCGACACTTTTAGTTTAGTGCTTATTTAGGGTCGAAAGTCAAGCGGTCTCGACAACCGCTTAGACTTTCGAACCCGACCCGTTTGGTCGATCATTAGGATCCGACCAAAACATTAGGTGACCATAGTTGTATAGGGAATAACCTTCCGAGGTTATACCTTATGGTTACTTCGTTTAGTTAGTTGTATGATAGGTAGTTTATATGCCTTAGGAAAATGACTAAAATGCCCTTTTTGCGCATAATTTCATTTTAAGCATATGTAACTAACGTTTTGACACCTAAACTGATTATACAACATAATTAATCACGTTAGGGCATATAATACTTATCATATGGCTAGTTAGCCCATTCGAATGCGCTTTCGTGCAAATGACACTTTAAAGTAGCTTGAACTACCTAAACGGGTCATAACGGGTCAAAAGCACATAGGATAGGTTTCAATTCCGTATGTAGGCTTTGTTAAACCATATCATACGAATTCCAACACTCATTTGGTTTACAATACCTCATTCTATCCAATTCCTCGATTTATGTCCTGTTACACTAACATAGTGTCCGATACACTAGGAATCACTTCAACACTTGAACTCTTGATCCTTTGAGCTTTGTTATATCATTTGAACAAGACTATTACACAATCCCAAGTGAATATATAGTCCCCTCTTTTACCGTTTTCAAATGTTTTGGGTGATTCATATGTGTAATCAATTTGTTTTCCAATGAATGGCATATATGTATTTACTAAGTGCTTTTATGTGTATTACTCTGATTATGCAAATACGATGTTTATCCAAATCCTTACAAGATCTATCTATCTTCATAGTTAGATTCTTATAGGATATTTGAAGTACAGTCTTAGATCTTCCTATCTTCATAGTGAGATCTTTAAGAAGTACTTCACGAGACGATGGTTATGGTTTATGTGTAGATTGTTGGTGATTTAGATAACGAAACTTGAGTAATACAATAAGAACATGGTGGATACGCCGTTGGTACTTCCTATATATAAGTGTGCTTATTGTATTACCCTTCATGACGTCATCCCGAATCACCATTAGGATTTAGAATGTTGTGATGCAATGATTCAATGTGACCAAAACCAAATCCTTTTAGCATCAATTTATCTACATAGATTGATTCCTGTAGGATGTTTTAAAGTGCTAATATTGGAGTCCTTGTTTGGATTCATTGTGTACTTTAATGCGTATTTGACTAGACAATGTGACAGAAACCAAATCCTTATAACATCTATCTATCTTCATAGATTGATTCTTATAGGATGTTAAAGTATTGATATTGGAGTCCTTGTATGGATTCATTGTGTACCTTAATGCGTATGTGACAAGACGATGTAACGAGAACCGGATCCCTGTAGTAACTATCTATCTTCATAGCTAGACATACATGGGATGTTTAAAGTGCTAATATTGGAGTCCTTGTTTGGATTCATTGTGTACTTTAATGCGTGTTTACAAGTTGGTGACAAGTTTACGATTTTGTGTTTATGTGGTAGTTGTGATTCAGATAACGAAACGGGTGTAATAAAATAAGAACATGGTGGATACGCCGCTGGTACTTCCTATATATAAGTGTTCTTATTTTATTACTCTTGTAACGTTATCCGAATCACTTTAGGATTTAGTGTACGATTGATTCAATGTTCGATTATCCAAATCCTTGTAGAACTTACATATCTTCATATGTTAGATTCTTAGAAGGATATCCAAAGTATTAATATAAATTAATGATTTTATTTATATATTACCCACATAGGTTTTGACAAATTTCAAAACAGTTATTCCTAATCCTTGATTGGATTTCTAATAACACATTACCGAGTTTTACGACGATTTCAACAAGATACAAATGTACGATTTCAATGGCATAAAAATTATTTAGTAACAATCATAATGCCATATACAAAACTATTTTCCCCAAGTTTTCACAATCAAGATTATGTATAGCAATACTAAACTTTTTCCATTCTTGGCTTCAAGATTTATTTTTAAACGACAACTCTTATAGTTGTCAAAGTATTGCAATACCAAACTTTTTGCCATTTATTTGGCTAACAAAACCTATGTACTCGTCGGCATTTTTGTGCTTACTATTTTTCAAATATGTTTCAAGTTTTCAATTATTCAAGCATGCAACGCATAGGACTGCATCCAGGCTTTAGACTTCTTAAATCAAAAGACAATTACATGTGTTCTTTGTTTGTAAAACAATGTTAACAATATTGAAACAATTTAGTACCAGTAGTTGTGAGCAATTTGTAACGGGACTCCCCGATATTTCCGTCGCGTGTTGTTGTATTACACGATTGGGGTGTTACAGCCGCCCTCTCCGGGTAGGGGTCGGGGGTTGTGACAGAAGGTGGTATCAGAGCTACAGCCACTGATTTAAGCCAAAGAAGTGTTCTGCTGACATGACACTGAAATTTCAAATTATGTGTTAGGAAATAATTTATGTGATTATGTGTTATTTGACTATTTGTTTGTTTACAGTATGAGTGATCAAGAAACATCAGACGCTTATCGTCATTTAGATAGTTCACAAAAAAATGAGGGAAGATCATCTCAGCCTGATCCCTCAAGATATTCAGCCGATACGGAAGAGGGAATATTTATTTTTAAGGCACAGTCGGAGGAACCTTTACTACTAAGAAAAGAGGTTGGTTTAGTAGAGAGGCTCATGAAAGGAGAAAAAGAATGAAGAAGTTACAGCAAGAGAGAGCAATAGTCAGGGCCAATAGGGAGGCAAACGCACAAATTCAGGAAGTAACCAATAGACCACTTTGGGAGGAAGAATTAGATAGACAATTGGAAAATTTCCACATGTTCGCTACTACAGCCGTAGACACTAACCAAAAACAAGTAGCCGAACCGCCACTGTTACCTTTGTTCCCAGACCAACCAATGTTAGAATATAGCTCAAAGAACCAAGTCCCGATACCCGCATTCAACCCAAACGAAATACCTAGAATCCCAACTCCACATCCTCTAGGAAATGATCCATGGTTTGATGACAATAGGTCATACTCGGCCTTATACCCACCTGAAGAACTAAAACCTCTAGAACCAGATCTGTGGAAGGAGATTGATAGGACCTTTTTCGAAATGAATTGCGGAGACCCTTACGAGGAACCCGTACCTCCACCTATACCATTAAATCCACCAATGAGTCGAGAACAGGTGCAGGAACTCCATCAGTATGGAGAAGATTTAGTAAATGAGGGAAATAGAATCAGACAGATAGGGGAACAACTAGTTTGGAAACACGATGAGAATGAGATGCAGTACTGGATGAACGGAACTTAGAAAATAACTAGATATATGTGTAATTTTGTACTATAGAAAACAAATAATAACAATAATATATATATATATATATATATATATATAAGTACGGATGCATAGTATCTTTTTTTCAGTTGTAATTTGTAATAGATGCATATATATATATATGAAAAAGAGTAAATGTCGCAATGATCGACATTTTTGATCAAATTGTTCATGTTATTCTGTATAATTGTATTCAATTATATTCTGTGATAATGAATACCTGATAAATGTTCACAATTCAGATGGATAACAAAGTAAATCAGGAAAACCAGAATAATGTGAATAACGGAAACCAAATAGATAACAGTGCCATTCAACACATAGTGGAACAAGGAATTATAGATGTCATGCCTTATATTATCAAGACTGTTAAAGAAGCAGATAAATCTACAAATGGCAGTAAACGTCAACACACTGAACCAAGTCACAATGTGAATAATGATAATGGACCTATTATCCAAGCTCCAATCCCTAAACAAAGAAGAACCGCTTCATACGGTTGTTCTTTTAAAGAATTATTGGCCTGCAAACCAATAAAATTCTCCGGCAATGAAGGAGCCATTGCATCCTTACGTTGGATAGAAAAGACAGAAGCAGTCATAAAAATAAGTAAATGCGCAGACGAAGATAAGATTATGTTTGCTTCGAATCTTTTAAAAAATGCAGCCTTAGAATGGTGGAATACTTTTCTCCGGTCTAGGGGAAGTGACAGAGTTTATAATATGGAATGGATCAACTTTAAGGAAATAGTTGAAAGAAAAATATGTCCTCCTAATGAGAAGGAACAAATCGCCAATAAGTTCCTAAATCTCAGAATGACTAGAAGAGACTGCAAAGGTTACACTACCATATTCTTCGAATATGCTAGGATAGTACCATCCTTAGCCTCACCCGAACCAGTATTAATCTCCCGATATATTTGGGGATTAATCGGTGAGATTAGACATGTAGTTAAGGTAGCTAGACCGCAAACTATAGAAGAAGCAGTAGAATTAGCCAATACCTTGACTGACGAACTGGTACGTACACAAGAAGAAAACCAGAGGAAGAACCTAGCTCAAAAGCTTACACAGGAATTCCATTTTAGTAATTCCTACCATGGAAAGGGAACATGTTCTTCTGCACCCTATTGTAAGAACTGCAAAAGAAAGCATTCTGGAAGATGCTCTACATATTGCAACTTTTGCAAAATCTCTGGACACAAGGAAGAAGATTGTAGGAGGAAACCCGGTAATGGGATATGCTTTAATTGTGGAGAAAAGGGACACATTAGACCAAACTATCTAAAACTAGCTCTAGCCATGCCCAATAAGACTAAGACAACAGAAGCACCTAAGAAGAATGTCTAAGCCTTTGTTCTGACAGCTAAGGAAGCCAAGATAATTCCGGATGTGATCGCCAGTACGTTTTTAGTTAATGACATGTTTGCCAAGGTATTGCTTGACTCTGGTGCAAGGAAGAAGATTGTAGGAAGAAACCCAGTAATGGGATATGCTTTAATTGTGGAGAAAAGGGACACATTAGACCAAACTATCTGAAACTAGCTCTAGCCATGCCCAATAAGACTAAGACAATAGAAGCACCTAAGAAGAATGCCTGAGCCTTTTTTCTGACAACTAAGGAAGCCAAGATAATTCCGGATGTGATCGTCGGCACGTTTTTAGTTAATGACATATTTTCCAAGGTATTGTTTGACTCTGGTGCAAACCAAAGTTTTATCAATACTTCTTTTTACCAATTTCTTGACCAACCCTTAGTCAAACTTCAACAAGACTGCCCGGTAGAAACGACCAATGGAGAATCTATTAAGATAAGTGAAATCTTGCAGGGAGCAAGAATAGAAATCCTAAACCATCATTTCTTTGCTAACCTTTACCAAATAAATCTGGCTGGTTTCGATGTTGTAGTAGGAATGGATTGGTTGGTAGCCAATCGTGCCAGTATTTTATGTGATTAAAAGTTAGTACAAGTAAGTGGTGAAAAGAATACAATTAAAGGTGATAAGCCAATTAGATCGACGAAATTCATCTCTGTGATGAAAGCCACAAGTTATGAAAGGAAGGGGGAATAGTATATATGATTTCTGTAATCATTAATACTAAAGGAAAAGAATTAAAAGATATTTCTGTAATATCTAAATTCGCAGACATTTTTCCAGAATAGTTACCTGGATTACCGCCTGATAGAGAGGTTTAATTTAGAATTCACCCAGTACCAGGGGCGGCGCCGATTGCCAAAGCACCATATCGATTAGCACCAACAGAAATGCAGGAACTGGAGAAACAATTGGATGAACTTCTTAACAAAGGTTTTATACAACCAAGTTCATCCCCGTGGGGAGCGCCGATGTTGTTCGTTAAAAAGAAACATTGATCGATGCGAATGTGCATTGACTATCGAGAATTGAACAAAGTCACGATTAAGAATTGGTACCCACTACCGAGAATCGATGATCTGTTCGATCAACTCCAAGGAGCTCGATTCTTTTCTAAGATTGATTTCGGCTCTGGATATCATCAACTGAAAGTACAGGAAGATGATATTCCTAAAACTACTTTCAGAACGAGATACGGTCATTATGAATTTACTTTCATGCCATTTGGTTTAACCAATGCCCCAGCCGCATTTATGCACATGATGAACATGATATGTAAACCAAACCTGGATAAATTCATAATTTTCTTTATAGATGATATTCTTATTTACTCTAAGAGTAAAGAGGACCACGCAGCCCATCTGCATACACTTCTCACATTGTTGAGAAAAGAGAAGCTTTATGCTAAATTCTCAAAATGTGAATTTTGGTTACAAAAAGTGCAATTCCTGGGACATCTAGTTAATCATGAAGGAATTCATGTGGATTCCACAAAGATCGAGGTGATTACTAAATGGAAAGTCCCTGAATCACCTACAGAAGTACGGAGTTTTCTTGGACTGGCAGGATATTATAGACGGTTTATCTGTGATTTCTCTAGAATAGCCATTCTATTAACTAAACTGACCGGCAAATCAGTTAAGTTTGAATGGGGACCAAAACAAGAAGAAGCTTTTAAGATCCTTAAGTAGAGGTTAACCAACGCACCCATACTTGCATTACCATAAGGAACTGAAGACTTTATAGTCTACTGTGATGCATCTAAGTTAGGATATGGATGTGTGTTGATGCAACGTCAAAAGGTTATAGCCTATGCCTCTAGACAACTTAAGAAACATGAAAAGAATTACACCATCCATGATCTAGAATTAGGAGCCATAGTTTTTGCCCTTAAGATTTGGAGACACTATTTATATGGAAATAAATTTGTTGTCTTCACCGATCATAAGAATTTAAGGTATATTTTCGGGCAAAAGGAATTAAATATGAGGCAGAGACGCTGGATAGAAGTTCTTAGTGATTATGATTGTGATATCTAGTATCACGCTGGGAAAGCCAATGTAGTAGCGGATGCTTTAAGTTGAAAGTATCATGAAAAAACAAAGCGAGTGTAGGATCGATTTCGGATCCGAACGAGTCGGTTAGAAGAGTTTTTCACCAAAACAAGAGGCGGAAACAAGTGTTTCGGCGTAATTCAGCGCGTATTCACCTTTAACTGTTGTTTATATTGATATGCAATCGATTACAGACCTGACAACACTTCGGCAGCACTTCGTGGCTCACCGGAAGACAAAACACCTACTCCTATCTCTATGTGTGTATATGGTTCGCTCTTACAGCCCCTATTTATATGTGAACAGGTCCGCTCCAACATACATGTCACATAAGCGAACCTGTCACTTGACATAAAAGCGGACCTAAACTTGACACATGAGCAGACCTACTACAATTGACATATGAGCGAACCTAGCTAAATCACATGTTTCCTGATTTTCATCTTCACGTGCACATGCAACTTATTTGTCTCATATGTAGTGATGTCATTGATGATGTCATCTTGATGTAAGACGAAGGCGACAGATGAATGCACCAACAGACTCCCCCTCAGATGTTGACGAGTCTTAAGTGTCGAGTCTTTGCATCTTCAGTCTTTATCAGTCTTCGATCTTCCTCTGAAGTATTTGTCATTGCAAGAATCCTCATTCTCTATCTTTAACATCAACAAACTCCTCTCTCTCAAATGTTGAATATCATGGTGTCTTCAGACTCCCCCTCTCAATCTGCTGGGATCGTAGTCTGGAATTCACAAGATCATAACCTGGCTTTCATCCTGCTCTGAATCGAAATCTGGCCAACCTGTAAAAACTCTACCCAAAAATAAATTTTCTGATAACCATTTGTGGATAAGATTTTCAAATCTAATTTACCACTTGCAGGAATAACGTATTATATTGCAAAAACTTTTCTCATTTCATTTCAACAATCTTCAAACACTTTCATCCAAACCATTTGTTCATCATGTTTAGCACTCGGAATTTTGAAAATCAGCTCTTCAACACCAGTTGTCGAAAATCTTTTTGAATTTTTCAAAATTTATGCTAAAACACACTAAAATCTTTTTGAATTTTCTGAAAGAAAATAACTGACACTACTTGAAAAATCAAGAAAATGCAGAAATGAAATGCTATAAAGAAATATTTACAGACAATATTTTTGTGAGTTCGTGCAAGAGGATCATATCAGTTTTTGAGACAAATCACCAACACCGTTAAGCTTCATTTCATTTTAAGTTTTAAACGATTCACTTAGATTGTCAGTATATTTGTCCACTTAAATTTTCACACAAAGTTCAACTGATCCGAGATATGAAATTAATGTCTTAAGCACTTAAACTTAATCGCGTGTCCCACCTCAGAATATACTCCCGTATCCAGATCCCAATAATCAGTCTTACAGGTAATTATGACACAAATGATATCTGTACATAAATTAGGTAATGCGAGGGCTGAGGGATCTCAGGTCGATACTTCCGTATACGCAGAGAGATATCAGCTTCGACTTTTCGGTATGTCCCCTTTAGAGGATCTTTTAGCTACAACAGCAGCGACTATCAATTTTATTGTTTCATCTGCATGCTGAGGGTTTATGCTATGTTTCAAGCATTTGCGGAAAGTATTATTCAAGGACTAGGTCAGAACCACCGTTCAGCAGAAGTCCCGGAATAATACCCCAGACATCATTGAGTATAAAGACCTAGTATATCAGATTATGAAACCTTTCAAACGAGATTTCGGGGGTTACCCATATATCCGAGAGATGTTTCCCCACGATATAAGCAAGTTAGAAATTTAGGTTTATATCTCGTCACAATCTACTAAATGTGTAAAAACCTACTGACACATCATCAGTGAGACCGTTTATCACATTTTGACATTCCATTTCTTTAGCATGTTGTGACAGTCCACTGATGTACTATCATTTCCTCTTTTATGCAACAAAACTCATTTTTCATTTTATCATGTTTTTGGCTTTTTCAAATTTTCAAATGTTTTTGGATTTTCTAAAATTCTTACTCCCCCTAAAATGCAAACACATTTTAGGAAATTTGAAAACAAACTGTACAAGAACATGACAACTGATATCGAATTGCCTCAATTCTCCATTCACTTGGCATAAACAATCAGAACTCCCCCTCACAACAAACTATTTTCCCATTATGATCTCAAAACACTTAAGTTTGTTTTAATCAAATGGTTGTTCTGGAAAATAAGTTTTGTTGATTTTACCACTTGTAAAATTGGGGATCAAATCATCATATTGTTTTTCAACCATTTGTAGAAAATCAGATACAACTTAATGTCCCTGATTTACCACGTATAAGATCAATCTGATCCAAATTCTGAACCATTTGTAAAAATCACAAACATACAACTTAAACCTGCTTTTCAACCAATTTACCATCTGTTGGTTGAATTCTCAAGGTGCCGATTCCTACTCCACGCTTACAAACCTGGGAGTTCCGGCAAGTCCTGTTTTTCAAAAACACATTATACAAACATGATAAAGAATGATGCCGATTCATGATCCACGATTACCAACTTGGGATCTCCGGCAAGTCAGATTTTTATTCTTTGAAAAATATATCCACCCAAGCCTGACCTTCTTTGGGTGTAACAACATTTTCTTTTTCATCTTTTCTTTCAACAAACCTGTGAACTCCTCTTTTGGCAGCGTAAAATTCTTTAACACCTTTGGCCTTACCATTTACCATTTTGCCAAAAATGTGTTTCACAGTTCCATTGAAAGCCTTATCAACATCAAATTTTTTCTTGTCAGAATAAAATTGATTTGAAATTTCAACTTTCCCAACTTTCTTCATAAAATTTTCAGCACGCAAAGGTGGAAAATTTTCATCGTTTATAGTTGGAACTGATTTTTCAACACGTGGCTCCTCTGATTTTGTGGAATCAAATTCATCACCAGAATTATTACCTGAACCCTTCACAACCCATTTTTGATTTATTACATTTTCTTTTCTTTTTACCACATTCTTTAAACATTCACCAATCTCAAAGGTCGAATTTTCAAAGCCAGTAAATGGTTTGGTTGTAAGTTCAGTTTTCTCCACAACTTTCTCTTTCAATTTACCAGATACTTCCTGTTTTGGTTTGAATATTTTCGGACAATTCCTAGCAACATGACCAGTAATCTTGCACTGAAAACAGGTTCTGGTTTCTATCTTCTTTGGCACAGCATTTTTCTTCAACTCTTCTTGCTTCTTGGCAAGGAATTCCTGATTTGTTTGCTTTCTGAATGCTTGCTCTTTCTCGTCATCTAAAGAATTTCCTGAAACAAACACAGTTTTTTGTTTAGAAAATTTTTCATTTTTATAATTTCTCGGTGGTACAAAACCTAATCCTTTCTTTTTGTAATTACGATTATGGTTTGGTTTCTTTTGGAAACTGTAACCACAATTGTAACCCATTTTCTTGTTAATTCTTTGTTGATCTCTTGAAGTGTATTGTTTAGGTTTTCCATTAAGATTTGAATCTTTTATTTCAGAAATATTAATTTCTGTGATTTTAAAAACCTTTTGAATCATTTCAAATCTAACACTTCTTATTGAAAAACTCTCATCAGAATATAATTTGTCAGAACCTTTCAAAGTATATGCTACTTTGACTGATTCATCATTCAAATTAGATTTTGATAACAAAAATTGTTTGTCATAAACCCGTTTGTCCTTTTTGATTGTAGACTTTGACGCATCGGATTCAGACTTTGATTCGGGTTTGAACTCCATGTTTGACTCCTCACTGTCATCTTTATCTAACACCTGATCGACCACACTTTTTATCAACTTTGACTCATGATCAGTGTCAGACGACGTGTACGTAACATCAATATTTTCTGGCAAGTTATCTGACGGCCCAGACTCCCATTGTAAGTTTATTGCCTTTTCGACTCTTTCGGAATTTGGATTTCGAGGTAAAAATCCATTTTCGACCGGGGGCGGACATCTAGTGTAGACCACACTTGGTTTCTTACCAGAAATCTTCACTTTATCTTCATCTTTTATCACAGATTTCTTTTCTTCGGACGTATTCACTTCTTCAAACGTCTTTAATTCTTCCACGATCGGATAAATCCTGTCAACAACAAAAGTAGAACATGAGTAACTTTCTAATAACTTGTTGACTCTTTCAGTTTCTATCTTTTGTGTTGCCAACTTCAACTCCAGATCAGCACATTTCTTTATGTGAAAGTTAACATCATCCAGTTGTCTCAGATATGCTAACTTCAATGTATTCATTGCCACAACTTGTTCACCGTTTGAATCAGTATATTTGTTGATTTCTCTGTTCATTGTATCATATGATTCTTTTAATCTGTTTATGTTGTGCAACAACTCATTGTTTTGCTTGATTAAAGAATCACAATTCATGCACTTTTCAGGAAATTTGACAGGTTCTGCATCAACTTTGACTTCAAATTCAGGAACCTCTTTGACTGTTCGGTTTGATTGTAAAAATTCAGCTCTTCTCTTTTTCTCAGCTTTAGCTTCAGCTTTTAATCTATCTTCCTCTTCTTCCTCTTCTTCAAGCTTTCTTCGTCTTGCTTCAGCAGCTTCCATTACTTTTCTGCACCTTTCGGCACATTTTAGATCGTAAGCATTAGCAAAAGTCATCTCTTTCAAGTGAAATCACAAGAATATACTTTCAAGCAAGATCTCTGTTTGAAGCGGAATCACAAAGTAATTTGGAGCTGAATCAGAATTTTGCAACTTGGAGTCGAACTGGTGAATATTTTGTGTGGAATGAATGTTGACACACTGTGCGGACTGCTATGACTCGGATCCAATTCAAACAACCTGACTCTTTGAGACCTTTGAACTCCAAACTGTATAGACTTGGTTGGTTTTTTTTTTTTTTTCGATCAAGTCACACTACACGACAAAATGCTTATGTTGTTTGAACAGATGGCAGTTGTCTCTTTTACTTCAACTATGAATTTTGATTTTCAATTATTATATCTCATACACACAATGTTTATTCAATCTGACTTCACATGTAGCCATCATCATTAACTAAAATTTGATCTTTGGGCCGATGACATGTTCACATGGGCTGACAACAAGTAGTGGACTTTATCAATGTACAACCAATATGATTGGACCAAATACTTTTCACATGGATCCTGACAACACTGCAATCTAATATTTCGATTTTTGAATATGACCAACAACTTTGTATCACAAGTTTACCCTATTGGACCTCAAATAACCACCAAGCCGACAACTCTTAGTGTGCTGACACCTTTATCACCTTTCACATTCAAACCGACTTACACATCTATATCATCTTTTAAATGCAAACCAACACAAACATGTGATATCTTATCCCAACCATCCGACAACTTTGAATTCAATGTTACACAATTTTCAATGAATAATCACGTGAAATACTGATACTTTGGAGCTGAATTCCTAAATGTCACTATGAGCGGACCTCAAATGTCACTAAGAGCGGACCTCAAATGTCACTAAAAGCGGACCTGCTGATGACACTAAAAGCGGACCTCAAATTGTTCAAATGAGCGGATTCAAAAGTTGTTCAAATGAGCGGACCAGACTGCTGATGTCATTTTTTCACGAGTCTGACAAAGCGAAATCTCAAAAATTCGATGTTTTAGGTCGATTCAAGCTTTGAAACTTTCAAGGATTTACTTATACAAGATTACGAACACACTGTGTGAATTTAAAGCGATTCTGACCGTAAAATTTTTTTTTTCCGAAAAAGAAAGGTGTAGAAACAGATTTTCCAGCTGAATTGTAGAAAACTCTTCTTCACTGGCTCTGATACCACTTGTAGGATCGAATTCGGACCTAAACGAGTCGCGTAGAAGAGTTTATCTCAGTTTGAACGGTGGAAACAGACAAACCGAGTACAATTCAGCAAGTATTCACTATAAACTGTCGATATTATTGATCTGGATAACGTGTACAACCTGTCGACACTTCGGCAGCACTTCGTGGCTCACCGGAAGACAAAACACCTACTCCTATCTCTATGTGTGTATATGGTTCGCTCTTACAGCCCCTATTTATATGTGATCAGGTCCGCTCCAACATACATGTCACATAAGCGAACCTGTCACTTGACATAAAAGCGGACCTAAACTTGACACATGAGCGGACCTACTACAATTGACATATGAGCGAACCTAGCTAAATCACATGTTTCCTGATTTTCATCTTCACGTGCACATGCAACTTATTTGTCTCATATGTAGTGATGTCATTGATGATGTCATCTTGATGATGTCATCATGACATCATGTTTGACCAAAACCGCAACGAACCCGAGACTCGATGTAAGACGAAGGCGACAGATGAATGCACCAACAGCGAGTATGTTCTCTCAAATTAAATCTACAAGTAGATTTAAACGAGCAAATTAGAGAAGTACAAGAGTCAGTAATCAAGGACGATGGTGAAAAATTGAAAGGCATGATTAAGGAATTAGAACAAGGAACAGATGGAATCTGGAAGTTCCATAAGAAAAGGATATGGATACCTAAACATGGAAACCTACGTCATAGAATTCTAGAAGAAGCTAATAGATCTAAGTATACGATACATCCTGGAAGTGAAAAGATGTACCAGGATCTACGAAAGAATTTCTGGTGGATAGGAATGAAAAATGATATAGCTAATTATGTTGCAAAAAGTCTAACTTGTTCTAAAGTTAAAGCTGAGCATCAAAAACCCTCAGGATTGTTGCAACAGTTAGAAATGCCCATATGGAAATGGGAATTGATAACAATGGATTTTGTTACTAAATTACCTAAGACAAGAAAAGGAAATGATACAATCTGGGTGATTGTAGACAGATTAACTAAATCTGCTCATTTCTTACCCATGAAGGAAACTTTCAGTATGGAACACTTAGTCAAGCTATATGTGAATGAAGTAGTTTCATTACATGGGATTCCTTTATCTATCGTATCCGACAGAGATAGCCATTTTACTTCTCATTTTTGGACAAGTTTCCTAAAAGAAATGAGAACCAAGTTGAATCTAAGCACCGCGTATCATCCACAAACAGACGGACAAAGCGAAAGGACAATCCAGGCTATGGAAGATATGCTTAGAACCTGTGTAATTGATTTCGGAGGAAATTGGGATGATCATTTACCATTAATAGAATTTTCCAATAATAACAGCTATCATACTAGCATTGATGCTGCACCATTTGAAGCACTTTATGGACGAAAGTGCAGAACCCCGGTCTGCTGGGCAGAGATTGGAGAAAAACAATTATCTGGACCAGAGATAGTACAAGAAACAACAGATAAAATCATTCAAGTTTTTGGAAAGACTAAAAGCCGCACGAGATCGTCAAAAGAGTAATGCTAACAACAGACGAAAACCATTAGAATTTTAAGTAGGAGATAAAGTATTATTAAAAGTTTCTCCATGGAAAGGAGTATTGAGATTCGTTAAAAGAGGGAAGCTAAGCCCTAGGTATGTTGGACCTTTTGAGATTATTAGAAGAATAGGACCTGTAGCTTATCAGCTACAACTACCAGAGGAAATGGCAGGAATACATGACGTATTTCATGTAGGTAATCTCAAAAAGTGTTTAGCAGACGAATCTCTAGTAATGCCTCTTAAGTACATAGAGGTAAATGAGAAACTCAAATTTATCGAGAACCCCGTTCAGATTGAAGATAGAAAGATCAGAATCTCAAACATAAGAGATTAGTTCTGGTCAAAGTGAAATGGGATTCCAAAAGAGGGCCAGAATACACTTGGGAGCTCGAATCAGAAATGCAGAAAAAATACCCACACCTATTCCAGTAGATCTCGAGGACGAGATCCAAAACAAGGTGGGGAGGATATAACAACCCTCCTAAAAATATTTTTGGACACCCTAAATGTCCTAAAGTATACCCCGTACGCGAGAACCGGAACCGGATTAACCCTATACTTGTAAAAATCAACAAAAACGATGTTTTACAGTCTCTGCCCGAGCATAATACCCACTATTTAGCGAAGCTTTGCCTCGTTGTAAGTACTATAACCCTGCTATTACCCTACATGATCGATTTAGGATTCCGTAATGCATGTCGGCTCTGCCCGACTCAGTCATTGGAATTTTGTCTCGTGTGTACACCCGATTGATTTAGAATTTCCATAATGCATGTCGGCTCTGCCCGACTCAGTCATTGGAATTCTATCTCGAGTTGTACGGTTAAATTGAATTGGGTTATTTTACTAACACGTGTGCATTATTTGATTTAATAGATAATAACCAGGAGATTCGCAGGAAGCCTTAGTAGTATCTAAACTTGCAATGTGAGTACATCTTGCTTTTTCTCACTATTTGTGAGTACATTCTCTATTTATAAATCTTTTTGTGAGTCAAAAGGTTACCAAAACCTCAAATGTTTTAATATACACTTAACAGTAATTGAGTATTTGTAAGTCTACAATTGTTGCCGGTATGTTGGGGTTTTGTATACAAAATTTGTAAGACATTACCTTTGGACAAAGAGTTAGCCAATGAGTAATATGACCCACAAGTCGGGTTGACAGTACTAATTGTGTAATTGTGTAGATCAAGCAAATGTAATTGCGGGTTGCCCTCAATTCTGTTAAATGTTAAAACTATTTTGATTAAACTGGGATGCACTCACCAGTATTTTTTGCTGACAAAATGTTTTTAAAACACGTTTCAGGTAACATAATATGAAAGCCCAATAGAAGCCAGCTGGAGAGCACTGAAGGCTTGGAATAGTGGCTATAAAAGTTACCTAAATAAACAAGACATTTTGTTTTCAATAAATAGGGTTTATCCCTAATAATGTATTGTCAAATGAACTTGGGTTTTATTCCCATAAATTATTCTTATAAAAGTTTGGTGTTTTACTCTGATAAAATATTTCCTCACTACGGTCCTGATGTATTCCGCTGCCAAATTAATAAACACCGATACCACCCGCTCTGAGAACTCGCGACCGCCCGCTCCCGGGTAGGGGTCGGGGTTGCGACAATTATGCTGGTTATTATCCACTGTAACCCGTTAGTTTTTAATCCCCTCCTGGTAGTGGTGGACCACCGCCCGTTAGTTTTCAATCCCTTCCTGTTTGTGGTGGACCGCTGCTTGGTAGTTTTCAATTTCCTCCCAATAGTGGTGGACCGTCCGAGGGTCCAAATGGTGACTAGGAACCTAGTGACTTTGAAACCGATCAGGTATTAGATTTATTTATATGTTTATTTGCCATATGTTTAATATTACTGTTTATGCTTTTATTTGAATTAAGGTGACAAGTAAACTATTGGTGGTGCCGCCTGGGTGAAAAGGTAATGATAGATTGCATTTAATGTTTTGGTAACCTGTTGAAATGGATGTATCGACCTATAATCTCGAAACACATACCGACTGTGATTTCGTCAATTCCACATATACTAATAATTAAAAAATTGTTACTTGTATACGGGCCCATATAAAGTTATACGACCCGTATACAAGACATAAACAGTGCTCGTATATTGAGTATACGAGCGAATAAAAAAATAATAAACATTGTATACAACCCGTATAACGTTATACGGCCCGTACACAACCATAACATCTTAGGTGGCCAAAATACTATGCATAACATCTTATTTAGTAGAGTTAATCATTAAGTCTCACATCTAAGTGTTTTGTTATAAATTTGATAGCACGGATGAATTAGAGAAGTGGTGTAGAGAAGTCGGACGCCAAAATGGGTACGCCATAGTCACCAAACACACGATCTACGAGAAACCCCCAAGCGGGCAGCCATTAAAAACTTGGCTTACATGCGATTGTGCCGGCCAGCACAAGCCAACAGCCACGGTCAGACGTAGCGGGAGCATGAAAACCAGTTACGAGTTTCAACTGATCAGGACATACAGAAAGAGGTCACATTTTTAGAATCTAAGGGTTGACAAAGCTAAGCATAACCACGAGAGGCTGACTCCAGCAGAAGAGAGGAAGAGAGGACGTTGGAGCAACTAACGCATTAGAATATGAAACTAGGAGACATTCTTACTATCATTAAAGAACAGAACCCCGAAAATTTTCAACAAGAAATACCATATACAATGTGCGGGCCAAATTGGGTCGAATGGAGCAAGTCAGTGAGACTCCAATGCAGATACTTTTCCACCGGTTGAAGATAGTTGGGTTTGTTTTCTTCCACAGAACATCTGAAAACAACGAAAGGGTACGGAATGTTTTCGTTATCCACCCGGAGTCGAACAGGTTGTGGCACGCCTTCCTGCATGTGTTGCTTATAGACTCCACCTACAAGACGAACCGGTACAAAATTCCGCTTGTTCAGTTTATCGGTGTCACATCCACATAATTATCGTTCAGCATTGTGCATGCGTTCATAACCACCGGAAAAGAGGAAAACTTCACGTGGGTGCTACAGAGGTTGAAAGACTCACTAGACAGTGTTATGGAGCCCCATGTAATAGTAACAAACAGTTGTCTCGCCTTCATGAACGCATGTGCAAGCGTATTTCTGAAAACTAGACATTCACTGTGTAGGTGGCACATACAGCAAAACATCACCAAATATTGCAAGCCAAGCTTTAAGACGGAAGAAGACTGTGAAAATTTGTATACAAGTAGGGCAGGCTGATTAACTCAACGACCGATGTTGACTATACCTACTGGTACGAGCGAATACGAGCAAGACTACCAAGCAAAATACGCAACGGTAAGTTTCCTAGTAATTTTCTTATTTATCGTACTTATCTGACTTGTCATGATTGCACTTCACTTTGTTTTCAGAGATTATGGATTACTTGTTTTCAAACTGGTTAGAACCATTTAGAGACCGGTTTGTTTCTTTCTGGACCGACCAACAACTGACCTTCAGACAATGTACAACCAACAGGGTAGATAATCAACATGCGCTTTTGAAGAAATACCACGATGAACCCAACAACACGCTGGATAAAGTTGTACCACTTATAGATCAATTCATGAAAAACCAGGTGACAGAAATAAAATGCAGCATTGAAGCAAGCAGGAGCCAGACAATGGATCATCGTAACAAATCAGTTTTTGATCTCATACGAAAGAAGGTTTCACATGCATGCCTGGACCTGTTATCCAACGAAGTACAAGTAATAGAAATCTTAAAAGAATCTAACGGTACATGCGCATGCCGTTTGTTTACAAGCTGTGGATTGCCATGCCGGTTGGTACCGTATATACAGAAACGTAATACATTCTTCGACCAACCACGTCTTAAAATAAGAGCATTTCATCACGCAATGATTTTCACATTTTATGTTGTTTGTTGTTTTATTTTAATTTAGGTGAAAGGATTCCGTTGGAGTCCATAGATCCCTTTTGGCGAAAGCTAGATTTGAAATCTTTAAACGAAGGGTGTGAGGAGGAGTATTTCTACGTAGACAACGAACTGGCGAATCTTAAACAACACATAATGGGGCAACCAAGAGCAATAAATATAAACTTGTTTCAAAAGTTAAAGGACTTGGTAAATCCCAATCAGATAAAGGTCAAACAGCCATTCGTGCAGAAAAACTGTTAGATCCTAATTCATGTTTGACCAAAAGTCGCAGCGGAAATTCGTGTTATAAAATTTCTTTCATTATAAATACCTTAACTTACTTAAAATTTAACCTTAACATAACTCTTTCACATAAATCCATCAATCGACTTGTTTACTAAGTAAAAACATAGCATATGTTTACTACATTATGTACATCAACGTTCCCGTACAATCTCACCAGTGACTCGATCCTCGATCTCTATGCCTTGATGGTCCTCATGACTCGTACTACCTGTGCTCACCACATAAAATTCATAACATTAGTACGCATTATAAACATACAAGATTTGTTCACGTTTACTTTTTGTTCCGTTAACTCTTTACATCCCAGCTTTCCATCTGATCAAACAATTCGTGGTGAGACTTTCTCGTTGTACCTGCGCTACACTTCGTTCACAAGGCACGCTATTATTATCGTCAATACTCAATTTCGTTGAATACATGAGCATATACTTTCATACACACTTACATATATGCATCCATTCACACATAACTACTTACAAACCTACGTACCTACATTCATACGTACGTGCCTACATACGTGCATACCTACCTACATACATGCATACATGTCTACATACATACCTATCACATGCTTTCACACAACCCTACATATGTGCACACATTCGTACATACTCACTTAGATATACATATATACATACACATACTACCTACATGCATACATACATTCCTTATCTTCACGCATGCCTAGATACGTGTATACGCTCATATATACCCACTTGCATACATACACACATACATTCATTCATTCATACCACTTATATTCATACATACATACATACATACCTTCATACGTATCTACTTTCCCTAAAACAAGGAATAAACTAATCATTCTTAGCTTATACGCGTTTAAAAACGGTCCAGACGGGTTCGCAATGCATCAACAGTTAATATAAATGATTTTCGCGAAACTGACCACCGTCGCGTAGCGCTACTGCCTGGGGCCTTCCCAGTCGCGCTACGCCACTGCCTAGTTTTGACAGAATGTTGCAGCTGGTGCTGTATGATTCTCAGCACGACTCGATTTCACGGAAACGAGCATAACTTTCTCGTTTTTGATCCGTTTTACCCGATTCTTTTTCCTACGCGACCGTAATTTAATTCTCCATCACATGGAGTGAAAATCCAATATTTAGGCTACCGAAATTTAGGACCTTCAAGCCTTCGGCTTACTACCCTTTTACCAAAAACTTGACCCGTTCATGCATTTATCAACATAACTCGTTTGTTTGACCATAACTTCTTATGAACCTAATAATATCAATGACGTCTATCACAAAAGATTAAATTCTTGGATGTCTTGCATCCTCTTAACCCATTATCGTTCATATGCTTATTTTGACCCGTTAAGGGTATTCGCGCATCAAATGGTCTATGACTAACAAAACCATACTCCCCACTTTCATACTTGACCAAAAAATTACCCTAATCGAATAACTTGTTTCTAAACTACTTTTAAGATCGTTTGCCCAAAATACCCATCAAGGGCATTTTGGTCAACTTTAATCCCATCATTTACTACGAAAGACTACAGCACATATTTGACCTTAAACATCATGTTTAGTTAATTAAAACACCATATTACTTAACCAAACTAAGAAGTGACAACAGAAATCACTTACCTTATGCGTCCGTGCTCGTATCCGATTCCTTGCCTCTTCTTGACCCGTTAACACCTCATGCTTGAGCCCGTCTCGACGTGATTCCTATACTTTCATTTCATCGAAATCACGCACTTATTAGCATACTCATTTGTACATGTTAACAATCATAACAATCGCATATTTCACACTTAACTTTCATTAGTCATTTCTAACAAACATGACTCATATAATCATATCCATATACGTTTAAACTCATGTAACTCATCATGTCATTACATTTAACGCGGATTGCTATAACATGTATCATACGACTTCCTATAATCCTACCTTTACGACAACGAGTCAAATCATGTTTCTTATACTTAGTTGACTTTCAAGAGTCAACTATTAACCATATTTAACTATCGACTTATCATCATACACTCGTAACATCATAATCGACTATACGGACGACACTATATACCTTTCGTCATACATTTGACGTGCATACAACTTCCTAAGCACAGTGTACCACTAATTCATGCATAATCTTCTAAGTTCATACATAATTCATCAAATCCTACTCCTAGTCAACATATATCATTCACACATAAACATCAAACATATCACCACCACATTTCTTTCAATTCATCTCACAAGACTTCATCATTTCCATCATAATTCATCAACAATCAATAAGAATTGAACATAGATGATCATTCAAGTCATCATCCTTACCAAAACAAGTGGGTTTCACCTCTAAACATCAAATTAACACAAACCATACATAACCTATGTTCTATTTGATGATTCTAACCCTTATACATGATCAATTTCACATTAACTTACGGATTAGAACATAACCCACTTCACACATGATCACCAATCTTTGATTTAAGACACACCTTACGATCCCCTTATGAAGGTGATCACTAATTCATGCTCGGTTGTGAATTTGGGCCTTGATTCATTCTTCAATTTGAAGCTTTTGAAGAACTAGGGTTTGGAGCTCTTGAGAGCTCCTGAAGCTTCACGAACACACACGTATGTGTGTTTGTGTGTGTGTGTTGATCTTTTAATTAGTAAGGAACTTTCATTTGTTCCACTTTAGCCCCTCGGGTTTTCCTTTAAAACATAACTGACACTACCTTCATCATTTAATACTTTTAACCATACCCTTAACTAGGTTAAATAGCCTAGTTATTTATTTCATGATGTGTCATATAGAAACATACGACAAATATTAACATTCGGATTTTTGGGGCGTTACAAAAACCCATGTGGTCGTCCAACTTTAAAGGCTCAGCAACAAAGGACGGTTGATTCGTTTGTGGAGCCCTCTTGACACGGTTTTATTTCATCGGCAAACGCGCATGGTGATTCAGTGGGCACTGCAACACAAGAGTCATACAACGAACCTACAAAGCATAACTCGTTTGTCGAGTCACAAAGTTATCATCGTGAAGCACTGACGTTCATTGACGAGATTGCGAAGGGGGTTCGCAATCCCCGCAGGCGCGGGTGTCGCGCGTTTACGACCCATAGCACCGATACCTACATCGGTGTATCGCTGTGACGATTGCGTTGTTGACACGATAGAAGGGAGTAGGTCACCAAAAATGACCCTTGTTCTTCTTGCATGATTTACTTACCGGCAGGGGGGGCTAACTTGGCATACAAGTTGGCCACATACTTCGCCGAGTATTCTTTTAAGCATACCTCTAGCCACATTAGCTGTGGCGGCTTCATGACCCGTCTGGCGAAACACTGGCCGCGGCGCTTGTCCCCACAGGTGGCGGGGTATAGGGGGAGTTGATGATGCGGTCGACAGATCGCAGATGGGTGTGGAGGATGTACAGGTTGATCACCCGTATGAGCGTCGGAGTGTGAAACCACGTGTGATGCCTCCACTAGGGGTGGAGGAGAGCCTGACTCAGGTCGAGTCGGGTGTAGCTGCTGTACGGGTGGACATATCTCGTAGACAGAGCGACATACAGTAGATGGTAGAGGCGATTATTGCTAGGCATTCTGGCGCACCCTACCTCCACAAGTTGGCGCTGCACCACCACCACCAGTACCGTCGTAGCTGCTTAATGTATTTTGGTTTTGTTGTTTTACATTTGCAACATTGGAAATATTTATCTTTGGTTGTTTTAGATGTAAAACTTAGATGTAAAACATTAAAAATATTAATCTTTTGTTTACATTTTATCTTGTTTGTTTAATAATTGTTATCGTATTGTTTATCATATGAACATGTTTTGCTTATCCGATATATATAAAAAATAATACGACAAATACTATTGTAACACAGACGTTTCACATAATAAAGTGGAAAATTATTCAACGTTATTAGTACGTTTAATTACAAACTAGTAAAACAATAATAATTATATACATGTCGTATAACATTATACGGCCCGTATAGAAGCGTAAAAAATGCAAAAACCTGATAAAATCTCACAAGAAAAACACATCAGGTCGTATAACATTATATTGTCGTATACATGTAAAACAAAAAAAAAACATTCCACTGTATTTATTTCTGTGCAACAACATTCTATACGAGTCGTATAAGGTTACACGGCCCGTATAAATCCAGGGATGTGAAAATAAGAAAATAGAGGTGTGAGAATAAAGGGGCCTAAAATTATACCGACATTTGCTGTTATTTTCCCATTGTGTATAAGGTATCTCCATACACCTTTAAGCATTAGTACAAAGTCATTTTTTTATTTGAAGTAAATTTTTTTGTTATGTTAATTTGTTAACTAGAATGGGCCTCCATGAGTGATCCACATGGGTTGTAGGCATAAAAGTCATACATAGTTTGGATATAATACTACATTCCCTTATTGAAAAAAAAATATTAACAGGAGTCAGTTTTATCATTGTTTATTTGTCATGTTACAAAACTATCTTGACAATTATAATTAAAGGTAAATTACACTTTTTCGTTCTTTATCTTTGTATTAGATTGTTGCATTGGATGCCCTTTAATTTAACTTTAATAATTATAGTGATAATCCTTTTTTTTGTAAATACATTACATTCTAGGTCCTTTACTACTAACCTTGTTAAATTAAAACATTATCAAGTCATATTACGTGATTCTCATGTGAGGGCTCATGTGCCCTTTTACCCCAGATTCCCCCCACGTTATAAAACCCTTCATTTTCAAACACCATGCATCAAACACTTGAAAAGCCCCAAATCAAACATACCTAGATGCTCGTAGACAGTAGAGATTCGAAATTTCGCTAAAAATCAAGACTGCACATGTTGTGGAGTAGTGAGTTGACTTTATTACTCAAACACCATGAATCTTTGACCTTTGACAAGGGTATTTCAATCAATGGGGGAGAACAGACATGTATGTTTTGATTCCCATGTTAATTTCGATGGGTTGAAGTGGAGATTATGTTTGTTTGTCCAAGAATTTTACTAATTGGCTTTCGTTAATGAACATTTGTGCAAGGGGAGCTGATCTAATGCAAAATAAAACATGCATCTAACGAAAAATATATTTTACTCAGTTGACTTAATAAACCATCACCAGTTAATTTTTAACTTCTTGAACCTTGCCGAATATTATCGAAATTAGTCCGGGATTTTGTTGAAAACGGAATCCTTGCCGGTAATGGAATCATTGCCTAGAACCTCACGAGGGTTTGTCTTCAACTCAAATCTACAATTTTCATAATTTCAGACTCATGGGGAGCCAATGTAACGGAAAATAAGACACAAATCTGAAGTGAAGCATACCGTAAAAATTGTTGGAATCCACCGGAACTTTAGTTGGGTCGCCGGAGCTCGAGACCTCACCACCTCCGTCATTGCATGTCTACTTAACATGACCATTGTGACAACCCATACTCTCGATCCAAATCATCGAGAGAAGGATATCTTAGTATTATTATTTTATTATTATTTATTATTATTATTGTTATTATTATTATTCATTAAATAATAATAATACGCGACGAGAAAACGATCCGTTTAACTAACCACTCGAAACTACGCGTATTTAATTTAACCCACACGTATCTATTAACTATAATAATTATTCATAACATTTAAAATGAACAAAATAGTGAGCAAGATACATAACATTTGGTGGATCCAAACGCATTGGCCCGAGCCCAACCCAACCCAACTCACCTATACCTTAAACCCTACCATATATAAATCCTTTATAAAAACCCCACCTCTCACAAAAACCAAAACCCTACTACAACCTCATCAGCCGCACAATACTCCTTCCTCTTTCCGTCTCATCAGAGCTCTCCTGCGACCGGAGCCGGAGTTCCGGCTAAGCTCTGGTACCCCTCTTTTGTCCGGCAACACAGCACCCCTAAACACCACCTTCCTCACCTCTTGCTTTCACCCACAATTCGTGAAACCCTTCTCTTTTTTTTCATACTATTCTGCACACAAACACACACACACACCCATCAACGGCTGTGTAGGCAGGTGGCACTCGGAGACTGAGTGATGGTGTTCAGATGGTGTTGAATGGCGGGGGCGAGGAGATGTAGGGGCAGCAAGTGCAGCGACGTGGGGAAGAACCACCGTTACGACGGCGGCAATGCAGTGGCCACTGGCGGCCGCCGCCGCCGTGGTGGAGATAGTGGTTTTGTGGTTTCAGGTGGTGGTTTTGGGCAGTAAAGATGGCGGTGGTGGTCGTACGATGGCTGCAGACGATGGAAGTCATAATGGCAGCAGCAGAAGTGAAAGTGGGTGATGGTGTTGGGACGACAGTGGGTCACGATAGTATATATAGATTTTTTAAAGTTCATCGGACGTGGTTGACCAACTTAGGATAAACGCTTTATCTACCGATCAAAGCAAAGGTGAGTTCACACACACTAAAAGCATGTGTCCCAGGGGAACACGGACGAACTACTATCCTCGGGAATGATACTTTTTAAACTGTCATTCCCGGGGGGGGGGGGGGGGGGGGAATACGTTTGGATATTATTTATAAATCATGTCTTAGCAAACTAAACGGCACTCTATCATAAAGTCCCCACTTTACGATACCGATTAGTCGTTGGGGGCGAAAAGTATATTAGGTGATAGCGCTATTAGATTTGACAAAACTCACACCATGACCCGGGGCTTTCACAGTACGCTAAAGAAATGAAAAGTTAAATGTGATAAACAGTCTCATTGATGATATGCCAGTACGATTTTACACATTTAGTAGATTGATTTCGAGATATAAACCTAAATATCAATATCTTGCTTAACTCGTGGGAAAACATCTCTCGGATATATGGGTAACCCCCAAAATCTTGTTTGAGAGATTGTCTGATTCTGAGATACTAGGTCTTTATACTGTTTGATATTTGGGGTATTATACTTGGTCTTCTGATATTGTGGAAGCAATGGCCTAGACCTCGTATAAACTTTAAGCGCTTTAAAAGCTTACCCTCTGCATAAAAATTGATAATATATCGAAAGATACAAATCAAGTGCAGTTGAAAAGAAGATCCCCAAGGGGGACACACCTAAAGTCGAGCCTTTATCTCTTTGACTGAATGGTAGTTCATACCTGATCTCTCAAGGTCTCACATTAATCCAGAGTACCGATATCATTATGGTATATTCACCTGTAAGACTGAATCTAGGGAATTTTGATACATGAGTATATTCTGAGGTGGGACACGCGAATAAGTTTTAGTTCTTAAAACACTAAATCAAGTATCTCGAATCAGTTGAACTTTGTGTGAGAATTTAAGTGGATCAGTATACTGACAATCTAAGTGAACCGTTTAGAACTTAAAGTGTTTAAAGCTCAATGGTGCTAATGATTTGTCATAAACTGATATGATTCTCTGACATGAACTCAAACAAAAATATTGTCTGAAAATATTTCTTTACTGCTTTATGTGTCAGAAAAAATACAAAAAGATTTTGTTTCTATTTTATTTTCGACAACCGATGTTTTGAAAGCCGAGTTTCAAAATCTGAGTATGCTGAACATGTTTCTGAAAAATAAACAAGTTCATTAATTTGAAACTTGAGTTTTTTATTGAAAATTTTCAAAAGCTGTTTGTGAAATCTTCAAGGTTATTAAATTGGACTTGGAAGATTATATGTGAAGTTTTTTGGATGCAAAAATTGTTAAATTCTTGAGGTATTTGATAAGAAGAGAATGCCAGGTCATAACTCCTGGGAAAACCTAAAAAGATTTCATTGTCACATATTTGAAATGCTCCAGTTTATATTAGAGTTAGATTTTCGATCTTAAATTGTTAGATATCTTATGAATGTTTGAAACAAGACATATTTTGTGCTAGATTTCGATCCCGATAGCTGAGCTTAAGGGGGAGTCTGAAGATAAGCTCAAAGCAAGGGGGAGCTTGTAGAGCCAGGTGTCAATCCTAGTAGCTTAAAGCACGGAAGCTTAAAGCAAGGGGGAGCCTAAGCTGAACGAAAGAGGGAGTCTGTGGTTGCTGACAATGTCAAAGACTTTATGAAGACTCAGAGAGAAACAAAAAGTTATGAGATTAACTGCAACAATATCCAAGGGGGATTCTGTGAGTACATATGTCTATCGCTTGCGTCAATCACGTATCATAGCTTGAGCAGATGAAACAAGACGGGTGCTGAACAGAGCAAAGTTTGAAGTCCATGTGTCAAATAGTAGCTTCGTAAGAAGTTGGCTTCGTACGAAGAGACAACATGTAGCTTCATACGAAGCCATGTTGGCTTGGTAGGAAACCAGAACTCTATATATAGCGGTCCTGTCTTTGTCATCTGTAACTTTTGGGTATTCTTGTGGCTAAGCTCTGCCTAACTGATTTCGTGGTTTTGTACAGTTAAAGTCTTAATAGAAATCAGAATTTATTATGTCCTTGTGTTCTCATCCACACACGTGATTGGATTCCGCACATATCACGTGTCGGCACGCATTCAACGGTTGAAGATTCGATCCAGGGTTCGAATTCATACAAGGAAACCGACAAGTTTTTAAATCTTACAAACATCTACTTGAAGGAAGTAGTTGCTAGGCGCCGGGCGCCGACTCCCATTGTCTCTGATTATGACTAACGTTTCGCGTCCGATTTGTGGTAAGCCATGCACAAATCCTTAGGCTCACGGTCGTGCATAAGCACCATTTAGCACCCATGAGCGAATGGTCGAACCAAACGTACCATCCAAACTCTTGAAGACATGCTGCAGGCATGTGCCTCCGATTTTTACAACGGCTGGGAACGACACTTACCTCGTATAGGGCATCAATAAAGCTTGATCATACGTGAAACCAACTTTACCCCAATATAGGGCACTTAGGATGTGCAAACGTTGTTGCTATGCCAGCTCGTATCGCTGACACAATTTTGATATGACACGCGCTCTAAATAGAGATTCACTACTTTTTCGCAATTAGGCGTCCCTGGGGACAATCAAACTACTATTCCTATGAGGAACACTTTTCAAACTACTATTCCTGGGAGGAATGCTTTTTAATGTTTTGGTTTAATTTTGATGTTAATTGATAAACTCAACTTATTCACTTCGTTAAGGAACCGGGTGAGACCCTAACCCTCAAGCGTAGTAAGTTACCTATAGATCGAGCATCGTTTTAGAACAATGTAATTTGAATTTTCGGGACGAAAATTCTTTCAACTAGGGGAAGATGTGACACCCGACTCTCAAGGGGTGAACACATACCTCGTTAACCCCGTTAATTTAGACATCCACTTAGACATTGCGTTTAAGTTTAGGTAAATCGAATATCTCAAAAATTTCACAAACACTCACGTAACCGTATTCCTGAACAAATAAATAAGTAATTATTTATGTGAAATTCTATGCTTTGAGGAGTACGTACAAACTATGTGAATCTTTATGTTATGTGAACTACGTGAGTTTACGTGCTACATGACTTTACGTACTATGTGACTTTATGGGCTATGTGGCTTGCATGATTCGCTTTGTAAACTTTCGTGAAACTACGTGTATTTACGTGTAACAATAAGGTCATTAACAAATCTATAAATAAGAACCTATCGTATACCTTAGCTTAATTTTTGAGGACGAAATTCCTGTAACATGGGGAGAATGTGACAACTCGTACTCTCGATCACAATCATCGAGAGAAGGATATCTTAGTATTTTATTATTATTGTTGTTGTTGTTGTTGCTGTTATTGTTGTTGTTGTTCATTAAATAATAATAACATGCGATGATAAAACGAACCGTTTAACTAACCGCTCGAAACTACGCGTATTTAATTAAACCAACATATATATATATAAAACGAACAAAATAGTGAGCGAAATACATAACATTTGGTGGATCCATATGCACGGGCTCGAGCCCAACCCACCTCACCTATACCCTAAACCCTACCCTATATAAATCCCTTATAAAAACCCCACCTTTCACAAAAACCAAAACCATACTACAACCTCATCAGCCGCACAATACTCCTTCATCTTTCCCTCTCGTCTGATCGGAACTCTCCGGCAACTGGAGCCGGAGGCTAAGCTCTGGTACCCCTCTTCTGTCCGGCAACACAACACCCCTAAACACCACCTTCCTCACCTCTTGCTTTCACCCACAATCCGTGAAACCCTTCTCTTTTTTCATACTATCCTGCGCACCCCCCCCCCCATGAACAGGTGTGTAGGCAGGCGGCGCTCGGAGACTGAGTGATGGTGTTCGGATGGTGTTGAATGGCGGAGGTGAGGAGATGTAGGGGAAGCAAGTGCAGCGTCGTGGGGAAGAACCACCGTTACAACAGCGGCAACGTAGGGGCCACTGGCGGCCGCCACCGTAGTGGTATAGATGGTGGTTTCGTGGTTTCAGGTGGTGGTGGTCGTACGACGGCTGCGGACGATGGCATTCATAATGGCAGTAGCAGACGTGAAAGAGGGTGATGGTGTTGGGACAGTAGTGGGTCACGGCAGTATACATCGATTTATTCATAAGTTCATCAGACGTTGTTGATCAACTTAGGACAAACGCTTTATCTACCGAGCAAAGCAAATGTAAGTTCACACACACTAAAAGCACGCATCACGTGGGGACATAATGAACTACTATCCTGGGGAAGGATACCTTTATACTGCTATTCCCGGGGGGAATACGTTTGGATATTATTTATAAATCATGTCTTATCAAACTAAATGAAACTCTATCATGAAGTCCCCACTTTACAATACCGATTAATTGCCGGAGGGGGGGGGGGGGCAGGATATTAGTTGATAGCGCTATAAGGTTTGACAAACCTCACACCGTGACTGGGGGGATCGGGCGTGAACTAGTAGGCCGTGCAACTTGGTCAATTATGATAGACATTGACTTGGGGCACAACAACACAATGTCACAGTATTCAGTATTTACAGTTTAGCGAGCTTATAGATGGGGTAGCTCCCCATAACGTGATTATAAATACTTTATCTAAACAACTTACGTTTTTGGAACTAAAACTGGACAACTCGTGAACTCGCCAACTTTATGTTGACACCCTACTGCATGCTTTCCAGGTTACGCGATACAACTTAGAACGGACAATGCAAACGGATGGAGTGTGTAAGTTGTACGTTCTGTACATACATCTAAATTGTGGTTTCTTACTGTGATAAGTTTTAAATTACATTTCCGCTTCAAATTATATTTTTGAAAATTATAAAATAAGTCACTAATTGTATCATTATTTGTAATAACTTACACTTAAACGGTTTAAAATATTTAGTGGTTGGATCCTGGGCAGTCGCACGCCTTGCGGTAATACTCCGCATGTGGAATTTGATTGTGTGACAACCATCCTCTGATTTGTAACCCTAACACCATCTCCCTCATCTCTTTCTAAGTTTCCCACTCCCTCTCAGTGGTGGGGGTGGGGTTTGGATTTGGTGGTGGTGGAGTGGGATTTGGTGATGGTGGTGGTGGTTGTCACTATGTTGCTGGGGTGGGGTGGGGTGGGATTTGGTGGTGGTGGATTTAGTGGAGGTGGTGAGGGTAGGATTTGGTTGGAGAGAGAGGTGGGGTTTGGTCGGAGATAGATTAGGTTTAAATTTACATATTATATATATAGGGAGTCGCTAAAATGAAAACCACCCCAGTTGCGAGAACCGCGAGAACCACTCTCCAACAATCAGATAATGATAACCAAAATGGTAATATAGCCATTTAATCAAAATAATCAAATCATCTCTCTCTCTACTTTTTAAGTTCTATTTTTAAAGTCATTTCAATTTCTCTATCTTCATAACCATCAAATCATCTCTCTCTCCTCTTTAAATTCTCTTTTTAATCAAAACAATCAAATCATCTCTCTCTTCCCTTTAAAGTCTCTTTGTAAAAAAAAATTTATAAAAAAAATAAATTTTTGGTAAAAAAGATTTGTAAAAGAAAAGTTTAAAATCGTAAAAAAAGTTTTCGTAAAAAAACGTAAAAAACTTACAAATATGGTGTGTGTAAAAAAAGTTTTTTGTAAAAAAAAAGTTTTTTGTAAAAAAAAGGTTAAAACCGTAAAAAAGTTTTTGTATAAATTTTTTTTCTTTATTAAAAAGTTTTTGTAAAAAAAATTGTAAAAAAGTTGAAAAAGTTTTTTGTACAAAAAATGTTTAAAACCGTAAAAAATTTACAAAACGTGTGTGTAAAAAAACGGCGGGTAAATATGCGGCGAAAAAAACGGGGCGTAAAAACCGGCGCGTAAAAAACAGCTCGTAAAAAACGGATTGTAAAAAAACCAGTTGATAAAACGGCGCGTAAATACGGTGCGTAAAAACGGCGCATTAAAACGGGGCGCAAAAACGGTGTGCTAAAAAACGGCGCGTAAAACCGGGCGTAAAAACGATGCGCAAAAAAACGGAGCGTGAAAAAATGGCGCGTAAATACGAATCTTAAAAAGCATGACGTAAATACGGCACGTAAAAAATCGCGCGTAAAAAAGGCGCGTAAAAACGAGGCGTAAAAAACTGGGCGAAAAAACGAGGCGTAAAAAACAATTAATTTAATAAGACTAAAAAGTAATAAAAAACAATTATTACAATAAAGACAAAACAAATAAATTTACTAAACGACCCTTTTGACATTAAAATATTTAAAATATAATAAGGCAAAAAAAAAATTAATATTGTTTTTATTACTTTTAATCCCATCCATCCATCTCCCAATATCAATGATTAAAAAGTGGTTCTCGTGGTTCTTTTAACTGTGGTGGTTTTTCATTTTAGCGGGCTCTATATATATATATATATAGGGGACCGCTAAAATGAAAACCACCTCCAGTTGTAAGAACGATGAGAACTTTTTGATCCGGGGCGAGTTGTACCAAATTTTTTTTTCATAAACGTGGATGCGTGTATTATAAACACATTTGTAAAAAAAATTGAAAAAAATTGTCGTGTGTGTAGTTTTGAGCACCACAAGTTTTTGTTTACGGGTACCGTAAATTTTAAATAGAATTTATGAAAAAAAAAATTTGTCCAACTTGCCCCGTACGGTGTAGTTCTCATGGTTCTTACAACTGGAGGTGGTTTTCATTTTAGTGGTCTCCTATATATATATAGGGTCAGGATTTAGAGAAAACGATAGAAAGTGTGAGAGCGCTTATTGATCGTCCGATCACAACAATCTAGGGACTAGATTGGCGCGGTGGCATTTTCGTAAATAACACCAATTTTTTTACGTGGAAACGCTTCATTAAGGGTAAAAACGTAAAATACAATTTCTCACATAAAACGCCATTGAAAAATAAAACGCCAAATAAATACAAAACGCCAATTTTATCACCGCGTACTTTTTTCTGTGTTTTTATTTAAGCTCCCTGGCTACAAAAACGCCACAAAATATGAAACGCCATCATATATAACGCCAAATCTTACATCCGGATAAATGTTAATTACATTTTTTTGTTAGAAAAATAACATCCCGGCTAGACTATGCGCCAAAAAAATTCTATAAATAGAAACGTCTCAACACCTTCCGTTTATCACACACAAAAACACACAGTGGTTGCTAAAAAAATACAACACAATGTAAAACGCAAAAAAATACAACGACGGCAAACATCTTTTCTTTGATACTCAGTAATATTCTGGATGAAGCTTCGCTGAATGATTTGTTACGTGAGTGTAGTAAGATTTTGCTGCATGAGATGGACAAAATTGAAAAAAGAGGGACTGATGACACCCATATGTCATACTGTCATCTTTGTTCCTGAAGAAGGTTTGAATGATAAGAAGAGACCTATACCAGTATAAATGCTACTTTGGCCTCGATGATTATAATGAAGTCGACAGGCAGATAGCATCCACCCACACGGGGTCCATCTATGTCTCCTACATCCACAAAGACACTTCAACACATGAACAAAGAAAATAAACAACGTCAAACGCAAAACGCCATTTATTTGTCACATTTCTTGTAGTTTCAAAAGAAAAAAGAGACTGATGACACTGAACATTTAAAATCATAAATTGCTTCTACTTTGTTTTTTTTTTCTTTATCTGTTGTTTGTTTTGTAATTTCAGTTAATAAACAACAAAAGAATATTAATGCTATAATGAAAAATATACTAAAACGCCAAAATGAGCAAATGCTTGTAAAACACCATCATGCCATAAAAACGCCCCCAAAAAACTAACAAACTATAATAAAATTAATTTGAACAACTACTATTATAAAAAAAAAGCGCGAAACAATGTGTAAAGAATATAAAACAAAAGAAATCCAATCGTTATCTAACTGCTATTGGAAAACAAAACGCCATAATTACAGCCGTCAAAATTTTACGTGTTACACCATAAAAACAGTTGAGTCTGAAAATAAAACACGGTAAACTACAAAAAACAGTCAAATGAAACGACGGAAACAATAATTACTAACATTTATTATATTTATTTATCTTTTTCAAAACGCCATAATTACCTGTCATGCAAAGTCAATATAAAATAACACCATGAGAACACAAGCTTAAACACGCTAAAAAATTGACTAAAACGCCACATATTGTGCAAAACGCCAAAAAATTTAAAAATGGCTAATGTTATTGCATGGAGGTTTGAAAGGAAAGAGAAACGATTCATCATAAAGTTCTCTGATAGGAGAAGGGTAAAGGTAAGGACAATCAAAGCCATGCTTGGAATGAATGAAAAGGTTCAGAAGGATATCCTGGCCCTTGGGGTTCCAATGGACAACGATTGTGAAAGAACCAGAACTGTAATAAAAAGACTGAAGAGAAAATTTCTGGCAGAAGATGATGAAGATGATGATGATATTGACGATACTCTTATACCAAAACTTAGCAGTTGGGTATTGCATGAGGAAGAAGGAACACTTGAAGTAACTTATAAAAACGGGGTGCAATATTCAAGGCCAATGGAAGAAATGTTGAAGAAAGGGTTGCTATCTATCATTAAACAACTCTGTGATTTAGCACCTTCAAATGATCCAAAATCCAAGGATGCAGTAATATTCAAGAATAGGCTGCAGCAAAGAAGAGACGAGCTAATGGCATTATACGCAAAAATGAAATTTGATGATGAAAAATCTGAAGAAAGTGATGAACAAAGCGATAGGTACATCTATGATGTAATCCCACATACGAAAGACTATTAGTTTATTTTGATTTCGTGTTATTGTAATTTTATAAAATATTAGTCTATGCTAATCAATTATAAACAAAAAAAATACAAAATGCCAAAAATGACATGGAAAAAGCCATAACGCCAAAAAATTAACCATGTGACACAAAAAGAATTAATTCAACGAGAAGAAATCTGAGAAAAACAGTAAAACACCAAATAAATAATAATTTTAGATAACGCCAAAATTATCTTGCACGCAAAAAATAAAGAAGCATGTCAAATGCGAAAATCGTGAAAGGAGAAGATACTAAAAAGACAAAAAAAACCCTCGGACCCTAATCATGCCCCGCGCCACGTGTTTGGCAAGGATACCTTCTCACACTTTTTGCCGTTTTCTCCTGAACCCGTTACTATATATCTATATATGGGAATGTTCATTTGAGAAGAAAATTAAATTAAGAAGAAAACGAACAAAGGGTACAAATGTAAAACATTAAATAGTTTTTTCTCTCAATTCATTTATTATTATCTTTGACTAATTAATTAGTCATAAACACTATCATCGTCTACATTTAAATGTTTGCTTACACACACTATATTTATCCTACACGTTTTGAAATTTATCCGACATATAATGAAATTTATCCTACACACCTCGTAATTTATGTACACTCTAAATTATATATTTTTTTTCTTTTTTTGAAAAAAATATGGTATTTTGAAAATAAGTTACAAATTTAATGTAGTTGGCTATTAAAAAGGAAGACTAACAATTAATGATCCATCTAAGTTTACCAATATACCCTTACACTAATATTAAATACAAAAATTAAATGAAGTAAAATAAAGCATTCTTATTGGTTGAAATTTCTTCTTTTTTTTCTTAAAAAAAATTCTTCTCATTTGAACTATATATACATATATATATATATATATATATATATATATATATATATATATATATATATAGGATAATGCTAGGTAGAAAACCCTCCATTTTGAGAAAACCCTAGAAAACCCAACCTCCCGACATTTTTTTTTTTTTAAAAAAAATAACACATGTAATATAAATGTTTTTAAGAGTTTTGGGCAAAAAAAAAACAAAAAAGCGCCGAAGGAATGTTTTAAAAAAAAAAACAAATTTCAGCAAGTTTCTGCCTTTTGTGCCTAACACATGTTAGTCGCCCGAGTTTACTGAAATTTTGTTTATTTTTTTAAAAACATCTCTTCGGCGCTTTTTTGTTTTTTTTTTTTTTGCCCAAAACACTCTAAAACATGTATATTACATGTGTTATTTTTTTTCAAAAAAAAAAAATGTCGGGAGGTTGGGTAAAAATGGGGGGAGATTTGAGTTATAGAGTTTTCTAAAAATATAAGGGTTTTCTATATAGCCCTCCCCTATATATATATATATATGTATATATATATATATATACATATATATATACATATATATATAGGGGACCGCTAGAATGAGAACCACCACGAGTTATGAGAACCGCGAGAACCACGTGCCACGGAGGGGCGTTGACCACGATTTTTTTTTACAACTAGATCCGTATATTTTAACAACATTCGTAAAAAAAAATTTCAAACGGCGCGCCCGAGGGGGTAGTTTTTTACACCCAAAGTTTGGTGTTTTTATTATTTTTTTCTTTTTTTTTTTTTACAAACTTTGGGTGTAAAAAACTACCCCATCGGGCGCGCCGTTTGAAATTTTTTTTTACGAATGTTGTTAAAATATACGGATCTAGTTGTAAAAAAAATCGTGGTCAACGCCCCTCCGTGGCACGTGGTTCTCGCGGTTCTCATAACTCGTGGTGGTTCTCATTCTAGCGGCTCTCTATATATATATACATATATATATACATATATATATATATTAGTAACCTACACTCATTTGCTAGGCACGTGTCATTCTTAATTAAAAATTTCAACCTGTTTAGGGCCAAATGACCTACGGTGTAAAATTTTCTTTTTTAAAAGAAAGGGCTGTAAGTATAACTATTGAAGTTAAAGACATTTATTGCAATCCGATACAAACATAAGGATAAAAATTGTAATTTACTCTAAAGTTAAATATTAGTCAATTAAAGAGTTATGCATAATTTGGTCATTAATTTATTATTGTAATATACAAATGATTACAATCTCTTTGTTTAATAATATATGCAACTAGTAAGATTACTCACGCTACGTTATGGGGTTTTGGTCGATATCTATTTTGGTTCAGTATAGCTATCGAAATAAATATGCTCAAAAGAATATCTACACATGTTTATATCCACTAAAAACCATAAAACTAAATTTAAATTAGACAACGGTGCATGTTCATTTTAAGTTTCTTATAAATGAAAATGTAAACACTATCTTAAATATAACCTTAATGAAAAATTACGTTTAAATGTAAATTAACTTGAATTTATATGACACGTGCATTAAAATAAGCACATGAGAAAATATTGTATTTTTAAATTAAAGAATGCTACGGCGCGTTGCGGCGGTATTGAAACGTAAAATGACTAAATTTATACCTTCTAATAAAAACATATTATATTTAACCCGAGTTATTTCCGAACAAAATTCACGTCAAAACGTAAAACAATTGAAAACGTACATAAAAAGTAAGAAAACGTATTATATTTGACCCGACTAATTTCCGAAAAATAAAATAAAATTTACGTTAAAACGTTAAACAACTGAAAACGTACATAATAATAAGCATAAGAATGCGACCCAACTCATTTCCGGGAAAATTTACGTTGAAACATAAATCAACTTGAATTTATGCCAATAAGTACATGAATATAAACACGTAAATAACTTGAATTTCCAAGGGGTGCGGTTTGGATTTTTCGCGAAAAATACCACTGATTTTTTTTTCAAGGGGTGCGGACGCCCACCCACCCCATAACTTGGGTCCGCCCCTGATGGAAATGTAAACACTATCTTAATTATAACTTTAATGAAAACTTACGTCTAAATGTAAATCAACTTGAATTTATATTACACGTGCATTAAAATATGCACATGAGAAAATATTGTATTTTTAAGTTAAAGAATGCTACAGTGCGTTGCGGCGGTGTCGAAACGTAAAATTACTTGAATTTATACCTTCTAATGAAAACGTGTTATATTTAACCCGAGTTGTTTCCGAACAAAATACACGTCAAAACGTAAAGCAAGAAAATTTTTTTATATTTGACCCGACTCATTTCCGAAAATAAAATAAAATTTACGTTAAAACGTAAACCAACTGAAAACGTACATAATAATAAGCATAAGAACATATTATATGCGACACAACTCATATCCGGGAAAATTTTACGTTAGAACGTAAATTAACTTGAATTTATGCCAATAAGTACATAAATATAAACACGTAAAACTCGATTATAAATTTTTTAGAAAGTTAAGAGATTATAGGTGTTAGAGTGCTCAAAGTTGCGGGGTAAAGTATAAAAATCATAAAAAAGTCAAAAAAAAAAGACAAAAAAAATCAAAAAGTAAAACACTAAAGTTTACTAATTGTTTATAGTTAATTAATAATAACTAGCTTCTTAGCCTTCGGTGAGAGTTTGTCTTCACTAAACATTCTTTAAACTGAACATCTTAACTAATAAGATGGTGATCATTACCCATATAAATATTTAATATCCTAACGAGAGAGAACTAGCAATAACACCCGCGCACGTTGTGGTGCGAATACATCGTAAACACCGAATGAATTAATTCAAACATTATGCGATGCGTTAACCATAGGAAAATGTGTGTTTCGACATATCCAATTGAACTCAATGTAACATATATAAGCATTGCGATTGGATCAAAACGTAAAGTAAATCGAGTTTATAGCGGGTATAAAGGAAAAACTGACACGTTTAATCAAAAAGGATTAATTAAAGCTTTCGAAAAAAATAAGAAACCATAATTTGACTCCACTCGGTTGAAAACAAAATTTACGAAACATCCATAAAATAAGAACGACAACATATTATATTTGACCAAACTCATTTCTCAAAAAAAATAATGTTCAATCGTAGACCAACTCGAATTTATACCAAAATGTTCATTAAATGTGCACGTAACAATGTTTTTTAAACGAAAATATATTGTATTTGACCTGACTCGTTTCCAGAAAAGCTTACGCCGGAATGTAGAATAAATCGAATTTATACTGACAAATACATAAATATATGCACGTAAAAAATTAGTTTTTTTAATAAAAAGAAAAGTAAGGCCAGACGAAAAAAAACGTTAAAGCCCACACGCAAGTTGTGGCGTGTTAACTCGCAAAATTTAAAACGAAACGTAAAACGAAATAATTGTTAATAATGAATAGTGTGGGGGACCAAAGTTGAACATAAAAAGTGTTGGGGTTAAAATTAATAAGATGAAAAACTTTGTGGTAAAAGTAAAAAATCAATGGGTTAAAATACAAAAATAAAAACCTTTGGGTTAGAAATGAAAAATCAATATTTTTTTTAAAAAACTCCCAATACATAAAATACAACACCATATAGCACCAACATGTTAGTAAATTATAGTATGGAAATATTATTGTGGTTTGTGAGTAAATGTACTTTTTATCGTCGCTTTTAGATAGTGTAATGATTTGTTTAGTTCCATACCCTGTACATATAATATAATGTACATGTGACCAAAAGAAATTATTATAATGTTTATATGTTTTTATATAATTTCGTTGCACTACTGCTGGGACAGGTATAACTATTATTATCAAGATAAATGTACTCTTTCATATCAATCATATACGTGGTCTACAAATCATTAAAATTACCAAAAGCAACAATCACAGCAAATTAAGATGTTTGGAAGATAACCAACCACTACTCCACTATTTATTTTAAAACGGCTCTACTCCACTATTGGCTACCTATAGCAAGTTTAAAAAAAATATACGAATATTTAGTTAAATGAGAAGAATAACATTGAGAGACATCAAATCTAGAAGAATCTGTTCAATCATATTTAAATGTAAAAAAATGTATCTTATGCAGCATTTGTTTACGAATACTTACAAGGAATCATTCTAAGCCCACGTGATTTATTACTTAATGGCAACATACGAATTTTTTAATAATCCTAATATAATACTCTATCGTTATTGGCCGCTTATGTACACCACATTAGGGGGGACGGGGTGGTCCGTTATACCACCCCAAAACGCGTTGAAAGTTCACGGAACACCGCCGCCGATAGTTTAATCACGCGTTGAGTTTTGAACGCGTTACACGGATAACGCGTTGAACTTGCAGATGTTCCATGTTGCAGCCGCCTCCATTTGACTTTATCTTACTTGTGGACCAATTACAAATGTTTCACGTGAACTTGCAGAGATATTCATTTGTCTTTATCTTAATAGAACTTTGATGATAAGTTCAAATTTAGCCCCTCAACTTTCGAAGCTATTTAAATAGTTATTTTCTATCACTAGTGATACCACCCCGCCTATATTTCTATCACTAGTTATAGAAATTTGGTTGATGACATGGCACGATTTTATTGGACAATGGGAGTGATAAATCTCATCACTAGTGAACCACCCCTCCCCCCCTTATGCAGTTCGAATATACTCTATTTGTGTGGTAGTTCCTATAGATATAAAGAAGTTGGATGCCTAAATAATTGAGACGATGAGCCATTATTCGTTTTAGCACACTCTACTTGAAATTCAAGGTACAATACATGGAGGATGAAAAGGATGGATTTCAAACATTACAAGGAAAAAAGAAACTTACATGATGATCGAGTTTAAGTGTTCTTGTTACTTAATTACTATATATTTGCACTCTTTATAAACTAACATTACTTGTCTATTAAATTTTATAAGTATATGGATTAGGATCAAATACAAAGGATCCTAATTGTAAGAAGTGTAAGAAGGATTTATAGAGTGACAAGTGTCCAATAACCTAAAAAAACCCACTACACAAAAAAACCCACTAAAAAAAAAACTTAAACATCCACCACCACCAAAAACTTAAACTAGTGGGTTTAGTTTTAGGTTATTGGACACTTGTCACTTTATAAATCCTTCTTACACTTCTTACAATTAGAAGTCTTTGTAGAATAACTTGACCCTATATAACATATGATCAGTTTCTCATCTAGAAAGTATAATGCAAATATCTTGTAACACATACCACACAATCATTATTTATCTTTTATTTGAGGAGGTGGATCAAAATACGGAAACAATACTTCTGTTTATTGTTGGTTAACGTAGACTAGTTGATGAGTTCATTTCAAGAAAATTAGCTTTGAAAAACGTATGAGCGCAAAGCAAAGCTTGTGCGAGCCAAGAAATCTTGGCCCAACATGTGTGTCGGCATATATCATGAGCATGTACAGGTTCAAACTATATGTGTCAACTGGTACTGAAATTTGCACCCCCTGGTCCAAGGAAATGAGTTTACTAAGAATCTTGACTATTTACTTATAAATCCCTTCATTGTTTGTTTACCCACATGTGGAGAACTTCTCACCAATTTACTCTTTCAAGTTTCATTTCTAACTACCAACTTTGAGAATTGGTATCTCATTTGTCTTAACTTCAATTCCAGACACTTCTTAAAGATAGTTGTGAGCCTATTCAAGGAGAATGCAAAACCACAAACTATTAATTCTTCATCTCCTATACATACATAATTATCTGTATTCAAAAGTTAGTGAAAAAAAAATACTTCCAACTAATTCCAACAATCCCATAGAGGTCTATCGAAAACACATGAAAGTCCCGATGAGAACCCGGTGGTTAAATTTACTATATATACTTTCCATTGTATAAATTTACTTAATCTCATGTCTAGCTATCAGTGGATATATAATGTCCTTGAATTGAACTTCTTGTTTGGTTAAAAGATTTTATGAATAATAATTTTGTTTCAAACAAAAAATTATTAACTGATTTGTGCGTCACAGTTATTGTATTGAAACAAGTATCATCCAAAAATAGATTGAAGATACACATGCATTTAATCTCTGTAAATATGGAAATTGGCCTCTTAAGTGATATAAAAGATACAACAAGATATGCTAAATTAAGGATGCAACACAGATCGTATTTGGTGGTCCCTCCTTTCATTTTTATTGAACAGCAAGAAACGACGTGTCAACCACCGTGACACCAGGCGCTTTGGTCAAGGTCGACTACTCGACCGCCGTCAACCCCTTGGGTCTCCTAGATGCGTGGAAACCCGATCTCTACCCGCCCGAAGTCACGAAAGTGGAATAATCGGTAAAACCTCGCCACCCAGCCAAGACGAACAGGCGCCACCCATATTCGCCCTTCACCTGGAGCTGTAGAAAATAATGGGGAGAGTGGGAGTCGAACCTAGGTCACAAGGAATATCAAGTCTTTCCACAACCACTCCACCACAAGGAACCTGGGTCCCTCCTTTCATAGTTTTATGAAATAGGTGGCGAGCAAAGTACTTCTATACAAGCCACGGATTGTTGGCGAATTTTATAAAACCGGATAATCCGAGAGGCATGTATTCGCTCTCAGATCAAAATATTTCGGTGGTTTTCCTGAATAACTCAATCGGATACAACTCTGATTGAGAATTCATGAATGAACCAAAAAACTGTAAGAAAGAAAAACTGTAAGCAAAATTGTTTGAGAATTTTAGGGTTACGGATGAGTAATTGCTATAGGCAGTTATCTTTTATTTTAAATAATAAGCCTCCAAAAATGCATTGTCTTTATTTCTAAGGCTTTGCCCCTTGAAACCTGCTCCCAGAGGCGCTGCCCCCGGACCCACACTAAGGGGCTATTGCTCCCTTGGAACCCCCATTCGGAACTGCGCCCAAACTCTCAGAATTATAACCACTCGAACAAGCGTGCACTCCCGCACCTCCTAACTTGTTCAATGTATATTATAATTCCATTTGATCACCAAGTTAATTCTGATTACACTAAAATATCTAACACAAATTACACCTATTTATTATATAATCTAAATGATTATTTCGTTATCCATAAACAATGATTTTTTTTAAATTGAGCACGTTCAGCTTCACAGATTTTAGTAGTATATATAAGAGTATAGGTGGATCTATAATCTTGTTCTTTTTCTTAACATTGCCCTAGAGTAAGAAGAGAAAAAAATGATGAAGACACCAAGTTTTGACAATAATGGAGTGAAGAAAGGTGCATGGAGTGAAGATGAAGACAACAAACTAAGAGCCTATATCCAAAGATATGGCCACTGGAACTGGCGTTTACTTCCTAAGTTTGCTGGTATATATGTACACACTTGTTACTGTTAACTTTTGCATCATGTGGTGGTGGTCATTTGATTTGGTTTCTTAATATCATATTGTTCTTTAATCTCTATTTTGTAGGCTTATCTAGAAGTGGGAAGAGTTGCCGGCTGCGATGGGTGAATTATCTTCGCCCAGACATAAAACATGGAAATTTTACAAAAGAAGAAGAAGATCTCATCCTTAAGTTACACAAGAAGCTTGGTAACAAGTAAGCAATATTAGCTTTCTTTTCTCATTCAAATTATATTAACTCTACATGAAGTGAAGAGTTTTCTGATCACTATGGTGTTGCTTACTTGCTTTTATTCTTGTATATACAGATGGTCAGAAATGGCTGCATATTTACCAGGGAGAAGTGATAATGAAATAAAAAATCGTTGGCACACACATTTGAAGAAACGAGCTAAAAAGGACCGAGAGGTCATAGAAAGTGAACCTGTCCGAACCGTCCAGCCTGATCAAGCTAGCACTAAAGAAAACCTTGTCCGAAATTCAGATTTAGAATTTCAACAAGATATTGAAGTTTTATTAGCCGAATCACCACTATCTTCTTCAAGCACCAACTTATCATCATGTTGGTTTAGTGGCTTTGATTCATCAGGTTCAACTTCAAGTGATGATATTCTAAAACTAGCTAATTACACACCAGCAGAAACTTTCTGGACAGAGCCTTTTCTACCAGACAATATTGATATAATCGAGTCATCAAGCGATAAGTTATTGGAACCTTCGGATTTAGTCTACCCAGTTTCTGGCCAAGAAATGATCATTTCCGATGAACTTTTATGGTCATCCATTGACTCATATATTGAATATAATGACAAGTTTATAGACTGAAGACCAAATCGAATATGTGACTTTTATTATAAATATTGTTGTGGAGTTACCAATGCCATTGTAATTGGATTTGGTGAAATTTACTCCAAAAATATATTGCTACAAATCTCAACCATCTGTTCAACCTTACTAATGTGGATCTGTATCTACAACCAATTCCAGCAATTATCATTTTGGTTCTTTGTTGGGGTTCAAAGCTTAAAGCACATTGTGTTTCTTGCTTCTAAAAGACCCAATTTCATGTACTCCTATATTTTACACGAGTTTATAGACCCGCGTATAACACGGATTGAATAAAAATAATATGTTATGTAAACTCGTGTAACGCATAGACTATAACAATACCAATAACAACTTTTCTTATTTGTTCCTGAGTTTTGCATTTTTTTGCCATTTTCATCCAGCCCGTTAACTTCTTAAAAAAAAGTGAGTTTAATGATGGGCATTTTTTGTCTTTCTACTTATTTAATTTATTGTTTTTTTAATCCAAATAGAACCCATCCCATTAATTTATCATCGCTCTAATGTGAACTTAAAAAACTATGTAAATATCTTCTATTTAACTTAATCATTGTTGATGTTAAATTATAAAATTAAATTAAAATATAATCTAAATTATATAAAATATAATTTAAATTTTAAACTATATACCATATTTGTTTTTATAGGTTTATTGGCATGGCGGTATAAAATTCATTGAATAAAGAGTTATATTCGCAATAATTTTTTTTGTATCGGACACCACATGTGTTATATATTAATAAAAATTGGATATTTATCTAATATATTATTAATAAAATAATAATATTGCTAAATTAAGAGATATTTGTGTGTAGTTATTCGCAAACAGATTATTTGGTTAGATTAGACAATCTAGGTCTACAAGTATATAACCTAATTTGGTTTGATCAGCAATGATTAAAAAATATAATTTAATGTCACATATGAAAATAAAAATAAATAAATAAAATACTACAGTACTATAAGATAAATATTTTTATATATTACGTATTTATCTATACTTATGTATAAATTAATAAATTAGATATATTAATATGATATAATAACAATATGTATTTATTTGTTGTTGTGTATAAATTAATAAATTATATATTAATATGATACAAAAATAATAATAATAATAATAATAATAATAATAATAATAATATTAATAACTAATAGTAATATTAAATGAGAGAATGCCACATGACATTAAGATATAATTTTAAGGATAGAATGTCATGTGGTATTAACATGATTCTTTTATTAGTATTAGACTAGGTTATAACTTGTGTGTTACACAGGCTTGTACAATGATTACGATAACATAATATAATTTGTAAAAAATTATATAACTGACGAATTTTTATTACCATTTCACACAACTAACTAAAATTTATTACAAAAGCAGCCTATTTAATTAGTAATACTCAAATACCATAATAAATAGCACGTGTATTACAATGATTGAATATTGAAAAACATGTAATACACGAATATATATATATATATATATATATATATATATATATATATATCACTACTAGAAAAAGGGGGATTTCCTACCAAAACTGTGGTCGGAAAGCTGTAGGAAAATTGTGGTCGGAAAGCTGTAGGAAAATTGTGGTCGGGACTTTGTCGGAACCTTGTGGTCGGAAAGCTGTAGGAAAACGGCGGTCGGAAAGCTGTAGGAAAACGGCGGTCGGAAATTGGTCGGAACTTTGTCGGAACCTTTTGGTCGAAAATTAGTAGGAAAACGGCCGTCGGAAAGCTGTAGGAAAATTGTAGTCGGGACTTTGTCGGAACCTTTTGGTCGGAAAATAGTAGGAACACGGCTGTCGGAAAGCCGTAGGAAAGTTGTGGTCGGAACTTTGTCGGAAATAGTAACTTTTTCTTTTTGTCGGAAATTTGTCGTGAATTTAGTCGGAATGCTTGTCGGAAATATTTTCCTACAAGGCTTTTTCCTACAAACGTATTTCTGTCGGAAATTGGTCGGAAACGCCGTTTTCCGACTAAAACCTTGGTCGGAAATGAGGCACTTTTTTAGTAGTGTATATATATTACTATTAGTGTATATATATTACTATTAGTTATTAATATTAATGACATTTTATTAGTTATTAAAACCTTGGTCGGAAATGAGGCAGTTTTCCGACTAAAACCTTGGGGGGTTAATGACCATGTTCCTTGTGCGTTCAGTAGCCCGGATCTTGTCCGGGTTAAAGATCAATAGACACACCACAATGTTCTTTTGTGCACTGACGGGTGTACGCCTACACCCCACGCTTAAGTCGTGGCCATTTCATAAAATGATGCCGAGGATATCCGGGACATGGTCATTAACCCCCCAAAGGCTTTAAGTAACAAGACTGTTTAAATGAGCCGATCAAATTTATTCAATTACCCACTCAATGGTGGAGAATTTGATGCCCGATCAAGCGGTATGCTATATACCGTAACCCAAGCCCGTATAGGGAAAATAAGTTAAAAGTATTTACCTGAGTAAGTATTAATCACAATAAGCAAAATGCACGTAGCTTTTACTGGTCCTCCTAATCTGGAACGAAGGTTTTATAATGACCTATTAGAATCCTAACGGGTCTTTAATTAAGCTTAAGCTTAGACCGGCTAGTTTCAAAGATACGGTACGTACGCACGATTAAGCGAAGACCGGATAGAATGTGAATTAGACCCGACAAGTTTGAAGACTTGTTTAATATGGGTTTATTATTCACATTCTGGATTTTGAGATAAAACCGTTAAGGTTTGACCCGTTTCGGCTAATTTATGTAAACTTGTTACATAAACCGAACCGTACGCGTAATAAGCGTGACGGGTATTCATGAGAGCTATATACAGGTTTCCTAAGTTAATTATCCCTCAAATATGTTGCGACATCAGTAAGATGTCTTTCATTATGTCCGAAACGTGTTTAAACACAAATTAGGCCCCGTAGGGGTAGTTTGGTCATTTTAAAGGTTGTAAAAGGGTTTAAGTGTTTAACTGAGTTACAGGTCTGATGTAATCAGTAAACATACTCAAGTTAATGAGTTATAACAGTAAGATAAAGCATATATGTGAAATTTATCATTTTTAACCAAACTATGCCCCGTAGGGGTATTTTGGTAATTTCACATAAGCCGAAAGGCTCAAAACTGAAGTCTGAGTTTATCAACCTTTGCTTACTGTTAAAATATTATAATTTGCCTCATATATCAGTAGGTATCAACCCAGGTATGTCCAATATAATTTTGATACATACTTTGCGTTAAAAACGCTTAATAAGGCGATTAAAGGCCATTTCCGGGTTTGATACTTAAATATGATATTTTTATATTTCCAGAAGGCTTAAAATAATTTATTTATCATATGTGATCAGTAGCAAAAGGTTTGGAGTCGTTTAGATATGTAAAACTCATTTTATGGCCCGTAAGGGCAAAACCGACAATTACCGGATTAAGCCTACGACTACTAGTTATGCTCAGCCTAAAATTAATTAAAAATCTTTAAAAATCCCAAAATAATATATTACATCAGTGGGTATTAAGTTTGATACCAAAAAGTAGGCTTAACTAGGCTATACGCTATTTACGCCGTTTTATTAACATAAAGCATTCATTTTGCGATAATGAGCATAACTCTTAATCTACAAATCAAACTGATGTCAAACTTTGCATACAATTTTATATATCAGTAATTAAAGTTTCTACTCTTTTACATTTCCAATAATCACGTTTTAAGATAATAAGGCCATAATGGTCAACATACGAGCAATTAACGGAAACATGCATATTAATTGGATAACTAATGAACCAAGGTGTATAATCACAGAGGATTGTACTAACATGTAACCTAGTCCAATTAAAGCTCTGAGGCATTTCTAAAACATGCCTAAACGGGTCAGAACTGAAAGTCAAAGTGAAAGTCAAACTATGTGACTTTCGGTTCCGAACCGGGTCTAAACAGGAAGTTGTCGGGTTGAACATGTTTAGACATGTTCTTACACTTATTACCAAGTTATAACAATGATCCAACAGGTTGTATATGATCTATAATGTTAATTATGCATAAATGGCATTTTAAGGATCCTGTTGACTTTTTTATAAACTAGTTTGACCCGACTTTTGACTTAGTTAGAGTGGTAATCAGGGGGAACCCTTTTGAGGGTTTATTACCCACATAAATACCAACTTATACCTACTTTTAATTCGAGATATGACTGAGCCATTGTTGACTAATCTCGAAGTCAAACCGTAATTACGACGGTTTGACTTTTAGCTAATAAACTAAGCTAAAATCAATTAAAGAAGGATTAGAACACTTACTGAAGTCCTAAGCTTGATTAGAGAACACTTGAGAGGAAGTTTGAGCTCCAGAAGTGATCAGATAGCTTGAAGAAAGGTGTGAAGACTTGTTGCAAGATCATGGCCCTTTTATAGTGGAAATTTCACCACCAATCTTTGACACATAAGTCTATCAGCTGACCACAACCTTCCAACATGTGTTCCTAGTGTCTAGGACTGTTTAGGGGTCGACCACATTGCATTAATATCGAAAAAGGATCGGTTTTCCGCGTTTGCAGGAGGCTGTCACGCTTTTCTGCTTCTGGGCGCCTGACGCGGCCCGCCTCCCGTTTAGCATATCCTCACGCGGGCCGCATGGCCCCTAATTTCAGATTTTCAATTTTCTATTGTTTTGCAACTTGACCTTTGGCTTCACGAAAGGGTAACCAAGGTTATTTCTTGCATTTTTACCCCCTTATATTTACCCACAAGGGCTTTAGGACTTATACCCACTTTGCCAAGTCCCTGAACACTTCCGGTTAACCCGAAAAGTCTTAACTTTCAACGTTTGCACTTTAACCCTTCGCACACGAATTCGATCATAACTTTCTCATACGTTAACGGAAGTTTACGAAATTTAAACCGTGTATTCTAGTGAGCATAATTAACCGTTACAAAGCTTCGGGTTTGTCAAAAGGTCACTCAGAGGTATAACTTAAACATGTTGACACATTTAGCCCCTGTAGTTTGTAATCTCTCACTTTTAGCTTCGTATGATCCATGATTTATTCGTTTGAAGGTATGAGCGCCATGTAGGGTTAATGTACATTATATTTATTCATAGTTGACACTTAGAATACGTATATTCACATACTTTCCATGTTTGTCAACTTTAGTCCTTTTATAATATTCTTTCACACGTTTTAAACATATGACACGTGTCTACACATTATAGGACGTGAATTTTTCGAGGTGTTACATAACATTATATATAATACTATATAACATCATATAAACATCGTATAACAATATGTAACACCATATAATACCATATAACACTATGTAACACTATATATCATTATATAACAAATATAACACTATAGGTTGTCTGATAGCATGTCTATGATAGATGTATAGTGTTATATTTGTTATATAATGTTAAATAGTGTTACATAGTGTTATATGGTATTATATGGTGTTACATATTGTTATACGGTGTTTATATGGTGTTATATAGTATTATATATAGTGTTATAATACACTTCTCACACTTTAGGCCCTTTTTACACTATCTTTACCCTATATATATATTATTTCTTATATAACTTAAATTATGTATTAGCTTACATATAATAGTGCATATACGTAGTTTTATCTTTATTAGTGTGTATCTTTTACATATAACTTTTATTTAAAGTAAATGAAAATAAATATATCGGTATTCATAAATTAGATTTTATTATTATTATTATTAATTGTTATGCATATTTAATTAATAACTAGTGGAATTCTCCCCGGGCGTCGCGCCGGGAATTCGACCGGTATCAGTTCAGTTCATTAGGATATCGGTACGCTGTCAGCATTCATTATAGCAACGGAAACATAAAACACAAATTAGGTATTATATGCCCAAAAATATATCGACATGAGTTTTACATCAATGAAAAGCCATAAAAGTGAGTATCTTGATCGGTTGGAATAGACATGATACCGATATTGTTGGGACCGGCACTTGCTATAGCCTACAATATAAAAAAGATACTCTATATCGTTACGGAAGTTGTTTGCACGGTATTGGTTAGTCATGATAAAAAAACAAAAAAATGTCAATTATATTTGACGCTTTGATTTTAAACAAAACTTTCAATGAAACGTAGATAAAAATAAGTACGATGTATTGGTATATTCAAATTTTATAAGAGTTTATAGAAAATCGTAAATCGTAGTTTATTTAAAAGGCATTTAATTGAATTAAATAAAAACCGAAGAGTTTAGTATTAAAATGTAATAAGAACATGGTTAGCGAGGGATAGAAAGACTCAACATATATTTCATGTAAATCGCTATGTTGAACAAAGGAGAATACACACTTTAAGGCCATGCGTAATGGGTATTATATGGGCGTAAAGGGGCTTGATAACGCTTACAACACCGTCCATCTGGGCGTTATAGGGGCATGAAGAGGGTGTGACATTTCTAGTATATTCCCCAAAGGATAGAAAACGAAACGGAAAGTAATGATTAAAGGGGCACTAAGTGACGTTAACCATTACACATTTTTTAAGGGATGTTATGATGCTTATGTGGCAAAAATGTCCCTTAGGAAACATAAACCATTATGAGTGGTCTAATATATTTATATTTCATGTAAATCATTGTGAATAAAGAAAGACAACACACTTTAATATATTTAAAATTAATTATAATTTTCATCATCAGTTGAAATTAATATGTATAATTAGTTATTGTAAAATATTATCTAAGTTAAGGGGACACGGGGGGGTTCACTAGTGATAGAATCTATCACTCACAAGCACCAATCAAGTTCCGCCATGTCAGCAACCATTTTTCTATCACTCACAACCGTTTTTAGGCGGAGTGGTCATCACTCACCACCACACCCAACAATTTTCCCCCAACCAACAATTACACTCATAAAAAACAAATATCACGCGTTGAAAATATCACGAAATCGGGATTGCGTTATACTATAACGCGTTGAACATTCAAAGCGGGGTGGGATATAACGCGTGATGGAGGTGGCCGTGATAGTATAACGCACGAGCCCGCCTCCCCTAACCATTTATATATGACAAATAAAATATTTTCATAATTAATGGTTAACTTACTATATTACAAACGGGTAAAATGAAATTATAGCAATATTAAAATCGGATTAAGTTACTCTTTTTTACTTTATAAAATGTTTCTTTATTTAGCATCCCAAGATTTTGGGCAGGAAAAGATGGGTGTGAATTCGATCCTGGATCGATTCCTTTAACCGTGGAATGCATACGAACACATGAGTTGTGCGGAATCCAACCACGTGTGTGGATCGGCACACGAAGACGTAATGATAAGATGATTTCTGTTGATAGTATAACAGTACAAAACCGCGAAATCAAATGGACAGAGTTTCCCCACTCTAGTCACCAAAAGTTATCAAATGACAAGACCCTACTCTCCTATTTATAGGCACTGCTCATCCGGATGCATGATTTTAACGGATGGCCTCCATCCGGACGGATGGACTAAATCTAAACATTTCCAGATGAACATGCATCTGTCCGAATGGACCTGATGTCCATCCGTTCGGATGATAATAACATCTCAACTTTGTCTTTATCTCACACTACTACAATAAGAGGCATTTGCTATGAAATTTTGCTACGGAAAAAAATGGTGGCAAATTTTGCTACGAGTTTGCTACGGATTAGCTACGAGCTCATTTTGCTACGAATTAGCTATGGATTAGCTACGAACTTCCGTCGCAAATGAATTTCGTAACAAAACTCATAGCAAATTCGTAGCAAAATTGATGAAATTAAGATAAATCATATAATGTAGCAAAACCGGTAGCAAAATCCGTAACAAAACCATGAAAATAAGTTTTAAGAAATAAACTAAAAAAAGTAAAATAAAATTTGTAGCAAAATCGATAGCAAAATTGTGAAAATAAATTTAATAAAAAACTTAGTAAAATTGGTAGCAAAGTCCATAGCTAAATCATAAAAATAAATATTTAAAAACTAACTAACTGAGGTTTAATAAGAATGGTAGCAAAATCGGTAAGTAAATAGAGTCGGCAGAGAAATTGGTAGCAAAATCTAGAAAAATTCTTAAAAACTAACGTAGCAAAATCGGTAGCAAATCCATAGAAAAATTCATTGCAAAATAAGAAAAAGAAAGTATTCCAAAAATAATATACTAATATCCATTGTAACATCCATAGCAAAATACGTTGCAAAAAAAAACAATTAAAATTAATTAACAATAGTGGTAGCAAAATCCATAGCAAACTAACAAAATAAATATTCAAAAAACAATAAAAAAGACGCGTACGAAAATCCATAAGAAAAAATGGACAAAGGAAATATTAAAAAATAATTAATAATATATACTATAGAAAAATCAAAAGCAAAAATACTAATTACTTAAAAATAGTTAAAAAAAGGTCAATTTTACACGCACTGATGTAAACATAAATACATTTAATATAGCTATCTCATACAAATAATACGTACCAAATTAAGCATAGAGATGAGCAAATGGTGTTGGGTACCGGTACCGAATATATTTGGTACCGACTTTTGACGTTTTTGGTACCGGTTTGGTACGGTACCGGTATTTATCGGTTTTACCACTCAAATACCGGTACGATACCAGGTATTTTCGGTACCGGTGCCCATTATTGGGATTTTCAGTACCAGTTGACACCGAACTCATCTCTAGTTAATTGATTTCTATAACGTTTTCATATTATTTGCACTCATTTTATTTCTATAACGATTTCTATAATGTTTTCATATTATTTGCAAAACTTTGATAGTGTTTTGTTTTAATTGGTAGAGAAATATTTGGCCGAGCGCCCGCAACGTGGGCGGGTCATAAACTAGTACTACGAAGACCATGAGGGGGAACAGTGCCAAACAACTACCGTCACTCCCACATTGGCCCAGACAAGTTACGATTTTACGCACAATTTAAAATTACGATTTTCCCCCTTTTCAAAATTAAGATTTTGCCCCTAATTCTAATTTACATTCTTGCCACTGTTTTAGCTTTTGACAAATTACGATTTTACCCCAGTTAAAAATTATGATTTTGCCCCTAGTTCGAAATTACGGCATTCCCATCGTTTTAGTTTTTTAGCAAAACTATGGTTGTGTTTTATTTTAATTGGTTGACTCGATATAATTTATATTCGTGTCTGGCAACTCCCTTGCACTCGCTCATTGTTTTGACAAATTTCAGTTTTGCCCCAGCTAAATGTTATAGCCTTGCCATTGTTTTAGTTTTTTTATCTAGCAAAGCTATGATAGTGTTTTGTTTTAATTGGTAGCGAAATATTCGGTCTACGGCCCGCAATACGGGCAGGGCATGGGTGGTAATACCATCATAAGTAGCAAATTGGATTCATGGTGGTTTAGATGATTTTGTTTCTTCTGATTATACTTTTAATTTTAACAGATTCTAATATTTTTTTTTATGATTTTGGCCATTTGTTTTTATCATTAGTTCAACACGTTTTGACCTGAACCTATTTTGGTTAGGGGTGCTAAACGGGTCGTGTTCGTGGGTTGGCAGGTTTAACCCGACCCGAACCCGAAAATTTTACACAATCCCGAACCGAAAATCATATCATACATATGAACCCGAACACGACCCGAAGTTTTGTGATGACCCGAACACGACCCATTCAACCCGAATTTTTTATTTTTTCTGAAATTAATATATTATAATTAAAATTTACTTAAAAACATAAATGTATATAACACAACTATATTAAATTATAAATCTTATGCTAATTTCTCTTTTTAAGTTATAATTATGGCATAAAATACACAAACCCATTTAATTTATGACATAAAATAAGTTGTAAAAAATATAATATAATATAAATATTTTTTTTCCATTTTTTCATATCATACATAAAATAAGTTGTAAAAAATAAAATAAGTTGTATCTATAGATTTCTTAATTGTGATAGTAGATATGATATGTAATTATAAAAAAAGGATTTGCAATTACGATATGTATTTATTTTTTATAACTTTATCTTTCAGTTTTTTATGTTACCCAACCCCGTGTAGCACACGGGTTTTAACCTAGTATTAAAATAAAACAACTAATTCTATATCCTAACATTTTCAAAGAACATGTACAGTAGTTTTTTTATGAATATTTCTTTTTTTTTGTTTTTATTATTTTTCTTTAAAATTTTACCCCTTTAACTTTCAATATTAACAATTTGAACCTCTTAACTTTCTAAAAATTTTGTAATCAAGCTTTACGTGCGTTTTTTTTATGTACATGTTTCAATAAATTTAAATTGATTTACGTTTAGACGTAAATTTTTCCCGTTAATAAGTTGGGTCAAATATAATATATTCCTTATGCTTATTATTATGTACATTTTCTGTTGGTTTACGTTTTGATATAATTTTTTTTTCTATAAATGAGCCGGTTAAAATGTAATACGTTTTCATGTTTATTTTTATGTACGTATTCAAATGATCTACGTTTTGACGGAAATTTTGCTCGGAAACACGTCGAGTAAAACACGTTTTCATTAAACGCTATAAATTCGAGTTACTTTACGTTTTGACACCGCCACAACACGACGTAACTATTTTCTTACGTGCTTATTTTTATGCACGCGTCGGTATAAATTTAAGTTGGTTTACGAATTGACGTAAATTTTCTTCGGAAATATGTGTCAAATATAATTCGTTTTCATGCTTATTTTTATTTATGTTTTGGTCTACGCTTTAACGCAAATTACAATTAGCAAGTTATGTGGATATTGCTTTTATCCTATTGACTTTTTTTGTTTCTTTCTTGATTTTTTTCTGGACTTTATTATTTTTATTTTTAATTTTCTTTATGTTTAGTGTTTTAGTTTTAGGTTTTTTTTCATTAAAGCTATATTTAAGATAACATTTACGTTTCCATTTATAATTAATTTAAAATCAATTCGTCCCACTGTCCAATTTAAATTTATTTTTATGGTTTTCGTTCGATGTAAAACATGTGTCGATATTCTTTTGAGCATATTTCTTTTGGTTGATATACTGAATCAAAATAGATATCGACCGAAACCCCGCAGCATAGCGCGGGTATTCCTACTAGTTATAGAACATAGAAGTGTTTTAACTCCAAACAAAGAAACACATGTTTTAACCGACTAATCGGTTATGGTTATGATTATGAAGTTTTGGTTAACCGATATAACCGAACCGAACTTGTAATGTTAAGTTCATATAATAGATTTATGTTTTACATTATACATTACGATTCAAGTATGTTGGTGATAAAATAATCTTGATGTGGATGACCTTTATGTTGATAAAAAATTGAGGTGTTATGATGGTAATTTTTTTGTTGTTGAAAATTACCTTATTAAAGATAATCCCTCATAGATAATTTAACCAAAAAGTGTAGTCTTGGCCATTGTATAAAAAAACACCTAAGTTAAGTCTAAGCCATGCACACCCCTATTTATTGCAAAGCTTGATTGGTTAAATAACCGAAATTAACCAAAATCGAACCATAACTGACTTCATAACCGATTAATCATAACCGAAGTTCGGTTATGGTTAAGGAATTCTATAACCGAAGCTAGCGGTTATGGTTATAGTTAATGGTAAAAAAACGAACCAAAACCAACCACGCACACCCCTACTGACATGTGTCCACCTTTGTATTTATTTATTAGGTAGTTATTAGAATAAAATGAGAAGTTGCCCTACAAATTAGTAAAACTACCATGACTCAAGATGTTAGTCGCATTTTTATTATGTTTTAGCACCTATTTAATTGTATTTTATGCATTTAGACCATACATATTACATCATTTCGGACAATACATGTTTTGGTAAGAATATACCTTGGTTAGTTTTTTGTTGATTCTGTATGCGTGGACGTTACCACAATGAGCGTTTACAATTTTGAAGGATTTACAATGATAAAAGAAGCTCAAAACGACGGCGTCAATAATCAGTTTTAAAAGAAAACGAGCAAAAATTGACAAATATATATTCAAGCAGAAGCTCGAGTTCTAATGTCGAAGACCAACAAGATATCAAAGAAATATTGAGATGATAATTTCATGAAAAAGAGCTCATATTCCACATGGAGTTGAATTAATCTGATAAATTAAATTGGGAAGCATATTGGTCACTGTCGCAGCCCCCGACCCCTACCTCGGAGCGGGAGCCGCAAGCCAGCACAGCTGGTGGTATCGGTGTTTGTTAATTTGGCAGCGAAATTAAAATATCAAGATCGTAGTTAGGAAATAAATCTCAGAGTTTCAAAACACCAAACTTTTATAATAAATAAATGGGATAAAACCCATGTTTCATTCACAATACATTTATAGGGATAAACCCTAATTATTGAAAACATAATCTCCTTTTATTTAGATAACTTTAAGTCTTTAGTGCTCCATAGCTGGCTTTTTATAGCTTCATATTATGTTATCTGAAACGCGTTGTAAAAAGATTTTATCAGCAAGAAATACTGGCGAGTGCATCCCAGTGTAATCAAAACAAACTTTTATAACTTTACAGTATTGAGAGCGATTACAATGTTTATATCTACCCAATTACTCATTCAGTACTTGTCACTCGACCGGATCTGTGACTATGGTCATATCACACATTGGCTAACTCGTTGTCCAATGGTGACGCTTATCAAATAATGTATTCAAAACCACATAATACCGACATCAATTGTAGAATACAAAGACTCAATCACTGTAAGCATACTTGAAAATATTTGAGATTTTGAAATACAGTTTGGTAGAAAAAGAGAATGACTCACTCTGTAGACTTAGGAAATTCTACAGCTTCCTGTTGGTGTTCTTGATTATTTTCTATTAAAAATAGACAATGCACACGTGTTAGTAAGATAACCCAAGTCACTTAGCCATACAACACGAGACAGAACCCCAACGAACTTAGTCAGGCAGAGCCTCGACATGCGTTACGGAGCCCTAGATCAATCGGGTAGGGTAACGAATTAGTGATCGGGGGTTAAAATATTTACAACGAGGCAGAGTTTCGTGTTTTAGGGGTATAATACCGAGCTACTTTGACTATAATAGAGGCTTGATAGAAGAAACAGAAGTGAACGATTTGAGAATGAAGGTGAAAGGCTCCTTTTATAGGCTGATCCTGGGTTCGCTTACGCCCCGTGACCAACTGGTCTCTCCCTCTCGCGGCCCGCGAGAGACCCTAGCTAGGGTTTAGACTTGGCAGCTCAAGATGTAGGTTTGACACGAGATGGGACACGTGTCAAAATTGTGTGTCCGGCAAGTATGGGCTCCCGCGCCCCGCGAGGCATATAGCCAAGCTAGTCGCGGCCCGCGAGTGAGTTAAAATGTTTATTTTATTTGATTTTTGTAAAAACTAAGGTTATACAGGTCTAGTTACGTGTATACAGGTATATTTAGGGCGTTTTTCATGAATTGTTATAGTCACTTTGCAAGTATCAAAAGAACTATACAGAATGAATTGGCTTGAAGTATGGGCTTTATTTTAATTATAGTCAGGCTACATTTAAAGTATGTGTTGGTCTATAATTAAATTAGAAATTAGAAATATATAAATAAGAAAAGCAGCCTACATAGATAATCATGGGAGTAGGTTTGAAAGAGAAGTGGAAGTTGAAACTTTTGGGGTTATTAAATGACCTTCGACTGCGATTGATGGGAGGACTACGGTTAACGGATGCAAGATCGAAGATAGCATTAGGATATTTTTTTGGGTGTTAATGTGACAACCCGGACTTCTCTGCACGAAATCACCCTAAGATGTAATTAAGTGTTTCTTTTTATATATATACTAGTATTTAGTACCACACGCGTTGCGGCGGGGCAAACCAAATTAAGCAACGTAAGTAATACTTATGCTATTAGCTTATGGGGCAAACCAAATTAAGCAACGTAAGATTACACAACGGAAGCTTGGTTCATATCTCGTTACGGTATTGGCTTGAGTAAAATATGAATGTATTTATGTAATTAAATTTAGTCATCTTTAAAATTATATAAATTATTAACATATTAAAGTTATGGGGAAGTTGATTATGTTCCAACAAAATGTAAGATTTAGGGGAGGCCATATTTTGTATATCAGATAGACAAACCGAAAGGCCAAAGTACACCTTTCAAACCTGTTTTATTAAATCTGAATTCTAGTATTCAAGTATAATCCCTATTATGGCTTCAAGCATATTCACATTTCCAAATACAAATCAAAATCATAACAATCTTTTCTTGTTCAAAACAAACTAATTCAATTAAGAACTAAAGGACAAAGGACAAAGTCGTTTTATTCTATGTTTTACCATATAAATTTCTGAAAATAATTTTACCAACCTTAAACACCCAAATATTTTTAAGTTACACCACCCCTCAGATGAATGTAGGCTTATCACCATCGAGTTATCACAGCCAAGGAAAAATGGATAACGTTAAATGTCAAAATTGGAGTAAGAGTGTAAATATGCACTATTTAATTAATTATATTATATAGTGAGTTGAATTACTACTACCATTATAGCAATATGAAAACAAATTCTGGATATTGAACCCTCTCCATCAAGTCAATTTCGGTACATAAACACAAAACAAAACTCTTTTGTTTGCAAGCGCGTCTGTTTGTGTGTGTTTGCAAGACATCAGAAGCAAACTAAATCCAACATTGTAGTGATGCGTAAAAAAAGGTAAAGTATACATACATAAAATAAACCTCTACAACTAGTTGGGAACACGGGAAGAACATTTGGGTAGTTTTCCTATGGTCAAACTCCAACCTTCTTTCTTTCTAGCAGATTTAAGTGGGTTTTAAACCCATGTATAAAATTTCCAAAAAGAAATCCTTAAACACAAAACCTGTCATCATCATCAACACACGCAGATTGCGGCTATGGAGGCTCAGATGAGGTCAACCTCAATACCTCATCATCATAACCTTTTATCACCTAGATATAGACTCACAGTCGGATTGTCACTAACATCGAGTCAAACAAAAAGGTTCAAAGCGAGAAACAGAAAACAACACCCCCTTTCTCTGTTTATCTCTCTCCATTACCCTCTTTAGAAAATTCAAAGTGGAAAGAATACAGAAAACCTTTGATTTTTAGAGAGAGAAAGAAGATCTTCTGTTGTTTTACAGTGGGAAATAAAAGAGTGTGACCCTGTGACCTTGATAAAAATGATAGAAAGAGATGACATTAAAAAGAGACATGTGTAAAGGAAAACCACGTGTATGCTCACAAAGAAAGTATCAGACACATTGTACAATGTAAACGAAGATCATTTGTGTAGAAGTCAAAATAAAGGAGGGGTTCGTTTAAGGAAAATGCACCGACATTTGCTTTTAAGATAGTTATAAATATAAATATAAATATAAAAATATATATGACTTAGTTAATCAAAAGTTATTAAATATGAAGGGATGCATATGATTTTGCATGAAAATGTATGTGTGAATGTCTTGTATTAATATAAACAAACCATTATCACATTTAACCAAACTGTCCAGCCACACAAACACTTGCCTGGCCCAATGACTGCAGGCCCAAGTCCTCCTTGTTAACCCAAACTTCGTCGCACAGTGTAAAAGGGGAGCACACATCAAGTGTGCGACCACATCAGATGCTTGTATAAAACCATGCGTAGTGGGCGTTGTTTTTTAAAATTTCCCCTCAATAACGCCCAATATCGCCCCACCCCCACCACCCTGGCGTGATTTGGCATGTTTTTGCAAAAAAAAGCCTCTCAGCGTGTTTTAAGTCACGCCAAATGAGGGAATCAATTGACCAATCACATTTAACTTCATTTGTTTTGTCGAATAAAATCTTTTAAATGTTCTTTTTTATTTTATTTTATTACAAACATAATGCCCCACAATCCTCACATCCTCACTACACCCCTTTTGTAAAAATGTCCAATAATGCCCCATTGTTTACTGGGTTGACACATGGCGCAAAATGCCCTAGGGTGGGACATTATTCACCCCAACGACTACGCATGGTCTAAAAACATTCTTTATCCTCTCTCTCTCTCTATAAACCTGCAACACAAAGCTCCGATCAAACCACCGGCGACATTATTCACTCCGGTTATTCAGTGAGGATATTCCACTCCAATCAACCTCCGGCAGCTCACTCGGAACACACCAACAGCAGCTTATATCTCCTCAAACTCGGAATTTCCGTTTCTTTCACTCAGCTCACACTCCCAGTTCCGACATAGATATCCAGGTTAGAATAATCGTTTTGTTCTTGTTTTAGAGTTGAGCTTGATAAAATTCTTGAATAATGGTTGTTTCATCGAATCCAACATGAGTGACTGATTTCTCACGAAAAGAAAATAACGGTTCTAGTTCACTATTTTGCATGATGAATACATAGATAACTCTAGTGAGCTGAATATAGATGATTATGTGCATTAGATGTGAAAAAGTAGATTTTTGTTAATGAAACAGTGGTTTTGAAATGAGAATGATCCTGTTCGGAGTGACGAAATATGTTGATGTCTGAATCTGCTAATCGATAGGTGATAAAGATGATGATCTTGAATCTGTTCATTGTTTTGAATGAAAAAGATGATGATTTATGTAAACTATGCTAAATGGTGAAGTGATTTCTGTTAGTTGTTTTTGTAAATGGTGAAGATGAAGATAATGTCTGTGAATTGTTTTAAGTGTTGTATATGATAGTCTCTTTTAGTGTTTACGGAGGGTTGATCATGATTTCGGCTAGACCATTTAGGAAGATGATTTTGATGTGAGTAATGGTGATTCAAAATGTTTGCTGCTGGGTTTTTAATGGAAATGTACCACTATATGTACATAGGGTACAACCCACCCTTATGTTGCATGTTTTGAAAGCTGTGAATTAAATGTGTTTTGTCCTATTTGGTTTGATTTAAAGAAGTGTGATGATGGTGTTAGGCCGGAGGGTGTGGAGGGCGACACCCCTGCCACATCACCTCCGGTAGCGCCACCCCTCCGCCACCATCCATACCATCAACTATAGGGGGGGGGGGGGGGGGGGGGGCGCCATGGTTGCAGCGCCATCATGGTAACGATAAGGAAGAAGGGTTCAGGTGGGGCCCATATCTATTTCAACCAATACAATTTTTTTTTTAATTTTGTTTATAATAGGCTTTATCCCATACCGTGTAAGTTAAGGGAAGGCATTATAAAGCCCTCTGCCTGACGTGGATCCTACGTGTCGCTGACGTGTCTTAATAAAGCCCCTAAGGGATCCATCCCACACCCTCCAGCCTTATAATGATCGCACATTGGACATCCGGTCCCACCCCCTTTGTTTTTGAAACCTTTGTTGAGTAAACCGTACACTCTTTCTTTGATCGCACATTGATTGGGCTATTTGGGCCATGCACACTAGGAGATGGACACACACCTTTTGGGCCCAACAAGAAAAGAAAGAGTCGCACAGTTATACAGATGACCGACTTAGGACTTGGCCGCACATTGGTTTGGAACATGTATCTCGGTCGCACACTCTCACAGTAACCGTACACTCATGATTTGGGCTAGGAAATGATTTGGGCTCAACAAACTTTGGGTCGCACAGTAATGTTACTCATTTTGTGATACTTTCCTGAGACTTCATTTAAAAGACAATTAAGACCACCCCTAATGGGCGTTTAGTTTTCAAAATCCAGCCCCAAACCGCCCAATCCCGCCCCGACTCCACCCCCTCGGCGTTTTGTAGCGTATTTCACGAAAAAAATTTGAACGGCGTGGTTTAAAACACGCCAAAAATGTGCATTGGGGCTTGATTTTACCGTTCAAACGGTAACATTCTTAAATGTTTATTTTTTTTATTCCAATTTAATTGTATAAAAACCCCACTTGACATCCAACTTTATATAAAAAAATCCACTCTCAATCAAACTTTCTCTCTACTTCTTTTACATTTTATAAAACCATGAATCTATTCCGACCTCCTTTTGGTGTTCCGTCAAGACCTGGGATTTACCACCCAACCGCAACAAAACTTTAACCTTCAAGACATGGACCCGAACATGTTATCGTACGCGGCTTACTTGAGTGGCTCTACTCCTTACATGCCACCCACTTTCGGCTTTGCCCAACCCGGCGGCTCGCAACCATCCCAACAACAACCCGAACCCGAGGTGGATATCGTGCCGGAGACGCAACCCGAACCGGAGCGAGAGACATCGAAATGCAGTAAAAAGCCGGATAAAAAGAAGGAACCGAACCAACCTCATCGTAAGAATACTTACGTTATTTGGACGGAGGACGAGGAATACACGTTGGTTCGGTCGTGGGTCAATGTTTCGGAGGACCCCGATGTTGGTAAGTGTTATTTTTTTACTTATTTTTTTACTACACGTCGATTTTATTTTATTTTTAATGTACAACTTTTTTTCTATTTGTAGCAAACTTTCAAACCGGTCCCGAATTTTGGAATAGGATTCGTGAGCTTTTTTATAGCACGTGGGGTAAGTGTGAACATCGTGACAAGGATTCCATCTCTAGCAAATGGAACGATATCAACAAGTGTCACGCCTTCCAAGAAGTTTATCAACGAAACAACGATAATCGGCCGAGCGTAGAAGGTGACGTCGGTGTTTTAACGAAGGCTATAGAAGAGTACAAGAAGACGAAAGGCGTTTTCAGGTACTATAAATGTTGGGAGCTACTAAAAAAGTCCAAAGTTGGCTGGCGTACATACCATGACGTCCAGTAGTAGACGTAAAGCTAAACGGTTGAAAACGTCATCCTCCGTTGACCCTGAAACACCAACTTCCGATGCCCGCAACGTCGATCTAAATGTTGTTGTGGACGATGACGAGGAAGTTGAAGAGTTGGCCCGACCGCCCGGTAGAAGAAAAGATGAGCGAACCGGGAAAAAACCGGGGGAGTCGTCTTCCGATCTCTAGTTGAAGGAAGATTTCAAGGAGATGAACCGTCGTCTCCAAGACATTAGAGACCTCGGCCACAAACGTTGGGAGACTATGAAAGAACGAGTCACCGAAAACAAAAAGTTTAACGAGGTGCAAGTGGCGAGGCAAACGGAAAAGGACATAGAGTTTTTGTCCAAACCGATCGACCACCTCTAAGGCGACGCGTTGATCGTTGCGCAAATGCACCGCCAAAAACTTCGCGAAAAATACGGACTTTAGATCATCATATCTTTTTTTTGAACTTTATCTTTTTTTTTATTTCCGTTTTTTAGTCGATTTTTATTTTTTTTTATTTCTAGTATTGTAATTTTTTTTTAATTTAATGAAGTATTCTAAGTTTTTAATTTAAAAAAATAAATAATTGTGTAATGATTGGATGGGCGTTATTGGCATTATTCCCACTACGCCACTTTTACAAAAACGCCCAATAATGCCCCCATGCTGACTGGACTGCCACATGACAGAAAACGCCCAAGGGTGGGGGCATTATTTATCAAACGACTACGCATGGTCTAAGAAACATGAGAATGTAGAAAGCATGATTTAATGTCTCATAGAAATTCCAATTATTGACAAACAATACTGTTCGATTTGATTGTCCATGCTAAATGACTGTATGTGCATAGAAACTATGTGCTACGTGTATAATTTCATAAGATACTTATATACGTACCTAACCAAACTTGGTAACCAAATAGGACGTGGTTGATCAAACCTTAAAACAAGTAAATAACCTGCCGAGCAAACCAATGTGAGTTCACACACAAGCATGCATCCCGGGGAGGGACATGGACGAACTACTATCCTTGAAACGGATACTTTTAAAATGCTATTCCCGAGGGAATACGTTTGGATATTATTTATAAATAACAACTAGCAAAACTAAACGAAACTCCATCATGGAAAGTCCCCACTTACAATACCGATTAATCGTCGGGGGAGAACGGGATATTAGTTGATAGCGCTATTAGATTTGACAAACCTCACACCATGACCGGGGGGATTGGGCATGAACTTATAGGCCTTGCAACTTGGTCAATGATGATAGACATTGACAAACGGGGCACAACAACTTAACAGTCACCAGTTTTGGTATCTACAGTTTAGTGAGCTTACAGATGGGGTAGCTCCCCATAACGTGATTATAAATGTTTTATCTAAACAGCTTACGTTTTCGAAACTAAAACTGGATAACTCGTGAACTCGCCAACTTTATGTTGACACCCTACTGCATGCTTTGCAGGTACTCAGTGATTGCTGGAGCTTGCAGCTTGGGAGTGTAGTGGGCATGCTAACCCGTGTTGGGTTCTTTTAATAATTACAAACTATGAACTTATGTCGAACCATTTACCTATGCTTCCGCTATTTTTCTTAAACTGTTAATTTGAACTTGAACTTTAACTGTCACTAATCTTCAAACCGCTTTACTATTATTGTGCCTGTTCAATATGATTAGTGGCTTGATCCTGGTCAGTCACACGCCTTGTGGTATTACTCCGCACGTGGAATTAAGGGTGTGACAAGAATACATCATCTTCAAACCCATATCTTCAAGAACATGACCACCTTCAACCATCATTATCATCCCCTAACCAAAGCCCACATTTCAGTTTCAGATCTTCATGAACAAGAACAAATCAAAAACAAAACCCAAATTCAAGAACATCTTTTCTTCACAAATTAAATTTCCAGATCTTCAACAAATTAATACGAATTCTATATCTGCTAAATTCCAACATACCATCAACAAAATTAATATCCTTTTCAAGAACAACAAATTAATACCCTCTTCACAAACAAACTCACTGGCGAGTTCCCTAACCTGAGTCAACTCAGTAACCTTAACTTCCTCGACGTCAGCAACAACCTCATCTCCAGCAACCTTCCGGCGACGACGATGGTGACATTCCCAGTCAACTTAATCGAACTAACAATGAGAAACAACTCACTTCAAGGGAATATTCTGGCGAGTTTAGTTAACAATTCCATTTATCTTCTAGTACTAGACCTGAGTTACAACAACTATCACCGCCACTTCAGACTCGAACCACACAATGACTACCAAAGTCCCCTAGCACCGCCGCGCGCCGCCGTGGGTTCAGGAAGAACCCTAGATGTGCTGATGCCTTTTACTTAACAACCACCCAAATCCACCTTGGACTGTCACTAATTGATACTGAATTGGAGATACGAGGGGGAAAGAAGAAGGGTGTGGCCACCGCTGTGCACCACCGTGCGCCAGGACCTACGGCTACCATGCTAGCTAGAAATCCACTGGTTTCATCTCTTTCTCTCGATCTCTGTGGTAACTACACACGTAAGTGTGTCTTATGTGTGGTGAAAATGGAGATAAGGTGTGTGTTGTAGAAAAAAATAGGGAAGTTGGGACTAGGGTTTTGAGAAAGTGAAGAGGGGAAGGATAAAGAGATGCAGATGATGATGTGTTCTTGAAGATCTGGGTTAGAAGATGATGATGTGCAGATGATAGAAATTAGATTTAGAGGGTAGGAGAAATTACAAAAATACCCATCATGTGACTTGCATGTGACAAATAATTAACTAGGGTCCCTAATAACAATTACTTGATGGAGGTAATTGTGAATATTTACAAATTAAGGGACCATTATGATTTCCCTTAGATGCCTTTAGTGAGAATGTCAAGGAGTTTATGTAACTTATAAAATGGATGGTCATCTTATTCATTCATGTAGAGAATAATACAACTCCTAAAAAAAATACCAGTCAAGTTTTCTCCCTTAGTCTCCATCAACCAAAGGCATCATAACGGAATCATGGCTTCATCATCTTCGGCTAAAATAAGCATTCCCATAAGTAAGTGCCTATACTTTTACGCTCAAGTTTATTTATGTTTTGGACACATGTTTAATGATATAATTAACAAAGTAATGGTAAAAGCATTATTATTTAATTAAATATATATATATATATATATATATATATATATATATATTGTTGATGTACAACTTTTCATTTAATATATTTTATTAAGACCCTATGTCATGTCCCACCTAAAATTCAAATTGCTATATGTTTTTTCAAACTTTTAGGGCCATTCAAGAGGTGCTAAGGGCTGCCGGAAATTTCCGGATAATATTACACAAGTTTGGTCCATGAAGCAAGCTTGCAAGGCAACGGAAAGCTCTAGAAATGGCAACAAAGAAAACTTTAGAACAACCCTGCATAATCATGAAAACACCAAGATATTATCAAGGAATGGTCTATAAAAAGGCTGGCCAAAAGTAGGGATGAACTTTTTTTCCCAAATACCCGTACTCGTACCCGTATCGTACTTCTACCCGTACCGATTTTAGGTATTTGGTACATGTATTGGTACCCAGTTTTATTGATTTTGGTATTCGGTACTTTCAGTATTGATATGGGTACGGGTAAAACGGGTATTGGTACTGATATTTATGTAGACCTTTAAAAGTTTTTTTTTGTATTATGTTTTATTTCGTATTATGGTATTTATAGTACTCGTATTGATTTACCTATATAGTACCCGTATCGTATTGGTACTCGTATCAATTTTACCTATTTGGTTCCCGTACTATATTGGTACTCATTGTCAATTTTACCTATTTAGTACTCGTACAAGTGCTCAAAAACTTAATAAAAACAAAATGGTACCAAAGCTGGTAACGTACCGAAAATACCCGTACCAGTACTCCTACTCGTACCCGTACTGTACCTATATATTTGGTACCTAGTTTTGTTCAAATTCGATACCGGTATTTTTGGTACCTGTACGGGTACTGTACAAATCACATCCCTAGTCAAAAGTGTTGCCAAAGAACCATCTGGAATCACCCATAAAATAGCCTAATTGTTGGATTTTTACATAGAACTATTTAGAATTTAGTACCTATATATTATGTAAAGAATTCTCTAGATCAAGAACTATCTAGAAAATTATGTACTTCTATAAATAGGGATGATTGCCCCTCATTTGCAATCACTAACTCCCTTGTAACTTCAATACTTGTAAACTTCTTACAAGCAATATAAAACCATCTTTTCTTGTAGTCTTGGAAACCAAGTATTACGTTCTTGTGCTCTAGAAACCCAAGACTTCCGCCACCATATACAAACATAACCAACCATAAGGCTTAACTTAGATCTGATCTAAGTGTCGCACGTGAGTCCAAAAGATTACTCCTTCACAAGTGGTATATAAGTCATGTCGATTCACTTGGGAATGACTGATTCGGGAAGGATGGCGACCACAAACCTTGCTACCGGAGAAGATAATCGTGGACGAAACAATACTCGAAAAAGTGGCAAAAAAGACTAGAGAAATGTCCAAAGACCTAATTGTAAGTCTGGACAAACGCATCGAAGATGTTTAAAACGAAGTTAAAGTCAAAACTAAAAATGTCAAAGTCAAATTTAGTAAAATCCAACCAAATTCAAGTACCTAATCTGACCTACATAATTACCTCAAAGCCTTGTTTCCCATAGAAAAATAATTTAACATCCATAGCCTTACAAGCTCCTCTAGTTGTGTGCGCAATATCAGCACCTTTTGTGTTGGCATATAACAAGTGCACCTTACTTTTACTCTCTTCAACTTGTTAGCTTTTAGCACTAAGTATTGGAGAAACTCATACTCTGGCCCGTCACACTTATTGTAATATGTGACCTCGAATGTCTTCAATCTCAGTCATGCAGTTGAGTGGTATGCTTCTCTCCTAATTAGATTACTCTAACTATTGTTAAAAGAAGACAAGATATAGTAATATTAGAAGTCATAAAATAAAATGAATGACTCTAGAGTTTTAGCACGAAACTTCCCAACCAAAAGTTTTTTCAATGACGGGCAACCATCTAGCACGATGGAAGATAGTTGTCGAGCCATGAACAGTAGCATTAACAAATTCCAAAGTGTTCACATTTAAGGACTTCGACATTGGTGCAATCAATGGTAGCTAATAGAAATAACAGTTGAAAGTTCATTATGTTGGTTGAACATAACAAATAAAACAACTTTATAAAGATAAAAGGTAAAGTAACTTATGAAGTATCAACCAGATTTCATAGATTTTAGTGCTAGGGAGCCTTTAATAATCCAAATCAAATTGGCAACAACAGTCTGATGAGAAAACGTGTCAAAGGATGATAGTTTTGGAGATTGACAACTAAATCCCTATGCCCTGAAAGTTGCTCCCAATTTTCTATGACAAACCAAACCAAAGGCAACCTAAGTTTGCTAAGCGTCCCGCACATAAAGAAACTTGTGGGCAGGTCAAGATCAAGCACCTCTAGGTCAAGCTCTCTAACATGATGACATACGGTATCATCGATCCATGAAGTAGACAGGATGATATGTGGCAAGTGGAAATGCAAGCAAAAACGGTTTAAACACCCTCCTTTGAGGGCTTTCATTATCTAGTCATGGAGCATTAGAAGGAGCTCTACACGATCAAAAGGACCTTTGTCATCAAGATATATTCCCCTAAAAAACTTCCAACCATGTTCCTAATCCATTGACAGAACACAGTTCTACACTGTAGACATTGGGGGAAGGAAGGACAAGAGATGATTTCCCTTTAATATTATACTTGGTTTATTTTTGTTTTGTATGTAGCTGCCAAAATTTAGTCCAATACTTGTATCATTAGTTGGACTTGGACATTTGAACGTTGTATGTGCAAGTCAACTTAATACAAAACAAATATTAGCATTTAGTATTCGTGTAATTTGCTATTGATTACACTTTGAATTACTTTACAAAAGAAAAAATTCAACAGGTTCTACTACTAGAATGTGTTAAACATATGTATTTTAGGAGATTGAAGACTATCTGGGACAAACAATAATAACAAAAATAATAAAATTAAAGTTCTACGAATATTGGTTCTAACACAAACAAACTTACTTTTTATCAACTGGCTATGTGTTGCCAGGGTTTGATTTTGGGGGTCATGTGTTGCCGAACATTGGCTTTACAACAACTTATTGAACCATGATTTTGGGATCTTTTGTTTGTTTGTTTATTTATCGATTTATATGTTTCTTTTGTTTACACAAAATTCTCATGCATGATTCTATACATATGGTTTTACAAGTTGATTAGCAACACTGCGTTCATGCTAGAATTAATATTCCAAACATGGATGGGTTGGAAATGTTGGCTTGGAGTGGGAGATTTTCCAAATGGATGTCATTGATTGACTTGCGTTGGTTTAGACGATGACAAATACTTCCCCATTCTCAATACTAATTAATTGCAACTAGTGATTTTGGTATTCCACTTGTCTATTAACTATCTTACAAGTTCAAACCTTTATTGGACCGAACGAGGGTATAACAACCTTAAAGAAGACCGACACCCTCGAATATTTTTCGACACCCTAATATATTTTAAAATACCCCAATATGTCCAAAAATACACCCCATAAGCGAAAACGGACCCCGAATACCTTAAATATTATTAAAAATAATTAAAAATAATGTTTTTAGGTTTGTCGCGGGCCGCATAGACCTCTTAAAGGTCTTACGCGGGCCGCTAAAGATCAAAAAGGTGGCGCAGCCCGGTGATGACACGTGTCATCATCGTGGCGGGTCTAGGCGATGATCCGGACAAGCTACAGCGTTGACCGGGTTTGACGCGGGCCGCGTAGAAGTTGAAAACATGCCCTATAAGTAGTGGCCATCGGATCTTTAGTCTGCTCGTTCAAATTCGAAATCTTTCTCTTAATTCTGAATAATAGGCATTATACTCGGGTCTAATACCCCCCTAAATAGCGAAGTTCTGCTCCGTTGTAAGTATTATAACCCCTGGATACGTATTAGATACTCTGCCCGATTGATCTAGGGTATCGTAACGGCTGTCGTGGTTCTGCCCGACGTAGTCGTTGGAATGCCGTCTCGGGGAGGGTATTACTAATGTTAAAATGGGTTATTATACTAACGCGTGTGCATTTGTGTAAATTATAGATTGTCACCAGGAAATCCTAAAGGATAATCTAAGACAACAATGTGAGTTGATCCGCTTTTTGTAAACCTTTTGTTAACTATTTTTACAAAACCTCATACAATTAAATGCATATTAAGCAGTTATTGAGTATTTGTAAGAATACAATTATCATGAGTATGTTGGGGTTTTGTATACAACATTTGTTACCACCTGGTCAAGGAGTAACATTTCCACAAGTCGGGGCTGACAGTACCATGGATGTTAATTGTTATAACTTGGAAACAAATATAATTGCGAGATCGACCTCAATACTGTACAATGGTTTTTATTTAAACTTGATTAAACTGGGATTCACTCACCAGTATTTCCCACTGACAAATGTTTTTAAAACGCGTTTCAGGTAACAAATTGTGAAAGCCAAATAGAAGCCAGCTGGACAGCACTGAAGGCTTGGAAAAGTGGCAATAAAGTTACCTAAAATAAAATAGATGTTTTTATTAATAAAATAGGATTTACTCCTATGAAAATGTGTGTACTGCGAACTTGGGTTTATCCCATGTGTTTAATGTTATGAAAATGTGGTATTTTGCTCTGATCAAATATTTCCTAACTACGGTCCTGATGAAAATTTCCGCTGCCAAATTAGACAATACGCGATACCACCGAAACTGGCTCGCGGCCTCCCGTTCCCAGGGATTAGGGATCGGGGGTTGCGACAGAAGGTGGTATCAGAGCTAAGCCACTGATTCAGCCACAGAAGTGTTCTGCTGACATCAAAATTCAATATGTTAGGAAATAAATTACGGGAATACGTGCATAATTGTATTTCTTGCTATGTGTTATTTGACTATTTGTTAGTTTACAGTATGAGAGACCAAGGACCATCTGACGCGTATCGTCAATTGTCTGGTTCGCCTAGAAGCGAAGGCACCTCCTCTTCTCAGCCTGCCTTCTCAGGGTACTCTGCTGATACGGAAGAAGGAATCTTTGTGTTTAAGGCTCAGTCCGAGGAGCCATTTCCTCAGAAAAAGAGGGGATGGTTCAGTCGAGGGGCACACGAACGTAGAAAGCGTATGAAAAATTTACAAGAACAGAGAGTACTAGCAGCAGCCAAAAGAGAAACCGATGCCTATGCCCAGGATATAATAAATAGGGGTATAGCCAACATCCACACCCTAGCAACCACTGCAGCTGACCCTAACCTGGAACAAATAATAGCACCCCAACCACAACTACCAATCCCTGACCAACCCATGGAGATAGAAAACCCTGAAAATCAAATAGAAATGCATGACTTCAATCCGGAAGATATACCTAGGGTACCAGATACATGAAGACATGCCCATGCCAAACATAGGAGCCTACCCAGGTTTGGATCCTTTAGATCCCTATTACCACGATGAATACATTAGGGAGATTTTAGAAGATCCTTACCGATTCCAGGCACCTACCCCCCCCCCCCCAATATCAAGAACCCGCACCCCAGATTCTGAACCCAGTCCTAGAACCTGCACCCCCAATGAGTGCAGAAAACGTACAAGAACTTAGGACATTTGGTGAGGAAATTTTAGAAAGTAGTGAACGAATGCGACAGGTGGGAGAGCGACTCGTCTGGAAGTATGACGAGCGCAATATGGATTTCTGGATGAATCCATATCCATGAATGTGATGATGGAGACGGTAGTAGTAGTAATAATAATAATAAAATAATAATAATAATAATAATATAATATGTGTGTATCTGTATGAAAAAAAAGTGTGTACGGATGCCTATTACTAGTAGTGTAACTTTAAATTTCAGTCGGTATTGTAATTTTAATTTCAGTACTGGTGTGTAATAGATGCATAGTATATGAAAAAAGAGTAAGTCGCAATGATCGACGCTTTTGACCAAAATGCGTGTCATGTGATTGACTATGTTAAATATTATTCTGTGATATTAATACGGGGTAAATGTTTAAAATTCAGATGGCCGACAAAGGAAATCAAGAAAATCTGAATAACGATAACCAGAGTAACATTAACGTGGTTAATGAGAATCCGAGCATCAATAACAATGGAAACCAAATGGATAATAGTGTCGTTCAACACATAGTGGCACAAGGAATTATAGATGCAATGCCAGTTATTATTCAAACGATTCCAGAAGCTGTAGGATCGTTTTCAGACCCGAACGAGTCAATCAGAAGAGTTTATCTCAACATGAAAGGCGGAAACAGGCATGTAGAGTTCAATTCAGCTAGATTTACACTTTAAACTGTTATATGATTGATTTCACAATGATTTACAACCTGACAACACTTCGGCAGCACTTCGTTGCACAAGCCGGAAAGTTACAAATGAAATGAACATGAAGGCTATTTATAGGGAGGACCCTTTCGTTTGAAGGTGTCATGGGACCCTTTCGTTTGAAGGTGTCATGGCACCCTTCAAACGAAGCCTCTTCAAACGAAACCCTCTACAAACGGAACCCTCTACAAACGACAAGCTTCAAACGGACTCAACAATAAAAAAACATAAATTATGTTTCATGTGCATCTTATTTTCACGTGATGTTGCATATGATGATGCCATCCTTATGATGTCATCATCAAGCATGATGACATCATGCTTGTTCATATCCGCAACCAGACTAAGACTCGATATAAGACGAAGTCGACAGATGTATGCACCAACAGAAGCGAATAATAAAAGTAAACACAGCAGTAAGCGACCAATTGACCCAGAACACAGCTTAAACAATGGACCCGTACTTCAAGTGCCCATTCCCAAAAGAAGAAGAACCATGCCTTATGGTTGTTCTTATAAAGAATTCTGGTCCTGCAAACCAATAGAATTCTCGGGCAATGAAGGACCCATTGCAGCTCTACGCTGGATAGAAAAGACTGAGGCCGTTTTAAAAATAAGCAAGTGTGCTGAATAAGACAAGATAATGTTTGCCTCTAATTTATTTAAAAACGCAGCCTTAGAATGGTGGAACACTATCCTCCAGTCCAGAGGAAGTGATAGGGTATACAACATGGAATGGGAAGAATTTAAGAATATGGTAGAAAGGAAATTCTGCCCTCCCAATGAAAAGGAACAGATAGCAAATAAATTTCTGAACCTTAGGATGACCGGGGTAGATAGTAAGGGTTATACTACTACATTCTTTGAATATGCTAGAATAGTACCAACCCTTGCATCACCTGAACCAGTATTAATCTCCCGTTACATTTGGGGATTAATTGGAGAGATTAGACATGTAGTCAAGGCAGCTAGACCCCAAACTATAGAAGAAGCTGTAGAACTAGCCAACACCTTGACAGATGAATTAATCCGTACTAGAGAAGAAGACCAGAGGAGAAACCTAACTCAAAGGTTTACCCAAGAATTCCGTTCTGGGAATTACAACCGTAGGAATATAGGTTCTACCTCTGCACCATACTGCAAGGTCTGCAAGAAAAAGCATTCGGGAAAATGCTCCACCCTTTGCAATTTCTGCAAGATGCCAGGACATAAGGAAGAAGATTGCAGGAGAAAATCCAGTAATGGACTATGCTTCAACTGTGGAGAAAAAGGTCACATCAAGCCGAACTGTCCAAAACTAGCTCCAGCCGTGAACAACAAGAACACTAAAAATGCTAGAGCATTTGTTCTGACTGCAGATGAAGCCAAAATGATTCCGGATGTCATAGCCGGTACGTTTTTAGTTAATAATGTTTTTGCTAAAGTATTATTTGACTCTGGTGCAAACCAAAGTTTTATTAATACTTCATTTTGCAAACTTCTAAATCAGTCATTAACTAAACTACCACAAGAATGTCTCGTAGAGACAGCTAATGGAGAAACTGTTAGGATTTCTGAAATCTTGCAGGGAGCAAGAATAGAAATTTTAAATCAAAAGTTTATTGCAAACCTTTATCCCATGAATCTGGAAGGATTTGATGTCGTTTTAGGAATGGATTGGTTAATAGCCAATAAAGTCAGTATTTTATGTGATCAAAAGTCAATTCAAGTAAATTCACCAAAGGGTGAAAAGATCACAATTAAAGGTGATAAGCCATCTAGATCCACGAAATTCATCTCTGTGATGAAAACTGCAAGCTATATAAGAAAAGGGTCTATAGTGTATTTGATTTCTATAATCACTAACACTAAAGGAAAAGAACCACAAGACATTCCAGTAGTGTCTCAGTTTTCAGATGTATTTCCAGAAGAATTGCCAGGACTACCGCCAGACAGGGAAGTTGAATTCAGAATCCATCTACTACCAGGAACAGCACCAATTGCCAAAGCACCTTACCGTTTGGCACCAGCCGAAATGCAGGAATTAAAGAAACAATTAGACGAATTATTGGAAAAGAGATTCATACAGCCAAGTTCATCGCCATGGGGAGCGGCAATTTTATTCGTTAAAAAGAAGGACAGATCGATGCGTATGTGCATTGATTACCGTGAATTAAACAAGGTCACGATCAAGAACCGGTACCCATTACCAAGAATCGATGATCTGTTCGACCAATTGCAAGGAGCTCGATTTTTCTCTAAAATCGATCTAAGGTCAGGATATCATCAATTAAAGGTACAGGAAGAGAACATTCCTAAAACCGCGTTTAGAACAAGGTATGGCCATTATGAATTTACTGTCATGCCATTTGGTTTAACCAATGCCCCAGCCGCATTTATGGACATGATGAACCGAATATGTAAGCCATATTTGGATAAATTCATAATCGTCTTCATAGATGATATTCTAATTTATTCTAAAAGTAAGGAAGAACATGCAAAGCATTTGCACACACTTTTAATTCTATTAAGAAAGGAAAAGCTTTATGCTAAGTTTTCAAAGTGCGAGTTTTGGTTAAAGCAAGTACAGTTTCTTGGACACTTAGTTAATCATAAAGGAATTCATGTGGATCCAACTAAGATCGAGGCGATTACCAAATGGAAAACCCCTGAGTTACCAACCGAGGTTAGAATTTTCTTAGGATTGGCCGGTTATTATAGGAGATTTATTCAAGATTTTTCTAGAATAGCCATTCCTTTAACTAAGTTAACATGTAAATGCATTAAGTTTGAATGGGGACCAAAACAGGAAGAAGCTTTTAGAATTCTTAAGCAAAGATTAACCCATACACCCATACTAGCGTTACCAGAAGGAACTGAAGACTTTGTAGTCTATTGTGACGCTTCTAAGTTAGGTTATGGATGTGTATTAATGCAACGCCAAAATGTTATAGCTTACGCAACTAGACAACTTAACAATCATGAAGAGAATTATTCAACTCATGATCTAGAATTAGGAGCTATAATTTTCGCCCTTAAGATTTGGAGACATTATCTTTATGGTAGTAAGTTTACCATATTCACTGATCATAAGAGTTTAAGATATGTTTTCGGGTAAAAGGAGTTGAATATGAGACAAAGATGCTGGATGGAAATGCTTAGTGATTATGATTGTGATATCCAGTATCATGAAGGAAAGGCAAATGTAGTGGCTGATGCTTTAAGCCGAAAGTATCATGAAAAGCCAAAAAGGGTACGTTCTCTTAAATTAAATCTGCAAGTAGATTTAAATAATCAGATAAGAGAAGCAGAAGAGTCAGTAATCAAGGAAGATACTGAAAAGTTAAAGGGTATGCTAAAGTAATTAGAACAAGGAACGGATGGAATTTGGAGATTCCATAAGAAGAGAATGTGGATACCGAAATTAGGAAATCTGCGTCATCATATATTAGAAGAAGCCCATAAGTCTAAATACACAATGCATACAGGAAGTGATAAAATGTACCAGGATTTAAGAAATAATTTCTGGTGGATAGGAATGAAGAAGGATATAGCAGCCTATGTTTCTAAATGTTTAACTTGTTCACAAGTTAAAGCTGAACATCAGAAACCCTCATGTTTGTTACAACAGTTAGAAATGTCAGTGTGGAAATGGGAATTGATAACAATGGATTTTGTTACCAAATTACCTAAAACAAAGAAAGGAAATGATACAATCTGGGTGATTGTAGATAGGCTAACCAAGTCAGCTCATTTCCTACCAATGAAAGAAACTTTTAATATGGAACAGCTAGCTAAATTGTATGTAAATGAAATTGTTTCTTTACATGGAATACCTTTATCAATTGTTTCTGATAGAGATAGCCGTTTTACCTCTCATTTTTGGTCAAGTTTCCAAAAAGCCATGGGAACCAAGTTGAATCTAAGCACAGCTTATCATCCTCAAACAGACGGACAAAGTGAAAGAACAATTCAGACGATGGAAGACATGCTTAGAGCTTGTGTAATTGATTTTGGAGGTATTTGGGACGATCACTTACCTTTAATAGAATTTTCTTATAATAACAATTATCACACAAGTATCAATGCTGCACCATTCGAAGCACTTTATGGACGAAAGTGCCGAACCCCAATATGTTGGGCAGAAATTGGGGAAAAGAAACTATCTGGACCTGAGATAGTACAAGAAACAACTGATAAGATCATTCAAGTCAAAGAACGACTGAAAGCAGCACGTGATCGACAAAAGAGCTATGCTGACAATAGACGAAAACCCTTGGAATTTGAAGTATAAGATAATGTATTGTTAAAAGTCTCTCCTTGGAAATAAGTAGTAAGATTCATCAAAAGAGGAAAGCTAAGCCCCGGGTATATTGGACCTTTTGAGATTATTAGAAGAATAGGACTTGTAGCCTATTAGCTACAACTGCCAGAGGAAATGACAGGAATACATGATGTTTTTCATGTATCTAATCTCAAGAAATGCTTAGCCGATAAATCACTGATGGTACCTCTTAAAGATATAGAGGTAAATGAACAACTCAAATTCGTAGAAAGGCCTCTACAGATTGAAGACAGGAAAGTCAAGAACCTCAAGCACAAAAGATTAGTTCTGGTCAAAGTGAAGTGGGACTCCAAAAGAGGACCCGAGTACACATGGGAGCTGGAATCAGAAATGCAAAGGAAATATCCACATTTGTTCCAGTAGATCTCGAAGATGAGCTCTAAAACAAGGTGGGGAGGATATAACAACCTTAAAGAAGACCGACACCCTCGAATATTTTCCGACACCCTAATATATTTTAAAATACCCCAATATGTCCAAAAATACACCCCATACACGAAAACGGACCCCGAATACCCTAAATATTATTAAAAATAATTAAAAATAATGTTTTTGGGATTGTCGCGGGCCGCGTAGACCTCTTAAAGGTCTTACGCGGGCCGCTAAAGATCAAAAAGGTGGCACAGCCCGGTGATGACACGTGTCATCATCGTGGCGGGTCTAGGCGATGATCCGGACAAGCTACAGCGTTGACCGGGTTTAACGCGGGCCACGTAGGCCCTTGCCTACTCTTACGCGGGCCGCGTAGAAGTTGAAAACAGGCCCTATAAGTAGTGGCCATCAGATCTTCAGTCTGCTCGTTCAAATTCGAAATATTTCTCTTAATTCTGAATAATAGGCATTATACTCGGGTCTAATACCCCCCTAAATAGCGAAGTTCTGCTCCGTTGTAAGTATTATAACCCCTGGATACGTATTAGATATGCTGCCCAATTGATCTAGGGTTCCGTAACGGCTGTCGTGGTTCTGCCCGACGTAGTCGTTGGAATGCCGTCTCGGGGAGGGTATTACTAATGTTAAAATGGGTTATTATACTAACGCGTGTGCATTTATGTAAATTATAGATTGTCACTAGGAAACCCTAAAGGATAATCTAAGACAGCAATGTGAGTTGATCCGCTTTTTGTAAACCTTTTGTTAACTATTTTTACAAAACCTCATACAATTAAATGCATATTAAGCAGTTATTGAGTATTTGTAAGAATACAATTATCATGAGTATGTTGGGGTTTTGTATACAAAACTTGTTACCACCTGGTCAAGGAGTAACATTTCCACAAGTCGGGTCTGACAATACCATGGATGTTAATTGTTATAACTTGGAAATAAATATAATTGCGAGATCGCCCTCAATATTGTACAATGGTTTTTATTTAAACTTGATTAAACTAGGATTCACTCACCAGTATTTCCCACTGACAAATGTTTTTAAAACGCGTTTCAGTTAACAAACTGTGAAAGCCAAATAGAAGGCAGCTGGACAGTACTGAAGGCTTGGAAAAGTGGCAATAAAGTTATCTAAAATAAAATAGATGTTTTTATTAATAAAATAGGATTTATTTCTATGAAAACGTGTGTACTGCGAACTTGGGTTTATCCCATGTGTTTAATGTTATGAAAATGTGGTATTTTTCTCTGATCAAATATTTCCTAACTACGGTCCTGATGAAAATTTTCGCTGCCAAATTAGACAATACGCGATACCATCGAAACTGGCTCGCGGCCGCCCGTTCCCAGGGATTAGGGATCGGGGGTTGCGACAGAGGGTTACCCCATCGGTTCTTATTCATCACCAAGTTTTTACATAGATCTGTGTAAACTAGCAAGATGACAAAAAACACCCCTATACACTACCTTAAACACTTTTGTCTTACAAATTTATGAAAATTGAAGGATACCCAGTTTTCCCATGTCAACTCAATGCCTTTTGATCGATGTTTAATCCATAGAAAGCTCAATGTTTGCAGCTCCCCGATTATTCTGTCGATGCACACCCTTTTTTGACAAATATGACATCATTCCGGGCTCGCCAAATGACCCAACATGAAACCAGAACTACTGCCTACATTAAAGTCTTTTTGTACTCGTTGGTGACCAAACTCTTGTGAATCTGCATCTCAACTCGAATAGTAGTAACCGAAGTCATTGGGATGTTACACCAAACACTCACTTTATACCAAATAACTATTGCAACATAACAAGGCGTGAAAAGGTGGTTGGCATCTTCCTCGCAATCACCGCAAAGTCGGCAATTGGTCGGTCCCCTATGAATGTTTCTTCTTTGGAGCCCTTTTAAAGTTGGAAGATAATCTTGTTCCGTGCGCCAACCAAATATACTATTGTTTTAGGAACCCATTTCACCCATGCATGTGAAAGGGTAAAATTGGATCATGTGTTTAGCTAGCAAGACTCGACATGAGGTGAGAGTATAAACCCTATCCGTGCACTAGGGGTGAGCAGAAAACCGAAATATTCGAAAAGAAATAAGCCGAAATAAAAAACTGACTGATCTGTTTTAGGAATTTTAATAATCGAAAATTTTGGTTCGGTTTTCGGATAACCATTTTCATTAACCGAAATTAAGCGAAACGATAAATTACAATAGTAGGCCCAATCCATATATCTTTATGTTTAAGTGTTCAACCCATGCTACTAAGAATTATTAATTTCATTCATGATTGTTAAGTATTTATAATAAGAAATTAACATGTTTATTTATCATTGAAATGATATATCCATTGTCTACAAGAAATAACAAAGTTTACCATAAAAATTAAATGATTTTCAAAGTCTTATAAAAGAAAACGACTTAATAAAAACTTTGGAGAAGCGTTAAAATAGTTAGAAGGTTAGGTTTATGTGAACAATATTAATTAAAAAAACTAAATATATTAATTTAAATGTAAACATGTAAGAAGAATTCTTAAACTTTGAATTATACTTTATATTTTTGAATCTTATGTAATTTGTTTCAAAAACCGAAAAACCGAATTGAATTGGTGCTAACTCCGAAAAAACTGAAACCGAAAAACGAACTTTCAATTACGATTTCGATTTTACCCAAAAACCGAACCGAACCGAACTGTGCACTTCCTTACTGTGCACTGTTCCCACAACCATTTATTCTTCTCACTGCCCAAAGTTATCGTCCCAATCATCATTTGCTGACACCCAAAAAGTTTCTCGTGCTCATCCTCGCTACCCAGCTCTCTTTTCCAGCCCCACACACCCGTATCGTCACCGTTACATATTTTAAATTTCCAAGCTGAACAGAGTTGGAAAACTGTCCTTTAGAGGGCAGTCCCCAAGCCACTTTTCCTTATTTCTGACAATTCCTTTCATCAAAACACTAATGTTTATATTTTGTTCTGTAAGATCTTTTTCCAGCATGTAAATCCCATCCCATACACTAGAGATGCCCGCCTTAATTGGTAAGAATGCTGACGAGTTTGGTTGAAAATGAATAGATGTGATTACATTTTTCCATAACATGTTTTCCTCATTTTTGAATCGCCGCCACCACTTTAGTATTAGAATAATATTCATATCCTAGAGTAACCCCAACCCGAGCCCGCCTTTGTCATTGGAACCGTTTACATGCTCCTAAGACACCCATCTTGTCTTTCATTTGTCTTCATCTCCACCCAAAAAAATCGTCTTCTAAGCGCTTCAAGTTCTTGTAAAAACACTTTGGAGCATTGTATAGAGAAAAATAAGATTACTCCAATCGGCAAGGTGTTTGACTTCCATTTTGAAAACCTTGATTTAAGGACATCTACTACATCCTTCCAATGCCTAGCTTGATTCATATTTGCACCCACTAACAAGCCTAAATACTTACATGGAAGCTTTCCAACTTTGCAATTTTATGAGCATTGAAACTTTCCAACTTTGCAATTTATGAGGTTGTCAACATTTTCCACCATAGGTTCACCTGCCCCAAGACTGAATAAGCTAATTGATTTTTTTGGCTTAGTTTCAATCCTGAAATAAAATATAAGTATCTCATTAAGCGAATGATAATTTGTATATTGGCTTCCCCCATTCCCCATGAAGACGACAACGTCCGCATATATTAAGTGGGTAATTTTTGGCCCATTGTTTGGTAAACGAATCCTCTAGATTCCATGGCAATAATGAAAATGAATGGCGACAAGGGAAGGAGATTACCTTGGCGGACGCCCCAGTAACATTGGAACTCAAGAGTTGGGGTTCTGTTTATAAGTACCGAAGCTCTAGATGAATATAAAATACCCCTTACCCATATCCTCCAAATACCCGGAAAGCCTATTTGAAGTGGAACAGAATCAATAAAATCCCAATTTATTGTGTCGTAGGCCTTTTCTATATCAATTTTGAAAATCTAAGCTTTGGTTATCACCGTCTTAACCCAAGAAATTATTTCATTTAAAATTAGTGGGCCATCTAAAATAAAGGAAACTGGATTGACTTTTAGAGACTACTGACACCACCACTTTTTTATTCTATTCACCGAGACTTTTAAGAAAATTTTAGATATGCACCCAATTAAGCTAATTGAGCGATAATCATTAAATCATTAAAACAAATAGTGTCTATACCTTTCGGAATGCGGGCCAAAAAAAGAAGATCCACACCCGAGTATTATCTCCTCATGATTGTAGAATTTCGTCATGATGTTGAGGATGTCACATTTCAACGACTCCCAAAAGTATTTGATAAAGGCAAAATTAAACCCATCCCTTCCCGACGCTTGGTCACTTCCGCTATCCAAAACCGGTTCTTTTATTTCTTGTAATGTGAATGGGGTAACAAGATTGTCTACTTCATCTTGCGAAAGTTGCTTTAAGTTTCGGCTAAATTCCGGCCTCCTAGAGCTCGGTTCTTGATCTAAACTTGAAAGAAAAGAACTTTCTCGCCCACAATTTAATTGTATCCGGAATTGTCACCCATTCGCCATTAACGTCGCTATCCTAAATCGATTCTTTTATTTCTTTTAATGTGAATGGGGTAACAAGATTGTCTACGTCATCTTGTGAAAGTTGTTTTATGTTTGGGCATGTAAATTCCAGCCCCCTAGCCCTCGGCTCTTGATCTAAACTTGAATGTAAACAGTTTTGTGCAGCCCCGAACGAGGAGGGGCTGTGTTCCCATACCTCCAGTGAGTTCCGAATACAAACGAGAGTTCCACTACAGCTTCTCTAAGCCATAACTTTAGGTGGAATTCTAGCTTTCCACATTGGTTTATGTATAAAGGTAGAATGACCTCTTTCATGCCACTTCGCATATGTATGAATGAATGTAATTCATTATTTATTTTCCAAAGCAACTTTTTATTTATTATTTATTTTCCAATGAAACTTTTTTAATATTATATTATTTATTACGTAAAATTCTCTAGATGAGTTAATACACATCCATACACAAAAAAAAAAAAAAAAAAAAAAAAAAAAAAAAAAAAAAATTGACCATAGCAAAATAGATTCATGGGTCCGCCTCTAGATGCAAGCAGTGACGGTTCTTAGTGAGGGCTAGACGGGTCTCCAACCCCCCTGTTTTTTCACTTCATAATGTTTTTACCGAAATTTTAAAACATTATGTAGTATAAAATATTAGATTTTGAGAATCCGGCTCTCTATGATTTTACAAAAACTAGGTTCAAAATCCGCTAGTAGATACAAGTGGAAGGGACACAAAGTGTTATTCAAAACATAAGATTCCAATGATGCATACTTGCAAAGCAATGTTTACTCAATGACATTTTAGTTTATTCAAGTAGTTATATAATATATTCCACTGCCGAAAACGAAAAAAAGAATTTGAAATTCCTCCCTAAACTACTAAAATCCAAAACCCTAATATTCCGAATAACAAAGATGTACCCTGGAGGCAAAAAGACAAAAATGTCCTCAAACATGGCCACCCTTTACCCTTTGTCTGTATCCTCACTAACCTTTCACGTGAACCCCCACAACCTAGCAGGTAACATGCACTTTACAGTAAAACCAATGCAAACGAAACTGACCAACGATCAAACAAACTCCATAACCAGGGGTAATAATGTCATTACAATAACAATAACACCGGCACGTGCCAAGGATGCTCCAGATGATTTCTCGAACTGTAACGAATCAACGGCTAACGGCATGTTTTCTTGGTCAGGGCTGCATTTGAACTCATGGGGTGGGTGCGCACTGTACATGATGGCGCGCAATACAGCGGAAACCGTTGGTATGTACGCCGTTTTGTTCCTTGCTAGTAGCCACGTCAGCCCCATTAGCTGGCAGTCACGTGTCATTATCTTGCTAGCTCGATCATCTACTTGATGATGGGTTTTTCTTGTTCCGTTTTGCCCGTCGTCATTTAACTGTCATGTATAATTCATTCAGGGTATTTTAGTCATTTTAGGTTATGAATTATTGATTCTTATATAATATAAAGGGTTGAATAAAGTTTGACCAAACATGATTAGACTAGTCACTAGATGGATATAATTTAAGGGCAGATTATATAAATAATAATGCACTTGTCACATAAAGGTGTTTTTTTGGGAACTAATTTAGTAATTAATCAATTATTGTTAGAGTTAATTAACACGACTACCTTATTTTGATATCTTTTTATTGAGTATAGAACATAAAGGTGTTTTTTCACTTTTTGGGAACTAATTTAGTAATTAATCAATTATTATTAGAGTTAATTAAGACTACCTAATTTTGATATCTTTTATTGAGTATAGAAATTGATAAAAGTTGAATAAATGTATTTTGCCAATTTTCCTTTACAAAATACGTAAATATAAATATAAAATTATGTGGATAACAAGAAGATAAAAACTGTAAATACATAAACATAAATATAAAATTAGGTAGAATACAAGAAGATAAAAAACATACAGATATTTTTTTGGGCAGATTATATTTATCAATGATCCTGTCAAATATTCTAGGCAACTAATTTGTCAACCAAATAGAGTTAAAAAAAAAACAACCTAGAACCTAATTCTGAAATTTTTATTGATATATTGAGTATACAAACTTAAAGTTTTGTTGACTGATTAGATACATTTTGCCATTTTACCACGTAACAAGATTGAAAAAAAAAAACCATTAAATTCAAATTTTCATAATTGTTTATCCGTATTGTTTTGTCAACTTCTATGATTACTTTTGGAAATTCTGTAGTGCATTTTAGTAAATTAACAACACAACAAAGAAATCAAACAAATGGCATGTGAAGTGAGAACAGTTGACCTTTTGCAAAGCCCCAAGACATCTAGTACATCCAGCATACGATGAATTCCGGCAGCTTTTCTCCAAGTTCCGAACAGCAACGGTCGGAATTGCATTCCGAGAACTCTTCGTAACATTAAACGCCGCCGGACAGCTAAGCGAACCAATCTGGTGCAACCGAATCCCACAAAAACACAAAACAGCATCACATGATGCATTAGGCTGAGGTATATGAATGTTTCTACTCTGCAACGAGTTTTGCAACGAGTTAACACAGTTCTGTGAGTCATCAGGCATCATCGGCATTTCGTCAGTAGCCGGTGGAGCCGAAGCATTGACTTGTAGAGCCGAGCGAGCGTGTGCCGCGAAGAGCCAAGCTGCCAGCACTGGACAGCAACGGCTTCTGTCGAGGTTGCGACCACAGGCGGCGTTTACGCCGCCGAATAGCTCAGCTGATAAGTCTAACCGGCATAGTTCTGACTCGGTCTGGACCGGGAAAGATGGGACCGTGTTGGGAGGAGAGTCGTCTGGTGGTTTTAACGGTTGGGCTGGTTCGGTTAGTAAACCGGACAGGCTTAGGTTAAAGAGGAAGCTCAAGATGAAGATGATGATAAGATAATGAAATGATGATATCTTCATTACTAGAAGTGGTATGCAGATGAAAAGGCTGGTGATTCTGGTTGAGTTACTGGAGTGGGGGGATCAGTGAGAAAGGATTCATTTGTACAGGGTTAAAGAGATTTGATAAAGAGATGGTGTCTGAGAATTTGGATGTTTGTGGAGTGGGTGGGGTGGTGGGGGTGGGTGGGGTGGATGGTGGGGTAGTGTGGGAAATGTCTTTATCTCACTCATTCTTTCTTTCTTGTATCCATCTCTTTCAACTCGCACATGGGTCATCTCATTTGCTAGGAGAAAGTGGTTAAAAAGTGTGTAAAAGGCTTGGTTTCGTCATGTAATTTGTTGCATTTCACTTGGTAAACTACATCTAGCCACCTAGACCAACCGAATGGCTTTTCTGGTTACTATTTTGTGCTTGAAAGTGTTTTGGAGTTTGTTAGAGAAAGTATGTTGGTTGTGCATAATATATGAGCTTAGAGTAAATCAAATAAATGCTAGAAACTAACTCTCACTATGTCTAACAATATGGACTATACATACACTTTAATATGCCCCCCTTAAGTCACTTAAGTGGGTGGAACAATATGAAGATTGGATTAGACCTAAGAGCATTAAAAACAAGTGAACAACCAACCCTTTGCTAAAAATATCCAGTCCACATAGGCCATTTCTAAACCTGGTGAATAATAGGCCAGTAGAAGTGGCACAGATATGAAGTACATGATCTTGGAAACAGGCGGTGGATATGAGAAAATAACTACTAGGATGATTGATGACCAATTGAGTACAAGGGATTACATTTTTAGCTAAAGAGGAGCATCAAGAACATTTTTATGCAAAAAGAGTGTGATATGATAAACAAGGCAAGCAATGGCCGATACGGTGACCAACATACTATTACTAACGGTGACTTTCTCTGAACCAAAGGATAAAGCAGCATCATCAGTGGCGGCTTTGATGGTGTGCGGAGAGGACCTCCGCACAAGGCCTATTATTTCGAAGGGCACACGATTTTTTTTTTAAATTTCGATATATACACATTATTTTTTTTTAAAGTAAACATATACCAATTCCAATATAGGACCATTTATAAATATTTTTTATGATTTAGTATTTAGCCCACTTGGCATTAGTTTTATTGTGCCCAATACTAATTTGATTTTTTTAAATAATAATAAAACATTACGGAATGACACGTTTTTTCGAGCTCAAACATGGTACGTGAATTCTCAGAGACGCCTCTGAGCATCGTACACCATAAAAGCGTCAAATGTAATATGCCACGTAGCCCAAATACACTATAGAAGCATCAATTACCACTAAGGGTAGGGGGTGGTCACTAGTAATAGAATTTCATCACTCACAATATCCAATCATGTTCCGCCATGTCAGCAACCATTTTTCCATCACTTACAACATTTTTTAGTGGGGGTGGTCATCACTCACCACCACACCCAACAATTTCCCCCAAGCAACAACTACCCTCACAAAACAAAAAATAACGCCGTGATAAAAATAACAAAAATTTGATTTCGTGGAAGATTAACGTGTTATACAATGACCGGCGGTGGAAGATTAACGCGTTAAACCATCACGCGTTATAGTTTAACGCAGTGCCCCGCCTCCTCTAAGCTAGAGTACAATTCATATACTTACCTGCCAAACGTTTGTATCTTAGCCAAGCTAACTACGGGTATACTAGGCATGGTCGAGGGGCATATGATATATCATTATATTGTTTGTCGAATCAACATGAAACAAAACACATAAAGAATCATACATAACTGAATGCCAATGTTCACAACTAATCATATGTTCTATAATAAAATTCAGACAACCAGTTCATATAATCGGCATCAAACGACCTCTCATATTATTTTTAATTGTCGGGTGATTAATAATGCATGATAGAAGGACTTGAATACACTATCTGTCTTATCAGCGACTTCGCTAAGGGTAACTACTTGACTCTCTTAGACTAAGGGGAGTGGAGCATCCTTTGATGGGGCGTCTTGCGACACGTGGTGCCACGTGGCGCCACGTCATATTAGAGGATTTTGACCAAAAAAGGGGGAGTGGGGCAACCTTGCTGGGTGGGGCGTCTTGCGACACGTGGATTGATTTATTTTGTCTTTTTTTTATGTAAAAGATATAAAAAAGTCCTATTTTTTTATAAAAGTATTGATCAAAGTAAATAAAAACTAATACTTCAATAAAAAAAATTACTTCAATAAAATAAAAAATGCATCAACTAAAAAAAAAAATACATCAACAAAAATAAAAAAATACAATCAACAAAGGTTATATTTTTCTCGAATTTCTTGCTTCATTTGTTCGGCTAAAGCGAGCTCGGCTCCAGTAAGGTTTGTCGTGTCGGTTGTTAATATTTGCAAATCAAGTGCTTTTTGACGACTTTCTTTCAGCTTTAGCTTTCGGTCCCCGTGTTCTTTTTTTAAGTTGATCCGTTGTTGGCTCGTTTGCAACAAGCCGTCTAACTTATTGGTCACTTTTTCGAACGTTTCGGTGTAGTCGATTCGTACACCGCTAGAAGACGGTTGGGCGGCTTTTTTGGCCCTGTCTCGGCCAACCGGCCGTTGTGGTGGTTGAAACGCATCGGCCTCTTCATGTGGCTCTTCGAAATCTTCCTCAATGTCGTTGAGATTTATTTGACACCGAGCGTCCGACCCGGTACTTTGATGGTCGTTTGAGGATGAGGTTTTTGACCGCTTAGCCGACGGTTGGCCACGAGTTTTAAATGGATCGAAGGCGATGACTGTGTGAAATTTCGAACTCCTTCTTAAAAATTGCCAAATAGCAAGATAAGGAAACGCCTTCTTGTGTTCGACTCGGAATTCATTTTGGGCGTTTGCTTGGAGCATCGCATCGTCGGAACCACTTTGGCGCACACGCGAGTTACTTAGGCGAGTGTATATTTGGTTGAAACTTTGAATCAAAGGACGCATTTTACGCCACTTCGCGCCGATACCATCGGGATCACGGTATCCATCTTCTTGATCTTCCAACTTGAGGAAAACGTTGTAAATACGAGACCAATATGTTTTTTCCTTTTGATAGTTACTACATCTCGGGTCTTCGGTTATTTCTAGCCAAGCCTTGGACAAGCTCATTTCCTCGTTGGAAGTCCATGGTATCGGTTTGGTTTTCAAGCGTTCTTCACCCGGTGTTTTCCTCTTGTGTGAACGTTTCTTTTTTTGAGGTTCAACATCATTTTGACCGACATCGAACTGGGTCTCCGGAACTTCTTCGTCATCTAAATCAACCACTAGATGGAATACAAACAAAGTTAAAAAAAAAAAAAACATATTCTTTACAAAAAAATATCTAACCATTTTGTTGTCTCGATCCTCCAACGTTTTGAAAACCACCGGGTTGTTGTGTGTTCCAAGTGGTGAACCCCATATGTTGCGGTATCGTCGTATTGTTGTAGTATACTTGCGGTGTAGGGCTAGCAACGTGCATATTATTGAAATAGGCGTAAAAAGCGGGGTTATTTAAAACGTTTGGGTCCGCCAGATCGGGTTGTGGATTGGAAGATTGTGTATTTTGGTTGAAAGGAGGGATGTTGTGGGGATACATTTTGATGAGTTGATAGAAGATTGGTATAAATTTTGATGAGTTGAGAGAAGATTGTGGTAAAAATGTGTTTGATATGGGGTATTATTTATAAAGGTTGGATTATTTAAAAAAAAAAAAAAAAAAGTTTGGCCAACATATCCGTTGGCAACGGATATATTTGAAAAAGTTGGGCGACTTGGTTGAGACGGGCAGGAGGGGGACGCCACCCAAGACGCCTCCGGGGGCGGTGTTCCTGGCGACCTGGGGCGATCTGGGGGTGGGAGTCGCCCCACTCCCCTCAGTCTTAGGTAACTTTATTCTCAAGTTTCGTTCTTTGCCGTTTCCGACCGTCCCTAGCTTCCAAAATCATAAATTCATTTGCAACATCCAAGTGGAACCACTTAAACCACTAAAAAACCATGTATTTGCAGCATCTGACCGGAACCACTTGGCTGGTTCATGCTCAATTTACGCTAAAAATTATTTGACATGATATTAACCAATGCCCGAGTTGTTTCGGGTCCATCTCTCATGTGTTTGGTCACCGATTTTCATCGTATTCAGCTATGGTTTGACTTCAAAATTCTTACATCTTCAAAAGTAGCTAATTTCATGATTAATGTAGTTTAGTTAATAATGATTAACGCACGTTGAGACGCAGATAAATGGACTTGATCACAAACCCGTGATTTTTTTTATAATGAATATCGTAACCAATCTCATACCCAAACATACCATTTTAAGGTTTCAGTTTTTCTAGTATGGTTCGGGGTTTTCTACCTCTCCTGCTTCCAAAGACGTCTCTTATAGTAGGTTTAATCTCATATATTTTCAATAGAATTTATTTATTTATTTATTTATATTATTACGAGTGATGACTAATTCCATAATATGAGACAACATAGTGGTGTTCTCTACCATATTATAGAGTTGAATTGATGATGTTTGTTATTTCATTAGCGAGAAATATAGTAATTTGGTGATCATTATAGAGTTCATTTTTTATCGAAAAGATTCTAAATCTACAATTCAAAATCAAACACATTTATAATCTATGTAATTTACTCTCAAACTTTGATAGTAATTTGTTAATAATAATAAAGAAAAAACAAAAAAAGCTGTATGATGGGAAAAGGACAAAAAACTGTTTGAAAGAATTGGGTTGATAGTTAATAGTTTACATACAAAAGGATATCTCTAGAACAGAAAGTTTCTGTGGTGGGTTTGTATAGATTCTCCCTCCAAAGAATAAAACAACCAAGTGTTATATAAAATTAGTATGGTCTTTTTCCTCGAAAGTCTGGTAGTATCACACAACTAGCTATCCTGTATAACTGTATTCCAGAGTATATATTCCTTTCAGGCCTTGAATACAACAACGTTATTCTTTATTCCTAGTAACATTCATCAAACACAAAAGTTTTACTTGTTCTATAGGGATTGTTGATTTCATTGAATGTTTATAATTGTTGTTGTGGGTCATTGGAAAAGAATAGAGTAAACTACTAAAATGGTCCCTAAGGTTTGGTACTTTTGCTACTTTAATAGTTTAATTCAAAACTTAAACCTTTTGAATTTGAGTTAGTGTGGTTTCAATTTTTTTTGTCATTTTCATCCAAAAACAAAATCTAATTAGATTTTTTAGTTAACATCCAACTTTTTTATCTTTTTCTTTTCTTTTAATGAAATACAAAATTGACTGATTTTTTTAATTTGTTATAAAAAAACATTAAAATATTATTTTGCGCTTCATTAAAATGGAGGAAAAAGACAAAAAAAAAAAAAAAAAAACTGAATGTTAATTGAAATATCTGACCAGATGTTGATTTTGGATGAAAATGACAATAAATTTGAAACCACGTGGACTTAGATTCAAAAAGGAGTAAATTACGATTTTGGCCCCTGTGGTTATATCACTTTTACCCTTTTAGACCAACAAGGAATCTTTTAACATCTGAGCCCCCAACGTCTTTTTTTTTCTAACCCTTTTGGTCCCTAACACTAACCCCATCCATTTACTTTTAGGGGCCACAATGGTTAGAAAAATAGACGTTGGGGGCTAAAAGGGATAGGAAAAAAGACGTTGGGTGCTCAGATGTTAAAAGATTCCTTTTTAGGCTAAAAAAATAAAAGTGATATAACCACAGGGGCCAAAATCGTAATTTACTCTTCAAAAAGGTTGTTTTGTACTAAAGTGGTCAAAATGGCCAAACCTTAGGAACCATTTGATAGTTTACTCAATAGAATAGAGTAAATTACGTTTTTGGCCCCTGTGTTTATATCACTTTTACTATATTAGCACAAAATAAGAATTTTTAACATATATGTTCCCATGGTCTCTATAACTAACCATTTTGGCCCCTAAGTTTAGAGATCATGAGGGCCAAAATGGTTAGTTATAGAGACCATGGGGGCCAAAATGGTTAGACTTATGGGCCAAAATGGTTAGTTATAGAGACTATGGGGACAGATATGTTAAAAATTCTTATTTTGAACTAATATAGTAAAAGTGATATAACCACAGGGGCCAAAAACGTAATTTACTCCAATAGAATATGATAAAACTATGTAATCTTCAATTAAACAAACGAAATAACAAAATTCGTGAAAAGATAAGTTATAAACTAATTATATTTTTGAAGCATGTCATCATTACGAGTTAAAACCGAACACTTAGGCTGAGTAGTGTTGTTTAAAGCTCAAATGCTAATTATCGCTTCACATTAGGCAGGAGCTTTAACATTAACTAGCATGATGTGGTTTAACATGGTTAAAAAAATCTAATTGACTAGCTCAAGGGTGGTCCAAAAAAAAAGGGAATAAGCCATGGTGTTCGCCAAGGGAATGACAGAGGGGGTGATGGCGGCTTAACGTGGTTTAACAAACATTTTTGAAAAAAAAAAAGTGTGATTGGCTAACCAAAAAAATAACAGAAAAGGAAATCAGCCATGGCGCTCGCCAAGTAAATGGCGGAGGGGATGATTGCGATTGGTGCCTCCTTTGGCGGCAGTGGGGTGGTGTTTGCGGCATTATTGTATTCTTATATGTTAAAAGTAAATATAAAATTTATAAACTTTTTTTTGGTGGTGTTGATAAATGAAAGTGTAGTTTCAAAAATATGATAAGACCTTTAACGTCGGGAACAGCAAAAGTCAAAAAAGGTGTACAAATGTCAAAAAAAGACAATTAGAACCAGACGTCGGGAAAGGAGGGCATCTCGGAAGTTTGGCGTTACCTTTTACAACTTCTTTTCTGTAGGCTGCATATGAGTGTTCACTACCCCCTCGTCACGATGCCACCGGGCCACCACCTTTCAGTTTTCTTTTAATAACTACTTTATTAATTATAGAAGGAATAACAGCAAAAGTTTCATCCAGAAAAGTTTATTATTGTGTTACATTTTTTACAAGTCAGCCAAAACTTCATTCTCAAAATCGGTTCTATGTAACAACCAAAAAGGATGTGGAATTACTGAACGAACTGTTACTTTTGGGGTTTTTCTGGGTATGCGAATGAGGGGTTTAATCAAACTTTCAAGGGGTGCAATCAAGATTTTTGTATATAAAATACACTAAATTTTTTTAAGGGGGACGCCCGCCCACCCAAGCCATGCTTTGAGTCCGCCCCTGCTTGGAAATGGCTTGGAAATAACTCAAAGATGTTCACCGCGCCAAACGAGGCTACCGTAGATTGGAACAATTGGGTGCCGTTGAAGATAAATAATTTTTGTTTGGAGAGCTATGATGGATAGGATCCTGACTATGGATGTGCTCATAAAGCGTGGAATGATATTGGGTCCCTCGATGTGTGGCGTCTATTGTATGGCAAAGCATTTGTGTGTGGTGTAAATTCAACCGATTTTCGCTTTCCCGTTTTGGGATTTGTTGAGCATTCATGATCATGTCCCGAGTTCGGAACAAAGGAGGAGATGTATTCAATTAGTTATCTGGGTCGCTTATGGAAGGATATATACGTAATAATAATTATATCTTCAACAAAATGCCTATAAAGTTTGAGAACTTATGTAGAGAGATAATGTCGTTTAGCTTATTTGGATTAAAAACCAGTTAATGTTGGCTTATTTGGATTGGTCTATGTCTTTTGATGTACGATTTTTTGTTGTGTTGTGTATGTTCGCCTTCTAGTTAGTTGCTTGCTATCATGCATGTTTTTCTTATGAAAGTTGCCGTTTAAGAAAGGTAACAACCAAGGGTTCCTTACAAGTACTTGTGATTAATTATAAGGAAATAGATGATTTCACAATTCACACTATTGACAAGTGAAGGGAAATAAAATGAACAAAAAATAATAAAAACCAAAATAGAACCGCAAAGCATAGTTCTATATTGTGATCATTCGTTGGGCCAAACCTGTTTTGGCGGCTTCCATGAATGCGTGTAGGCTCTAGCTGGAACACATCGCAAGTTAAAAGTTAAGTCTATTTAGAGTTAAAATCATTTTTCACGTGAGTTTGTTACGCTACAATCTAATTCATCCCAGGACCAGGACCAATTTTTGGATCTTCAACTATTTTGTATAATTAACCAAGATAGTCCAAATACCAAACAGCTAGTAACTAATAGTAAATTGTAAAAAAATATTTAATTACAAAGAGGGATGAACAAAGAGGGATGAGATTGATACTGAAACCAAAACCAAACCGGTATTGCATCGCATGCGCATTATATAGATACAGAAATTTAGCTAAAACAAAAATCGAATACCGTATCTTATATGTTTGGTCGGTACCGGTATGATTCGGTACAGTTAGAAGTCTTGAACTAGTAGTGTACCGCGTAATACATATACCAGAATTGAGCTAAATTCAAAACCGAATACAATTCCGGATATGTCGATTGATGTCGATACTGGTGTTCGGTATGATATTTCTCAACTCTAAATTTACAAAGAAGTTTTAAACTTTTAACTGTACTAATGTACTTGCAAACAAAATAATTGACTCAACATAAAAAGAATTGATCTTGAAATTAAAGGATAAAGTTGAAGGCAATTAACTGAACTAAAAATTTGATCTTGCCACGAAAGTGGGAAATAGTTTGATGGAAACAACGTAAGCAATTCAAATAGCTCAAAAACACAATGATTAAAATTAAATGTTTAAATAAAAAGATTGTATTGGCAACCTTAAAGCTTTGTAACGTTTATCAAAATCAACAAAAACTAAGAAACAATGCCAATGATCCAATAATTATACTAACTCTATTTCGATAAGCTAAACTAAACATTAACTAAATTACACAAAATATAAACAAAGAAACTAAATATTAATGTTTATCTTGATCTTGATGTTAAGTCTTGGGCTCTCCAATCTTCACCTGTAGCATACTCCACTCGCTCCTTCAACCTAATGTACTTCTGGAAGCCTAACAACGCACCTAAACCGGTTCCCAAATCAAACGGTCCTATATACTCCAAGCCCACTTTGTTGACCCATGAATGCTTTATTGAGATTAATGCTCAATTGTTTATTATTCACAAACCAACAGCCATATATAGGCACATACAAACAAGGAAAGAATAATTACACAAAATATACAAAGCTATTCTAGGAGATAACAATCAATTACAATATTAACTAAATATAGTTTTCCTTGTTGACCCGTTGACCGGGTTGTCTCTGATACGCCCCCGCAAGATGGAGGATCCGTCGGATACACCAATCTTAGACCGGTTCTTTAAAAATGGTGTTCGAGGCAGTGGTTTGGTCAACATGTCCGCAAGTTGATCGTGAGAGCTGACATGTAGAACTCAAAGAAGACTAGCCGAGACTTGCTCTCTAACAAAATGATAATTAAGTGCCGCATGTTTCATACGAGAGTGGTATACCAGATTTGCACATAAGTATGTAGCTCCTGTATTATCATAAAACAATGTTGGTGCATGAGTGACCGTAAGTCCGAGTTCCCGAAGTAGGTTCTTGAGCCAAATTAGTTCAGTCGATGCGTTTGCTAATGTCTTGTACTCGGCTTAAGTAGAAGATCGTGAGACAGACTTTTGCCTTGTGGATTTCCATGATACGATGTTGTTGCCAATACAGATTAAGTATGTAGTTGTCGACCTTCTAGCATCATTCACCCCACCCCAATCTGAATCTGAGAACGCTGAGAGTGTGAAAGATGAACTACGGTTTAGACAAAGGCCATGATGGATGGTCCCTTTCAAATATCGAAGGACGCGTTTCAATGCTTGCCAGTGCGTTTGGCGTGGTGCATGCATGAACTGGGATAACTTGTTGATGGCAAAGGAGATATCAGGACGTGTGAACGCTAGATATCGAAGAGACCCCACCAGTTTGCGATAAGGGGTAGGATCGATCGCAGGCGACAGGTCATGGCGGACAAAGGTTCGGTACTTAGAGGAGTCGTGGCCTCCTTCGCGCCATCTATATGAAAGTGATTGAGAATATCCTGGATATGGCGAGATTGCGATAGAAAGAGACCCGTTGCTGTGGGAATGACTTCGACTCCTAAGAAATGATGGAGCATGCCTAGATCTTTGACTGAAAATTTGTTGCTCAGAGCGGTAATAAAACTATCAAGAAAGGCAGTGTCATTACCGGTGAGAACAATATCATCAACGTAAACCATAAAGTAACAAATTGTATTACGGTTTTTGTAGATGAAAAGAGATGCGTTGGCAAGAGATTTGGTGAACCCGAAATGTATAAGAAAGTTTGTTAGCTCAATGTACCAAGCTCTAGGAGCTTGTTTTAATCCGTAAAGTGACTTTTTGAGCTTGCATAGATAATTTGGAAATTGAGAGTGAATATCACCAGGTGGTTGAGTCTTATAAACATCCTCATGGAGTGTACCATGGATGAAGGCATTGTTGACATCAAGTTGGCGCAAGGGCCAATTTTTCGAGAGAGCTAAGGAGAGAATAGTACGTATGGTGACCGGTTTTGTAACAGGACTAAAAGTGTCAAAATAATCCTTCCCATATTGTTGGAGAAAGCCATTGGCGACTAGGCGTGCTTTGTATTTAGAAATAGAACCACCAGGATTACGTTTGACACGAAATATCCATTTGCACCCGATAGGAGTTTGATCAGTATTAGGAACAAGTTCCCACGTTTGATTTTGTAGTAAAGCATTAAACTCCAAATCCATGGCATGTCGCCAGTTCGGGTCCTTCAAAGCTTGGTTGTGGGTTGTGGGTTCAATGGTAGACAGTACGGGGTGACGAGTAGTAGCATTAACAAAGTTGTTATCGAAGTATTTCGGGTTCGGCTTACGAGTACGTGCGGGTTGGCTGGGTTGTGTTGACGGGTTTGTGTTAATGTTGGTTGAAGGAGCGGCATCAAGGGAGGGCACGAGAGGAGTGGCGGTAGTAGAGGTAGTGAGCGGAGGTGGTGATTGTTGATTGGAATGTTGGGTTTTGTCAGCGGAGTTGGGCATGGAACTGGTGGAGTGTGGTAGAGGAGATGAATCTTGCGAATGGTGACTATGAGTATGGGAGGAGGTGGGTATATTTATTTGTGCATGGAAGTTAGTGGAGGATGACATATGGGAGTTATTAGGAGGTTGAGTGGTGTGGCTTACATGAGTGTGGGGTAGGATAGTTTTGGGAGTATTAGTAGGAATGTTTAGAAAGATGTGCACACTAGGAAGGGGTTCAACAGTGAGATTTGAATTTATAGATGGAAATATGTTCCACAAATTCCACATGTATAGAGTGGTAAAGTCTATTGGAGACCGGATCATAGCATTTAAACGCCAATTTTGAGGAGGAGTAGCCGAGGAATATGCATTTTAGTGAGCGTAGATGAAGTTCAGATAAGGCATAGGGACGAAGCCATGGGTAGCAAAGGCAACCAAATGGTTTGAGTTTTGAGTAACTCGGTTTGGTTTTGTATAATTGGTCATAAGGAGATTTGAGGTTAAGTATGGGTATGGGTAAACGGTTAATGAGGTGAACCGCGGTTTGGAAAGCATGGGACCAAAAATTGAGTGGCAGCTTGGCATAATGAAGTAAGGAGAGGCCTGTTTCGAGAATGTGTCGATGGCGTCGTTCGGCAATCCCATTTTGTTCCGAAGTGTGCGGAGGGGTTGTGTAGTGTGAAATACCATTTTGTTGGAGATATGGTATAAGTGCAATAAATTCGCCTCCATTATCCGTAAATAAGGAGATAAGGGAGGTATGAAAGAACTTTCCCACAAGCGTTTTGAAGATTGGAAACAAGTTAGAAACATCCGACTTCCGCTTCATTGGGTAAAACCACGTATATTTGGAAAAGTAATCAACAAAAATAACATAGTATTTATAACCATCGATGGACGTTTGAACTGGGCCCCAAACATCCGAATACACAAGTTCAAGTGGTTTGTGTGCGGTGAACGAGTTTGTGCCAAAAGGAATTTTAAGACTTTTATTAATAGAACAAGCATCACAATGAAAGGAAAGTTTGGACAATCTATTCGAATCAAGTCCTAAATTTTTAAGCAACAATTTAAAAACTTTGATGGATGGATGTCAAAGCTTGTGAGGCCATGAGAGAAACGAGTCGTTGGTTGCAATTGTTGGATTTATTTGCTTGAGACTTCGAGTAGCGGCATAATAGATATCATTAATGTTGGTTCCCCGCATGAGAGGCGCCCACGTGCAAAGATCCTTTACCAAAAAATGATAAGGAACAAATTCAACGGAAACGTTGTTAGTACGACACAATTTAGCAACCGAAACTAGTTTTATGACGTAATTGCGAAACGGGTAAAACATTTTGTAATTGTAAAGAACGAGTGTGTGTAGGTATCGTAGTGTGACCAATGTGCGTGATAAAAAGACCCGTACCGTGTAACACCCCGTGTTTTGAAAGTCCAAGTACAAGTCAAAGTCAAAGTCAAAGGAAGAAAAGATTGCTAATTGCGACATGTCTCTCCTTGCTAAATTATTGATTGTACTTCTTGACTTGTAATCAAAAATCTATTTTAAATCGCTTTAGTTGTATTATGTGGAGTACTTGTTAATAAATCGCTATTTAATCGCATTTTAATCGCTAATCGAGTTATCGCTAATCGCATCGCAACTCGAATTATGTGTTCTGGATATCGTTTTACGTGTGTGTGCTATTATGTGTTACTTGTGCATGTTATGTTTATGTTGAGATATTTAAAACGCAAACGCAATCGCAACTCTATCGCAACACAATCTCATCGCAAACTTGAGATTTAAGGTTCATATTTATGGTATTTAGTAGTTAGGTTATTTGTGTAACTAATGGGTAATACTATCGCATCGCTTACTCGAAATGCATCGCAACACTCAGTTCACAAAACGAAAACACGAAAACCAACTCGCGACAGCCCTTCGATCGAATGACCATTCGATCGAATGGTCATCCGCACGGATGACCATCCGATCGGATGGCCATCCGATCGGGCTGCCATCCGATCCATCTTCTGTGCGCACCTTTCCTCTTTTATAAACCCTATAAATACCCCTGTCACATCAACATTCATTGATGTGACAGCTCTCTCTCCGACCAGAACGCTCAAGCTCCCTTTTCTCTAGATTTCTCTCGATTCTTGTAAGTTTTCAACTCAAATCTTGTACTTCTATGATCTCCACGCACTACTTCATCATTTTCACCTTTAAATCTTCACTTTTAACCGTGAAATCAGCGGATTTGAGGCGTTCTAGGGTGATGTCATCATGGAGTCCTTATAAACTTCAAGTTTTGGCTTCATCCCACCAAGAACAACTCAGATCTAAAGGATTTCAACATGATTTAACACCGATTTCATCTAGATCTAAAGGTTTTCGAGGTTAAAATGATTGAAAGATAGTTTTATAACTTTCTTTCAAATCTTTTACACTCAATGCACTCAAAAACCGATAGAATCAGAGCTCATTCAGGCCTTCTACTCATCTCCTAGTAAAGTGTCGGTTTGAGATCTGATTCCTATCGAAGAGATAACCGATTTCGGGTTGAACATGAACAACGTTAAGAACAGTTGACTGGTCAGATTGGCGTGATTCCCGTCCGATCGGATAGCTGGGGCTTGATGGAGTTCTTGTTATTTAACACGTCGTCATATCGTCTCGATCAAACCGCAAACTTTCAAACTTAACGAATTTCAAAACGAGCAAGTCACTGAACGGACTGCCGTCCGGTCGGATTGCCATCCGATCGAACGACAATCCGATCGGTTGACATATGTCTTCTGAATTTACACAAATTTAAACTATTTGTAACCTCCACTCGGACCGCTATCCGAGCGGACGGCCATCCGACCGGATGCCCGTCCGAACGGTTAACCTGAATGGCAGGGATACTTATCATTTTATAGAATGCTACAACGAAAACTTCAAAGCCATCATAAACAAACACATCCAACTCAAACGAGTGGCCCACCGACCGAATGGCCAACCGATCGGATGACCATCCGATCGGATTGCCATCCGATCGGATGACACTTCGACACTCTTTCACTTGCATCGTTTTACGTACCACTTATCGCTTACGCTATCGTTCTATAACTAGGCTGACTCTCTAGTGCTCCCTTCAATCCATTAGCTACTATCGCTGTGAGTATACTCGATCCATTTTTGCTTAACGCACTTTTGGGTGTTACATACGTTACTTATATTAAATCACATCAACACACAACACAAACACTTTTAACGCTAACCGCTCTCGCATGTTATACGTGACTCGATGAATGCCTGTTTGTTATGTTAACACATTGATTGCTCTCTACATGCCTTAGCAACGATAGTACTATAGTTTGGACTCAGCACCTGTTTATTAAGGGGTTGTTAAGGATCTTACTTCACGTGTTCGCAGTGGTGAACATGTGTTGCGCACTCTACAACTCGCAGTCATTGGTACTGATAGGATCTTTGTCGATAACTTACGTGCTTCACACTTTACGTAGTACATGCTGGTTATGCATAAACTCGCTTTCGATATCTATTATACTATTAAACTTGTATGCTCACCTTTACACTATGTGTATTGACCTTTATTTTAATGTATGTGACAGGTGTTTAGGACGCTTTGCTTGCTTGATATGGAATCGAGTAGGATGAGTCTAGAAACCAATGAACAATTTAAATCTGAGTTGTCGAAACATTTAATTGTCTTTGAGATACTAGGTCTGTAATAACTGTTTTATTTTGGTATGTTATGGTATGGGACATAATATTAAATATCTGGTAATTTAGTTGTTATGGATTTCTCCTCGACAATCTGTTTCACTCAGTGCCGCGCCCCGATGATTCCGCCATCGGTTGGGGTGTGACATATTGGTATCAGAGCCATAACTATAGGGAATTAGGCAAGACTCGACCTAGTCCGGGTCGATGTCTTAGAAACGACCTAGTCTATAGTCTAAGTACCAACAGACCGACTTGTGCCAACCCGGTAGGGGTCTTGCACGAGCTTACTTGCTATTCTCGCTCGAACTCGCTGTACACCACACACTCTTGCGCGAACATCACATACTACCGTATCGCGCAAGGTCAGTCTTTCCTAAGACTGGCAATTCGCATAAATTTTCAAAAATTTCTCGCATAGGGCAAGGTGATTAGGTCGAGAATAGGTGTGAAAGCTGTAAACTCTCGATTAAATCCCCCGCCTAACGCGAGCTTTTACTATAAACACAAGAATTTGCGTTGAACCAGGAGTGAAATCCATACTTCGACGCATATTTTCTCTATCTTTCTCATAACTCTAACACGCAAATAGGAATGGAGTCGCTAAGTCAGGGGTGAGACCCGAACCTTGACGACACGTTTAGTTCCCTATTTTGGGTTTTATGATACTCTCACCAAGTTCTCGACAGACTCCAACGACTTGAGACGCACTGTTACTGGAGGGATGTGTTCCGTTTGCCCAGATCGAGGCAAGAGCACAATCCAGAAGGCCAAGTGCGTACTTAAAGTCTTTGTGAATAGTCGAATTACTTTGGGTAGTCAAAGTCTAGCACACCCGAGACATTCTATTCGATTTTATGTGTTTCGATTCTGGATCTGCAGGCCGCTAACTCTGAGACATACCGCTTTTGTGTTCGATTTTATGTGAATTTTATGTGGTTTTAAATGTTATTTGTTAGCGTTTTGAGATAAACAGTGCAGTGGCACTGATGGTTTTGATTCCCCGTTTTTCGCTCCTACAAAACACACATAACTCGCACCACGTTAACAAATCGCTGACGTTATTCGCAATCGCTACTCGCTTCTCTCACTCGCAACACTCGATCGCTTTACGTCGCCGTGAAAGATAGACTAATATGTGCAATACATATATAGGTGAATACGTGCAAAATATAGTAGGTTATGTGGATTATGTGCTTCTGTGCTTACATGGACTACGTGCTTGTGTGCTTACGTGCCTCTGTGTATTATGTCACTACTTGATTTCGTGTTTACGTGTTCCTAAGCTTTATACGTATATAAGTAGCTTTGGCAGAGATAATAGACTATACTAGACTTATTCAAAATTGTGTTTGAGTCCTGTGGTGATGTCTGTTGCAGATAATGTCTTCATCTGGATCACACCACTCCCGCGCTGCAAGACGCAAACACGCTGACAAGTGACTCACTTCTCTCGTTGCATGTGAAATCGTTAAAGTAATTCCACAAATTGTCTGTGAGTTGAAAGAAAATGCCAGCAAATCTTCTAAAGAATCCACGACAGATTCACCTAAAACGACTTTTAGCTTCAAGCAGTTCAAAGCTTGTGGTCCAAAAGAATTTACCGGAGAAGACGGGCCTACGGCCATGTTTCAATGGTTTGAGTCAATCGAAGTCACCTTGCGCCAAAGTGGTTGTCCAGAAAACCTTCGCACTGTTAACGCCACCGGTGTCTTCCAATCCTGGGCTCTAGATTGGTGGACTGCTGAGAGAAACAAACGAGGGAATGATGCAGCTTACGGGCTGACGTGGGATGAGTTGAAGGACATCAGGATGCGAGAGTTCTGCCCTCCCCAGGAGCTCCAAAAGTTGTAGGACGAGTTCTGGCATATCAAACAGGAAAGTGGCGACAACGCTGGTTTAACTGCTCGCTTCATGTAGCTGAGTCTCATCTGTCCAGGTCAAGTTACTACCCCTGAGATTTTGATCAAGAAATACATCTGCGCTTTGCCGGATTGTGTTGCTGACTTTGTGCAAGCTGCGAAGACGACAACTATTGAGGAAACCTACCTGCTCGCCGCTGAGATCAATGATAAGTGAGTCAGGGCTGGTTATTTCGATAAAGCTGCCAAGAGTCTTCATCAAGCCACCGCTGCTCCCACCGCTGAAACAACCGTCGCACCGCAGTCTTCAAATTCTCACGTCGCAAGAGAAAGAACAGCAGCTCTAGCAACAAGAACTGTGCAGTTACTGCCGCACCACTCCAAGCTATCCCGGCTCAACCGCAACCTCTTAACCACTAAATAGCGACTCCTGTGGCCAATGCACAGTCTGCCAAGCGTGCAAACACCGGCCCACACCCGCTCTGCCCTACTTGTACTTACCATCACCCGATTGGTATCGCATGCCGGTTCTGTGTTCACTATAACCTTTACGGCCACTTCACCGCTAACTTCCGTACCGGTCCATGCCATGCTCCAGTCTAAGCTCAAGCTCCTGCTCTACCAGCTCCGCAAGGACAGCAAGTAGCTCTTGCTCCCACTGCTCACGCAAGAGCTTGCTTTGCGTGTGGTGATCCCAACGACTTCGCAAACGTCTGCCCAAACAGAGTGGTTAAGCAAGAGCCACAGCAGCAGCAGCAGCAAGCACCGCAACAACAACAGCAACAGTAGCAGCAGCCAGCTCAGCAAGCAGCTCGCGAGCGAGTCTTCAACATCAACGCCCGTCAGGCTCGGGCAGACAACAATGTGGTTAATGGTACGTTTCTCGTAAATGGTATATATGCTTCGTGTTTATTTGATACTGGAGCCGATAAATGTTTTGTATCGTTCGAATTCAAAAAGCTCCTTAATCGTAAGCGCGCCCACCTCCCATCAACATTCGACGTCGAAGTTGCCACTGGAAGAACCGTCACCGTCAGTTCTGTTCTGCGTGACTGTACTCCCGATCTCAACGGTCATGTTTTCCCGATTAATCTCATACCAATGCAACTCGGTAGCTTTGATGTCATAGTAGGTATGGATTTCCTTCGGGAAAATCATGCTGAAATTGTTTGCTTCGAAAAGATGATTCGTTTCTCTCTCGCGAATGCGGATCAATTGTGTGTTTATGGAGAAGTCGCTTCGAAGAAGTTACAACTCATGTCGTGTGTCCAAGCTAGCAAGTATCTCCGCAAGGAATACCAAGCTTTCTTGGCACACATCGTAGTAGCGGAGAAGGAAAAGAAAGGTAAGACAATAGGAGAAGTACCCGTGGTTCGCGATTTTCCTGATGATTTACCTGGTTTACCTCCCACTCGTGATATCGATTTCCGAATCGACCTCATCCCTGGAGCAAATCCTGTAGCTAGAGCGCCTTATCGCCTCGTTCCTTCCAAAATGCGCGAACTCTCGAGTTAGCTCCAGGAACTACTTGATAAAGGCTTCATTCGCCCTAGCACCTCTCCTTGGGGCGCGCCTGTCCTTTTCGTTAAAAAAGGACGGATCGTTCCGGATGTGCATCGACTACAGGGAATTGAATAAGCTTACCATCAAGAATTGCTATCCCTTGCCTCGAATCGACGATTTCTTTGATCAATTACAAGGTGCTATATATTTCTCAAAAATCGATTTACGCTCAGGCTACCACCAGCTACGAATTCAGGAAGAAGATATACCTAAAACCGCTTTTCGAACCCGATACGGTCATTTCGAATTTGTTGTTATGCCTTTTGGATTGACTAACACTCCTGCAGTCTTCATGGATCTAATGAATCGCGTGTGTAAACCCTATCTTGACCGCTTCGTCATCGTGTTTATCGATGATATCCTGATCTATTCCAAATCAAAAGCTGAGCACGCGCAACATCTCTGTTTGGTTCTTGAGTTACTCCAAGGAAACCGTCTCTATGCCAAGTTCTCCAAGTGTGAATTCTGGCTTGAGGAGGTCCAATTCTTGGGTCACATCGTGTCGCAACCCCCGCCCCCTTGTTTCCCGGGAATGGGCAACCGCAGCCAGTTTCAGTGGTATCTGTATGTTTATCAGTTTGGCAGCGGAATGAACATCAGAACCGCAGTTAGGAAATATTTTATCAGAGTAAAATACCACATTTTTATATTAATAAACACATGGGTAAAACCCAAGTTTTTATTACAACATGGTAATAGGGATAAACCCTATTTTATTGACTTTAAAACATCGTCTTTTAGGTAACTTTTATAGCCACATTTTTCCAAGCCTTCAGTGCTCTCCAGCTGGCTTCTAATTGGCTATTACATTTTGTTACCTGAAATGCGTTTTAAAAACATTTGTCTGTGGGAAATACTGGTGAGTGAATCCCAGTTTAATCGAAACAGATTTTATCATTAAACAGTATTGAGAGTGATTACAATGTTTACATCTACACAATTACTCATTCAGTACTGTCAATCCTGACTGGTGGGTCATATTACTCATTGGCTAACTCATTGTCCAATGGTAACGTCTTTCTATATTTTGTATACAAAACCCCAACATACCGGAAGTAATTGAAGAATTACAAAGACTCAATCACTGTTAATCACATTTGTAAAATATTTAAGGTTTTGTAAAACAGTTTACAAAAAGGAGATTACTCACATTGCTATCTTAGGATTTTCCTTTAGGATTTCCTGGTGATTATCTATTAATTACACAAATGCACACGCGTTAGTATAATAACCCAATATTTAAATTAGTAATACCCTCCCCGAGACGGCATTCCAACGACTACGTCGGGCAGAACCACGACATCCGTTACGGAACCTTGGATCAATCGTGCAGCGTATCTAATACGTAACTGGGGTTATGATACGTACAACGGGGCAGAACTTCGCTATTTAGGGGGTATACTACTCGAGAATTACTTTAATTGTGCATAAATTCGAGAGAGAGAAAGAGATTTGGTGCGAGTTGGGACTGAAGCCGATGCCCTCAATTTATAGGGCTGCATTTTGACTTCGTCGCGCCCCGCGAAGATGGTAGCCAAGGGCTACGCGGCCCGCGGCGTAGGCTGGGTAGGCCCTAGCCTGGCCCAGTCATCGATCAAGCCTCGACAGATGTCTGACACGTGGCAGCATCGGCTGCGTCTCATGTCCCTTCGTTCGCGGTCCGCGTAAGACCAGGGTAGGGTCTTCGCGGCCCGCCACAGCCCTAAAAATCTGGTTTTTAATAATTTTAATAAAAATAAAGTTATTCGGGGCCTGTTTTCGTATTCGGGGTGTATTTTAAGACATATATGGGCACTTTAAATATATTAGGGGTGTCAAAAATAATTTGGAGGGTTGTTATATCCTCCCCACCTTGTTTTAGAACTCGTCCTCGAGGTGTACTGGAATAAGTGCGGATATTTCATTTGCATTTCTGATTCAAGCTCCCATGTGTATTCTGGTCCTCGTTTGGAATCCCATTTCACTTTGACTAGAATCAGTCTCTTGTGTTTGAGATTCTTGACTTTCTTGTCTTCAATCTGTAAAGGCTTTTCTACAAACTTCAACTTTTCATTTACCTCTATATCCTTAAGAGGCACTACTAGAGATTCATCGGCTAGGCATTTCTTGAGATTACATATATGAAATACATCATGTATTCCTGCCATTTCCTCTGGCAGTTGTAGCTGATAAGTTACAGGTCCTATTCTTCTAATAATCTCAAAAGGTCCAATATACCTGGGGCTTAGCTTTCCCCTTTTGATAAATCTTACTACTCCTTTCCAAGGAGAAACTTTTAATAATACCTTGTCTCTTACTTGAAATTCCAATGGTTTCCGTCTGTTATCAGCATAACTCTTTTGTCAATCGCGTGCTGCTTTTAGTCGTTCCATGACTTGAATGATCATGTCGGTTGTTTCTTGCACTATTTCAGGTCCAGATAGTTGCTTTTCTCCAATTTCTGCCCAACAAACTGGGGTTCGGCACTTTTGTCCATAAAGTGCTTCGAATGGTGCATCATTGATACTTGTATGATAACTGTTATTGTAAGAAAATTCTATTAATGGTAAGGGATCATCCCAATTACCTCCGAAATCAATTACACAAGATCTAAGCATGTCCTCCATTGTCTGACTTGTTCTTTCGCATTGTCCGTCCGTTTGAGGATGATAAGCTGTGCTTAGATTTAGCTTGGTTCCCATGGCTTTTTGGAAACTTGTCCACAAATGAGAGGTAAAACGGCTATCCCTATCAGAAACAATTGATAAAGGAATTCCATGTAATGAAACTATTTCATTTACATACAACTTAGCTAATTGTTCCATATTGAAAGTTTCCTTCATCGGTAGGAAATGAGCTGACTTAGTTAGCCTGTCTACAATCACCCAGATTGTATCATTACCTTTTCTTGTTTTGGGTAATTTAGTAACAAAATCCATTGTTATCAATTCCTATTTCCATACTGGCATCTCTTATTGTTGTAAAAAACCTGAGGGTTTTTGATGTTCAGCTTTAACTTATGAACAGGTTAAACATTTACAAACATAAGCTGCTATATCTTTCTTCATTCCTATCCACCAAAAATTCTTTCTTAAATCCTGATACATCTTATCACTTCCAGGATGCATCGTATATTTAGGTATCTTTCTGATGGCGTAGGTTTCCTAATTTAGGTATCCACATCCTTTCCTTATGGAATCTCCATATTCCATCTGTTCCCTGTTCTAATTATTTAATCATTCCTTTTAACTTTTCAGTATCATCCTTGATTACTGATTCTTGTGCTTTCTTGATCTGATCGTTTAAATCTACTTGTAGATTTAATTTATGAGAACGTACTCTTTTTGGCTTTTCATGATACTTTCGACTTAAAGCACCGGCTACTACGTTAGCCTTTCCTGCATGATACTGCATATTACAATCATAATCGCTAAGGATTTCCATCCAGCGTCTTTGTCTCATATTTAACTCTTTTTTCCCGAAAACATACCTTAAACTCTTATGATCAGTGAAAATGGTAAACTTACTACCGTAAAGGTAATGTCTCCAAATTTTCAGGGCAAAAATTATGGCTCCTAGTTCTAGATCATGGGTTGTATAATTTTCTTCATGATTCTTAAGTTGTCTAGATGCGTAAGCTATAACCTTTTGACGTTGCATCAACACACATCCATAACCTAACTTAGAAGCGTCACAATATATTACAAAATCTTCAGTTCCTTCTGGTAACGCTAGTATGGGTGCATTGGTTAATCTTTGCTGAAGAATTCTAAAGGCTTCTTCTTGTTTTGGTCCCCATTCAAACTTAACAGATTTACAGGTTAGCTTAGTTAAGGGAATGGCTATTCTAGAAAAATCTCGAATAAATCTTCTATAATAACCGGCCAATCCTAAGAAACTTCTAAACTCGGTTGGCGACTCAGGGGTTTTCCATTTGGTAACTGTCTCAATCTTTGTGGGATCTACATGAATTCATTCATGGTTAACTAAATGTCCAAGAAACTGTACCTGTTCTAACCAAAATTCACACTTAGAAAATTTTGCGTAAAGCTTTTCTTTTCTCAATAAACTTAGAAGTGCATGCAGATGCGCTACGTGTTCCTCTTTATTCTTAGAGTAAATGAGAATATCATCTATGAAGACAATTATGAATTTATCCAAATATGGCTTACATATTCGGTTCATCATGTCCATAAATGCAGCTGGGACATTGGTTAACCCAAATGGCATGACTGTAAATTCATAATGGCCATACCTTGTTCTGAAAGCAGTCTTAGGAATGTCCTCTTCCTGTACTTTTAATTGATGATATCCTGAGCGGAAATCGATTTTAGAGAAAAATCGAGTTCCTTGCAATTGATCAAACATATCATCGATTCTTGGTAATGGATACCGATTTTTAATCGTGACCTTGTTCAATTCACGGTAATCAATGCATATACGCATTGATCCGTCTTTCTTTTTGACGAATAAGATTGGCGCTCCCCATGGTGATGAACTTGGCTGTATGAATCCCTTCTCCAACAATTCGTCTAATTGCTTCTTTAGTTCCTGCATTTCGGCGGGTGCCAAACGATAAGGTGATTTGGCAATTAGTGGTGTTCCTGGTAGCAGGTGGATTCTGAATTCGACTTCTCTTTCTGGCGGTAGTCCTGGTAATTCTTCTGGGAACACATCTGAAAACTGAGATACTACAGGAATATCTTTCAGTTCTTTTCCTTTAGTGTTAATGATTATAGAAATTAAATACACTAATGATCATTTTCTTACATAACTTGCTGTTTTCATCACAAAGATGAATTTTGTGGATCTAGATGGCTTATCTCCTTTAATTGTGATCTTTTCACCGTTTGGTGAATTTACTTGTATTGACTTTTGATCACATAAAATACTGGCTTTATTGGCTGCTAACCAATCCATTCCTAATACAACATCAAATCCTGCCAGATTCATTGGATAAAGGTTTGCAATAAACTTTTGATTTAGAAATTCTATTCTTGCTTCCTGCAAGATTTCAGAAATTTTAATGGTCTCTCCATTGGCTGTCTCTACCAGACATTCTTGTGGGAGTTTAGTTAATGGTTGATTGAGAAGTTTACAAAATGAAGTATTAATAAAACATTGGTTCGCACCAGAGTCAAATAATACTTTAGCAAAAACATCATTAACTAAAAACGTACCGGCTATCACATTCGGGATCATCTTGGCTTCTTCTGCAGTCAGAACAAATGCTCTAGCATTTTTAGTAGTTTTGTTGTTCATGGCTGGAGCTATTTTTGGACAGTTCGGCTTGATGTGACCTTGCTCTCCACAATTGTAACATATCTTATTGGTGGGTTTCTTCCTGCAGTCTTCTTCCTTGTGCCCTGATATTTTGCAAAAATTGAAGTATATGGAGCATCTCCCAGAATGCTTCCTTTTCCAATACTTGCAGTAAGATGCAGAAGTAGAACCTACGTTTTTCCCACGGTTAGAATTTCCATAGCAAAATTCTTGGGTAAGCCTTTGAGCTAGGTTCCTTTTCTGATTTTCTTATTGAGTACGTACCAGTTCATCTGTCAAGGTATTAGCTAGTTCTACTGCTTCTTCTATAGTCTGAGGTCTAGCTCCCTTGACTACATGCCTAATTTCACCAATTAATCCCGAGATAGAACGGGAGATTAACACTGGTTCAGGTGATGCTAGGGTTGGCACTATTCTAGCATATTCAAAGAATAACGTAGTGTAACCCTTACTATCCACTCCAGTCATCCTAAGGTTTAGGAATTTATTTGCTATCTGTTCTTTTTCATTGGGAGGGCAGATTTTCCTTTCCACCATGTTTTTAAATTCTTCCCATTCCATATTGTAAATCCTATCACTTCCTCTAGATTGGAGGATAGTGTTCCACCATTCTAGTGCTAAGTTCTTCAACAGATTGGAGGCAAACATTATCTTATCCTCTTCAGCGCACTTGCTTATTTTTAAGACTGTCTCAGTCTTTTCTATCCAACGTAAAGCTGCAATGGCACCTTCATTGCCCGAGAATTCCATTGGTTTACAAGACCAGAATTCTTTATAAGAACAACCATAAGACATGGTTCTTCTTCTTTTGGGAATGGGCACTTGAAGTATGGGTCCATTGTTGACGCTGTTTTTTGGTTTAGTGGGTCGTTTACTGTCACGGTTACTTTTATTATTAGCTTCCCTAACAGTTTGGATAATAAATGGCATCGCATCTATAATTCCTTGTGCCACTATGTGTTGGATGGCACTGTTATCCACTTGGTTTCCATTGTTATTGTTATTTTGGGTATCGTTATCCTGGTTATCATTATTCTGGTTTTCCTGGTTCACTTTGTTGTCCATCTGAATTGTAAACATTTGCCACATATTAATATCACAAAATAATATGTAATGCAAACGATTACGTAACACGCATATTGATCAAAATCGTCGAACATTGCGACTTACTCTTTCTTATATATTATGCATCTAATACAAACCGGAACTGGAATATAAAATTACAATACTATTAGGCATCAGTAGCTATTTTCTAGTTTTTTTTTCTTCTTCAAACATACACACATATTATAAATTATTATTACTACCATCACTATCACTGATATGGGTTCATCCAGAACTCCATATTACGCTCGTCATACTTCCAGACGAGTCGTTCTCCTATCTGCCTCATCCTTTCACTTCCTTCTAAAATCTCCTCACCAAAGATTCGGAGTTCTTGCACATTTTCAGTGCTCATTGGTGGTGCAGGGGCTGGTACTGTGTGACAACCCGAGACTTCAAATTCTTTCCGTTACGTATCACTTGTTCCGCAACCCTTGTTGACAAATTGTTTTAGATTTTGTAATGTGTAACTATTTGAAATATCAAAAGTATTCTGTTAATTGGTGGATTTTAATTGTGAAATGTTAAGTGTTAGTATTTAATGTGGATGGGGTGGACCTTCGCCATAAACGACGAAGGATTGGTTCTTCGTCGCCACCATCAACATTGTGACGAAGCTTATGCTTCGTCGAAGGTGGTATTTCGTCAAAGGGCTTCGGCCCAAAAGGTCTCGCGACCCAACAAAAACCCTTATGTTGTTTAACCTTTGCAATCATAAGCAATCATTAGACGAAAACACACAAACCCTAAATCCTCTCTCCCTTCATTCTCTGCACAAAAACAGTAGGAAGTTTCGAAGCTTTTTCCATCTCGATCTATCTAATCAATCAGGTATTACAGTTAGTGTCTTGATCTCGTTGATGGATTAATTCTGATACGTGGTATTATGTTGTAATGATTTCGTAACTAGGGTTTTGTTCGATTAGAATTATATGTAACATGGAAACTAGCGTTTCGTTCATAGGATTGTATGTTTGAAATATGCGATCGATCATGACGTGAAACTATGGTTGAATTGTTGATGTTGTTGATGACTTAGGGTTAGCAATGGAAGCCTGTGATTATGAATCGGTAATAGGTCTTGATCGATGTCTGCTATGATGTTTGAATCCATGTTAATGTATATCAATGTTAATATTGAGGTTTATTAGTTGTGATGATGAACAGTGATTAAGATTGTTATGAACATCATAATGTAACCGTCGTTTGATTCTTTGATTATGCTGTATATGCGTAACTGATGAGTCTGTGGCCAAGGATCTGTTAACTGACCTCGACGAACCATTGATGATGCTACGTCATGAGTAACCCGACGAAGAATAAGGGTTTTTCGTCATAAGTGACCTCGACGAAACATAGTGGTCTTTCGTCACACCTCACCTCGACGAAACATAGTGGTCTTTCGTCACACCTTATCACGACGAACCATAGGGTTCTTCGTCGGACGGTTCTTCGCCGAAGGGTAATATGTTTGCGCTTGGGCTTGGTTAAGTAGCCCAGTTAACTGTTGTGAACTTAGTATGTGCTATAAGATATACGATGATCTTGTGATAGATGCAAACTGTGTACGAATACGTGACTTACTGTGTACGAATACGTGACTTACTGTGTACAAATACATGACTTGTTTGATTATGTAACTAATGTTGATTGGTAACCACGGTTGGGTTTGGGTTGACCAACTTGGACGAGTAATTTAACATACCGAGAAAAACAAAGGTGAGTTCATTCCTCTTGAGCATGCGTCCCGATGGTTGGGACAGTCATTGGGTATCTCTGAGAGGGGTAGGTTTTTGGGTAAATCAATTGGGTATTCCTGAGAGGAATACGTCTTGTGCGTAAAATCTGGAATGTTGGATAATACACTCATCCTATCACCTTTAAGTCCCATCTTGTTTGTTACCTGAGAGGTAACGGGGTATTAGTTGGTAGCGCTATCTAGGTTTGGCACCCTCACCCCGTACCTGAGAGGACGGGTGTGAACTAATGACCCAGTCATGCCCAATGCTTTGATAGGTGCATTGGGGAAAGGGCAAAATAAATCAGGAGCCGTCTTGTATTCGAGGTATTATCAACATTGAAATCAACGAAACTGAACTAAACACTTGGTAACTAACGTTTTCGTAAAACTATGAACTCACCAGCGTTGTCTGATACACTTGTTGCATGCTCGCAGGTCGTTAGATGCTTTGGATAAGGGACTTGCTATCTGGATGGCTGGATACAAGACTTGTTACTGACTTCACATACTTTGGTTTTAAAAACAACTGAACAGTGTTTTACTATTTGCTTCCGCTGAAACCAGTTAACTCGGATTATGTTTTTATGAATGCTTCGAACTTAATGAATGAGAACTTTGTTAAATATCTTGTGGTTAGTTCAATGTGATTGGTGGCTAGATCCTGGTAAGTCACACGCCTAGCGGGATTACCGCATGTGGTATTTTGGGGGTGTGACATACTGGGTTTGGGAACTGGGGCATGGGTTTCTGGTAAGGATACGGATTCTCTAGAATCTCCCTGATGAATTGGTCATTATCATAGTAGGGATCTAGAGGGTCCAAATTTGGGTTGGCTGCTAGGTTTTGCATTGGTTCATCTTGTGGTATTGGGTAGCGTTGCTGGTAATCCCTATGGTCATCAAACCACGGGTCATAGTCTGGGTCAGCAGGATGGGGTGCTGGTATCCTAGGTATCTCAGCTGGGTCAATGTTAAGCATTGGGATTTGGTTTTCTGGGTTGGCTTCAATTTCCATTAGCTGTGTGGGAAACAATGGTAAGGGCTGGGGTGCTATGAATTGCTCTAGATTAGGGTCTGCAGCTGTGGTTGCTAAAATATGAAAGTTTGCTAGACTCCTATTGAGCATTTCCTGAGTGTGGGCATCTGTTTCTCTCTTAACGGCTGCTAAGGCTCGCTGCTGTTGTAACTTTCTCATCCTTTTCCTAGTTTCATGCGCTCCTCTGCTGAACCATCCTCTTTTCTTGGAAGGGAATGGCTTTTCAGATTGGGCCTTGAACACGAATATCCCATCTTCATTGTCAGCCGAATACCCTGAGAGGGATGGCTGTGAAGAGGTGCCTTCGTCCCTAGGTGAGCTGGACAACTGACGGTAAGCGTCTGAAGTCCCTTGGTCGCTCATACTGTAAACTAACAAATAGTCAAATAACACACAACAATAAAATGCAGATATGCACGTATTTCCATAGTTTATTTCCTAACACTTTGAATAATATTTTGGTGTCAGCAGAACACTTCTGTGGCTGAATCGGTGGCTTAGCTCTGATACCACCTTCTGTCGCAACCCCCGCCCCCTTGTTTCCCGGGAACGGGCGGCCGCAGCCAGTTTCAGTGGTATCTGTATATTTATCAGTTTGGCAGTGGAATTTACATCAGGACCGTATTTAGGAAATATTTTATCAGAGTAAAATATCACATTTTTATATTAATAAGCACATGGGTAAAACCCAAGTTTTTATTACAACATGGTTATAGGGATAAACCCTATTTTATTGACTTTAAAACATCGTCTTTTAGGTAACTTTTATAGCCACATTTTTCCAAGCCTTTAGTGCTCTCCAGTTGGCTTCTAATTAGGTCTTACATTTTGTTACCTGAAACGCGTTTTAAAAACATTTGTCAGTGGGAAATACTGGTGAGTGAATCCCAGTTTAATCGAAACAGATTTTATCATTAAACAGTATTGAGAGCGATTACAATGTTTACATCTACACAATTACTCATTCAATATTGTCAATCCTGACTGGTGGGTCCTATTACTCATTGTCCAATGGTAACGTCTTTCTATATTTTGTATAAAAAACCCCAACATACCGGCAGTAATTGAAGAATTACAAAGACTCAATCACTGCTAATCACATTTGTAAAATATTTAAGGTTTTGTATAACAGTTTACAAAAAGGAGATTACTCACATTGCTATCTTAGGGTTCTCTTTTAGGATTTCCTGGTGATTATCTATTAATTACACAAATGCATATGCGTTAGTTTAATAACCCAATATTTACATTAGTAATACCCTCCCCGAGATGGCATTCCAACGACCACGTCGGGCAGAACCACGACATCCGTTACGGAACCCTGGATCAATCGGGCAGCGTATCTAATACGTAACCGGGGTTATGATACTTACAACGGGGCAGAACTTCGCTATTTAGGGGGTATACTACTCGAGAATTACTTTAATTGTGCAGAAATTCAAGAGAGAGAAAGAGATTTGGTGCGAGTTGGGACTGAAGTCGATGCCCTCAATTTATAGGGCTGCATTTTGACTTCGTCGCACCCCGCGAAGATGGTAGCCAAGGGCTACGTGGCCCGCGACGTAGGCTGGGTAGGCCCTAGCCTGGCCCAGTCATCGATCTAGCCTCGACACATGTCTGACACGTGGCAGCATCGGGTTGCGCCTTATGTCCCTTCGTTCGCGGTCCGCGTAAGACCAGGGTAGGGTCTTCACGGCTCGCCACAGCCCTAAATATCTGGTTTTTTGTTAATTTTAATAAAAATAAAGGTATTCGGGGCCTGTTTTCGTATTCGGTGTGTATTTTAAGACATATAGGGGCACTTTAAATATATTAGGGGTGTTGAAAATAATTTGGAGGGTTGTAATACATCGTCAATAGTCAAGGAATTCATGTTGATCCTGCGAAGATCGAAGCTGTTAAGAGCTGGGTCATACCAAAGAACCCGTCCGAAGTTCGTTCATTCCTCGGATTGGCGGGTTACTATCGCCGATTCATCGGAGACTTTTCGAAAATCGTTGTACCCCTCACCTCTCTTACGCACAAGGACAAGACTTTTGTTTGGGGAACTAGACAAGAGGAGGCCTTTCAAACTCTCAAGCTTATGCTCTGCAACGCTCCTGTGCTCTCTTTACCCGATGGAAATGACGACTTCGTAGTCTATTGCGATGCCTCTAACCTCGGCCTTGGTTGTGTTCTTATGCAACGAGACAGGGTTATCGCGTACGCGTCTCGTCAGCTCAAGATCCACGAGAAAACTATACCACACGCGACCTCGAGCTTGGTGCAGTTGTTTTTGCACTAAAGATTTGGCGACACTACCTGTACGGTACCAAGGGTACGGTCTTCACCGACCATAAGAGCCTACAACACATCTTTAGCCAGAAAGAGCTGAATATGCGCCAACGCCGGTGGGTAGAACTACTCAGCGATTACGACTGTGAGATTCGTTATCACCCAGGCAAGGCAAACGTCGTCGCCGACGCTCTCAGTCGACGAAGCTATTTGCATAGTGTTCATAATACTCAAGCCCATCACAATCTCGAAGCTCTTATCCGTGACACCCAACATGCTTGTTTTACCGAACGCACTTTGAAGAAAGAAAGGATCATCAACAATGGCGAGCAACTGGTGAATAAATCGAATGGCATCTTTCATTATCTAGACCGAATTTGGATTCCCAAGCACACCAATTTACAGCAAACTCTGCTAGACGAAGCCCACAAGTCGCGATACTCTATTCATCCCGGTGCCGATAAAATGTACCAGGACATGCGCTACAAGTACTGGTGGCCAGGCATGAAGAAGGATATCGCTATCTACGTTTCGAAATGTCTGGCTTGTTTGAAAGTCAAGGCTGAGCATCAACGCCCCTCTGGCTTACACGTACAACCCGAGATCCCTATGTGGAAATGGGAGAGTATAGCTATGGACTTCATAACGAAACTTCCACGCACGCCATCAGGTCACGACAGCATCTGGGTTATCGTTGATCGTCTTACCAAATCCGCCCACTTTCTACCAATACGAGAAGACTGTAAGGTAGAACGATTAGCACGAATCTACACCGACGAGGTTATTTGTCGACACGGGACACCTCGTGACATCATCTCTGACCCGATGGTCGATTTACCTTGCATCTTTGGGAAACGTTTCAATCTGCTCTTGGTACTGCTCTTAATCTAAGTACCGCTTTCCATCCCCATACCGACGGTCAGACGGAACGAACGATTCGTACCCTTGAAGACATGCTTCGCTCGTGTGTCATAGATTTCGGTGGTAATTGGGACACGCACTTACCTTTAGTCGAATTCACGTACAATAACACTTATCACTCTAGTATCCAAATGGCACCATTTGAGGCACTATACGAAAGGAAATGTCGATCGCCTACTGTATGGCACGAGATCGGGGACGCGCAAATTACCGGTCCTGAGCTGTTGCAAGAAACGACTGACAAAATCCTCCAAATTCGAGACGATCTCCTAAAAGCTCGGAGTCGTCAGAAAAGTTACGCAGGTAGACGCCGCAAGCCCCTTGAAGTTGACGTTGGCGATCACGTACTCCTAAAGGTTGCACCTTGGAAGGGGGTGATCAGATTCGGCAAAAAAGGAAAGCTCGCACCTCGATATGTGGGACCCTTTAAGATTCTCGAAAGGATTGGCAAAGTGGCCTACAAACTAGAACTACCGGAGGAACTTAGTAACGTCCACCCGACTTTCCACGTTTCGAACCTCAAAAAGTGTTTGGCCGACCAGGAATTTCATGCTTCTCTTAAGGATTTGCAAGTGGACGAAACATTACACTTTGTGGAAAAGCCTGTCGAGATCATGGGCCAAGAAACCAAGGTACTCTGACACTCACGCATTCCCATTGTGAAGGTTCGCTTGGAAGGCAAACGCGGCGCCGAGTTCACCTGGGAACTCGAAAGTGACATGAAGGCGAAGTGTCCGCAACTATTTGTTACGCTTGCTTCTTAAATTTCGGGACGAAATTTCCTAAAGTAGGAGAGGCTGTAACACCCCGTGTTTTGATAGTCCAAATACAAGTCAAAATCAAAGGAAGAAAATATTTCTAATTGCGATCTGTCTCTCCTTGCTAAATTATTGATTGTACTTCTTGACTTGTAATCGAAAATCTATTTTAAATCGCTTTAGTTGTATTATGTGGAGTACTTGTTAATAAATCGCTATTTAATCGCATTTTAATCGCTAATCGAGTTATCGCTAATTGCATCGCTATCGCATCGCAACTCAAATTATGTGTTCTGGATATTGTTTTACGTGTGTGTGTTATTATGTGTTACTTGTGCATGTTATGTTTATGTTGAGATATTTAAAACGCAAACGCAATCGCAACTCTATCGCAACGCAATCTCATCTCAAACTCGAGATTTGAGGTTCATATTTATGGTATTTAGTAGTTAGGTTATTTGTGTAACTAATGGGTAACACTATCGCATCGCTTACTCGAAACGCATCGCAACGCTAAGCGCAAGAAACAAAAACACGAAAACCAACTCGCGACAACCCTTCGATCGAATTACCATTCGATTGAATAGTCATCCGCACGGATGACCATCCGATCGGATGGCCATCCGATCGGGCTACCATCCAATCCATTTCCTGTGTGCACCTTTCCTCTTTTGGAAACCCTATAAATACCCCTGTCACATCAACATTCATTGATGTGACAGCTCTCTCTCCGACCAGAACGCTCAAGCTCCCTTTTCTCTCGATTTCTCCCGATTCTTGTAAGTTTTCAACTCAAATCTTGTACTTCTATGATCTCCACGCACTACTTCATCATTTTCACCTTTAAATCTTCACTTTTAACCATGAAATCAGCGGATTTGAGGCGTTCTAGGGTGATGTCATCATGGAGTCCTTATGAACTTCAAGTTTTGGCTTCATCCCACCAAGAACAACTCAGATCTAAAGGATTTCAACATGATTTAACACCGATTTCATCTAGATCTAAACATTTTCGAGGTTAAAAGGATTGAAAGATGGTTTCATAACTTTCTTTCAACTCTTTTACACTCAATGCACTAAAAAACCGATAGAATCGAAGCTCATTCAGGCCTTCTACTCATCTCCTAGTGAAGTGTCGGTTCGAGATCTGATTCCTATCGAAAATAACCGACTTCGGGTTGAACATGAACAACGTCAAGAACAGTTGACAGGTCAGATTGTGGTGATTACCATCTGATCGGATAGCTGGGGCTTGATGGAGTTCTTGTTGTTTAACACGTTGTCATATCGTCTCGATCAAACCACAAACTTTCAAACTTAACGAATTTCAAAACGAGCAAGTCACTGAACGGACTGCCGTCCGATCGGATTGCCATCCGATCGAACGACAATCCGATCGGTTGACATATGCCTTCTGCGCTTAAACAAATTTAAACTGTTTGTAACCTCCACTCGGACCGCCATCCGAGCGGACGGCCATCCGACCGGATGACCGTCCGAACGGATGACCTGAATGGTAGGGATACTTCTCATTTTATAGAATGCTACAACGAAAACTTCAAAGGCATCATACACAAACATATCCAACTCAAACGAGTGGCCCACCGACCGAATGGCCAACCGATCAGATGACCATCCGATCGGATTGCCATCCGATCGGATGAAACTTCGACACTCTTTCACTTGCATCGTTTTACGTACCACTTATCGCTTACGCTATTGTTCTGTAACTAGGCTGACTCTCTAGCGCTCCCTTCAATCCGTTAGCTACCATCGATGTGAGTATACTCGATCCCTTTTTGCTTAACGCACTTTTGGGTGTTACATACGTTACTTATATTAAATCACATCAACATACAACGCAAACACTTTTAACGCTAACCGCTCTCGCATGTTATACGTGACTCAATGAATGCTTGTTTGTTATGTTAACACATTGATTGCTGTCTACCTGCCTTAGCAACGATAGTACTATAGTTTGGACTCAGCACCTGTTTTTTCAGGGGTTGTTAAGAATCTTACTTCACGTGTTCGCAGCGGTGAACATGTGTTGCGCACTCTACAACTCGCAGTCATTGGTATTGATAGGATCTTTGTCGATAACTTACGTGCTTCACACTTTACGTAGTACATGCTGGTTATGCGTAAACTCGCTTTCGCTATCTATTATACTATTAAACTTGTATGCTCACCTTTACACTATGTGTATTGACCTTTATTTTAACGTATGTGACAGGTGTTTAGGACGCTTTGCTTGCTTGCTATGGAATCGAGTAGGATGAGTCTAGAAACCAATGAACAATTTAAATCTAAGTTGTCGAAACATTTATTTTTCTTTGAGATACTTGGTCTGTAATAACTGTTTTATTTTGGTATGTTATGGTATGGGACGTAATATTAAATATCTGGTAATTTATTTATTATGGATTTCTCCTGGACAATCTGTTTCGCTCAGTGCCGCGCCCTGATGTTTCTGCCATCGGTTGGGGTGTGACATACCGTTTCCTAACACAATCTCGTTAGGCCACCGTATTCAGATTGGTTGTGAAGTGATGTACCTTCGGGATCCGCATGATCTGTCGCTCCTATATCAAACATCATCCAGGAGGGATTCTGGGAAGAATATCTAGCCGAGGAGGTATTAACCATTGAGCTAGGAGGTAGGCTTGTGGAGATGCTAATATTGTTTTCTTTTTAGAAGCGGTTTAACTTCCTACAATCCTTGGTTTCGTGACCAGGAATAGAACAAAATTGGCAAAACAAAGAGGTACGATTGCCACGTGAAGGGTTGTTGTTGCTCCAGCCTTGTTGGGTAGGTGCTTTTGCAAAATGGGATATGGTACTTGTGAACCGTTGTGTGCCTCGCGGGTCCGAGCCAGATCTGGCATTTGTGCGATTGGAGAACCGTTGGGCCGTGTTGATGGTGACAACTGCAGGAGTCGGCTGCGTTTCGAGTAGGGTACGTTCATGGTCTACAAGTTTATCAAAGAGGTCCGCAAATGTATTAGCAGTATCACACATTTTGATTGCAGCGACAACATTTGCATATTCCTCCCCGAGTTGGTTGATAAGATAAACAGTGAGATCATCATCAGTGACCAGACTTCGATCAAAGGCTAGTTCGTCGGCAATCGATTTCATGTCGTATAGGAATTCGGTCATAGATCTTGAACCCTTAGGATTTTTGCCAAGTCGAGATTTCAATGAGATGACACGAGATCGTGAAGTGCTCGCATAGCTTGCATTTAATTGCTCAAAGGCTTGACGGGCGGTGTCGGTGGAGGCGACAATATGTTGAATAGAATCTGAGCAACTGCCAAGAATTGCGCCAAGTATAACCTGATCTTGGTGGAACCATTATGTGTAATCTGGATTGGGTTTTGTAGTGTCCGAAGGGAGATTTTTGGAGGGTGCACAATCAACAAAGGTTTCAAGGCCAAGGCCAACAAGAGTGGCCATGACTTGTTTTCTCCAAGAAGGATAGTTTGCTGGGGTAAGTTTTATTGGAAAATGATTGTGAGCAGTGAGTTCAATCCATGGCCACTTAGCTCACACTTAGGTATTAACCCAAGCGTTCCACTCGAGCTATATGCAGAGCCGATGAATATGATTTACAAAACCTACGACAAAGCCCAGTACAAATCCGGTAACCATGACAAAAAGTGTAGACAGTCCTAGTGAAACAAAGATCTTTAGAGGAACAGTAGTTAGATAATGATCGTTGACACACTCGGATGTCATACACTCTGTGACAATTCCATCATCTGCAGGACACTTCTTCTTTCGCACACAAAGAGTGCTCGTGGGATTGCATGCGGTAGAACTAACCAACCTTCCCCCCATAATAGTAACCCTAGACAACCATGTTTCCCGACTCAATATGAGAATACAACCTAAGCGACCACATTCCCACGAATTCCATTTGAGGTGGAACAACAAATGTCTTGTTAAAATTCTATGGTCCTGGTCATGATATATTTTTCTGTCACTCTAACCAGACTCACGATGCACACCATCTGAACCTTCCAGATGATGCATATCAATCCAAACCCGAATTTTTCCAAAACCACTTTTCGACTCAAACCCAACACTCTCGAGTTATGAATTGACCAACCAGAAAACCCCAATGGACTCATGACATGGTTTGATGCAAACAACTGTAGTAACGATAACTAAACAGTAATTGTTTGAATCAAAAGATTTAGCAGGCAAGCTTAAAGCTTTGCAATGTTTATCCAAAAAAATGTTAGCAAATACTTATACTAACCCTATTGCTAGGAAGCTTAACATAAATTGAAATTACATAAATGATAAATATAGAAACTAAATATTAATGTTGATCTTGATTTTGAGTCTTCGGCTCTGCGATCTTCACCGTAGCATAGTAGACCTGCTCCTTTAGCCCAACTAGTTCCGAAGGCCTAATAACATCCTCAAACCAATATCTAGATCAAATGGTCCCGTAGACTCCAAGCACACCTATTGACCCATGAATCAACCCGCGGATGCTCTGTATCATGGTTGGTGGTATTTTTTATTCTCAAATGTAATTTCACACTCAAGTTTTATATATGTGGCACATAACACAATTATGAGTGTGACTTGTAATTTTGAATTTTGACATAAGAAAACACGCTAAAACTAAGTAGGAACGGAAACAACTAAAAACGAATGCAAAAACACCTTATTAGAATTTCGTTGGTGTTAGATAAACTCTTTTTAAATTTAGTATCAAATTATGTGACACATATATTAGTCATATAATTCAATATTTATAACCGGGTGAGTCTATTTATTAATATTCTTAATAAGAAATTTGTTTGCATTGACTTATCTCGAATTAAGATTAATTCTCTCCTACGCAGTCTCATATTCTTCCGAGGATAACATCAGTGCATATAAAACCTAGTTTATATATTCTATGAAAGCGTTGTCTTTTATACACATACATATTATTTAGGTATGCATGTGCAAAATCAAAGAAAAAAAATGAAAATAATTATGGTAATAATAAGAGGTTTGGAATCCATCAATTATTCTAACAATAAATCATATACGAATAATTGATCAGAGTGTGTTATAATATCAGCCAAATAATTGAACAAAAGATAACATAAACTATAAAATGAACTTGAAAAAGTGAATCCCCTTATAAAACCCACTCCTTCAACCACTTCAATAAATAGAAGTGGGCTACACCTAGATTCTCATAAAGAAATTTTCCCATTCTATATTTGCCTTTACTTTAGGAAAACATAAATGTGTAATTCAAAGTTATACCTTATGAAAATATTAAAACCTCCTTAAATATATCACCATGTATATATTTTACTAGGCTATCACCCGGGAACATCCCGGGTTAGGAAAATATAGTTTTCAATAATAAAAGATACATAAACAACATTTTCAAAGTCATTAGTATTTTCTTTCCCTTCCCACAATAATTTATTTGTTCCGTTTCATTAGTATCCTAAATTTGTCTCCATGCGTATTCGTAGTTTTCGTGTAAAGCTAATAAGTTTTTAATTTTTAATGAGATCTCAGTTAAAAAATGTTCGTAAACCCATACAAAATGTTATATTGTTTGTTTTTAAATTATACTGTATTATTCTTTTAGTTGAATTCTCAACTAATAAAATTCATAAACATATTATAAACAACGTGTTTTAGGAAATTATATGTATTTGTTTTTTTTTTCTTTTATTAAGACTCATCGATTAATGTCAAACTTAGTACTCTGATCATTGTGATGAAATCCTTACACGACAAATGATAAGTTGATTAAGTTAAAAGGAAAAAAATATTGGTTAAAAAAGGATAGATTTATTCATATATGTAAAAAAAGCATATAAAGATTTTTAGTTCGATTTCATAAGTATCCCAACTTTGCCTCCATATGTATTCAAAGTTTCTATGTAAAGCTAATTCCCTTTTAATTCATAATGAGATCTATGTATAAGAATGTTTTCAAAACTCATACGCCTAAGAAGACACACCATGGTGGGTGAATAGCCAAAGGTAGAGGTGCACAAACCGGTTAATTTTAATAACCGGTTCGGTTAACCAGTTATACCGGTTAATTTGACTTTTTGACTTTAACCGGTTAATGCTTTAACCGGTTATTACTTTAACCGGTTATTTTTTTAACTGGTCCGGTTAATTACTTTAACCGATTCGGTGAATTAACCGGTTATTTTCGGTTATTAACCGGTTTTTTTTGCCTTTTTTGTTGAATTTTTCGGTTAACCAGTCTATCGGTTAAAAAACCGGTTTAAAAAAACGGTTAATAACCGGTTATTATACTAAACACTTATAACCGGTTACTAACCTACGGTTAAATAACCTATTGAACCGATTATTCCTAAATCGGTTATTAACCGGTTACGGTTTCGGTTAATAACCGGTTACGGTTAATTAACCGGTTATTTTGTGCACCTCTAGCCAAAGGGGCCTATTGCCTATAAATTTTTTGGATCACACCAATTGTTTAATTCAACAACATATTTCCCCTCATTATCTGAAATAAAATAGCTATATATGAACTCAAACTTTATCATAATCACAAAATTATTAAACTAAGCTGTTAAATGAGCATCACATGTAAAAGAACTTGTAGAATTTCTAGTTGTTAAACTAAACTACATTTTTAAGTTATGATAAGTCATACCTATGAAATCATTTCAATATAAAAAGGAGCTAGTCGAATGTTTTCAATATGTAAATCTGACTGACATTAGTATTTAACTAAACTACATTTATATCACCCGCGAGCTTCGTGGCAGAAAAATTTAATGTATATTAATCAAATTATGTCATTAAATAAAATTCAAACTCATACAACTTAAATTTTCTTGAGTTATTTAAATGACACATCTTTACCATAACGGAATCAATTACAATGATCAAAGTACGTTAAAGTTTTACATACTTCAATTCACCAAGGTTGTAATTTGGTCAACGCACAAGCATATAAATATAAGTGTTGGCTTAACATCATTTTTATAAAAAATAGTCTTATTATATTATCTATTTTTATTGCGTGTGTCACCACATAAAGATTTAATATTATATAATAATTCTGATTATTCAAATAAAAAATGAAAGTAATGACGATTAACAAAAATTCATCGCCTCCACATAAAAATTGTTAATTCTTATACCCACCAATAATATTCAGTTATATAACCAGTGGCGGGGCTAGCTAAAAAATTCAGAGGCGTCCCAATTTATTTTTTTAGGGGTCAAGGGTATCCTGTGTATAAAACCCAAATGTTTTTATTTTTTATTTTTTACACTACGAAAACAGTACGAAGACGGGGTTAAGGGGTATCCCGTGCTATTCATGAAGTTTTTAGTTAAAAGCAATAAACCAGATTATAATAATTTGGCAAATGGCAAGTAGACAAAAATATTATGATATTGAAAAATAAGATGATGGTACCTCTTGTTCTAACTTGAATATATGAACATTGAAATGCTGATGCAATTATTCTTTTGCATATTTAATGTAAAACTGCTATATTAGCCATAACATAAGAGCAAATACAACACAAATAGAACAAAAACAACAAACAAACTACACAGAAGCCTATCCAAAATCCAAGTTTTACAAAATTGTTCCAGCTATAAGGTGAGACCCTGGCCAAACAGGTAGATCAGGTCGAAATGCAATTTTGCTCCTTTTAACCATCCACCAGTATGATTCCATTCTGCCTTAATACTTTCAAAGAGCATGGTTGTATCCGTATACTTCAGTTCAAAAACCCTATCGTCTGGGTTCTTCCAAACCTTCTGTATTCAAACATAGTTACTGAAACTAACCGGCCAAAACTACGATCAATGGCACATGCAAATGAAAGTCTTGTTTGAATCACGGTGAGTAGGCCTGACTTTTGTTTTTAGTGTAACTGATTATTTTCAAATAAGTAGTAGTATTGATCAAACAAAGATCTACACCAATAGCTGATAAATGATGACCATTTGTGGTTTTTTTGGGTTAGAGAGGATGGCACCCCAACAAAATTTATTGATCAAAAAATAAAAATACACCTAAAAGCTAGGGTCCCCATTTGACATGTTGACCTGCTTTATTTTCATGTCTGTTAATATATTTAACCCAATTGAACTGTTGACCCGTTTTATTTTTTTAGTTCTTTTATGTGAACCACCCAATTAACTTGTTGGATGAATTCATTTTAATACCTTCTTTAATATTAAGCCATTTTATATATTTGTGTTCTGATATATGCACTTTATTATTAGGTACCAATAGACCTATACTAATTTTATTTTGTATTGGATACTTTTTTTTTATAAAGAGACATGATTAAACGATTTAGAAGATTATATGCATTAAAAATGGGCATTGGCCAACTTTCAACCAATTTGACCCAGTTGACCTATTGTCACCCCTAAATCTCTAATATAGCTACACCCATCAACTTCAATTGTATTCCTCTCAACCATACTCTCAAACAGAACATAAGAAAAAGAGTAAATTACATATATAGTCCCTGTGGTTTGTCAGAAGTAACATATTCAGGGTTTAACGGTAAAAAGTTGAATGTTTGAGATCTATAGTTGTCATTTTGTAACATATTTAGGGTCTAACACTAACCTATGGACTCTAACTTTAAACAATTATGTTACAAAACGGTATTTATTCCTTTCAAACAAAAGCAACAAATATGATGAAAGATTAACTCATAAAACAAAAGCATACATGAGTTTGTTTCCTTCACCGTTGCTTCTTCATGTCATCATCATGAGCGTAATTTTCGTCTCTCGACATAAAATAATCTGAACACCCATCATTATCAATCCAATTGCACCCCGTTTCCTTCACTATTCCCTTTTCATACATCTCTTTGCGTAATCTATCAACAAACTCCCAATTTCCTTCATCCGCATATATATTTGACAACAACGCATGATAACCCGCATTCTTATTTACCAGACCCATTTCAACCAACTTACTCGCAACAACTTTCGCCAACCGAAATTCTCCATGGGTTCTGCAAGAGCCAAAAAGCGACCCCCAAACTTTCAAATAATTACCATTTTCCCCAGATCTTTCAACAAAATCGTAAGCTTCCGACACCCTACCAACTCTCCCTAACATATCTAAAACGCAACAGTAATGCTCAAGTGACGGAACGATGTTATACTCCGCCTCGATTGATTCAAATAACTTCAGACCGTCATCCACCGGCCCGGAATAACTGCACGCACATAGAACCGCAACTAACGTTACAGAATCGGGTCGTATGTCGTTTTTTATAATGCTGTTAAATAGATAAGGAGCTTTTTCACCCATCCCATGTTGCCCGTAACCTAATATCATATTCGTCTAAAGATAACAGAATAACAGAAACACAAAAAATAACAGAATCAAAAAGAAAACAAAAGCAAGTTACCTCTTCATTTGGGATCTTGGCAGAAAACAGATTAAAATAAAAAATAACAGATTAACACCAAAAAAAAAAGAAAAATTATTCACAAGAATCAGCAGAAAACAAAACAAAAGATAACAGATTAACAGAAACCCTTGAAAGATTTTTTTGTCTTTACCATCTTGGTGTCCAAAAGCAAGTTACCTCTTCATTTGGGATCTTGGCGGATGTATCAGATACCCTCACCGTCAAAACAAATTTATCCAATAATTTTGTGTTTGATTGATCTAGTCGGCCCAATTTATAATCCTGTCAAGAATTAAGACCAACAAACTGTATTTAGTCTATAAACAAAGAATCAAGATTCACACCCCCATTCATCTAAAACAAAATGCACCGCAACCTTCGTCTAAAACCTAATTCTCAAAACCAATGCTACTCAATCAGTCAACGTTCAACAATATTCATCGCCACCCCATTTTACATATGGAACATACGTCCAAGCGCTTATATGATTCTCACAATTCTCTACTTAATATCTTGGATTGTATTGACTCTCCCCTACCATAATAAAATAGTTTTTTTTAATAATTATTAACACGTCTATTTATTAAGAGAAATGTGTATGAAACCTGTATTATAAGTCAATCAGTTCGAATCGTATTAAAAGTTGCTTGTTTTGACCCAACCCACCCATCTATCCAAATAAAGGCTAAATACATAATAACGGTATGAAAACCATACCAGCTTGCAAGCGCGCCAATAATTGTAAGCAAGCCACTAAACCCTTGATGGTGCTAATTATCTCCTTCATTTTATCATATTCATTTGATTGGCTTCATACGGACCTACATTAAACTTATTTGCACCGAAAACTAACATTTCCGTAAGATGTTTTGCCATATTAGTCACTGCAGATGAAGGGTTATGACCCCTGATTTTCCGAAATGGTCTTTGTGTATTATAATAAGATTCAACCTGAAAATACATATTTGCATATCGATAAGTTTTAGTGAGATAATTATTTCCACATCTGAGATTTAAACCCATGTGAAACAAAATTCAAGGTATTACTAATCTCTTAAAATTATACAAGTCAAAACTTCAAAAATAATAATTCATATCAATATTGAAATTAAAATAACTCACAACACTTTTTATTTTGCTTGTTATATCACCGGCCTTCACAGAAGCAATGCGCAAACACTGCATAATAAGACCTGGAATCAGAATCATTGATCCTATATAACCATGAAAAGCAATAAAAACCGATCAAGTAGATTTCAACATTAGAGGCTAACAAAATCGAGTATATATTCAATCTCATTTTTCTAATTTCCAGAATTGCAAAATACCTATAAATTTTAACTTCAAATTAAATGATATTACAGTTCGAACACAATGTTACCGAAACTAACACAGATCAAGACTAATAACTTCAAACCCCAAAACTAAATCGGCATAAAGTCTTGCTTGAACATGACACCAAGGAACCGATTCTTCCGATTGATAAGGCCAACTCCTGTAATTCAAGAAAATAAAAGAAAGTAAAGCTCTTCAATTACCCTTCAAAATCATATACATAGGTAAAAAGAGTATATTTGATCGACTTGAAAAACCCTAGCGACTATCTATGTTCCTTTTGCCATTGAAATTTTGTAATCTCATCTCCATACTCAGCAGCATCATGAAGCACATCATTCGTTATATTCATACTGCAAACCAAAAAATTATGGAATTTTATATAATAATAGAAACATGTATATATTTGATAAATCTCTAAGCTCCAAACAGCAGACAAACCTTGAATCAAATTGTCTTGCTTTAAGAATTTCTCTCTGAGTCGACTCTGTCCACAGCTGTAATAAATCTCTTAAACCAAAAGCAAAGATAGAAGGGACCTTGAACCATTGAGATATCACCTGCCAGAGGGACTGCGCAAATGGACACGTGACAAATAGGTGCTCACTTCTTTACTATGCAAATGGACATGTGACAAACAGGTGCCCACTTCTTCCTTCCATCTCTACACAAAATTCAATCCTTAAACTAAATAATAAAAATGAAAATGTTATCATCCCATGAAATTAATTTGAACCAAGAATATGTGAGAGTACATACCTTGTTGTGTAGATCCTTGCAGAGAGAGCTACAACACCACCAACAGTTACTACCAGGTTCTTTTCATTAAACAAATAATTTTACTTGCCTCATTAATCAATAAACAAATAATAATCAATAAATATAAAGTTCTAAATAGAGGTCAGGCGGGTAATGACAAGTCAAAACAGAAGAATATTGGCCAATTCATTTGTATAATGTTTTAGTGAAATCAAGTAATATCATTTATGCTGGTTTAACCCACATGTGCCATATGACGATATTTAAAATACATGCAGGCATGGACCAAATAACAGTTTTTAACCGCTTAACCACAAACCCCCAATCCGAATGTAATATGAATATTAAACCTATGATTACATCTGCAGATCGGTTAATGTCAACCGAAGGTGTTGGAAGCACATTGACATGTTGGGTGCTCTGGACCCAACTTGGAGATTGCCCGTTTTCAAGTGAAGATATTAAATCTAGAGAAGAACTTCGCCCTAAGTACTTTCTTTATAAGTTAAAATCCTCAAAAACCCTTTTTATATTCATTATCCACCCTACATTATATGTTATAGGATCTTTGCTCAATAGGGTACAGCTGGTGCAGTGAAAAAAGGAACTTTTAATAACCATTAACTGTTACACAGTATCAACTTGTCGGAACCCTAGCCTTCACTATTGGAGGCGGCGGCTAGGGCATTCTATCCACAGATCTGTAACAAAAAAAAAACCACACCAAGAACAAAAAACGAAGATGAACAGACGAAGATTATGGTCTGGGTCGGTTGAGTTTCCAAAAATATACCGTCAACTTATTGAAAGCTCTACAAATAATTAATGCTCTAAATCACTAATTATTATGTTTAAGAAACAACATTGTTACAAGATAAGCACAATCTTCTTGTATTTATAACAAAAATAAGCACAATAGCATTCATGCTGAAGAGCTAGATGAAAAGATTAAAGAATTGGGTCATGTGATCATCCCTAAAATCAAACTATGTTACTACCCAACCGTGTTAGTGACCCGTTTTCCAAACTGTACATGTTGCCACCGCTAAATGTGGCAAAGACGAAAAAGGTTGAGTTTTTTTAATCCATTGAAATGAGAAAGCATAGTACAACGGTCTTTCTAACAACAAAATGATAAATAAGCTTAAACTATAATTCCAGTTCCAATTCCATTTCCGGTTTCAATCCCAGTTTACAATTCCATTTCTATTCAGAATCGTGCAAACACCAAAAAACCATTTCATGCATTGTCATCAAAAAAACAAAATCCCTTTTACCGCCACATTGTTTCGAACAATCCAGAATCTCCTGTTGGTTCAAAACAAAAACAAAAAAAAAGTGTGTATATATAATTCAGTTACATAGAGATAAGTAGGCGTGAAGTCATTTGATTCAAGACGTAAATTTGTGTGCTTGCTATGAGCCTATGACCAACATGCTATACATTTAATTTAAAAGTAAATCAAAGTGCAAATGTACTCACTATTTTCTGGAACCCAGTAGACCTGTAACAACAAAGCAGACATCAGATAAGATTCTACCAACTGTAATTGTGTAAATCAGTCAAAATTAAAGTCTCAAAGAACTCTTGAACCACACAGATATATAATTTGTCCTATTTAGACTTTAGACCAAATTAATTATGATCCAAATTGAGTGATATGGGTTGTGTTTTATCTCAAAACGGGTCAAGATATTTATAAAAAAGGTTAGCGATATGGGTTTGGATCAAATAAGTCAAACATAACAAAAGAGTAGAAAATTGTCCAAAAATCATTCTGTTCAGATATTTAGATCATTATCGTAGTAAATACTTTTCAGCTTTTATAGTCCTAACATATTAAAAAAAACACTTTTCTAATGGACAATAAGGCCTATGCAGGCCAACCCAACCCGACCCGTTTCGGCCCATACCAAGTAAATGACTTGTTTTAACCTGTACAAAAAGTCAAATAAAACATTACCTGCCCTGCTGTTTCCCGTGGTAATTCGAACCAGGCCTCCCGCTGTTAATAACCTTGCCTTGAGACCCCAAATTAGGTGTATCAAGACAAGTGCCACACCTGAAGCATCCATCCTATCCTGATACATCAAAAAGCCCAACACTATCAATGCCCCGAAACTCAAAATTGCATAACCAGTTAGCATACATTGCAAAAATGATCACAATAACTCTTAAGTCTTATCATTTCTAGTTTGTATAGGTTGCATACCTTCTTAGCAGCAAGCAAATCAGCTCGTTTCATACAAAGGACACATCTGCAGTTCAACGCGCATACAAAATTATAAATCTTATAAAAAAAACCATAACTTAATAAAAAGATATGCATACCCAAAATGACGAGCAAATGCAAGAACCGCCCTCCGATCCTTCCACAAGTCAGAAATCAAAACCGAATTTCCATTAAAACTGGACTTGCTCAGGATCGACGTGTCGGAACCCTAGCCTTCACTACTGGAGGCGGCGGCTAGGGCATTCTATCCACAGATCTGTAACAAAAAAAAACCACACCAAGAACAAAAAATGAAGATGAACAGACGGAGATTATGGTATGGGTCGGTTGAGTTTGCAAAAATATACCGTCAACTTATTGAAAGCTCTACAAATAATTAGTGCTCTAAATCACTAATTATTTTGTGTAAGAAACAACATTGTTACAATGATAATCTAAATATTTGAATAAAATAGCTTAGGAGGTTGTCTGCATCAAAAATACTTTAAGCAACTTTCAACTCGTTTGACCGACTCTTGTTCCAGTAATAAACAATATATTTGACCCATTTAAGATAATATACAGCCTAAATCAACCAAATTGTAAGTTAATGGGTTGAAATTGTCAACGGTAAAAGAAAAAAAATAAAGATAATCAACACAGACAATGGGTACATATCCACACCTGATCAACGCTACCGGGCCCAATCAAGACAAGTGTCACACCTGAAGCATCCATCCTATCCTGATACATCAAAAAGCCCAACACTATCAATGCCCCGAAACTCAAAATTGCATAACCAGTTAGCATACATTGCAAAAAAAGATCACAGTAACTCTTAAGTCTTATCATTTCTAGTTTGTATAGGTTGCATACCTTCTTAGCATCAAGCAAATCAGCTCGTTTCATACAAACGACACATCTGCAGTTCAACGCGCATACAAAATAATAAATCTTATAAAAAAAACCATAATTTAATAAAAAGATATGCATGCCCAAAATGACGAGCAAATGCAACAACTGCCCTCCGATCCTTCCACAAGTCAGAAATCAAAACGGAATTTCCATTCAAATCAAACACCTCTACTCTCTCCAACAAACTTCCAGTTTCAATAGAATTTCCTGCACAATTAACACAGATATCAAACATCTCCGTTAAATAAAACACCGTTAAGTGAGTGTAAATGCGTAATTCTAATTGTTTGTATTGAAATTGTAATTAGGGTTTACAAGGTTTTATACTTAACCAATAACTTTGACTGATTACATTGTTGTCTAATAAAGTAGTGTGTGAATACAAAAGGGTATGCATAAAACTTGCCGGTGGAGCTGGTGACAGCGGCGGAGCTAGGGCATTCTATCCACAGATCTCTAACAAAAAAAAAAAAAAAAAAAAAAGCCACACCAAGAACAAAAAACGAAGATGAACAGACGAAGATTATGATGAATTTTAAAAACTATTGATTTCAAAATTGCAAGGTTTTACCTGTTTGTTCGTAAACCGCATCGCCATCAAATTAGGGTTTCTGGTCTAGATTGTGACCGAACAAACAATACTAAGCCGAATCGTTGGAAATCTTGAGCATTTCCACTAATCGCAATGAAGAAAACTGATTTGTGATGGAAGTGTAGGAATCGAAACGAAGAAAACTGATTAGACAAACAGATTTTTAGACTTAAGAGGTTGATGATGAAAATCTGATGATGAATCATGGACGAACGGCCTTGAAAATTCGCTATGGTTGAAAGACTACGGTAGAAAAGAATGAGAAGTTTCACAAATTAGGGTTTTTTAGATTCTTATATACCCGGGTCAAATCCATGCGGGTTTGGATAGAATGCACGGATCCCGTGTAGAAACATCACATTTCTCTAATTTTCCCGCCAAAAACTTTGTGAGGTTGCACAATATACTGCCACGTGTCCCACACCTTGTTTGTTTATTATATATATAGATTCTTCACACGAATCACACACCAACATAAAAATATACAAGTGATGAATGTGAAGCCCAACCCAAATAGTCCACATATAATATGGGCTGATTTAAGAAGCATGAATTAACATCTAAAAACTAGTGCAATTAATTTTTTTGTTTTTCTTTTGGCTTTTATTTTGCACATCACACATATTTTTTCTCTTTTGCAAGAGTTTGAAGCACTTATCGCACACTGTGTGGCTTCGGCAAAAGAATGCAGCAAGTGGTGACATGGCATGGTAACAGAGCCATCTCCTATATGTGTGGGTGCGGTAACTAAGGCATGTGGCAAGGAGGTTCATGGTTTTGCTGCTCTTGCCGATTGGAAGAGTCCGTTGGAAAAGGAAGTAGTCGTTTGAGGTAGAGGTTGGGTTTAAAAAATATATGTTTTCCTATATAAACCCTTTTACATTTCAATTTTTGCCACAATTTATTTCTTCTCTTCTATCATAATTTCTATATAGCAAGCAATGTATAAACTTAAAAAAAGGTTCGAGTAGTCGAACCAATCAAACGCGCAAAAGCCAACCCACACTACCTTCCCAATTACTTGAGCAATACAAAACAACTCATAACACATATGCAACACATTGCACAACAACAATTTGTTCAACAATTCACTTCACAAACTCCATATGAACCCGTCTATCATACCCCAACGCTGCCCATTTTTCAAAGTGTTAATGAAGAGGCAATGGATGTATATCATAACATCTATCGACCAATGGTGCAAGACGAAAATGACATGGATGAAGACGATGAAGTCATACCAGAGATGCACGTGGATGTTGAACTAGAATCCGAAGAAGAGGAAGTTGAATATTGCTAATTACACAAAAGTATTGTTTATTTATTTTTGGTACTAATTATTTTTCATGGCATAATTAAATCACAAGTAGAGCTAAAAGTATGAAATGAAACAAACGCAAAGAAATAACTTTGACGAAAGATTAGTTCAGACGTCGTGTGACCCAATCCACACAGGAATCAACAGCGTCAGGATTCGTTTTAGACAAAAATTGAAACATTTTCTCAATCAATTTTGGACTACAATCGCACTGTTCATTAACTTCACTCAAAATAGGAAGGATATGAATCGAAGAAGTGGTCGGTCAATTAAACCAAGACATTCTAGTTGAACCATCGCTAGAATTTCAATGTGCGAGAAGCAAAAAATGGGTGCAAAAGCATCCTTTTACCCACATTGGAGCTTGGAAATTTTTAACAAAAGAACAAAAATGGTGTCTGATTAAACCAATGAGTTATGAGTTCGAAGATTGGGCAAAAAGGTCTAAAACCTCTTAAGACAAACACTTACAAAAGGTCATCCAAAGGCAACTTTAAAAAAATTTGGGGTTGATACCCCACAATATAACCCACTTGATGATAACATAACATTCTACATGAAGAAGATTTGTCATGGCCAAAATGAAAAGTAAAGAAAGCAACAACATCAACGTAGAGTGAAACGCAAAAACTTGTGAGAATGGTGTCAAATGAACAATGCCACTGCCACTTATCAAGAGGCCGAGCACATTAAAAGATTTCGTGAGAGAAGTTCTAGATGAAGGTAGAAGTAAAACAAGCAAAAATACAAGTATTGCTAAAACAAGCAGAGGCGATGTAAAAAGACACTCAGACAAAGGAGTGACAAGAAAAGATTGCAGTTTTTCTTTGTAACGCACGATCACTTGACCGATAGTAGTTTAAAATTGATGCTTGAGAAAAAAGGAGGTGACTGCGCGTTAGAAACGGCATGCGACTTCTAAAATTAATGTACTAGTTAGTTTGATATGTTTGAGTTATATTACTTGTTTTTTTCTAAAACAAATGTTGATGATGGGGGTAGCCCAAGACCAAATATGAATGATTTAAATACGTAAATGCTCATAAGGCAAAATGGTTCAAAGGTTAAAAACCTGGGAAGACGAGATAAAGTAGCACGGAACAGTAAGTAGTCATGTCTCCAGATTACTTCACCAACTCGTCAGCCGCAAAAGCAATGCAGGTCCACAGAGCACACTCTATTATCCAGGGGTCAAAAGGCTTCACCCCCGAAAGGGTAAGCCCCTCACTGCAAGCAAGGTCACTAGTCAAATGCATTCCTTTTTGGGAGATGTCTTCTCCTATATATTTGACACTTCATTTACCGAGGAAGGACATTCCTGGCCAGCCCTGATTCCTTAAATCTCTGGCCATTCACATCGAGTACTTGTTTCATGCGAGTTACTCCCTTTCACGTCCATCACACATTCTGTATGCTCCTTCATCCGAATCTGAATACACTTCAGAGGAGGATCCTTAGCAAACAACAAAAATAAACTAGTGAACCTCCTTCCACGTCTTGCAAACGTGGGGGGACCCCACGACCTGCGTTAGGCAAAGTTAAACCCTTTAACCCTTTTGCCTAACCATTGTCGCTACTATCCTTGGTCTCTTATTTGTTGCATCAACAAATGTTATATTTATGTCTGAGTTAGATTTTTTTAATCTAAAACTAATGTTATATTTATGTTTGAGTTAGATTTTTTAAATTAATATTATATATATGTATGATTTAGTCATTTTATAGCAATCAGGTTTTAGTATCTAAAATGACTACAGTGAAATTTTCAGAAATTTATAGTGTCGTCTTTCGAATAAAAACATCAGGTCCAATTCTATTACCTAATTAAGATGGTATAAATGTACTAGTTACTGGTTTTTATTTATTTATTTATTTATTTTCAAAATGTTGTACATACATGCTCACACGCTCAAATGTGCAAGTATTTTCCTAATTAACTTAACAGAATTTATAACTGCCATGTCAAATTTTATTTCCAAAGATATATCTTGACAATTGTATGTGTTAACATATTAAAATATATTTTATTCAACCTGTGTAATGAACACGATTATTTAACCCATGGAATATATAGGTTTTTAAAGACATAATTTTTACATTAGTAACCATATGACATTATATTTATTTAACCCAAATTTTTACATTAGTAACTAATACTACATTAGTAATATTACATGGGTAACTAACCTAGTAAAACCCATACATGAATATATAAACAAAATAAAATTTAAAAAATATATAAATAATTAGCTTTATTTAATTTGGGTTTTTTCACAAAAAAATATATAAATAAAATAAAACACATAAAAATTGTTCAAATATTTAAATGGTTTAGATTCTTTTAATTTGGGTTTTCTCACAAAAGTTAATATTATGAAATGATCCTCTATGTGTGTGTTTGTATATCTTTTTATTATGAACATCAAAACACAGCCAAAATATACCAACAACAAGGGCTCCACCTAGCAAGACTCTAGGCAAAACCCAAACACCAAACAGAACGGTTTAGATTTGTTTTGTTCGCAATCATTTGATAATGAACACATTGGTTAGCATACATGAAACATATAATCCCTTTGTTCCATGAGCGCTGAGCCGCTGAGGATCAAGTTCCATGAAGTAAGCATTGGAAAAGTTTACTTATATAGCTAAAAAGTTGTCTTAGCATAATATAATCAACAACTGAGCTGATCAACCAACTTTCACCAATACTGTAAAATCATCACACTCCACAGCTCAATAATTATAGGGTTGACTGAAGGAGCCATTCCTTGCACCACTAGGATTGTTTTGTACACAATGAGGTGGAAAATGGAAATACAACTATAAAATCATAGCGACCATTTATCTTAACATGGAATGGGAAAGCATCTTGAGAGCATACACATCACCAAACTCTATGGTCGTTATCAGGAACTAAATTCCAAAAGTAATGAAAGTTGAGATGACAAGAAAAAGGAAAGTCATAATGAGAAGACAGAACCTGAAAAGTTAGACTACTCGGTATGGTGACGGGCGTCGTGGGAGGACGGGATGAAGACGGGGGCGGCGGCGTGGGAGGACTGGCGTTGCCGAGGGGGGGCCCACCTGTTTGGTCCGTCGCAAACGGCACAACTCGGACGGGGAGGACGGGACAGAGGGGGACGGAGGGGGGGCGGCGTGGGAGGACGGTGGTGACGTGGCGGCACCGGGGTGGAGACGGGAACCATACCGAGCAGCCTTAAGAACTTTATTGAAATATTCCCGGAATAATGTGGTTGCAAATAAGGTTGTTGGTTGTGGAGTTGGTGATGGATCGCCATATAAGCGGACACGCGTTACCGAGAGACCATCACCTTACCCAAGTGATGGACATGGAGAGAGCCGGCTTAGACCGTGGGGTATGGTGGGGCGGGGGTTGGGGGCATGAGTTGACACGTGGAGTTCGAGCCCCCCGCCGGTGAGTGACGTGTCCGTGGGACATGGCGTGGCGTGGCTAGCCCGCGTGGCTTGGCAGGTTTATTAAAATAAAAACCAAAAATTAAAAAATACACACAACATTAAAAAAGCCTAAAATTTTATTAAATTCCTAAAAATTACAAAATTCATAAAAATTACAAAAAAAAAACCTAAAACGGATTACAAAATAAAAAAAAAACCTAGAGCGTTAGGTAAATTTCGAAAAGGGCGAGCTTGTCGAACGGCTTCCGCTCCTTGCCCCGGAACTCGATGTTCGCCACCGCCACCCGGTCTTCGTGGCTTATCTCACCGCTCGGGACGCTGTCGTAGTAGGCTTTGAAACGATCGAGCTTCGGTCGTAGCTCGCGCCATTTATGTTGGCACGCGTTTAAATTGTGCCGTTCGTTTCCCACGTTATGCAGGTAGCTAGCAAAAGCTTCCGGCCAGTAACGGGTCTCACCGGGTTGGCGGCCCTTCATTGTGTCAACGACGCTCGTGACAAGAGCTAGCTCTTCCTCGTGTGTCCAAGAGGCCATCGATCAAGTGTGTGTGGGTAGCGGGTTCGATGAAGTGTGTTTAGGTTGGGGTAGCGGTGGACAGCCGGTGGGGTTGGGGTTATATATATACCGATGTTAACTGTTGGGTGGGTGAATCGCTTGGCTTGGCCAAACGGTTATAATTTGAATTTTAAATGCCCCCTGCTATGACCTAGCCAAGAAGCGAATAGGAGCTGGCCACATAGGATCGCTAGCTCCGCCCCACGCCCGGCTTTAAACTCCCGCCCCTTGGCCACGCCCAAACCCAAGCCCACCCGGGGTGGTGGCTTGGGCATTTTCAGCCAACCCACGCCCCATACCCCATAGTCTTAATCATTTTGGTAGCCTAAAGCAAACCCGAAATTCAGGGCCCCCAACTCCTAGTTTGTGTTTATTTTCCTTTTAAAATAACTGAATTCTTATTCCCAGTTTATATTAAAAAAAATAAGAGTTAAATACTGTTTTCGTCCCTGTGTTTTGTCAAAAATCACTATTTTAGTCCATTAGTTTAAAGATTGCGATTTCAGCCCCTGTGGTTTCACTTTCGCAACCATTTCAGTCCACCTCGTAACCATTTCAGTCCCTGTAGTAACAGAATAAATGGATTAAAATGGTTACGAAAGTGAAACCACAGGGACTGAAATGGTTTCGAAAGTGAAACCACAAGGACTGAAATCACAATTTTTAAACTAATGGACTGAAATAGTGATTTTTGACAAACCATAAGGACGAAAATAGTAATTAACTCAAAAAATAATTATAGTAAGTAACTCCCCGTAGACCATAAATATAGCTAGTTTTTTTTATTATTAATTAAGGAGCCCAAATTTAAATTACACCATAAACCCAATTTCGTAATAACTCATAATTATATATAATTTTCCCTTAAAACTGGAGGCCCAATACAAGTGGTGGCCTAAAGCATTGGCTTTATTATAATTGCCCAAGAGCCGGCCTTAGACCTGGGGTGTGGGTAAAGAGGAGTAAGATTGGGGGAGAAGAGGAGAAAGATGCAGGCTCGTCCCCTTCGTCTCTTGGCCAACGGAAGTGACGTGACGGGCCCTAAGGGGGTGGTGGTGTTGGGCCTCGACGGGCCAGGGACGCACCCCACACCCATCAGGCTAAGCATTTTTGTAAACCGGATGTTAATTGGTTGCAAATATAAAAGGACATATATGATGAAAATTTGTTACTCAGGAAATCACGATAAGAATCTGGCTAAACTATGACTTCTTTTACAACAAAAAATTTATACGAACGAACCACAGGAAGCAACAAGCATGTATTTAGAGTTACATGTGCAAAAAAAAAAAAAAAAAAAAATTACAGTTATCTTTAAAATTGTAAGCTAGGAAATCTTTAAAATTGCAAACTATGCCAATAACCTTATGGTGCATTAGCAACCTCATAACCTATGACTATTCAAAGTGGAGGTTATGGTTGTAGTCTCACCTGAATTTAAATATAATTTGAGGTGAGCCAAGGGTTTCACAACAGCGGGCCTTTGAGTAGTAGGTTTTCTATGGAATGAAGGTGGGTCGGGTCACCAATGTCGTTTGTGTTCATGGGCGTTGATGTCCTTTTACCATTAGGTTTACCCGGGTGATTAAGCTTTTATTGGTTGTTAAAAAAGGAAGTTGCTACAAGCGTGAAAATAAGTAATAATATGTGAGAAATTCTTATTACACAAGGGAAAAAGATTTTTCTAGGTAAAAATTACCAATTAGTTATGGGCCGGTCAATCCCTCACTTTTCTTCTCCTTTGGGCCCAAAGCAGGCTTCCTTGGGCCGGTTCCCTCAGTGGGCTTTCAGAGAAATTCTACTTTAGGGCCTGTTTCTTATCCCAGAAAGAGAAAAGGAAAGGATCGTCGGTGTTGAAAGAGATTCGAATCATGGTTCCTCATTTGTTCCTTTTTTCTTCCAAAAGACCTCTCAATTCTAGCTCATCGGAGGCAACGGGTGAGCGGGATGTTGATGCAAATACGGGTGGTCACCATGCAGTGGAAGACATGTCTAAGAGTAAGGACACTTCAAACAACCTTAGTGGGGGTCAGGAGGGCTTCAATTATATATTATATTGCTAGCGTGGTTTGTAATCATTGTCAAAATGAATAACGACCCTCGGATCTCTCTAAGTTTAAATCTTAGCCATTTAAATTCACCAAAATAACTGAAAAACCCCTAGTTTTTGGAGTTCAGGTGTCTCTCTCCTAATTTGCAGTGGTTTCCTTATTTTTCGCTGACACGTTCTACTGCCTTTCTTTCCTATAAGATCCCACTTGACCATGACTACATTTCAACTGCCAATTCCCCTCATTTTTAGGGGTCTGAAGAGGTTCCATGGGGTTGATGAAGAGGTTCCATGGGGTTCATGCTTGGGGTCTGGAGAAAGGACAAAAAAATTGGATGCAAAAGTTGAAGTCAGAGACATCGTTGCTCTTAATGGTGGTTATCAAAGTAGTCACCATTGTCATTGGAACCAAGGTCTACCACTACTATGTATGTCATTTTCATGTACATCTATCTCTCATTTCTCATCGCCGTCCAGTCAAGTGTGTACGCTGTTTTAGAAGGTGAAAGTGACTTATTTTCGCTTTGAAATTCATACAAATCTGAAAATGACAGAGAGTTGCATTAGGGTTTCATGGTGGGTGATAGCGGCGCTCTCGACAAAGGTGGTTAATAAGTAGACGAGGTCAAGAAGAGTAACAGTCAATAATGTTGAAATTTTACTATACTAAAGCTTTTTTGTGTGATTTTGTAAGGAAAAAAGTGGGATGATTTGCTTTTTTTGTTTTCATAAATTTTGTCCTGGAAAGGATTATCAAGCTGTCGATGAAGAACACTCATTTCCGTCACCATCATCTTCATTGGAATCTTGAAAGGATTATCAAGCAACCAAGGTACACTTATGTCATCCCCGTGTTTATTTGATTTGTCGTCGATACCAATATTGGGTTTGGGTTTAGTTTCTTGTTTGAGGCGGGTGTACACATGTGTATTCCGATTATTGGTATTGTTTTTTCAAGAAAATGTCATGAAGATTGTACACTGGGTTGTATATATATGTACAGGGTGTTTTATGTTTATTATGCTCTGTTTTGAGGCGGGGGTACACATGTGTATTCCGAATATTGGTATAGTTTTTGGGGAAAATGTGATTAAGATTGTACACATATGTACAGGGTGTTTTATGTTTATTATGCTCTGTTTGAGGCGGGTGTACACATGTGTATTCCGATTATTGGTATTGTTTTTTTGGGGAAAATGTGATGAAGATTGTACACTGGGTTGTACATATATGTACTGGGTGTTTTTTTGTTTGTTATGCTCTGTTTGAAGCGGGTGTACACATGTGTATTCCGATTTTGGTCTGTTTTAATGCGATGTTATGCTGTTTGGTTGGTTGAGTTGTTGTAAAATCGTTTCTGTACACATGTGTATAGCGTCCATGAAGAATTTAGAATTCATTGGGTGTACACATATGTATTGGAGCAGGTTTTGTGATATCTCAGAATTTTGTGTGTATTGAATGTGTAAAGTTGTTGATGTACACTTGTGAATTATGCTGATTTATATTGAACTGGGGATACATTATACTTATCAAAGGTATGCCTTTGTTTTGTATTTTTTTAATTATTTAGTGTATAGAACAACTGTGTAACCATTGTTTTCATGTGTAATAAGTTGTTAGGGCTATAAACGAAAGAGATCCATCGAAGAGGAGAAAACGAAAAGCTGTTAGATTGGCGAGTCGAGAATCAGTACGTGTGGTGCGTGTTCCTTTTTCCGAAAACCTGGAAGGTAAATATTTTTTATGTTTGGAATAGTTGTGACAACATGAGTGAATTCAATATGGAAAGTATTAGTTGCTGAGGTTTTTTTTTTGTGCTATTATAGGAGATGTCGTTAACGAGAAAAGTGGAGATGGAAGGTCGATAAGGATGATTCATGTATGAGCTTGGCTGATTATAAAGTTATTGTTCTCCCTATTCTAGAACACAATCACTTCTATTTAGTTAGTTTCGACATGTAAAACGTGGCTATAACTGCAACTGACAACATGGATGTAAGTGAGAACCAAATTGAGTTTATGAATGATTCGGACTACTTCAAGAAGACGACGCCATATAAAGTGGTAAGTATTAATGTGATTTATAATGTGATCCCGGTTAAGAAAGAAGAATTTAGTGAAGATTGTGTGCTCCCATGCTAACACGCTCGCGATGAAGTAATGGCTCAAGCGGTAGCATACAACGTGGCGAATAGGCTTAATGGTTAATATGTTCCATGCAGACAATTGTTGTAAAAGACTATGTTTTTTGTTTTTCCGATTCTGTTTGGTTTATTGTTGTTACGAAACTGGAACTTATAATGGTATGTTTGTTTGCTTGGTTTGACAAACATTATGGAACTTGTAAGTTCTTAAATATAAAAATATAGTTAAAGGTACTGATACTATATATCTATGTATTATGTAGCTAATTATACATATGTACGATGCTATACAGTATCTGATACACATATTATGCAACTAAGTACACATGCGTACAGTTATTGTCACGGCCCCCGACTCGGTTTTACCCGTTTCAGAAGCCGCGGGACAGAAAACCCGTGGTATTGTTTATTTTGGCAGCGGAAATTTTAACTGGATCTTTTAAAACTGAAAATGCCCAATTATTTTATTTCACATTTTGGGACAAACCCCATAATTTACAATAAGGGTAATTTCACTGGGAATCCCTGTTTTACAAAAACATGTTTATTTATTTTATTTACTGAGCCACATTCTTCAAGCTGGTGAGCTACGCGACACCTTTCCTGGTTCACAGTAAATCACCTGAAACATGTTAAAAAGATTTTATCAGCGGGGAATTACTTGCGAGTCACTCAAGTTATAAAATGACACATTAGTTATAGATTACAGCATAAGAGCGATTACAATGGCCCCTATCTTATAATTATCTTGTCCCGTGTCACACCCTGGTGGCGATGGTTATACCACCATTGGGTCCTTTTGCCCAATAGTGATGATTATCACTGTTAAAAGTGAGAAACAATAGTAATGTGCACAATACCCCACTTGCCAGTAATTTAAGATAACCAAGACTTAATCACTGTAACATATAACTGGAAAATATTTAGGTATTTGTGAAACACTTTTGACAAAAGAGAATGACTCAGATTACAAGTTTAACTAGACAGAACCTTGCCTACTGATTTAGCCTTGTAACCTAGTTAAATAACAATACACACGAAACTAGGTCAGTAACTTAATACAACATTTACGATAAACTCACGAAATCAAAACCCTCATGACGAATGACAAAGTATAGCCCGAATTCGGGCAGCACTTAAACATCCATCGGATCGGTTTCAATCAATCGGACATTGTATCGTAGCAGTGATCGAGTTAATACCCTGTACTCGTAGCAGCGTTTCCCTATGCCAAACTATGAATTTAAGCAGTATTTTTCGTCTTTTAGAAAGTTTTACGAACACAGATGAAAATGCCATGCTTGGTTCAATTTATAGCTGATTTTTGAGGTTTTCGCGGCCCGCGTAAACCTTCACAACATCTTACGCGGCCCGCGATGGCCACCTATTCTACGAGTAGGGCTAGCGTGTCACGTGTAGGTCCGCCACGTGTGCGACACATGCCCTAAAGCTTATCCGGTCGAATCACCTAGCTGTCGCGGACCGCGTAAGCTTAGCTTAAGGATTACGCGCCCCGCGAGCGACCCAAAATTTTTGATTTTCTTGATTTTCAACAAGGATTAGGGTTTTAGGGGTCCGGGTTTCAACTTACGGGTCGTTTTGGGACATTTTTGAAGGTCTTTACATCCTCCCCACCTGATTTAAAATCTCGTCCTCGAGATTTACCGGAATAAGTGAGGATACTTTTGCTTCATTTTTGATTCCAGTTCCCACGTGTACTCAGGTCCTCTTTTTAAATCCCACTTGACCTTGACCAATACTAGTCTTTTGTGCTAGAGAAACTTGACTTTTCTGTCTTCTATTTGGATTGATTTCTCAAAAATTTTCAACTTTTCATTTACCTCTATGTCTGAAGAGATACTACCAGGGACTCGTCAGATAAACATTTCTCAAGGTTGGATACATGAAATACATCGTGTACTCCAGCTAGTTCTTCTGGTAGTTGTAGGCGATAGGCGACTGGCCCTATGCGTTGGATCACTAGGAAAGGTCCTATGTACCTTGGACTTAGCTTTCCTTTCTTACCGAACCGAACTACCCCTTTCCAAGGAGAAACTTTTAAGAGTACCTTGTCTCCCACCTGAAATTCTAGCAGCTTGCGTCGATTGTCTGCATAACTCTTCTGGCGATCTCGAGTTGTTTTAAGTCTTTCCTTGATTTGAGTTATCTTGTCGGTGGTTTCCTGTACAATCTCAGGACCTGATAATTGACTTTCTCCTATTTCTGCCCAGCAAACGGGAGTTCTACACTTTCGTCCATACAATGATTCGAATGGGGCAGCTTCGATGCTTGCATGATAACTATTATTATAGGATAATTCGATTAAGGGTAGGTGGTCATCCCAGTTTCCACCAAAATCTATTACACATGCTCTGAGCATGTCTTCCAGGGTTTGGATCGTCCTTTCACTTTGTCCATCTGTTTGGGGATGGTATGAAGTACTCAAATTTAATCGGGGTCCCCATCGCTTCTTGGAAACTTGTCCAAAAGTGCGAGGTGAAACGACTATCCCTATCTGATACTATGGAGAGTGGAACTCCATGTAAGGATACTACCTCGTCTACGTAACTTTGCTAATCTTTCCATGCTAAAGGTTTCCTTCATGGGCAGAAAATGAGCTGATTTGGCTAATCGATCCACAATTACCCAAATCGTGTCGTTACCTTTTCTGATTTTGGGAAACTTAGTAACAAAATCCATTGTTATTAGTTCCCATTTCCAGACAGGCATTTCTAATTGTTGGAGTAACCCTGAAGGTTTCTGATGTTCTGCCTTAACTTGTGAACAGGTCAGACACTTAGATACATATCTAGCTATGTCCTTTTTCATTCCTATCCACCAGAAGTTATTTTTTAAATCTTGGTACATCTTGTTGTTTCCAGGGTGCATGGTATATCTAGATTTATGGGCTTCCTCTAAAATCTTATCTCTTAAATTTCCTTGCTTAGGTACCCAAATCCTTTTCTTGTGGAATCTCCAAATTCCATTAGTCCCTTGTTCTAATTCTTGTATTCTTTCTTTCATTCCTTCAGCATCATCCTTGATTGGTGTTTCTTGAACATTCTTCAATTGTTCCATTAGATCTACTTGAAGATTTAATCCAAGAGCACGAATTCGTCCTTGTTTTTCATGATACTTACGGCTTAAGGCATCTGCAAATACGTTTGCTTTTCCTTCGTGATATTGAATGTCACAGTCATAATCACTTAAAATTTCCATCCATCTTCTTTGTCTCATGTTTAATTCTTTTTGCCCAAATATATACCTTAAGCTCTTATGATCTGTACAAACTGTAAACTTACTTCCATACAGATAGTGTCTCCAAATCTTAAGGGCAAAAATTATTGCTCCTAATTCTAAGTCGTGAGTCGTATAATTCTCCTCGTGCTTTTTCAATTGTCTTGAGGCATACGCAATTACCTTTTTGCGTTGCATCAACACACATCCTAATCCTAGCTTAGAAGCGTCACAGTAAACTTCAAAATCTTCTGTTCCTTTTGGTAAGGCTAGAATTGGAGCGTGTGTTAACCTTTGCTTTAAAATCTTAAAAGCCTCTTCTTGCCTAGGTCCCCATTCAAACTTAACTGTTTTACATGTTAGCTTAGTTAATGGCACTGCTATCTTAGAGAAATCCTTAATGAAGCGCCTATAGTACCTAGCTAATCCTCGAAAACTTCAAACTTCCGTAGCTGATTGCGGGACTTTCCAGTTCGTGATCGCTTCTATCTTGGAGGGATCTACGTGAATACCTTCGTGATTCACCATGTGTTCTAAAAATTGCACCTCCTGCAGCCAGAATTCACACTTCGAGAATTTGGCGTAAAACTTTTCTTTTCTTAACAAAGTTAAAAGTGCTCGAAGATGCTCACAATGCTCGTCCTTACTTTTGGAATAAATAAGTATATCGTCGATGAAGACAATTACAAA